>CM045761.1:164289689-165014700 GCA_025200525.1 Camellia lanceoleosa | reverse complement strand
TCTAATGTAAAATAATAATAATTCAATGGCGAGTTAAAAAAAATATAACAGTTGATAGAAAAGTTTATGAGCTAATCTTTGAATCTTGAAAAGTTCTTTTATTACTATGAAAATATTTTTCTAATTTCAAATTTTCAAAATAAAAATAAAATAGAATTCTAACCTTCTTCACATGGAACCAATGGAGCTATTTTACAAACAAAAAAGTCAATGATCTCCACTCGTTGGTGCATTTATCAAATGAACACAACCCATGGTCATGGTCAATTGCATATATCCCATTTCAATGTGCCGTACATATATGTACTTAACATGAATATTAAAAACCCGCTGTTAATCAAATGTTGATTTCATTTTTTTTAGAGTTGAATACTGGTGAATCAAATGGTTGAGGCACTGTTTGTCTATGTTTTTTTTTTTTTTTTTTTTTTTAAAATTTTATTTTAAATTTAGCTGACAGTTGTTAAAATAATAATTTTTTTAACAAGATTAAAATCTACTAATACAATAATTGTCAAATTCAACCAGAATATATATAGTGTTTCGACTGAATATTAATATTATTATGAGTGGATGTTAAAATTGAATCTCATCTACTATTGAAAAAGAAGAAAAAGATTAAAAAAAAAATAAAGCGCTCAATAAATCAACCCTTCTAGAGAATAATTATGAAGGCAATCTATGGGGACTAGAGGTATTCAACTTCATCTACAAAATTAATAAATAAAAAAATCCCAAGTTATCCTGGAAAAATTAGGGATTAGATTGTGGATTGGACCATGTTATTTGGGTCTATCTCGGTAATTTAAATTATTTTTATTAAATCACAATATGTATATCATTCATAAAAAATATTAAATTAATCCGATAATTGTACCTATATTAGTTTATGACATTATTTGTAAAACAATGAACGACAAATATTATTTGTAAACTAGACCATTCATTTTTTGGGAGACAAATGTAATAAACTAACATTGTTATAGTTATTGGATCAACATGATTTTTTTTATGGATGATCTGCATGTTGTGGTGTAAAACATGAACGATTTACATTATCGAGACAAAATATGTGGCGGGTCCCACGAGTTCGAACAGCACGATCCTGCTATTAAAAATTATTATACAATGTTGTTTACGTAATATTTTAACAAATTAATAATGTAATAACAAAACACATTGGCCGAATTATCTTTTTATTTCTCGATTACTTAATAAATATAAGTCAATATTATGATGTTATTAATTTTTTTTCTATAACGTATACGACATAATATTATAAAAATACTGAATAATTAGTGGTTTATTTTGTGGCAACAATTCACTTGTCAAGGATGGACTTTCTCTAGTGGGCTACGTAACTGAATGTATATAGGATAGAGACACATCTAAGAGCCAATCTTTTTCTTTTGGTGGTTGGTTGTAAGCCACCCTTGTGTTGAATACCCACTTTTAAAAATTTATTTTATTTTATTTTTTTGCCTTTAGTTGCAGAATATAAAATAGTGCAACCTATGGAATGGATTTTTTGGCCTCCTTAACTGGTGTATAAACTCTTATCTAGATCATGCATTGGCTAATGTGAGGTCACATTTTCAATTCAACCCAGTCTACACTGCTACAAAAATACAAAGGAATTGTCAAAGGAATGCTCACTTTTTTTTTGGTTTTCATCAACCAAACAAACCCCAGAGGTCTAGCCACGAGGTCTTGGACTTGGTTCGAGTCTTCAAAGACTCACATGCGTCAGCTAGCATTTCACTTCGATCATTGCTTACGTATTTTAATAATAATAATAATAATAATAATAAGTGTATATACATGCACATTTTAAACACAATATGAGATTAATGATAATAATTATATTCAATTTTGGGTAGATAGGACATAGAATAACTTGGAAAGAAGAAGGAATATAAAATTTCATCGTGATATCATTTTATTCACCAACAAGATTATTAAAACGTTCTTATAAAAAATTTTCTCCCTCTTCCGTCTTCAATAAATACTTCCATTTTAGCTCCAAGTATCAATCAACTTGTAAAGTTGAGTTTTTAAAAATAAAATTAGTTTGCATTTGTTTGACCAAGGCTAAAAAAGTCATATATATATATATTTGTCTTTAATGAATTTTTTAAAAATTTGTGTTGATTTTTTTCTTTAGTTTTCAGGTCTTTGCAGTTTATATGGATCTAAAAAAAAAAAAAATTGAAAATCCAAAAAGGTTCAATAAACCAAAAAAACAAAAAAAAAAAACTAACTTCTCTTCTTCTTCTCTTTTGTTTTGTTTTGTTTTGTTTTTGTCTTTAGATCACTTTTTCCTTTTTAATAGTTAAAAAAGAATTTGCCAAATTGTTAAGACAATGTCTTAATATTTGTAGGGTCTATGGTTGTTTTGTTTAGATTTTGATGATATATGCTCTCTTTGGGGAGGTTATGGATGGCAACACATAATCCTTCTTATTTTTGTGGGGGTATTAAGACCCTTTTTTTTTTTTTTTTGAACAAGACCCATTTTGTTCAATCGCATAATTAGTGGGTAAACAAAATATTTTACTCTCGTTAGTTAACATAGGGTTGGTTTGGGAAGTGTGTTGACTTTTTAGCTTTTTGATTTTTTTGGCTATTTTAACTTGGGCTAAAAAGCTTGGTTTGGGAAGGATTTTTTGATTTTTTGACTTTTTAAACTTTTTTTGTGAGAGAAGAGTGTAATGATTATGGGTTGAATGTGATGTTTTATTTTTTGTGATTAAAATAGTCTATTTTGTCTTTTGTGACTAAAATAGCTAAAAAAGCCCAATCTAGCCCTTTCCAAATTGAGCCATAATAAGATTTACTATTTTAAAGGGATCCCTTCTCACTATTTTTTTCACCCACCTATATCCTCAATAAAATCATTTTTGTAAGCATTACTTACACTCTTGATTGCTTTTATTTATTTATTTAGACCATTACTTTAAGTCACATTTAAAATAAACTAAGTAAAAATAAAATAAAATATTTAATATATATTGTGTGTTGGTCAAGTGATGAGAGTATTTTTAACAAATCTAAGGTTGAAGTTTCACTTCTCCTATTTATCTAATTTTTTTTCATAAAAAAATAAGCAACACACGACATAAGAAGAAGCAAATAAGTTAATTTTTTATTTATTTATTACGAAAAGACGTGAAAAAAATAAAGAGATGATATGACTCAAATAAGTCAGAAAGTCAATAAACTAGCTTATAAGTCACTTCCCAAAAGAGGCCTAAGTTTAGCCTTCACTTAATAATAGAATATAAATAGATAGATAGATAAGGGTGTAAAATCGGTCCACCAACCCACAATCCACTCAAAACCCGCCATGGTTCGAAGTGGCCTGGCTCGCCTATGCCCGAGCCCGAGCTTAGCCCCAGCCTAGCCCATGACCTTGGGGTTGGGCCTAGCCTTGAGCCTAGGCCATGTGTTTTGGGGCTCAATTCGACCTATGACTTGACCCGAGGACCAATCTACTTGGCTCACCTAAGGCCCACTGTCATTTCCAAAGCTATTTTTATAGGGAAAAAATAAAATGTTGGTGAAAAAAATAATAAATAGTCAGGTCTTGTCCGAGTCCAGGCCCAAGCAAGGTGGCCTTGCTCGAGGTCCGAGTACCCCCTAGGCTTGGGCTGCGATTTTGCACGAGTAGGCCAACTTGACCGAACCTGATTTTTGGTGGGAGCCTGTTGAGCCCAACGGCGGACTAGCCCGAGCCATTTTTACATCCTTAAAGATAGGTAGATATAAATAGATAAGTTTCAATAAAATAATAATTAAGGAGATGGGTAATTATAAAAAGGGAAAGACTATGGTACACAAGGGTATGTACTATATGTACTTTATAATTAAAGAAGAAAATTATATAATTTCATACTTTTTGAGTCATAACTAAAAAAAATCATAACCAAACACAAAAAGTCATAACTAAAGAAATAATAATCATAATTAAAAAAAATTATAATTAAAAATAGATATAATATGAGACGTGTATAATATAATTCTCTTTATAAAAATAATTGAAGAAGTTGTTCAAAAATAAACAATACTACTGCATAACTCGAATTTGAGTTTAGATTGAATGACTCGAAATTCATCTTGTTGGTCATTCGGTTGGCCATCCGACCAGTTATCCGAAGAGAAGGCTGACAGCCGCGGTCGACAAGATGACAACTACGATAGATAAGTGTTTCATCCGGTCATCTGAACAATTGTTCGACTAGTCGTTTGGTAAAACATCCATTCAAGCTATTCGAGCTCTTCCATTTTCAAGTTACAAGATATTTTTCAAAAATAAAATAAAAATCAAGGAAAAAAATTGTTTTTGTTTGAGCAAGCAGCTACTTACAGGGATTGGCCCAACATGAGAGAGAGAGAGAGAGAGACTTAACTATTTGCCTTTTTCAGTTGCTAAACTTTGAGAGGGGTCAGTCTCTCTCACATGACCCTGAGGAGGAATGAGCTGAAAACTGAGATCTAGAAAGATGGATGGACGGATGGATGGAGAGAGAGAGAGAGAGCAAAACAACCATCATTGCTAAAAACCAGCTTATTCTCTGGCAAAGGGGCCACCATGATTCCAAAGAGAGTGTCACATGTCACTACATACACTCTCATAAAGCTCCTTCAAAATCTCTCCAAATCCCATATATAATCATCTCCCCCCCCAACCTCCCTTTTTTCTTTTTGTTTTTTTCTCCAAATTTTATCATGATTATTATTCTTTTTAATTTTATGAGGGCGATAATTATACCTGCCTTTTGATATGAATTCTTCATCATCTAATGGTTAATCATTCCTTCAAACCAAGGTTGATTAAACAAGATTTTGAACCAGAATTGGCATTAAAAGATTTTTTAATGGGTGTGATATTGAGTCTAAATTTTTTGATGTATATTTTTTTAAAGGGACAAACTACCAAATGTTAAAGAAGTAAGATTGACTTTGAACAGGTTATTGGCTTTCCCCATTAATACCAAAAAATACATTCACTAATTTCCAAGTTGCTTCTCTTGTGGGCTCCCTCATCCATAGTTCAATTAATTATATAAAGCACTCCACAAACTCCACAAAAATTTGGCATGGGGCTCTGATTCTGAAGAACCAGACACCTTTCTCCTGAGGAGTAATTTCATTTTAGTGTATGCCTAAAAAAATATTTTCAAATCGATAGTAAAATTTACAAATATTAAAAAATAAAAATATATTTTTATTTATTTATACATATGTAATTAGTTTTTGAAAACTCCACTAAGTTGTAATTTTATCTTCGTATGTGTATTACATAACATGTGTATCAATGGTTTTGTAATTTTTGACACGGAATAATTGGCTTGTGTAGAGCACAAGCTTTATCATATTTGTATAATAAAGCCACTAACATATATTTGACCCTGTTTGGTAGGACTTATTTTCAGTTTATTTTAATTTTTAACTTAATTTAAGCTATTTTGATGTGTTTGGTTCAACTTAATAATACAGTTTATAACTTTTTGTAAGTCAAAAATCAACTTATTCTTTGAGTGGGGGAAGAGAAGCTTAATTTATAAATAAAAAATCAGCTTATGTTCACAGTTATAAGCTATAAGCTGTTAGGTTATAACTTATAATCACTTTTCCACCGCTCTACCAAACAGGGTCTTTGTTTCCTACATGTGCAACAAAAATGTTACATACTAAAATAAAGTGTACATAATTTGAGTATATAATATAAAATTAAACTTCCTATTATATAAGTTTTACTTAAAATAAATATAATCTATATATTTTAAATTGTGAAAACAATTTTGATATTTTTTTAAGTAAGTAACATGTTACATTATTTATGATAAGAGAGGCGCTATAGGCATTGAATCAACTAGAATGATCACAAAAATATAATTAGAGTACTGATCACACCATCTAATGTATATGACCAAAATTTTGACTTTATTACTCATTGAATGCATAATAAAATTTTTAACTTTTATAATTGATAAATATAAACAATGACCTTTAAACTGAATTTCTGTTATAAGAAGTACCTGAAAACAAAAAAAAAAAAAAAAAAAAAAGGAAAAAAAGGGAGTTTTCTTGTATAGTTAGCATCAGGTGGGATCAAGCTCAGAGAAATAGGATGCCTCAAGCATATTGTTTGACTTTTCTATGTTTTTGGACAATACAACTTGAAAATATTTCTGTTCTTTCTATAATAGTTTCAAATTTCTTTAATAGACTGAGATACCATTGTGAACCAAGTTTGTTATAATTTGTTTTTGTTTTGAGTAAAGAAAACTAAAATGTTTTTTGACTTCTTCCTCTAAATCATAATCTTGACAAATGCTATGCCCAAGTTTACAACAAGTTACTTAGCTTGTTTGTATATCTTCATATGTTGTGCTTTTTGCTACTATGCTTCTCTCTATTAAAACATTTACACTGTGTTTGGTTGGAGGATTTGATGAGAGATTTAAAAAAAAAAATGAAAAGAGAATGTGAAATATGAATAAAACATACGTATATTTCACCTAATTTCACACACTTTTTCCCTTTTCCTTTCCAAATCCCTCCTCAAATCCCTCAACCAAACACAGCATTAGTGCCTTCCAGAATAAAAACATGAGAATTAAGGATAATCCTACTTATCTTCGTCTTACCCTCATAATTCTCTTTTATGTGAAAATGGATGCCAGCACACCGCACTGCTAAATAAATTCAAAAATGTTTGTTACATTTCTATTGTAAAAAAAAAAAAAAAAAAAGTACTCGTACATATTATTTTTGTATGGAGTTTAATATATATAACCGTTTGAAAAGTAAGACGTTACTATACTTGATTTTTTTAAATAATCTTTTTTAAATAAAGACCCAATTGTAACCATCAACATGATATACAAAGTTGAAAAAATTAAATAAATTATACCAATTTTGCAGAAATAAACGTCAATTTAGCCAGGTTACTTAAACAAGAGACAAGAACATGGTTATTAGTAATAAAAGTTACATAAGAATGAGAGAATCATCATGAAACAATAGCCTAAACCATGTAAGGCCACCAAGAATTCGACCAAAAATAATCTAATTATACCAACAAAAGAAAGGGAAAAAAAAAGAAACAAGAAAAAAAAAGAAGGTAGGGTAGAATCAAAATTCTGTAATCCTTCTATATATGGATATGTTTAATCAAAGATTACAAAAAAAGAAAATATTCTATATATTTACAAGTAACATAACAATAATAACATGCCGAATCTTAACTGAAAAGTGACAATTCGGGTTTATTAATCAAGACCATACTTCTATCCTCTGATCAATCCTCACCACCATAATCCTCCTCATTGTTGCCTCAAAGTTCTCTTCCATGCCCCATATTTCCTCATTATGAATCCCGTGTGTCGTGTTGTGTCGTGTTTGCCTCTGTCAGCAATGCACTCTCAATCGCATGATAAAATTTCGAAACACGAAAAACATTTTCCAAATCCTTCTCAGGTCTCAGGGTGAAAATCCGATGAAGAAGCCAAGCAGTTCAGCTTGTAGTTACTAACATTTTGCGAGTCACCGCCACCGCCACCACCATCGTTGCCGTCGAAAGAGCCCAAGTGTTCTTGATGACCCACGTCAGTAGATGCCTCTTCACCTCTCCATCTAGAGAGATGATTGTTGTTGCTTCCATGGCTTTGAAACCCACCAAGATTTGCACTCACATGTTCATGATGACTCATACCCAATTCATCAAGAGAAGGAATCGCCGATCTTGCTTCGGATTTGGACCCGAAAGCCGGAGATTGAAGGAGAGATTGGAATGTGAGAATTGGGTTTTGCATGTTCAGCATAGTTTGATTCTGACCCTGCTGAGGTAGTTGTTGTTGTTGTTGTTGGTAGCTACTTGAAGGACCAGCAATGGAAGATGTAATGTTATTGTTAGCAGTACTATTAGCAAGATTACTAGTTGGATCAATATTCATGGTAGAGTTCAAAAACGATGGTGATGAAGAAGAAGAGGGCACAAAGGGTGATTGTTGAACAACCTTTTGGGCTGAAGGTCGGAAAGGGTAAAGGCTCATGGCGGAGCCGCCTCCGCCGCCGAAGAGATCGAACCGGCGAGAATAAGGGGAGGCGGCTGAGAACGGTGGCGCTGGGATTCCGGTGAACTCTTGAACCATTTGCCGGAAATTCGATGTGTCGGTGGTGAGGACGGTGGTGGGTGCTCGGCGTGAAGCTCTGGTTCGCTTCCTTGAGCTTTTGATGCCTTGGTTTGTTTGATCAGACCTTGGTGTTGTTGTAGCTACTCCTCCTCCTCCTCTTCCTCCACCACCACCACCATTACCATGATGATCAAGTGATGATGGTAATGGCATGGATGATGATGAGCTTGGAAATGGGACCTGAGTTGTGGGGCCTTGATGAAGGCCTAACAGAGATTGGCTTGATGATGATAGTGATGATGATGAAGATGATGATAAGAGATTTCCAAGTTCAGCGTAATTGGGTTCAGATCTTAGTCCTGATCTAGACCACACGAAATCGAGATTATTGTTGTAGAGATTGTTTGGGTTTGGGTTTGGGTTTTGGTTTGGAGATGAATGTGAAAAAGGTCCGAGATTGTGTGCTTGAGAGTCAAACAAAGTGGGTTGTTGGTGGTGGAAGAGAGATGGTGGTGGTTGTGAAGGAGGCGGCTGTGGGTGGTTGGAGATGGAGCCAAAACTGTGGTTCAAGAAAGGAGAGATTGACTCGGTCCGTGAATCATACTCTTCATCTCCACCACTTGAAGATTGCATACTCCCACTGTTTCCAGAATCCATTTGCTACCCAAAAAAGTGAAATGAAAGATGAAATATTAAATATAAAAGTAAAAATAAAAAGGCCAAACCTGCTGGAGATGGTTGTAGTTCCAAAAAAAGAAAAGAATCTGAGAGAGAGCACAGATTATGATATATCACCACCACAGAAGAAGAAGAACTGAAGAAGAAGAACCCAACCCATAAAGTAAATTGAGAGAGAGAGAGATCGATCTTCCAAAACAGCTTTCAAAAAGTACCCATAGATATTGTAAAAGCTCTGATCAACAATGGCCTTTTTTAATCTATTCCTTGTCTTTCTCTTGTACAAAAAGTTTCTATAGAAAAAGAACCAGACTGAGCGTGTATGTATAGATACACTATACTCACCGATCTTCACTGCAGAATAGAAACAGACACAGAGAGAAAGTTTTATATATGAAGAGATAGAGAGAGAGAGAGAGAGAGAGAGAGAGAGAGAGAGAGAGAGAGAGAGAGGTTTGTTCTCCTCAGTTGCAGTGTGAATTATGGGTTTTAGGAGATGGAAAAAAGAGAAATGAGAAGAGAAGAGGTTATTTAAGCTTTGTCTGAAAGAGGGTCTAAAAGAGAGAGAGTCTCAAGTTACGTTTACAGATCGTCTTCTAGAGAGATTGCAGGCTAGATGGTGGGGTCTCCAGTGGAAGAGGAGAGGAAAGAGCTGCCGGTAGGTGGCAACGGGTCAAACTCAAATAGAGGAGAGAGAGAGACAGAGAGAGAGAGGGAATGGTTGGCGAACTTGTTGATGATAATAGAATATGAATGAGAAAAGGATATTAAAAAAAAAAAAAATCGAAAAAAAAAATTGAAAAATTAGAAGGAAAAAAAGAAAAAAAAAAAGAAAAAAAAAAAGAGAGAATAAAGTGCAAGGTGAGTAGGCAACTACATTGGCTCATATTAATGTGGCAGTGAATGAGACGTTGGGGAAACAAAAATCATGATCTGCACCGCCACCTCAACCACCTCCACCACCACCACAACAACCACCGTCTACCGCTGTCTCACTCTGACTACTACTATTCCTACTTGTTTTGTCTCACAACTTTCTTCTATTTACATGAACATCCCATTATTTAAAAGAAAGTTATAATATTGTATTAGTACAAATTCATTTGGAACTAATAATAATTTGTGCGTGTGCAGTTTTCATGGGTTTGCTGTAAGGGAGGACAAGGTTGATGTTGGTATATCATAATGTTTTTTCTCCAATTTATAAATGGGTTTGTTAGGTGAATCTCAATAAAATATCATAATGATGGATTTTGATCATTTCCCTTCTATTAATGTAATGTAGGATTTTTATTATAAATTTAATCATTATGAAATGAAAATGTAAATTTATAATTATTTTAAATTAAAAAAGATTAATATACTTATTATTGAATCATATAATAGAATCTTTTCATTACAAATAATAATAAATATTATATATGAAAAATTTTATAAAATTAATCTGAGGGTAATTGCATAACATATAATAAAATATTACAAACTAATTGAAGGGTGGAGAATCTTCATGAAGACATTTCATGATATTTCTTTTATAATACCTAACATTATTAATATATAATACAGAGGATGACAATCGAAAAAGACATACTATAAACAACTCAATCAATAACTAAAATACAAAAAAATAAAATAAAATAAAAAACCAAATGACATTCTTTACATTAGGCTTTAACCAAGTATTAATTACATGACACTCAATCCATAAATTTAATTTTAAATTTTTTTTACCTAAAGGTTCACACTCTAAAATTCTTTGTCTATTAGGACAAGCTCCTATAAAACGACCAAACTATCCATGTATATATATATATTATTTTCCAAAACCAAGCCCTAGCCAATCATCTCTCTCTCTCTCTCTTCCCATTGTCTTTGTCTCTTTTCTCTGCGTTCACATGTGCCGTCAGCGATCTCCCTCTTTTTTACTGTTGGTGATCTCTTTCTCCTCATCTTCGGGCGAACCTTTACCAAACGTGAAACCCTAAGTATCCTCGTCTTATCACCAACATTGGATATGTACTTTGATCCGAACATTCCAGAGTTTCAATTACCGATTTCTCTAATTTTCTCTTACCAATCAAATCAGTGTCTTATTAATTGCACAGGTTCGTGATTTTCCTCTCTCTCTCTCTCTCTCTTTATGTTGTTAATTGTAGACTAGACTATAGTCATGTTCTGAAAGGAGTTGATGAATTTGAATTCTCTGGATCTCTACTCTCATGGTTGGATTGGCCATTATTCGTGGCCATCTTAATCTTAGTTTCAGAAGATTTTTTTTTTTATTAGCAAAAAAATAACTTTATTGTTAAAAAAACATACAAACACATGATATTACATCAATAAAAGAAAAGGGAGTGCGAAAAGCATCAAAGCAAAATAACCTCAGTCCCAACTAGGTTATTGGCACCAAGTATATTGCCCTATCATTTGCTAGCACAACCGCTAAGGGTTGGAGAGAAACCAACCACAACAAGGGATAAAGGAAAGAAACAAAAATTACAACAAAAAATAAGGGGCAGCATTACAACAACCAAATCTATAACCACAACTGTAAACCAGCAATAGACCAAAGCCTTCAAAACCAGCAACAGCGCATGGGCTCCTCACTTTATGCATTTCTTGACTTGATGTAGGTTTGATACAAACTGATTAATTGAATAGTCTCTTTTCACTATATCAGACTTCATCCACATGGCCATTCTAACCTTGATGAGTTCGCAAAGTACTTCAAAATAGGTTGTATCTTATTGAAGATAACTTCATTTCTGTGTTTCTACACAGACCAAAAAATTGCTATAGGTAATGCTTTCCATATCTGTAATTCCTCTTTTTTAAACTTCCACCTATTCTACCATTACAGCAAGCTTTCTACCGTGCCTAGTATAATGCACTGAACTCCCCACGATTTGATGATGCTGGACTATATTTTCCAAACAAAATGACAGTGAAGCATTATATGGTTAAATGATTCCTTCCCTGAACTACACAGAGCACAAAATACACCCACATTTGTAACAACAACCCCAATTTTTTTCAAATACTCAATTGTCTTAATTCTCCTTTTC
This sequence comes from Camellia lanceoleosa, assembly GCA_025200525.1. NCBI lineage: Eukaryota > Viridiplantae > Streptophyta > Magnoliopsida > Ericales > Theaceae > Camellia > Camellia lanceoleosa. The sequence goes on along the minus strand of CM045761.1, from coordinate 165,002,816 downwards.
TGTAGCAACCAAGCAAAGAATTGGGCCTTTGGAGATGCTGCATTATTCAATATTAAAACAGATAGAGTCTTCATTGATCCAAAATTCATCTCACACTAGTTAAATACCGAGTTAACCTTGAAACATCCTGAATTATCAGCTTTCCATATGATGTGATCCAAAATCTCCAAACAGAGTGCTGGCCCTGTTCCTAATTCCGTCTTCATGTTTCTCATATCCTCTTCTTCCCATGCCAATAAATTCCTTTTAAAGTTGAAACACCACTCATCATAGCTGACTTTTTTGTCCATCATCTCTTTCAATGTTACCTTTTTGTCATTTGAAATACTAAATAGCCTCGGGCATTTCTCTTTAAGGCAAAATCTATCCAGCGAAGCATCCTCCTAAAACATAATCCTACTCCCATTTCCAATTTTAATCTTAACATTTTCCATAAAAAAATTAAGAAGTCTAGGATTTGCTTGTGCTACTGATAATATATCATTTCATATCCTTGAGCTAGAGCTAGCAACCATAAGGAATAGAAACCATCTTCCATCAACAGACCCATACCTGCTGCAAATCAGTTTTTTCCAAAGTGCATCATCTTCAGACCTAAACCTCCATCACCACTTGGGAAGTATGCTTTCATTTACTGCTTTCGTGTCCCTTATGCCCAATCCCTCCAAACTTTTTACTGACTGCAGCCTCCTTTCACTTCACTAGATGAATCTTCATCTTCAATTCAGTGTCTCCCCACAAAAAAGTAGCTTGTATCTTCTCAAGCTCCATTATAATTCTAGGAGATATCCTGAATATTGACATGTAGTAAATTGGTAAGTTAGCTAGCACAGATTAATGAGAGTCATCCTCCCAGCAAAAAAAATCACTCTTATCTTCTGGCCAGCTAATTTAGTCTTGAGCATGTCCATTACAGGTTTCCAAGATTGCTTTCTTTTAGGATTAGCCCCTAATGGTAAGCCCAAGTATTTGAAAGGTAGTTTATAACTTGTGTAATTTAGTCTTGAAGCAAACTTAGCAACTGTCGCCTTATCAATACCCACTCCACTTACAGGCCACTCCACTGATAGCACTCTTATGATAATTAATTTTTAGGCCAGACATTACTTCAAAACATCGTAATAGTCTCTTAACATTTGTGACCTCCACCCAATCTGCCTCACAAAATAAAATTGTGTCGTTAGTGAATTGTAGATGAGATACATTCATACCTCTAGCCCCAATAATAGCCCCTCTTATCAATCCTAACTCTTTTGCTCTTAACAGAAGCATGTTTAAACCTTCAGCTGCAATGTTGAACAAAAATGTTGAGATTGGATCCCCTTGCCTCAGTCGTTTCTGGGAAATCACTTCCTCAAATGGAGACCCATTCATAAGAATTGATACTCTAGCTGAAACTAAGTAGGTCTTTATCCAATCCACCCATTTTGTCCCAAAACCAAATTTGCTCATCATATCAAACAAAAAATTCCAGTGTACTGTGTTATATGCCTTTCCAAAGTCAAATTTTATTATTATCCCACTTTCCTTGGTTCATTTCCACCAGCCTACCACTTCATTTGCTACCAGTATTCCATCTAATATATACCTCCCACTCAAGAATGCAGATTTGAATGAGCTAATGATGCTTGGTAACATAAGCTTTAATCTGCTAGCTAGGATCTTTGATAGAATCTTGTACACAGAATTTATGAGACTAATTGGCCTATAGTCCTGAATAATGGTTGGACTTTGCTTCTTAGGAATTAGTGTTACAAAAGAACAATTCAAACCCTTCACCAACTTTCCATTCTCATAGAACTCAGCCATGAATTTGAGTATATCAGCTTTCATAATCCTCCACCTTTTTTGCATGCTAAGCAAATTAAATCCATCAGGACCAGGTGCTTTTTTTCCATCACATTCCTTTATCGTCGCCCAAACTTCTGATTTAGAAAACTCATTCTCTAACAACTCAGCTTGAGAAGGTTCAATGGACCTATACACTCCTCTAATCTTGGGTCTAATCTTCCAATTTTTTGCAAAAGCTTCACCAAAATATCTTGCAATTTCTTTCTTCATCTCTTCAGGTTTATTAAAGGTGTTACCTTTGATTGTAATGGAGTCCATCAAGTTCTTACTCTGCCTCTTTGTATCCATGATGTGAAAGAATCTAGTGTTCCTATCTCCTTTTGAAGCCCAATCTACTCTAGATTTCTGTACCCAAATCTATTCATTCATCTTCTTTAGCTTCCACAACTCCTCTTTAGCCTCTCTTCTTTTTACTATTTCAACCTCATGCAGTGATCTCACCTCATTAGCTATTTCTAAAATCTACAATTCCTCATTTGCTTCTTTGAGCTTAAACTTAACATTCTCAAAAACTTCATTATTCCACACTTTCAGTGTTTCTTTCAAAGCTTTCAGTTTGGCTTTTAATCTGAAACCAGCCCATCCATCCACATAAGTGTTATCTTATACTTCTTTTACCTTGTTCATGAAAGTGGGATGAAGAACCCAAGCATTTAGGAATCTAAATGGCTTAGGTCTCCAATCCTTGTCATCTTCTATTAAAATTATCGGACAATGATTTGATAACATCCTCGATAAACTCCAAAGTTCGAAACTAAACCACTTTAGCCATTCTATATTAACTAGGAATCTGTCCAACCTGCTCTATCTATTCCCTTCTTGTGAATTGCACCATGTGTACTTCCTCTCCAACATTGGAACATCCATTAACTCCAATTCATTTATAAAATCATTAAACTCATTTATCCTACCATCTCTCGTATTGCACCCTTTCCTTTCATCTATTGATCTTACTTCATTAAAATCACCCCCAATGCACTACGGTTTAGGGAACATGGGTTTTAAATTACCCAATGATTCCCATGGCTTTCTCCCCAGACTCTTATCATTAGGTGCATAAACATTAACAATCACACATTCTATTGACTGACGAAGTTTACCTGAAAGTAATAGACAATTTTTACCACTGCAGCAGTCACCCAGTTGCAACACCTCAGGCCTCCACACACACAACAAACCTCCAGCATTACCATCTGCATCTATTGCCATAAAGCCAACCTCATCATTAGGCCACAAAGATTTGACAAACAGCTTTGTAATTCCTATTCTTTTTGTTTCTTGAATCATGACCATATCAACATTCTTTTGCCTTAATAACTCTTTCACTCTCTTTCTCTTCTCAATACTCCCCAAATCTCTAATATTCCAAGATAGTATCTTCAGTAAAAAAAAACTTGTTAAAACCCCTTTTTCTCCAAGATTGCTTTTTCAAGCTACCACCATCTCCTTCCTCTTAGCGGCCTGTACCATGTCATTCTTTTCTATTAGGATAATTTTCTCTATCACCTCTCTTTCCTTGCCTTCAAAATCTACACCCGAGGCTTTCCCAATGTGTAGGGTAGCTTGAACTTCATTTTGCAGGTACCTTGTTTGGCTAGATTTCTTGGTTTGTGATACTGACGATGAAAAAGCTTCTGCTGCAACCCTAACAATTGCCATTCTTTTAAATCCATATCTGGACCATGCCTTATTTTGCCCTCTATCTTCTTCTCTTTTTTGCCTCAGTACTCAGTTGATCAATACCATGTCTTCTACTCAATTCCATATCATGATTTGGAAGGCCACTTGTATCCACTGGGCCTAAAGTTTTCTCTAAAGATAGCTGGGCTAGTAATTGATTACCGTTATTATGGGCTTTCTCTTTATGCCACTCCATTCTATCTTGATTTAATCCCACAAGTAATCCCTTAAACTGAACCTAGTCTAACATTACATTAAGATTGATACTGGGCCTATGCAGATCTATGTTACTTATGCTTTTATAAAGTCCATTGAGGTCTCATTTACTATATCTCTTCTACTTCCCCTGTTAATGCTCTGTATCATTACTTAGGGCATGCCTTCCTCTTTTTTCAAACTTGTCCCAACTGATCTTGGGTCTTCCATTTCATAGCATGTTTCATTTATTACTGAGACAGTAAATAAGTTACAACTGTTATCCTCCCTTGCCTTGTTGTTCCTTCCCCTTTGGTTGAGTGTCACATTATCATTTCCTACCATTTCATCCTTTGGTTCATCCACTTCATCATCGTCTTTATCATTTTCATTTTCCTTCTCTGCAATTGGGACTTCACTGGACTGATAATTAGACGATTCTTCTTCCCTCTGTTGAACATGATATGAACATAGCTCTTCACACACCCTAATTTACAAAGCCTTTATTGATCAACTTAATGTTCTTGTTGATTGGCTCCATTACTTTTGTCAAAACCTTAACTTTACCCTGTGCCAAGGTTGCCATGGACATTGTGTTTTCCTTAACCTCTAATACCTCACCCCATAATTTCTTAATTCTTTTGAAATTTGTGTTATTCTATAGATTAAAGGGGATACCAAAGCAACAAAGCCAAACCTCCATTTCTTGTTTTATAATAAGATCTTTTCTCCACTCTATCATGGTTTCACACCATTCATCAATCCATTTACCTATCATCTCCCTCCTATTCCTTAACCATTGATTTGAAAGATAATACTGCTACTTTTCCTCCACCTTCTCGAACACAAACATTCTTCAGTCCTCTTTTTATGAATTCATTTCTAAGGTCTGAAAAATGACAATGATTCCTAATGTGGCTATAACACTTTCGTGTAACCAACCATTTCCATATTCATCTACTATAACCACATCTTAAGGTTCTTTTTGTTGTTTACCTCCTTTAAATACCTTAACGAAAGATGGTCTTCTATTTTCCCTTTCTCAAATAATTCTTTTACCTTGTAGGACTTGTTTGCCATAGTTTTGTTGCTCTCCTTTTTGATCTCTTCCAAATGCAACATTCTTTACTACTAAGGATCTATTTTCACACCATACTCCATTTTCCTTCTGTATAGTAACCTATGCTGCAATTGGATAATTGTAACAGACAAAACCAAATCTTGATCTTGTTGCTTTCCTTCTCTTGAATGGTATGAACACATCTTTAACCACTCCAAACTTTGTGAACAAAGTATATAGTCCTTTGGGATCCACGGAATCTGGTAGGTTGTCCACAAATACTGTTATTACACTCGGGTTACCCATGCTTCTCATATGCTTTTGACGAAAAACTAGAATCCATCATCCATCATTCCTACTTGCTACTCCATGAAACTTCTCTGTTGCTTACTTCTCCATTTGTTTCGAGGGTACCATCTTAACCAATCTTCTTTGTTGCGAATGTATAACAAATCTGAGTGTTTGGCTACTAAAATTTTAGCAGCCTTTGTGTTGCCAAATCGAGCTGCAGTGTTGAGGGCAGTGTTAGAGTTTCAGAAGATTTTTTTTTTCGACAAGCAAAAATCTATTGTTGCTACTGGATTTCTTTCGTTTCTCGCGGGTGTTGATTCGAATGTTTTGCCTAGGGTTAGGGATTCGCAGATCGGTTGCCGAAATTGCCTTCTTCAGATTTGTCTCTCTTACGTCTCTTCTTAAATCTGTTGATTTTTCTATCATTTTTCTTAGATCCGTCGCCCCACCATCCATTTTCCAACAGATCTATAGAGGTATGTAGCTGATCTGATCTTCAAATGTGTTGTTTGAACTATGTTCTCTTACATATATGTACTAGCGTATGGCCGTGCCTGAAGGCACGGTGTAAATAATGTTAGGATTATAATATAATTGTAATCGCAACACTATTGAAATTTAAGATTAAAATGCAATTATAAAAATCTATTTAATAGACTACACTTTACAATTTCAAACAAATCAAATATAAAAAAAAATAATTAAATATCAAATAATGCACACCAGTCAATACTCTGCAATTTAAAAGAAATTAAAATTAAAATGCACATCAGTTAGTGTTACTACTGCCAATCAAATTCTAACTACATAAGAAAAACAAACATTATATTGTCATACGCCAAAAGAGTGAGTTAAAACTCTATTAAAAAAAAGTGGGTCGAAGCTTTCCAGAATATGTATGCTTCACAAAAGATGTGTCAATAATGTGTCTTCAAACATGTATTTGCCCAAACTTCCTTCTCATTACTTTCGAAAAAGTCTTTGTATCAACTTGTATGCATCCCCAATGAGGAACATGCACAACAATCTGGTAATTTGTGAAAAAAAAAAAATATATAGATTGGTATATTTGTTGGAAATATACATATCAAAATACTTTGAGATTGAAATTACCTTATTACATCCCCATCGAAGCAAGCTAGTTGTATTTCTCCTTTTAAGCTCCATAAATTTTTCGATCCAATCCTTAAAAAATCCATATTTCCAATTATTATTAGATTGAAATTTTATAAAAAAAAATCTATATATCCAATAGAAATAAATCTACATGGTTACCTTTTGATAAAACATGATTTAATGAACATGGAACACTGCAACAACACTTCAGGATAAACAATATTTGTAGTAGAATCCAAACTATCTTTAGGGAGAAGAATACTTATACGATCAAAGGATGTATATCTGGACAATGCCACATATAATTGGCCATGGCTAAACACTGGTATGCGCAAATCAACCCCAACAAATTTCACAGATTGTCCTTGAGATTTATTAATAGTCAAGGCATATGCTAATCGGACTGGAAATTGACGTCTTGTCATTTGGAAAGGCATTTCTGAAGAAGATGGTGTCAAAGATATCCTTGGTATGAATGCCAAATTGCCAAACTTTTCTCCAGTTAAAATTTGAGCTTCAATTATGTGAGTGTCGCACCTAGTAACCATCAATCTTGTACCATTACATAGTCCATCTTTCGGTGCAATATTTCTTAACAATATTATAGGACAACCCACTTTCAACTCTAACTTAAAAGTTGGTAGCCCGGGAGGATCCAATAAATTTAAATATTCATTAGGATATCTATTTGTAATGGTAGGATCAATTTCATTATCTTCAGACATTTTATCTGCTGCAAAATAAGTATATAATCTCCCTGGAAAGATATTCAACGCAGTAGTATTAATGTCACTGACATCATCATTACGCCCACATAGATTGGTGCGCTCAGCTAAAAATGTTGGTCGACGCCTCTATCATATTCAACTATGGGTAAATCAGAGAGAGCAATTCATTCAAATCTTGACATTTGTGTATTGTTGATGGAAGGTTGATGATTTCCTGAGGATTAGTCCCAATCTAAAAAAAGTGAAATCAATTAAAAAAAATATGAGTGTAAAAACAATTTATTAATTTAAAATAATCTATATAATAAAGAAAAAGGTTAAAGTAGTGTTACCTCCATCAAGAAATTTGCAAAAATAGCATTTTCACGATCTCCATGATTCAAGCGCATATTCAAATCCAAACTTAAGATATGTATATGCTTCCATAGAACAGAGTGTCTTAATGAAGCATTCACAATTTGCTCACGAATTCCTTTGGGTATAACTGGTAAGATTTGTCGAAAGTCTCCACCAAGAATAACAGTAATACCCCCAAATGGCTTTTCACTATCACAAATATCCCTCAATGTACGATCAACCGCCTCAACACAATGTCTATGTTGCATAGGAACTTCATCCCAAATTATGAGTTTTGTTTCTCTAAACAACTCAGCTTGTAATGATTGTTTGGTAAACCCCCAAAGTGAATTTTCCAAGACATCTAACGGAATGGAAAATGTTGAATGTGCAGTGCGACCTCCTACCAATAACAATGATGCAATTCCAGATGAAGCCACAGTAATAACGATATGCCCAAGGCTACGACATTTTAATGCAATCGTATTGTACAGAAATGTTTTCCCTATTCCAGCACCCCCATTAAGAAAGAAAACAGTTCCTTTATTTTGAAAAATTGAAGAAATGATTGTGTTATAAGCATTCCGTTGTCCATTGTTGAGACAATCAATAGTAATTTCTGGATCTGCCTGTTGTGCCTCATTCTGTAGTTGTTGATGTTCAAATATCAATCGATTACCAACTACTGCACTCCAATTTGCAGTAGGTTGTGGCATGGGTGGGAAGTCAATTAAACATTTGCCTGATTCATGAAGCATTTGATTCAAAAGATGGAGACCATAATCTTCAATTTGAACCTCAGTTGGGTTAGAAATAGCAAACAATGTACGAATCTTATGTGCAAGATCATCACATATATGCGTTGAGAATTGATTCCATAATGCCCATGGATTTAGTGGAGAGCACTGGGTGAGAATAACACTAAACAATCTCCTCAATTAGTATCCAGTTTTCATAACTGCAGCCTCTTTCAAGCATTGTATCCATTCTTCATCATCTTCTAAAAGCTCCCTTGCAACACATGCTAATTTAAATGTATCATGCACAACATTATCGACCGTGCGTAAAGACCGAAATGACTTTGGTCCTTTGACAACAGTTAGTAACAAACGCAGATAAAATCTTTCACCACAATTAGGACTGGCAAAGTACATTCTACCAATTGCATATCCTCTTTCTCTTGATTTCCATCTCTTTTCTGACTTGAGCCATACAAAATGCTGTGGAAATTCTTGATAAGTGAATGGACATTCATCTTCACTGGCAGCACAATATGCAAAGAAGCCAGTAAGAGTTGACATTTGTTGAGCAGCTTTAGATTGAATCGTTTCTAATGACTCTTCTGGGTTAAAAACAACGCGATGCATTCCAGGTAAATGAAGTGCCAATCGTACAACTGTTGGTATCTCTGCATGCAAAGGATGACCAAATATTCGCCAAGCAGCTTCAGGAGGTCCAATATACCTTGCATCGAGATATTGTTGAATCTCATTTATCGATCCCAACACCATCGTTGTACGATCATAACCTTTGTAAATGTACTTATGTATATACTTGACACATCTCATTCCGGCGCATACTTCCACATTTATATGACAGTTGAAAAGTTTAGAAAGATATGCATTGTATGGTACGACATCCCTGTTATCAACTTCTTGCCCCATCACAGTATATACTTGGCCATTATTGCGACGACGATAGATGGGGTATCCATCTTGATCCATAGTTGTTGTTTCTGTGAAAGCTCGAGGATATCTCTTACTGCATCTACCATTTTCCATACATGGTGCATGAGGATTTCGAGCACCACATGGTCCATGTACCATACAACATTTGACAGTTTCAAAAAGCATAGGATCATATTTTGGGTCCGAAATTCGCATGCACCAATTTGTCTACTTAAGCACATGTCCTAATTTTGTCTCGACCCTTAAGAAATAAAAGTGCATGCATATGGGGAGGCCTGCTTTTGAAATTCAATTGTAAAAACATGTGCAACTTTATTTCCAAACACTTTATTTGCTTCTATCTCATTCATCAAACATTTTCTCTTCAACTCAAAAACACGGGCAATTAAATCAGGACGATCAATAGGTTTTTGATGTGATAATAATGCTGAAGTATTCTCTGGCCAATTAGGGTTTGCAGTCATGGTAAGAAAAATATCTGGGTGTTGGTTGTATCGCGTGATAGCCATTGAATCTTGAAAGATTTCAAACATATGTCTAGGACTACCAGTAAATGAAGATGGCAAAACAAACCTTTGACCAATTTGACCAGTCGTACATAACTGGATCAATATCGACAACTCTTGGTAAAGCTCAACCCGAAGTTTCCTTGATTAAGCTTGTAGTATGTCAATCGATTTTGCTCGGGCCAGGCCCAAGCATCTACCAAAACTCTTGAAATAATTTCCCACCTCCCAAAATAGTTGAATACTCGGGTCGCTCAAACAAACGATAACTATAAAAATCCATTTGAGTAAGTCGATCATTGAAGGTCGATCATATTGAACATTCCACAATTTCAACTCAGGTTCCCATCCAAGCTCACCATAAGGAAATAATAGAACATAATGTAATGGTAAGTATGCTGGGTGACATTCATTAATTTGCGTCAACTCATTATTTCCTTGGAAATGTAAGATAATATCTCTCATTCCACTTACTGCTCCATCACCGGTATTACAATCGCAATCTCATCTCAGCTTGGTAAGTTATACCGACGCCGATCGCTTGTTGAATTGTAATGAAGATGAGCAGGTAGATTGTGTCCTGCCGCGTCTAATTAATGTAAAATGGCATGAGCCTGGCGAAATGTAGCTACAAAAGCATTGACTTGCAACAAACTATCCTGAATAGTTTTGAGCACATCCCTTCTCAAGTTAGGATTTCTACGATTACGAATTTCTAACGCTGAATCAGGGTCATAGATATACAGTTGAGCATAACTCGTATCCTGCCCTGGTTGTGGTTGTAGTGATCCTGTTCGATGTCGTAATTCCCCATGAATTGTGAATGATGTAGGACCCCTTCCACTGAGTACTCTAGGATCCAATGTAGCACCAAGACTTGTAAAAGCATTGACTGCATTGTACAATCGAGTATAACTTCGAAAGGATTTTGATTGATCATTATTCCCATCATACAACGCTTGAAGTGATGGAGGAGGTGTAATAAGTAAAGGTAGCCTAATCTTCCCTTCCAAACAGCAAGTTCTGAATAAGGGACACTTTATAGATGATTTGGTCAATTTTTCATCCATCCAATGTAAGCCTGAACAATAAGGACATAATACGTCCATCTTGCCAAGATAATGGCGGCAAGAATTGTTGTGTGCTCGGGCATCAATTGATGTACTCATAGGCATATCTTCTAATTCATCATCAGTACATAGATCTTCTTGAAGAAATTGATTTATAGAAGTAGACCTACGAATATTTGTGTATAAATAAAATTATATAAAACAAAATGGTAAGAATATGAATTTCAAGATTAGACATAGTAGTTTACCGATTCGTTTGTGGAGGTAAAGATGTGCTTGGCATAGAAAACGAACATGTAGAATGATGGGTAACCATTGTTCCTTTTTCTGCAGAGTGAGAATCTTCAGTTATTGTTTCCCATTCCAAGCAAGCGCGATTACGACGATTTGGTGCTAAAGAAGGGTGTATTGGTTGAATACATTCTTCTGATCCCTCTTGTTCTCGTTGCGAGCATTGAAAGTATGACTTTTCATTTATTTCACGCTCTCGTCGTGCACGTTGGGCCAAAGCAGCTTTTGATATTACATTATCATTTTGTGCCTAAAATGAAAATATTTTGTCATTGGTGCAAAATATGTAAATATTTTGTACTTAACATGAAATATCTTCTTGTTTATTTTGTTTCTCTTAATTTTGTTTTATATTTTATTTGTTTTATACCGTTAATAGCGTTATCTGTATTTATTTCTTTCTTCATGCATTTTGTTTTTTATAAAAAAAAAAATTAAGAAGAAATAAATATCTATCTTATTTAGTTTATTCTTTCATTACATAGTTTGTCTTTATTTCTTCGTTTTTTTTTTTTTTTTTTTTTTTGTTTCTTATTCTTTTCACATGTTACATTATAAATGCACATGTATCTATGCTAAATAAAAATAAATAAATTTGGAAAACACATATAAATAATAGAAAATTATAGAAAAATATATTACAATCATTCTACAGGCAGAAACATAAAGCAAAAAATTCACATAGTTTTGCTTCATATTTTTTAAAAGGAATATATACCACTTGACATGCATTTGTCATTCTCTTGTCAGAAGGAGTCACCTTTTCTTTTCCCTTAGACATTGGGTTGACCTTTTCTTTTTCTTTTGCCTAAAAAATATAAATAAAATATTGAAAAGATTTTAAAAAATCTTATATAAATAAAAATACATACAGTGTTTTACTTGATTTTGTACTTACCGCACGAACACGAATAACATTAACGTCATGCTCATCATAGATGACCACACCAACATTTCTAAATGGGGTTGTAGGAGCAGGCCTAAAAAAATGGATTGTGAATAAATTAAAATCTGGATAATAAAGTGGTAATAGTAAGAGTATATATTTCAAGAATTAAACTGAGTTGTTTACCAATTGGGTGTTACAGAATGTTGTCTTGGGTTAATACATTCATTTGATCTCTCTCGTTCTCGTCGCATGTGTTCTCCTAATTGGTATGCAGAACATGAGTTTTGATTTCTTTCACGTTCTCGCCGTGCACGTTGAGCCAATGCAGCTTTTGATAACACATTTTTATTGTGTGCCTAAAATGATAATATTATATAATTAGATGCATGAAATATGAAGATTGTCCCATCTCTTGCTTCCCTTTTATCATGTATTTGTTCTCAAAAGTTTAACTAACTTTTATTCTTCGCTCGGTTGAGTTGTTAGTCACATAAGAACCAATGCGTGTATTGATAAAATTTAAAAAGGGAGGAAAAAAACTCATGGACTTTCACCAAATGCCAAAAAGACACTATCCATCTAGTGTATACCAATGCCTAAAGGCATGGTGTAAATAATATTGGTACATATATTCTACAAAAATCAATTAACATAAATTATTAATATTGGTATCAATTAACATAAATTATTAATATTGCAACATGCGTTGAAATTAATATTCAGAAAAATGCATTTGCATGTTATACAAATGCTTACTTTAACATGGTTTAGAAAAATGCGTTCAAATTAATATTCAGAAAAATGCATTTGCATGTTATACAAATGCTTACTTTAATATGGTTTAGAAAAATATTTTACAATCAGTCAAAACAATTGAATAAATATTTAAAAAACAATAACTCATAAAAATATACATAAAAAAGAGTATATAACACTACGGGATTTGCATAAAAATATACATAAAAATAATAATAAATATTCGAAAAATAAATTTTTTAAAAATGTTAAGAAACCATACTACGGGATTTACATGTTCCTTTCCTTTGCCAGAAGGGATAGCCTTTTCTGTCTCTTTTGATATTGCTTTGCGTTTTTCCTTTTTCTTTCCCTATAAAAAATAAGTAGAATATATAATTGAGAGGGTAATTTATATTAATAAATTGAGCCGAGCTAGAGTTGGACCGAGGTAAGCCCAAACGTAACTGTAGTGTGTACTCTGGTCTAAGGAATACTGCGGTAGACCGGTTTACAGATGAGTACGGTGTAGCTCGGTTGCTGGTTAGTCCAGTTACGTCTACTAAACCGGAGTATAAAGAGTAACATCTTCTAGACCGGTTATGGTAGTTCGGTAGGACGCTTCTATGGATAGTCCGGTCTTGGCATGTCAAACCGGGGTAGAAGTAAGAAGTGGGAGAGTCGAACTAAGAGTTAGTTCGGCCAGACTTGCCTATTCAGTACGACAGCGTTACTCCGGTCGTGTGGTAGTTCGGCCGTGGATTGACCATCTCACTTGGTTTAAGCAGTGAGGGGGGTGTTGGAGGATAAGCATTATCTTCCAGGAGTGTGAATCCTAGGAAGACTCTGCATGGAGGAATAAGAGTCCAACTAGGATTGTGCCAAACAAAACCTATAAAAGCTCGCCAATGTCACCTATGAAGGGGTAATGCAATTTTGCTTTCTGCATACACAGAGCTTTTGCCTGTTTGTCTTGCTTACTGACTTAGGCATCGGAGAGGTTTCCGGCACACACCCGCCGGCTAGCTCACGTTTGTGTTTTCAGGTGACAAAGTGACGTCGTACGGAGGAACGCAGACTTGATCAACAGGATTATACGAGAAGGTATATTTCTTTCCCGTACAATTGGCGCCGTCTGTGGGAATACAGACAAGAACAACCTCTTGATCAAGCTTTCTCTCGAACATCAATGGTGAACAATGAAGAGTTACCTCAGTCTGTCGTTGACGGACAAACTCCAGATGGGGGTGCAAGGCGAGAAGGCCTACCCTTGGTCACTCCCATGGCGGATCTGGAGCCACCAAGACACAACTCCAGGAGGGATACGAGGGGTCGAAGGCGAAATAATAGCCCTCATCCCTCTCGTTCACAAAGCCCAGAAAGGCAAAGGCGCAGAGTTGATCCTCAAATTTTGGAGGATCGCGTCAGAGAACAAGACGAATTGATCCGTAAGATGGCGGCGGACATGGAGTCTCTAAAACGCCAAATGAAAGGAAAAGCAGCGGCGACAGGAGAGGGGCGCAACAACAAAACGCCCCCTCGCCACTCAGAGGGTCGTAGTAGGAATTCTACACCCTCTCAACCAGAGAACAGGAGCCTCAGGACAGGCGACACGCGATCCATATCTTCCAGAACTCGTCACTCCAGGTCTGAGAGGACAAGGTCTGAGAGGTCATACACTGAGAGGAGCACCTATTGGCCCTCACATACGCACCAGACGAGGTTTAGACAGACGGAATTACCCAGGTCGTCCGATCTACGATCCATGCTAGAAGAGAAGGCATGATGGAAGGAGGACACCAGAGCGCGCGATCCACACAGGGTTCCTGCCTTGCAGCGGTTGGCTCCTCGGACGCATGGAAGCGTCGAGGTTGGAATGCCAATATCTACCAAGAACGAATCCGACAAGGCATTGGCGAGGTCAGACCTCACCATTCGTCCCAAAGAATAGAGAACGCTTCTTCCGTCAGCTTCCTCTGACCCTAAATTCACAACGATGAGGGCAAGACGGACCCCTACACGACTTAAGCCACTTACGCCGGTCATGGTCAGATATCATGAACGAGGCCTTGATGTGCATCCTATTCCCTTCGACCTCGGCGACCTTGGTTTGACTTGGTTTGAGAAGCTTCTAGAGGGCAAAGATAGCCTCCTGGGCGCAATTGGCAGAGGCGTTTGTAACGCGGTTCAGAACAAACACAAAAACCCCGGTAGAGATCGACCAGTTACTCTCCATCGACATGGGCGACAAGGAGACCCTAAGGTCATACAACAGCCGCTACTGGGAGACATTCAACCAGATTGGGGACTGCCCAACCAACCTCGCCATTGCGCAATACAAAAGAGGCCTTCCAGTCGGGAACAGACTGAGGGACTCTATCACCATAACGCCACCCCTCACCATGGAGGCCCTGATGGAGAGAGTGCATCAGCACATCAGGGTGGAAGAGGATGGCGCCGCTAAAGCAAAACCGGGCGCGATCAAGAACACAAAGAAGAAGACCTCATCAAAGGTCAATGCGGTAGATCGCCAAAACCGAAACGGACGAGGCAGGCGAGACAATGGCGAGGACCAGGACAAGAGATGGTTAAGAGTCCGCACCGCCATAACAATGGTATTCAAGAAGCCGATCTACCGTATACTTAGTGAGATTCGAGACGAGCCTTTCGTCAAGTGGCCAGCCAAGCTAGGCGAGGCCCAAAAGGACTATGATGACAGATCCAGATACACCTTCCACAAAGAAAAGGGGCACCACACTGAGAATTGCACGCCGCTGAGGCAGCATCTGGAAGAATTGGTGGCAGCAGGCCACCTGGACAAATACATAGAAGGAGGGGCGCAGCCAGCCCCCCAGGACCACAACAACCCCAATGGGATGCCGATCGACGCCCCGTCCCAAGGCGTCATCAACGTAATACATGGCGTCTTTGAACCTGAGCGGGTATGCGAGCTCAGAGGTTCAATCAAAAAGGCTGAGCACTTGAGGGAGGTGCTAAGTGCCCAACCGGCCGTTAAGAAAGGCAAGACAGAGGCCACCAATGTCATGTCTTTTTCGGATAAAGACTTGGCAAGGATTTACTGCCCTCACGATGATGCCTTGGTCGTCACTCTCCGAGTCAAGGATTTTGACGCTGCTTGATTCTGACCAAGGTAGTCCATGCGAAATCATGTACTATGAAACCTTCAAGCAACTGAAGCTTCAAGACAAGGACTTAGCCCCTGCCGTATCCCCTTTGGTTGGATTCAATTCTATGCCGGAGTGGCCAGTCGGCAAAATCATCCTTCCAGTCAAGGCAGGGAGCGTGACGAAGCAAGTGGAGTTTGGTGTCAAGGTCCCATCCACCTACAACCTTATCTTGGGCGTAACATGGTGCATGCCATGCGCCGATAGCGCCCTCCTACCACCAAGTGATGCGGTTTCCCAACGACACCGAGTAATCAAGAAGTTTATGGGGATCAAATCATGTCAAAGCGAAAGGTTGAAGCGGCAAATACCGCGCCAAAGGATATGTTCATTTGGTGGAAGAACCAGAGAGTAATGAACTATTCGCGGATGTTGGCAAAGCGGCGAGTCAGAAAGCAGTGGAAGTCAGGATAGATGAGAAGAACCCGGATAAGTTCTTCTTACTTGGCTCGTCGTTGTCCAGCACTGAGAGATTGGAAGTCCTGGAATTCCTGACCTCCAACATCGAAGTGTTTGCCTGGACCCCATACGACATGCCAGGCATCGATCCCAACTTCATCTGCCACCAACTCAATGTCCATCCTTCTGCCAGGCCAGTCATTCAGCGCACCCGCAGATCGACGCTTCATCACGCCAAAATAGTAGCAGAAGAGGTAGGAAACCTGCTGGAAGCAAGGGCAATCAGAGAGGTGCACTACCCAAAATGGATCTCCAACACCGTTGTAGTGCCAAAGAAGAATGGCAAGTGACGTGTCTGCGTCGACTACAAAACGGTCAATAAGGCGTGCCCAAAGGATAGCTTCCCCCTACCAAGGATAGATCAATTGGTGGACTTGACGGCAGGACACAACCGGCTTAGCTTTCTGGACGCATACAGGGGCTACCATCAGATAGCCATGCACGAACCGGATCAGGAAGTAACATCCTTTACCACTCCAAGAGGACTATACTGCTACAAGGTCATGCCCTTTGGACTGAAGAATGCAGGGGCGACATTCCAGAGAATGGTCACAAATATGTTCGAACCATTGTTAGGCAGAACAATGGAGGCTTATATCGATGACATGGTGGTCAAAAGCAAGGATGCGGATGACCATCTAAGGGATCTAGATGAGATGTTCCAGATCCTGAAAAAACACAAGCTGCGCCTTAACGCTTCGTCGCGATTGATTGTAGGGTCAGCAAAGTTCGGTTTCTGGTAACCAACCGGGGTATTGAGGAACCTCCCAAATCAAAGCAATTCAGAGTTGGAGAGGCCTAACTTCGAAGGAAGTGCAAAGATCTCACCGCATGGCGGAAAGACTTATCCGATTCACCAGCCGGTCTTCAGATAGATTGCGTCCATTCTTTCAGTCATTAAAAGCCAAGTTTGAGTGGGACGAAGAATGCGACCGAGCTCTGGAGAGTTTGAAGGAATACATGTCTTCTCCACCAATACTTGTAACACCAATACTTGGAGAAGAACTCTACCTCTACTTAGCAGTATCACAACATGCAATTAGTGCAGTGTTGGTCCGCGCAGAAGGAATCCAACACTTGCCCATCTATTATGTCAGCAAGACGTTACTGGGCGCCGAAACAAGGTACTTGCCACTGGAAAAACTGGCATTGGCCTTGATGATGGCTTCAAGGAAATTGTCGCATTACTTTCACGCCCACACCATAGTTGTTCTCACAGCCTTCCCACTCAAGGCTCTATTTGAAAGGGCGAACTTTTCTGGGCGAATTTTGAAGTGGGCAATAGAATTGGGACAGTACGACATCAAGTTCCAACCCAGAACCGCAATAAAGGCTCAAGCACTAGCGGATTTTGTCGCGGAATTCACACCAGGGAGTCATCACATTCGCTTGATCGATAAAACCAACTAAGAATGGAGGTTGACGTCGGAATAACGCAACCCCTAGTACTGGTTGCTCAGTCAGGCCCCAAGGCGGACCAGAGTAAAGAAAGGAAGGAAGAAGTGAACCATGCTACACCAAGTCAGGACGCACTGACCAACAAAGATTTGGTGCAAACCGAGAGCAAGGGGCAGACAGCAAACATCGACTCGGAAGAAGCTACCAGCAACGTGGAAGATCCCAAGACCTCATCTGATCCCTCCACCTGCTGGAAGTTGTTCGTTGGAGAGATGTGGAAGCTCTTCGTGGATGGAGCATCCAATAGGCATGGAGCAGGACTTGGCATAGTCCTCATCTCTCCAGACGGCCTAGTAATGGAGCAAGCAATCAACCTTGGCTTCCCAGCGTCAAACAACGAAGCAGAGTATGAAGCACTTCTGGCTGGCCTCAAGTCAGCGTTCTACATGAAGGCCACCGAGCTAATGGTCTACAGTGACTCATAGCTAGTGGTAAACCAAATATCGGGCGACTATGAAGCAAAGGATGATAGGATGGCCAAGTACCAAGACTTGGTCAGAACAGAGATAAAGAAGTTCGAAGTAGTGAGGATAGAGCAGATTGGCAGAGAGGAAAACAGCAGAGCAGACGAACTCGCAGGCTTCGCCTCAATGGCAGACACCTCCATTCCCCATCCGCTACTAATCGACTATCTACCCAGACCAAGCATTGAAGACCCAGAAGCTGAAGAAGTATGTTGTGCAGAGTTAGGTCCTTCTTGGATGGATCCCATCATACTATTCCTAAAGGACGGCACCCTCCCAGAAGAGAAGAAAGAAGCCAACAGAATAAGAGCAAAGTTGCAGCGGTTTTGGCTCTCTCCATCTTTGGCATTGTACAAGAAGTCGTTCACAGGAGCTTACTTAAAATGTGTTCACCCCAGCAAGGTGGAGGCATTCCTGTTCGAAATACACGAGGGGGTATGTGGCAGCCATCAAGGAGGACGATCATTGGCATACCGAGCTATTTCACAAGGATACTGGTGGCCATACATGCAAGCAGATTTAGAGAAGTATGTCAAAAAATGTGAAAAGTGTCAGAAGTTTGCGCACCAAATACACCAACCTGCCAGAGAACTCCTACCTTTGACTAGTCCATGGCCTTTCACAATGTGGGGCTTAGACATAGTAGGTCCACTTCCAACAGCACCAGGCAACAGGAAGTTCTTTCTTGCGGCAACGGACTACTTCACAAAATGGGTGGAAGCAGAAGCCTTGGCGTCAATCAAGGAAAAAGATGTGAAGAAGTTTGTTTGGCAGAACATCATTACTCGCTTTGACATACCAAAAGCACTGATCTCAGAGAATGGTACTCAGTTCGACGGCAGAATTTTCAGAGGCTTTTGCAAAGAATACAAGATAGAATTCTACAATTCTACACCGGCGTATCCCCAAGAAAACGGTCAAGCTGAAGCATCAAACAAGGTAGTTTTGGACGGATTGAAGAAAAGGTTGGAGAAAGCCAAAGGCAAGTGGGCAGAAGAGCTCCCTCATGTTTTATGGGCTTATCGCACCACACCACGGCGGTCAACAGGAGAAACTCCATTCTCCTTAGCCTATGGCATGGAAGCAGTCATCCCATTAGAAGTCGGACTCCCCACAATCTGAAGCGAAAATTTTGATCCAGACCTAAATGGCGAAGCTATAGCACTGGAACTTGACCTTGCGGAAGAAAGAAGAGACAGAGCATTGGTTCACATTGCCTCCTACCAACAAGAACTATCTAGGAAGTATAACAAAACTGTGCATCCAAGGCAATTCAAGATCGGCGATTGGGTACTTCGCAAAGTTATGGGCAACACATTGGTCCCAGGAGACGGCAAGTTAGGTCCTAACTGGGAAGGTCCTTACAAAGTGGTCGGATTAGCAGGAAAAGGGGCATACCACTTAGAAGATGAGGACGGCAAAGCAATTCCTAGGCCATGGAACA
This sequence comes from Camellia lanceoleosa, assembly GCA_025200525.1. NCBI lineage: Eukaryota > Viridiplantae > Streptophyta > Magnoliopsida > Ericales > Theaceae > Camellia > Camellia lanceoleosa. The sequence goes on along the minus strand of CM045761.1, from coordinate 164,983,370 downwards.
CTGCTAATCTTAAGTTATTTTACTTTTAGCTTTCTCTTTTCTCTCTTTAAATGTATGTAATTTTTCACTTCATCAATAAGACAAATTGATTCATTTTTAGCATATTTGTTTTTAATAGAAAGTAACTTTTGTAAGTTAGTAGTATTGTAAACATAGTTGGTCGGATTAAACCAACTATAACCCCTCCTAAGCCCAGGATAAGGATCCAGGCTGCAGGACGTTTGGTCGGAATAACCAAACACTATATTCTAGGTTGGCTGGAAAAACCAACCTAGAGGTTGGCTGGATTAAACCAACTCTATGTACTCTTCAGCCGAAGTAAGTGTATGGCTGAAGAGTGGTTGGCTGGATTAAACCAACTCTTTATACTCTTCAGCCGAAGTAAGTGTATAGCTGAAGAGTGGTTGGCTGGATTAAACCAACTTTATGTACTCTTCAGCCGAAGTAAGATATCTCGACTGAAGAGTGGTTGGCTGGATTAAACCAACTCTATGTACTCTTCAGCCGAAGTAAGTGTATGGCTGAAGAGTGGTTGGCTGGATTAAACCAACTCTTTATACTCTTCAGCCGAAGTAAGTGTATGGCTGAAGAGTGGTTGGCTGGATTAAACCAACTTTATGTACTCTTCAGCCGAAGTAAGATATCTCGGCTGAAGAGTGGTTGGCTGGATTAAACCAACTCTTTATCACTCTTCAGCCGAAGTCAGATATATCGGCTGAAGAAGTGGTTGGCTGCAAACTTCTTGTACTCTTCAGCCGAGGTAAGTTATATCGGCTGAAGAGTGGTTGGCTAGTAAGTTAAATAGCTGGAATCGAGATCAAAGTTTGCAAAGGATCATATGGAAAGTTCATTTCAAATGCAAGCATACATCCACAAAACCGGAATAAGAGTTGAAGAAATTTTTCATTCAAAAACAGAGAAGTACATTTTGGGGGCTTCAGCCTGGTTACAAAGTTCAAAAAGAAGAAAAAGAAAAAAAAAAAAATCAACCAAGAAGTGCATCAAGCTCAGCATCAAAATCTGCATCTGCATTCGCCTGGAGTCCGGTGTCAGAGGGGAGCACGATTTGATGAGGGAGTTCGGTGTCAACCTGAACTTCGGTATCAGTCGGCTGCAACTCAGGAGTAGGATCTTCTATAACTGGCTCAGACCGAACAGTTTGGTTCTTTTGCTGTTCGTTGACAACCGGAGTGAGAGATGGCTCCTCATCATCATCATCATCTTCATCATCATCGCTGGACCCCTCGAGAAAGGCTTTTTGCAGATCGGCAGCGTATTGTGAGTGAAATTTGGAATGGAGTCTGCGGGCGTTAGACGTCGGTGTCTGACGTGCAACCGAGCTTCTCCACCGCAGACCTCCAGCCGCACTTGAAAAAGAGATCTTTGGCTGCGTTGCATTGCAGGGTGTAGGCGTCTTCGGCTTCCTTGAAGCCCCATTTCTCGGCCTTCTTCACCTCACCCTTCCACCGCTTTATCTCGGCGTCTTTTTTCTTCTCAATTGCGGCCAAGATACATAGGTATCTATCTTTAGCCTCGACGGCAACTTTTTTCTTCTCGGCCTCCACCGAATTGGCGATCTCGGTCAGCCGACCGTTCTCTTCTCGGAGCTCGGCTAGTTGTTTCCTTGCCTCCTCCAGTTCGGCCGTTTTTAGTTCGGCCTCCGCCATTGCCTCTCTGGTACTCCTCCTAAGCTCCATGACCCTCCTGTGAGTGACTTGGTTTTTCTGGATGGCCTGCAAAGAAGGAATAACGTTAGCCGGACTCCAAGTTAAAAAAAAAAGAAAGAAGAAGAAATCTTACATGGAGAGGAATACTGCTTACCAGGATCATGGACTTAGTGGAGGACCGGATTGACTTTAGCTCGGTGTTGAGCTGTTTGTAGTGGTGCTCCATGTCTTTGGGGAGGCACACACTCTTGGCCAAGTTAAAAGCCATCTGATGATCCTTCTCTGAGACCACCGAATCAGACGCGGTGATGTCTCGGTCATTGAAGGTGAGTACAGGAGTCCACTTAGGAGAAGCGGTTCGGTCGGTGGGTTCCAGTTGGAGGCTCGGCTGAGGGCTTGGTGGAGGACTTGTTGGCAGGACGGTCTCGTCTTCATCAGCAAGACGTGGCTCGGTTTGGCTAGTCCGGGCACGTTTGCTTGGTCGAGATGAAGATGGCTGTTGAGATGGGAGTGCCACCACGGTCTCGATGGCACGGCCCACTCCCTGTACTTCGGCTGGAGCTGTTTCGGTTAGGAGGGCCTTCAATCTGTTCTTCTTAGCCATTTCTTGCTCGGCTGTGAGTGGAACAAGGTTGATCTGAGGCAAGTTTGGGTCCGGTTCTGGCGCGTCTTCAAGCAGGAAGTCGGTTACCCTTGCTTTTCGGTGGCCGGAGTAGCAATATGTCGGTTCGAAGTCTAGCAATTTAGCCCAACTTCTTTCCTGAACTCGTAGTGCGGCGCGCAGAACGCCTAGGTTGGGGTAGTTGTAGAGAGAGTGAAGATGAGCTGAATCTACAAAATGAAAAACAAACTGTAAGTTCGGTTCAAGGGAGAAAAGCCGAGATAAAGAAAAGTGAGAAAGGCAACCGGAGTATGTATACCGGGTTCTCCTTTATTCCAATTTATTTTTCGGCCAGGAATCTGGGCTTGATGGTCTTCGAAGTTGCCAGACACCCAGAAGAAGTCATCATCATTTAGGTCTTTGTCCGGTGTGTCCTTAATTATTTTTTCTCGGCCTCGGCGTATTCTCAAGTAATAACACCAGCCTTCATTCTTGGATCCTAATGAGTACTGATGGAGTATTTCGGCTAGGCCTAGGTTAAACCGGTCTGGCGGTTTAGGGCGTCTATGCCCATTATTATGCGGTATGTGTTGGTGAAGAGTTGAGTTGGGCATAGTCTGGTTTGCCTAAGAAACTCACAGATTAAAGGCTGGACTGGGAATCGTAGTCCGGTCTCTATTATTGATTGAATGGTGAAAGGGACAAAGCCTGGGTTGCCCCATGGATCTACATCTAGTTCGGCTAGGGTGAGGTTTACATCGGTCGGTATGTTGTAATCCTTTCTGAATTCGGCTAAGCCGCCTGGGGTTTCTACCAAAAATCTGTACTTCTGTAACAACCCTCGTACCGATTACTGAATAACCACTGAATTAAATAGTGATTATTGCTAAACTGGACCGCTAATGATTGATAATTGGATTAACTGAAGTATTGGATAGGATTGAAATCGGGCGAAATTGGAAAAGTTATCTGTTATATTGCATTTCTATCTGTTTAATTGATTAATTATCTGTTTGAATTCATGTGTTTAAACTGTTAATCGAAGGCCTTATCGGCGGCCGATTTAGAAACCGTTTGATGTTTTAGAATTAGTAGAATATTTCTGATTTTATGGTATATTTATCTGAAAATTGATTAGGAATGATTAAATTAGATTTAAACGAATTAATTGTCAAGTTTAACTTAATTACGGAATTGCCATTAAGTGGGCTTTGTTTATTCTTGTTCATTGAACCTTATACACACTTGAGTTAGAACATTCCTCAGCCATTTTCTTCACTCTAGCCGACCAAGAGAAGGAGTAGGAGAGAATTTGGGTTCTATCTAGAGAATTGGCTTGTAGACTTGTAGAATTTGTAGAAAATTGGCAAATCTAGCCCCCACACCTTGAATACAAGATTAAGGTAGGACATTCATCTCCTTATTGTTGTCTTTGAGCTAAGTTTGCACGATTCTTGCATCATTGTACAATTAAGTCATGAAATTGTTGAATTGAAGCTCAAATGTTACATGCGTGCTTGAATTGATGTATTTTGAATTTAAATTCTTGGAGAATTATACATGCATGTCCATGTTTATATTATAGTCCATGTTTTCACTTCATTTTCCAACTATTGAGCTCATTAGAGCAAGATTTGAAGGTTGATTTTGGATTAAAACTCATGCATTGCATGTTTGAAATTGTTCTTGAAATTGGGTTTGAAAAATGGTTTTAATTGACTCACCTTTGGGGCTTGAATTCATAAATTGGCTTTTGAAACTTGTTGTACATTGTTTTGGGATGTATTCTCCAGAATTTGAGCCCAAGAGGTCGAGAATTGAGTTGAGAATGCTTGGTTTGAGCTAGGAAGGCAAATGGAAATTCCAGATTTGGCTTCTTCGCCGAAGCGATTCCTCGCCAGCGACCAATGTTTTCCTCCCGAGCCACGCCGAGTGAGCGATTGGTGGCTCGGCGTAAAAATGACCATCGATACTTTTCTTGTTTCATCGACCGCTTCGGCGAAGGAAGGCTCGCTCGGCGAACCCTTTGATTTTGGAAGCTTCGCTCGGCGAGCATCGGCAGCATCGCGTAAAATTGAGCATCGATTATTTTCTTTGTTTCATCAGATCGCTCGAGCGAAGGATTGTTCGCTCGAGCGAAGCCCTTGTTTTTGCAACCTCGCTCGTGCGAAGGGAGGCTCGCCGAGTGAGACCCCCTGTCAAAGGCAACTTTTGAAAAATGCCTTCCAACTGTATTTTTGCATCCTCATCGCATCCTAGGCATTCTTAGGCCTAGTTTAAGACATCTTAATGAGGATTTAAACATAGAACCACACCGAGGAAATTTAGGGATTTAATTATCATCCTTTCCGACTGTGAACTTAGTGTGTGTTCTATTTGTTAACTGTTTAGGGTTGGCTCAGGACGCGCTCTAGTCGCTATTAGCCCAATCTCTGTGAGTAGCAGTTGTGTAAAGATATGTTCAAATGGTTATATTTTGAATCTTTGAATCGAATGTTTTTGAATCGATATTGTTTATTGAATGAATGTATGTCCTGCATTTCGAACTGTATTGTGGCATCCTTAGCACCCACTGTTATTGACTGTTACAGAGCTCTGTCGGTTTCCTTGTGGAACCATACTGTTTGATGGCCATCATTATTGTTGGGTCTGTTAAGGCCCGGTCCTTTTAGACCTATTGTTTATAGGCTAATGGATGTACCACATATGACTGATTGATTGAGATACTGATTGACTGAAATACTGAAAGATTGAAATACTGTATAATGAATTGATTTCATTACTGTAAGGGACATTCATTCATAACCTCTTTACACGTTATGTTATTCACTGGGCTTTAGCTCACTGTTTATATATATATGTAGGTTCTCAGCAGCCAGACCGGAGCTAGGAGCGTGGGATTGATCCCCAGTTTTGTCAAGCCAGCCTATGTGCCTCACTGCGAGGTTCCGAGTTGCCATGTTATGGCTTGGGGTGTTTTTGTGTCCCCCGTCGGTCTCCTTACTATCTTGTACCGTTGTATAGACCGTTTCTTTCTTTATCAGATCTTTGTTCAGGGACTTGATCCCTGTATTGACTGACTGTGTATCAATGTATAGACTGTATATGGATTGTACTGTTTTGAACTGTATGAATGCATAAAAATGTTTTTGGCATACAGATTTTCACAGCTCGATGGACACTAGTTACTTACTGTATTGGCTTCCGCCAGGCCCTCGTACTGCTGATCAGATATCGCTCAGAGGCCTTTGGTAATCTCGGATTACTGGCCAGTTACGATGCTAAACCCATAGGGCCGGGTTTGGGTCGTGATAGAGTGGTATCAGAGCGATACTTAACCACGAGTTATACCGCACACACGTGTCCAAATGAGCTGTCACGACCCTAACCCGCCCCCGTGGGTTGAGGACGTAACCGGCCAGTAATCTTGAGATTACCTACGGCCTCCATACAAGTAAAACATAACTCGTCAGAGTAAAGGGGGCCAAACGGAAGCAAAGATCAAAAACTTTGTCCATAGAGCCATGCTTATATGCACTTTAAAACAACCCATGCACATATACGTTAATAACCCACATCAAAGTACGGTAGCATAAACTTCTTTACAGACAGGATCATCTAAACTGAGTCAACCCATAGCAACTATATACAACATACACAAGATCCTTGCCAACAAAAGTAATATAAACAAGTAACAAAAGGGCAAGGTTTGGTCTCGTCGTGAGACCCAAGGCTGACTCTCCCAAAACTCCTGCTGTTCCTGGCTGACTTCACTGGGGTTGGACCTCACTTGGCTCACCTACAATTGCATAAATGAGCGTGAGCGAATGCCCAGTGAATAATATCAAATAAACAAGCGACGTGAGCAATTATTGGAACAGTACAACAAATGGCCTTCGGCCCAGTCATTCATTTCCATCGGCCTTTGGCCTAATTATCCATTTCCATCGGCCTTTGGCCCAATTATCCATTTCCATCGGCCTTTGGCCCAATTATCCATTTGCATCGGCCTTTGGCCCAATTATCCATTTCCATCGACCTTTGGCCCAATTATCCATTTCCATCGATCATTGTTCGCCGTTCAAATTTATGAACATACAAAACTTACATATAAGTAAACAATTGAACGACGATATACTTCAATTATCTTGTCAAGATATTACTCACAGTGATCGGTTGATTGGTTCGCCCTGGAACTCGACCCTACACATGCCATGAACATAAAAGGGTCACTAACAATTCAATCCGTTCAAAATTCACATATTCCTCTTTAGGCTTTGTTATTATCTCATTAGCTCACTTACAATACTTAACATATGCCTAAGAGTGCTTACAAGTGAAAGAGAAACGAAATTTACAAAGCAGGGTCCCATTTCGGCGTAGTCTTCCGCCGAGCGGACCTAATCTGAAAATCTTGGTTGCCTCCAATACCCTTCGGCGTGCATTATTCGCCGGCGGACTTCATGTCACATGGCTCCTTCGGCGCCAACTTCCCTTCGGCGGGCAGCATCATGTTTCTGAAAAATATCTTTGGGAGCTCGATTTCTCCTTTCGGCGGCTACCCGCTTCGGCGGGCACAGTCTGGGTTTCCCAGATTTTGTTCTTGAGTCCAATTCGATGTTTCACCTCCATTTCTTGCATATTTTGGCTCCAATCACACATATACATATGCTAACATGCCATAGACCCCAAATTACAACATTAGGAAGCTCAATTTCTTGATTTGCCCACATGCATGTCCCAAAATGTATCAACTCATCACCAATATGCTCAAATTCAAACATGCAAAGCTCACTCTTTCATGATCTACTCTTGCATGCAAGAAATACATACCATTCACAACTTATTTGGTGAAGGGATGGTCATACACATGGATTTCAAACAAGATTCAACATAGATTGCACACATTAAGTTTAAACATTGAGGACCATGGCAATTTCATGCATGCATGCCTTAATTGACCTTAGATTCAACATGTTTGACTCACATCTCTTACATACATACTAATTCATGCTCTTGACCATTATTCCAATTTGAATTCACAAAATTACAACTTAACATCCATGAATTCACTTACCTAGAGGCTTGATTCTCACAATCTATGACCAAAACTTGAATAATCTTCAAGATTCCCAAGCTTTGAGCTAAGTTGCTCAATTCTCTTCTCTCCCTCTCTCTACCGACTCTCTTTTCCCCAAGGGTCTAACTCAGATTTTGAGCTCAAAATGAGTCAAGGAGAGTGTAATGCCTCCATACAACATGCCCCACTAACACAATATTTTAATATAAAATATTTGGGCTCTTAATTCATCATTTTAATCAGTTTAAATTGACTAAAATAAACTTTCAATTAAATTCCACCGTAGGCTCTAAAAATTATGCCAATCACAATGGCGCAATCAATTTTGGATTCTGTGGCTGATAAGGCCTCCAATTTAATTTCCAAAGCAGATAGTCAAACAGATGTTCCTACGGTGAACAGATACGAGTTCAAAATCACATATTATCACATAATAGCACACAATATCATGCTAAACACATAATCATAAACAATTTAAGGACCAATTTAGCATAATACAGGACAGGGGTATCACATGAGCTATAGGGTGTCCTAGAAAAGTAATTAGGGCATCTCATGAATTTGAAAAGTGTGTGCTTATGACTGACTGATCTTATGTTAAAATGTTAAACTGTTTAATTGTACAACTGTTTATAATGATAACTGTTATAACTGTTTATAGCAAAATGGATAATGCAAATGGCAAGCATCATCCTCGAGGCGAAATGGCGGACTTGAACAAATGATGGGATGATAATTGAAAGACTCGAACAACAATCAACCAATGACCTCTCCTCCTCCGGTGCAACCGGAACCGAATGTACAGAATGTGAATGCTAACGAGGTGGACATTATTGCTCTTACCCAGAAATTCAGCAAAATGAAACCGCCGTCCTTCCAGGGAGGCTTAGAACCGTTAAAGGCTGAAGCTTGGGTTCTTGAGACTGAAAAGTTATTTGAGGTTTTTCCGTGCTCTGAAGCAAACATGGTATTGTTAGCTACCTTCACCCTTCAGGAAGAAGCAAGAAGGTGGTGGATGTTGACCCGTGAGGCGAATGCTATTGTGACTTGGGCTCAGTTCAAGGAGTCCTTCTGTGACGACCCAGAACTTTTCCCTCCGCTCGAGCGGAAGAGTTAACGCTCGAGCGGACTTTTGGGGTTCCCAGCAAATTCGCAGACGGCCTGAGATTCTGTAAGTTATAAATATCCGCTCCAGCGGAGAAGTTGACGCCTTCGGCGTTGCCTTATTAGTCGTGAGCTCGAGCGGGTGAGGTGGCGCTCGAGCGTGGAAAGTAAGATTGTCCTTGACATTTTATTAGTGTACTTAGAACCTTCTTATGTTATTTTGGAATATGGGTTGATGTGGTACAATGAAGGTAGAGTAGGGAGGAACCAAAAGCTTTAATTTGAATGATTTATCTACGAACAGCCGCCACTCTTTTGCCTTTTTCTTTTTTCACACTTTGAATTTGGATGTGAGGTTAGAACCATTGGAAAGCTTATTTCCGGGGCTTCAATTTGGACACAAGAACGACCTAAAACGGAGTCCGGATGGGAGAGTTATATCTGTTCAAAGTTTCGAAATCTGTGCTGAGGGCAGGTCCGCTCGAACGGAAATCAGTCCGCTCGAGCGGGAATTACGGGACAGCAGCTTTAGAAACGGGATTTTGGATCATTTCTTACATGTTTCTTCTTCCCTCTTCCTTCCTCTTTGCCTTAGGCCGAAAACCCTAACTTCTAAAACCTTGATTTCCTCCACTTTTAATAACAAATCAACCACGGATCTTGCATCAAGGATGGAGGATAAGAGGAGATCACCACTTTCTACCGATTGGAATTTCGAAAATTTTGAGGTATGTTGGAATTCTATTATGGGGTTTAGATTATGGTGTATGGCTTATGGATTATGGACCTAGGGTGCCTAATAATGGGAAGATTTGAAATAAAAAGTAATGGGTTAAGAAGATTCAAACTTTTATTTGAAATTTGTAGATTTCATAGAAACCCTAGGTTGATTTTTGATGCTAATCAATGATTTGGCCCAAATTGGTAGTTGAATCATGAAAGTGGTAGGTTGAATTAGATGTGGTCAAGTTTAATTGCAATTTGGTTATGTTTTAAAATTATGTTTAAGATTTGCGATTGAACTTTGTTAAATGCATTGTAATTTATGTTTTAATAAAAGGGAAATTGGGGGAAGAGACTTGTTGATAATATGGATGATATGAATTCGATTATGGAATGTTGAAATGAAATTTAAGAATTCCTTTTGAGATATGTTGAATTATATAATGTTGAGTTGAATCATGTTGCCTATGTTGATATTAATTTTGTTGTGACCTAAAATGTGAAGTTTTCAAGAATGGGTTTACTCCCGAATCATTTTACTAAATAGTTGTGGGCTTGCTTAATTATTAAATCAAGAGAATGATTTAATAGGATTTTTTTTCTAGGGATGGGGAAATGTTTGGTTTTTGGTGAAAATATTAGAAATTTAAGGAGTTTTGGGGACATGGAAATGTTCATAAAAATCCTTTCTTTCTTTGAATAGAAGATGAATGGGTGTAAATGTCATAATGTGTTTTGTAAGACTAGTAATCTTTTATATGTATATTGAGTTGGAGAGTTGAAGAAGTAGGTTTGAAAACTTCATGCTGCAAAATATTGTTTGCTCTGTTTATGTGCTTAACCCTCTGGTATTTTTGGAATTTGTGTTTGATGCCCTTAATGGACAAGTTGTGTACATGTGTAGGGCATAACCCGAGAAGGACAAGCACTCCGTTATAGCACTGTGAGTAGTAGTACGCTTTACTACTGATAATGATTGTCTTAGCATTCTGTTGATGGTAATTATGCAAATGTTCTTAATGGTAACACATGAATGTTCTTAATGTTTAATACATGAATGTTCTTAATGTTAATGCATGAAAAGTTAATGACAACATGTTAAAAGGGCTTAAGGCCATATGTTTCAAGGGCCATGTGCCACAAGTTTCAAGTATGTTTCAAGGGCCATGTGCCACAAGTTTCAAGTATGTTTCAAGGGCCATGTGCCACAAGTTTCAAGGGCCTCGTGCCATAAGTTTCAATCATGTTTTAAGGGCCTTGTGCCATCAATTTTCAAGGGCATTCTTAATGCCAAGTTACAAGGGCTTAACGCCAATTTTCAAGGGCATTCTTAATGCCAAGTTACAAGGGCTTAACGCCACTTTTCAAGGGCATTTTTAATGCCAATTTTCAAGGGCATTCTTAATGCCAAGTTACAAGGGCTTAACGCCAATTTACAAGGGCATTTTTAATGCCAATTTACAAGGGCTTAACGCCAACTTTCAAGGGCATTTTTAATGCCAATTTACAAGGGCTTTATGCCACCTTTCAAGGGCTTTATGCCACCTTCCAAGGGCTTTATGCCAATGTTTAAGGGCTTATGCCGCACCATTCAAGGGCTTTAAGCCAACCATTATGTTCAAGCTGATATATTTCAAGAAAGAGCCTATAAAGTGAAACAGACTCAGACAAATCATGTGGACTTTGCATTGTATGCTTAAGTATATGTTTTAAAGTTTGAGAAGCATATGTTTTAAAGATTGATAAGTATATGTTTTAATGTTTGGTAAACATATGTTTTAAAGATTGATAGGTATATGTTTGAAGCTTAGTAAGTATATGTGTTGAAACTTGGTAAGTATCCAAGGGCTTTGTGCCACTATGTTAATGGGCTTCATGCCACCATGATTAAGGGTTTGTGCCACATCCTACAAGGATAATAATCCAAAACATTATACCCAAGCCAATATGTTTCATGATAAGATCTAAGTCTATAATGAATAAGAACAGATTCAGATTCGTATTGTGACTGCCGCATTAATATACGAAAGTGCATGTTTGAAGCTCTGAATACCAGGTTGGAACTTTACTTGGCATTGTAGAACTACAGAAATTGTATGGTCCGCTCGAGCGGAGGCCCATTTTTAGGAACATTCGAAAAGTTGCATTTAGTTCGTATGTCTATCTTCACTTATTTCCAAAGCATGTCAGACACAATTTATGGTTCAATAAATATTGAGAAGTTACGAATCCATGTGTACTTCTATTATACAATGTTTCAAGTTAAGCAGTATTTTATTTATGTATTACTATTCACTGAGCTTGGCTCACCCTCTGTATGTCTGTTCTCAGAGGTGACCAACCAGAGGTCAGTCTTAACCCAGGACGTTCGTTCCCTTTTGTCAGCCTCAGCCTTTATGAGTCCAGGCACTAAGCGAGATCACTCAGTTTTATGAAGCCTTGTTAATACATTGTCTTGTTTTTTTTTGATTACTCATTTAAGGTTTAATGTCCATGACTTCAAGGTTTTTGTGTATGCCCAATCTTAGGGCGGGAGCTATATATATATATATATATATCTATATGACTGATGCTCACAGTATAATTTTGGCCTGTGACTGGTTATTATAATGTATATATTGCATGTGATCCTGGCATATTAGGAGTAGCTCAATGGGATTTGTTACTATGTTAAATTTTAATGCTTCCGCCAAGGCCCCATATATTACGTATAACAGGCTAAGTGTCCGGTTTCTGAAGTGGTCATGCCCAAACTTCTAGGGGCGGGTTTGGGGTGTGACACCTTCTTTGAAAAATATTTTCCCCAGTGCATTAGAGACAGAAAAGTGACTGAGTTTGAACAGCTAAGACAGGGCAAAACGTCGGTTGCCAAGTATGAGAAGCAATTTACCGAACTTGCTAGGTATGCACCACATATGGTGGATACCGATTATAAGAAGGCCAGGAGGTTTGAAGGCGGCCTTAGTGTCGCTATCCAGGACCGAATAAATGTTTTGAAAATGCCAACTTATGTGGGTGTTCTCGACCGGGCATTGATGGCCGAGACAAATATTGCAGCGGTGAAACAATCTGAAACACCGACAACTGAGTGGCAAGGCAAAAGGCAGAGTTTCAAATTTAAGAAAGGCAAGCATAACCCAGCAAACATGAAACAGAATACGGGGTCGACTACTAGCCCCAGCCAAGAGAGTGGGTTTACTCCACCCTGCTCCATATGTGGCAACAAGCACAAAGGGGTTTGCTATCAGATTTCTGGAGCTTGTTTCAGGTGTGGCAAGGTGGGCCACAGAATTAAAGCGTCCCCTCGCCCATAAGCAGGTAGTAAATTGCAGAGTGCGGCGAAAGATCAAATGTAGCACCAAAACCGAACCCCAAAGCTACCGGGAAAGAGCCTATGAGGCAGGGCCGAGTGTTTGCCCTAGTACCGGGAGACGTGCAAAACACTGAGACTGTTGTGTCAGGTATCCTCTCTATCTGTGCTCAAAATGCTTATGTATTGATTGATTCGGGGTCTACACATTCGTATGTGTCGCATGCTTTTTCGCGTAAATTGAATAGACCCTTAGAACCCATGAACTATTTGCTAGCTGTATCATCACCTATTGGGGGATCCATGACATGTGCATATATGTATCCTGCTTGTGAGATTATTGTTGGGGATATGCATCTGTTTATTGATTTACTACCGTTGAACATAGATCATTTTGATGTAATATTGGGGATGGATTGGCTACAAAAATATCATGCCACTATAGACTGTGTAACAAAACAAGTAGTTTTCCGTCCACCGGGTTTGCCTGAATTCGTGTTTAATGGGAGTGGAATAGTACCTCCTCCATACCTGATTTCTTCTGTAAAGGTGGTTAAACTTATTAGAAAGGGGTGTAAAGGGTATCTGTGTTCTGTACTGACTGTACCTACTAATGATAATGTTAAAACTGATGTGAATTGCATTCCTATAGTCAGAGAATTCCCAGATGTATTTCCAGATGATTTGCCAGGGGATTTGATTGACAGGGAAATTGAATTTATTGTGGACGTAGTTCCGGGTACACAACCGATATCTAAAGCTCCTTATCGAATGGCTCCAACTGAACTGAAAGAATTGAAAGTGCAATTGCAGGAACTGTTAGACAAGAAGTTTATCAGACCCAGTACTTCACCGTGGGGTGCACCTGTTTTGTTTGTAAAGAAGAAAGATGGCTCTCTGAGACTGTGTATTGACTACCGGGAACTGAACAAGGTAACTGTAAAGAATAAGTACCCATTATCGCGTATTGATGATTTATTTGACCAGTTACAGGGTGCACAAGTGTTTTCCAAGATTGATCTCAGATCGGGGTATCACCAACTGAAAGTTAAACCGGAAGATATTGATAAAACTGCTTTTAGAACGAGGTATGGCCATTATGAATTTTTAGTTATGCCGTTCGAGATTTACGAATGCCCTATTTGCATTTATGGACCTCATGAGCGAATTTTTAAACCATACCTTGATGATTTTATTGTGGTATTCATGAATGTCCTATTGATTAATTCTAAGATCGTTGAAGAACATGAACATCATCGAGACTAGCCTTGCAAACCTTAAGAGAACGAAGCGTATGCTAAATTATCTAAATGTGAGTTTTGGCTTGACCATGTGATGTTTTTGGGGATGTTGTTAGCAAAGATGGAATTTGTTGATCCGCAGAAAATTGAAGTCAGAGTGAATCGCCTAGACCGAATGTAACCGAAGTCCAGCTTTTTGGGGAATTTGGATATTACAGAAGGTTTGTCAAAGACTTCTCCAAAATTGCCCTACCACTAACCCAGTTGACACAGAAAGGGATATCATTTGACTGGACTGACCAAAGGGAATCAGCATTTCAAGAGTTGAAAACTAGACTTGTAACTGCACCGATTCTGACTCTACCTTCAGGTACGAATGGTTATACTGTATTTAGTAATGCTTCTCATAAGGGTTTGGGATGTGTTTTAATGCAGAATGGGAGAGTTATTGCTTATGCTTCCCGACAGTTGAGACCGCATGAAAGGAACTACCCTACCCATGACTTAGAACTTGCTGCAGTAGTTTTTGCATTGAAAATTTGGCGTCACTATTTGTATGGAGCAACATGTGAGGTGTATACTGACCACAAGAGCCTGAAGTACTTTTTCACTCAAAAAAAACTGAATATGAGACAGCGGAGATGGCTTGAACTGATAAAAGATTATGATCTACAGATTCTGTACCATCCAGGAAAAGCCAACACCGTTGCCGATGCCTTGAGCCGAAAATCGATTGCCAACTTAGCCTGTTTGCTTACTGGACAGAAAGAGTTGCTTCTTGATCTGGAAAAGTCTGAAATTGAAATCGTTTTGAGAGAACAAGGTGGAACCTTAGCTGCTATTAGTGCTCAACCAGCATTGATTGAGGAAATTAAAGAAAAACAACAACTGGATGATTTCTTGAAAAAGGTTATTGAAGAAAGGGATTCAAAACCGAGACCGGGGTTCAAATTCGACAACAATGTACTGAAATTTCAAGACAGATTGTGTGTACCGAATGACACTGATTTGAAAAGAAGAGTTCTGCAAGAAGGCCACAGTTCGAAGTTTTCGATTCATCCAGGGAATACGAAAATGTACCAAGATCTGAAACAAAATTTCTAGTGGCCAGGAATGAAGAAGGAAATTGCCGACTTTGTGTCTAAGTGTCTTCATTGCCAACAGGTCAAAGCTGAACATCAACGACCTGCTGGATTACTGCAACCCTTACCCATACCAGAGTGGAAATGGGAGCGTATCACGATGGATTTTATCGTTGGATTACCTCGCTCCAGGAAAGGTGTGGACTCTATTTGGGTTATTGTTGATAGACTGACTAAATCTACACACTTCCTACCTGTCAAGACAATTTATAATGCGGATAAATTAGCTGTTATCTATATTGTGAAATTGTTAGGACGCAGTTCTGTGTCTATTGTTTCGACAGGATTGAAGTTTACATCGAGGTTCGCAAAGCCTCTGTTGCATTAGTCTTGAATTGAAATTTGAGTAGCGCCTATCATCCTCGACAGATGGCGGTCGAAAGGACCATCCAGACTCTAGAGGACCCATCGAGAATTTGTGTCTTCGGACTTTTCGAAATTGGGAAAGTCATTTGCCTTGGTTAATTCGCCACAATGCCTACCATTCGAGTATTGGAATGGCGCCTTTCGAGGCAATTGTATGGCGAAAGTGTAGATCTCCAATCTGTTGGCGAAGTTGGAGATGGGCCTTCTTGGGCGAGATTGTTTATAAACGGCGAAAAGATAAAATTGATCTAGAGACCGAAAACCGCACGATGCATGAGAAGAGTTATGCAGATATCAGAAGACAAGACAGAGAGTATGAAATGGGTGATCACGTTTTTGTAAAAGTGACACCAATGAAAGGCCAGACTCGTTTTGGGGTCAAAGGCAAGTTAGCGCCGAGGTATGTCGGACCGTATCAGATTATTGAGAAAATCAATCCGGTGGCGTATCAAGTTGCACTTCCTCCTGAAATGGAGCATATGCACAACGTCTTCCACATTTCGATGTTGAGAGACTATCTTCGAGATCCGTTTCATGTGATTGAGCCTACCCGTATCGTGTTGAGTGATGACTACACTTACGAGGAACGGCCTATCTGATTATGTAAAGCGGATCAAGCGAAACAAAGAGATCCCGCTAGTGAAAGTTGACTGGCAGAATCATGGTGGTGTGTATGCCACTTGGGAAAGGGAAGATGACATGGCTAGGCGATATCCTGATTTGTTCCCGCTGAACCCTGTTTTCTTCCAAACTGAAGGTAACTCGAGTTTAGAGGACTAAACTCCTTGTAAGGAGGGGAGACTGTAACAACCCTCGTACCGATTACTGAATAACCACTGAATTAAATAGTGATTATTGCTAAACTGGACCGCTAATGATTGATAATTGGATTAACTGAAGTATTGGATAGACTGATTGAAACTGGAACTGAAATTGGAAAAGTTATCTGTTATATTGCATTTCTATCTGTTTAATTGATTAATTATCTGTTTGAATTCATGTGTTTAAACTGTTAATCGAAGGCCTTATCGGCGGCCGATTTAGAAACCGTTTGATGTTTTAGAATTAGTAGAATATTTCTGATTTTATGGTATATTTATCTGAAAATTGATTAGGAATGATTAAATTAGATTTAAACGAATTAATTGTCAAGTTTAACTTAATTACGGAATTGCCATTAAGTGGGCTTTGTTTATTCTTGTTCATTGAACCTTATACACACTTGAGTTAGAACATTCCTCAGCCATTTTCTTCACTCTAGCCGACCAAGAGAAGGAGTAGGAGAGAATTTGGGTTCTATCTAGAGAATTGGCTTGTAGACTTGTAGAATTTGTAGAAAATTGGCAAATCTAGCCCCCACACCTTGAATACAAGATTAAGGTAGGACATTCATCTCCTTATTGTTGTCTTTGAGCTAAGTTTGCACGATTCTTGCATCATTGTACAATTAAGTCATGAAATTGTTGAATTGAAGCTCAAATGTTACATGCGTGCTTGAATTGATGTATTTTGAAGTTAAATTCTTGGAGAATTATACATGCATGTCCATGTTTATATTATAGTCCATGTTTTCACTTCATTTTCCAACTATTGAGCTCATTAGAGCAAGATTTGAAGGTTGATTTTGGATTAAAACTCATGCATTGCATGTTTGAAATTGTTCTTGAAATTGGGTTTGAAAAATGGTTTTAATTGACTCACCTTTGGGGCTTGAATTCATAAATTGGCTTTTGAAACTTGTTGTACATTGTTTTGGGATGTATTCTCCAGAATTTGAGCCCAAGAGGTCGAGAATTGAGTTGAGAATGCTTGGTTTGAGCTAGGAAGGCAAATCTGGAAATTCCAGATTTGGCTTCTTCGCTCGAGCGAAGGATTCCTCGCTCGAGCGACCAATGTTTTCCTCTGAGCCACGCCGGCGAGCGATTGGTGGCTCGGCGTAAAATCGACCATCGATTACTTTTCTTGTTTCATCAGCCGCTCGGCGAAGGAGGGCTCGCTCGAGCAAACCCTTTGATTTTGAAGCTTCGCCGGCGAGCATCGGCGAGCATCGCGTAAAATTGAGCATCCAAGATTACTTTTCTTTGTTTCATCGGATCGCTCGGCGAAGGATTGTTATTTCGGCGAAGCCTTTGTTTTGCAACCTCGCTCGGCGAAGGAAGGCTCGCTCGGCGAGACCCTGTTCAAGAACTTTTGAAAAATGCCTTCCAAGCGTATTTTGCATCCTCATCGCATCCTAGGCATTCTTAGGCCTAGTTTAAGACATCTTAATGAGGATTTAAACATAGAACCACACCGAGGAAATTTAGGGATTTAATTATCATCCTTTCCGACTGTGAACTTAGTGTGTGTTCTATTTGTTAACTGCTTAGGGTTGGCTCAGGGGGCCGCTCTAGTGCTATTAGCCCAATCTCTGTGAGTAGCAGTTGTGTAAAGATATGTTCAAATGGTTATATTTTGAATCTTGAATGGCTGTTTATTGAACTGATATTGTCTATTGAATGAATGTATGTCTGCATTTTAGTATTGTGGCATCCTTAGCACCTTTGTTATTATTTATTCTGAGCTCTGTCGGTTTCCTTGTGAAACCGTCTTGTTTGATGGCCATCATTATTGTTGGGTGCTGTTAGGCGGTCCTTTTGGACCCTCTTGTTTATAGGCTAATGGATGTACCACATATGACCGATTGATTGAGATCTTGATTGGTGAAATCTTGAAAGATTGAAATCTTGTATAATGAATTGATTTCATTCTTGTAAGGGACATTCATTCATAACCTCTTTACGTTATGTTATTCATCGGGCTTTAGCTCATTTGTTTATATATATATATGTAGGTTCTCGGCGACGGCCGGAGCTAGGAGCGTGGGATTGATCCCCGCTTTTGTCAAGCGGACCCTATGTGCCTCACTGCGAGGTTCCGAGTTGCCATGTTATGGCTTGGGGTGTTTTTGTGTCCCCCGTCGGTCTCCTTACTATCTTGTACCGTTGTATAGACCGTTTACTGTTTTACTGTACTGTTGTCTAGGGACTTGATCCCTGTACTGACTGACTGTGTATCAATGTATAGACTGTATATGGATTGTACTGTTTTGAACTGTATGAATGCATAAAAATGTTTTTGGCATACAGATTTTCACAGCTCGATGGACACTAGTTATTTACTGTATTGGCTTCCGCCAGGCCCTGTACTACTTGGTGATCAGATATCGCTTCAGAGGCCTTTGGTAATCTCGGATTACTGGCCAGTTACGGTGCTAAACCCATAGGGCCGGGTTTGGGTCGTGACAACTTCCCCATTTATTGAATAACTTATAAATAATTTAGTTCGGCTGGGGATTTGGACTCAGGAGCTCGGTTGAGCGCACGGAGGAAGTATCTGGGCAACCTAAGTCTGCAAGGTGAAAAACAAGGTGTTAAGCACAGATCATCGACCGTGCTACAAAAGTAAAGCAAGAAAAGAAGACTTATTACGGTTGCAAAGGGTGCTACAGGATTTACTTCGGTTCCAAAAACGTGTGAGTTATCTCGGTTCGGGGTGACCTCGGTTCTAACTAGGCGTTTGTTACTCTGGTTGGGGTCAAGGGGCGGCTTCTAGTTTGGTTTGGAAACTAAAAGCTGGCTTAGCCCCTAGGCTTGCCTCGGTCAAGGGGCAGCTTCTAGTTCGGTTTGGAAACTAAAAGCTGGCTTAGCCCCCAGGCATACCTCGGTCAGGGGCCGAGATTTTCTAGTTCGGTGCACCTTTGCTTCGGTTAGTTATGAATCATGCGGTAATTTATTGAAGCTACTGAGGTAAGAGTGTGCCAGTCCGGTTCCAGTTTTCCTACATCATTGTATAGCACAAACAAATTCCTAGTTCGGTTGGATGTGTTTTTTGGATCAAATAGGTGTTCTACTGGTTATTGCTTGAAGATTCATGAAGTTTTAGTGTTCTTACGTAGTTTTTCCAGAAAATATGAAGCTAGCAACTAAAAGGTGTTTTGTAAAAACGCACAAAGCAGAGCATGGTAAAACAGAGGAATACAAAAGCAAGTTTATGATGCTTACCTGGTAGACAGACTGAGAATGGAAATGGAAACAACAAAAACACGGTTGCTGGTTAGTCCAGTTACGTCTACTTAACCGGAGTATAAAGAGTAACATCTTCTAGACCGGTTATGGTAGTTCGGTAGGACGCTTCTATGGATGGTCCGGTCTTGGCATGTCAAACCGGGGTAGAAGTAAGGAGTGGGAGAGCCGAACTAAGAGTTAGTTCGGCCAGACTTGCCTATTCAGTACGACAGCGTTACTCCGGTCGTGTGGTAGTTTGGCCGTGGATTGACCATCTCACTTGGTTTAAGCAGTGAGGGGGGTGTTGGAGGATAAGCATTATCTTCCAGGAGTGTGAATCCTAGGAGGACTCTGCATGGAGGAATAAGAGTCCAACCAGGATTGTGCCAAACGAAACCTATAAAAGCTCGCCAATGTCACCTATAAAGGGGTAATGCAATTTTGCTTTCTGCATACACAGAGCTTTTGCCTGTTTGTCTTGCTTACTGACTTAGGCATCGAAGAGGTTTCCGGTACACACCCGCCGGCTAGCTCACGTTTGTGTTTTCAGGTGACAAAGTGACGTCGTACGGAGGAACGCAGACTTGATCAACAGGATTATATGAGAAGGTATATTTCTTTCCCGTACAATAATTCAAATATATTTTTAAAATAATAAGGAAATGTATGCGAATATAAATTACTTGTAGGCTTACCTCACGAATGCGAATAGTATTAAGGTCACGCTCATCGCGGACAACAACATTAACATTTCTTTCTTGAAGAAATTGAATCTGTATATACAAAAACTTTAGAGTGATAAATAAAATTTTGTGCACATAAATAAATAAAAAATCATTTCTTTCTTGATGTTACCGTTCGGCGTAAGTCTTCATCCACCTATAAAGTATGAGGGAAAAAACATTTATTAGAAGAAAATTAGATATGATAAGTTTAAAATAAATAAATAAATAGGCCTTACATTATAAGAGAGGTATTTAAATTTCTATGGAGGGAGAAAAAAAATAAAAAAAAGAAAGAAAAATAAAATAACACTTACTTGACCGAAAATAGTGATATTGTCCATAACTATTGTACTTTAACCTGAAATGTTTGGTTATATAATTATGGCTGTTCGATGATGTATTTTAACAATCACATTAAAATGATAAAATTAAAATAAATCCTAGCAACATGAAGAGTACTAAAATGGGATCACAACAATTGTCCAAATTTGAACTCTTCTCTTCCCCAACTGACTTCAATTTTATAGTGTTGAAATTAAATTTAAATTTATCATTATCATTTAGAAAGTCAAAACATAAATATATGCCAGCCAAAATTTTTTTTTTTTTGTTTAATTAGCAATTTATACTAACTCTCAAGTAAAACTAACCCAACACATTAAAAAAAAAATGGAACATTTCCACAAAAAAAAAAAAAAGGAACAAACAATCCCAAATTTATAATGCAAAATGAAAAGAATACAATCCATTGAGGTGCCTTTGGAAGGCATATATAGTTAGAAAGAAAACTGGCTATACAGTGTGTTCTCAATCGATTGTATGACTTGGTGGAAATAACACACATTAACTACAAAATTTTAGATATTTTTATTATTCCAATTTATGGTAAAATTGCACATTTTATAATTAATATTATTAAACTTCATGATAGTTACAGATTTTTGTGATAGTATATACCCTAAAGAAGTACGCACCATAAAATTTCCCGTTAAAGTATACCCATGACAAAAATGAGTCCCATTAAGATCGCAGATGTGTGGATAAATCTAGCGTGTGTGCTCTACAATAGACAAATTAGCAACTCATCAACTGAGTTATCAGACCCCTCCAACCCACATAAATTGCTTTTTAGTTTTTTTCCTCATTCATCATAAATTGCTTCAAAACTCTAGCCAAATTGTAAAAAATAAAAAATAAAAAAATGATGTAATATTTCTTTGGTTTGCCATCATTGAAAATACCAAATTTGAAAAAATAAACTAATTTGAGCAAATGAAACTTCAACTCAAAAACCAATTTTTGATGAAATCTACAAAGTAAACTTAGAACATTTGAAAGTCCCCAAAAAGATTTTCTTCTGTTTATTCCAAAGATATATGTCTTGCACAACCACGGTTCATTCACACAAACACCAAAATAAAAATAAAAAATGACAGACATGTCAACATTAAAGCAACTTTGAAGGCATGGAATAACATAGATAATGACATAACAACAATTCCATCACCAATTTTAAAAATCTAAACTGACAATAAATTCATAAAAAGAAAATTCTGATAAGCAATCTCTCATCAAAAATAAGAGAAAAAAAATCTCCAGGAACCATTTAGGAGATCATAATTTGCTGCAAACAGTTTAGGAAAAAACATACTTGTAATGCTATATGCCTGTAAACTGAATGGATCAAATCTTCAGTGGGTACAGAGACTATAAGAATACCAAGTATATATTGTTTCTACCAAGAAAAATATAGTTACATTTAGAATCATTGCAAATGCAAAAGGCCTGGCATGACATTCCCTATTCACAACCAGTTGATTATTAAAAATTATAAAGTGTGAAAGAGAGTCGAACAATGAGATTTATGGAACAATGAGATTTGAGTCCACTCAGGCTGTTTCTCTCTCATCTCTGATCTCCATATCTCACCATCTACTCTTATTTTTTACATGTGTTCCTCAAAACTTTCCCCTTTCATTCAATGCTAGTATATCAATTTCTTCCTAAAGTAAGGAGAAGTCCCTGGTTCTCCCATAAAATAGAACCTTTAAATTTTTTAAATATTATTTTAGAGGTCAACAAATGGGTAGTCCAAGCAGGTTACACATCTGAGAAAGCAGATTTATGAAAACAAAGCACATTAGACAAAAATGAAAACATAAAGCAAAAAAATGGAAACACAACCAAAAAAATTTACAGATTTGAATGCACTGTCCACTTCTTTTATTTCCTCTGCTGATTTGAATTTCTTAACAATTGCGAGTAATAAAAAAAAACCAAGTAAAAATAAGAGAAACCCAATTCATAATAGCGAAAAAAAATGAGTACATCATAGCTGGCATAGCCATGAATTTTTCTTCAGAGTACCAAACAGGAACAACCCATCAAAGCTCAGCCCTCTTTCCTAAAACAGAGAGGCTAAGAGAGAGAGAGAGACCCTTTTGGGCTTTGGTAATAAAGAAACCCCAGATGCACAAAATATATATAATTGGTACCTACCTATACAGAATATATATATAATTACAAATCAGGGAAAAAGAGAGTCCTGTCTCAATATGGACCAAATCTCACCTTTGCAAAACATAACCCCACAGTGGAATTTCAAATCAAAACTCTCTTCTCCCATGGAAGACGTAAAAATAATAATAATAAAATAATAACAAAACCAGACCATTGAAGATCAATATAAAACCAATCAATCACAAAATCATCAAACTCAAACTCAATTCATTGACCCACACACACCAAAAACCAAGGGTGGGAGAGAGGGAACCTTGCGAGTAGAACAAACTGATTTAATTTCTGGGGAAAAGATTACCCGTTTGGGCTTTGGTAATAAAGAAACCCCAGATGCACAAAATATAACCCCACAGTGGAATTTCAAATCAGAACTCTCTTCTCCCATGGAAGACGTAAAAATATTAATTTCTGCAGATTGATTCAATTAGTTTCTGGATTAGAAACTGATTGTATTTCGGGGAAAAGATTGATTACGGGGAAAATAAATTTATTCACTTTCTACAATCTGATCCCATCATTCAGGATCTGAAAAAATACAACAGAGAGAGGGAGGAGGACAGGAATACCTTGTGATGAAGAGGAGTGACGGTTACAATCTGATGAGAACAGAGAAGGGAGGGATACATATAGAAGGTAGGGTCGGTTACAATCTGATGAGAACAGAGAAGGGAGGGGAGATGTGGGCAAGCAGGAAGGGGAGTAGAGAGAGATAAGGATAGAATAGAGGAGAGACGTGGGAGAGGAGGAAGTTCACTATTTCTTTGGGCGGGAAGTATGTGTAGGAATAATCTGAGCCATCTATGTAAATAAACAAATGAATCTTCACCATTCAATTGTCCTAGTAGGATATAAATTCAAAAACAGTCCTCCCTTATTATATAGATTCTTTACAGATTTATGTGGTTAAATTGTGTTCTTTTATAAATCTATAAGAGATCATTTTGATATCATTGACTTTTATCCTGACAGATTGATGAACTAAATTTAAATTTGTTCATTTGCTTTCTGATTTGATTCATACATTGCGATTTTGAAGTCATTTGATTTTGGACACGAATATTGTGTCAAGAAACACAGAGAGAGATAGCAGAGGGAGAGAGGGCTAATTTGGACAGATAGAGAAAGACTAGAATCTATCTGTATGGCTCTCTTAGTTTGTTTAATTTTGATAGATAGTGTCACGACCTAAACCTGCCCCTATGGATTTAGCACCGTAACCGGCCAGTAATCCGAGATTACCGCAGGCTTACTTAACAGTAAAACAGTAATGCAGAGTACAAGGGCTGGCGGAAGCCAAAACAGTAATACAAAGATGTCCAATGAGCTATGACAGTCTGTATGCAAAAAGACTTTTTATAACATATTCACATTCAAAACAAAACAGTATGTACATACATCATATACAGATATTCAAGTTAGGGACTACATCCCTAACCATAACAGTACAGTATAGGTACAGTCTATACAGTAATACAAAAACAGATACAAAAAGGGCGAAATCTAAAACACCCTAAAAAGCCCTAGCTTGAAGGATTTGGAACCTCGCAGTGAGGCACGATAGTTGGCTTTGACAAAACGGGAGCTTAGCTTGACGTTTCTAGCAACGGTCCGGTGCCTGAACACCTACATATATATATATGAGCAGTGAGCTAAAGCCCAGTGAATAACATATGCGTAAAGAGGTTAAGAATGAATGTCCTTTCAGTATTGAAAACAGTCATTTATCAGTATAACAGTTATTCGATCATAGCAGTCATAAGTGGTACATCCAATAGCAAACAGTACAGTAGGTCTTAACAGACCGAACAGTCAGTTGATGGCCATCATATCAGTAAACAGTAGTGGTTCCAACATGGGAACCGACAGAGATCTCTGTAACAGTAGCAGTAACAGTTCAGTAACAGTAAATTGCTATGGATGCCACAAATACAGTTCACAAATAGTACAAACATTCATTCGGTAAACAATGTCATTTCATAAAGCAGTACAGTCATTTGTTCAAAAAATAATCTCAATTGAACATATCTTCACAACATTGTTACTCACAGAGCACTTGGCTATAAGCAGCTAGAGCGTCCTCGGATGCAAACCCTACACAGTTACAGAACAAACACACACTGAGCTATACAGTTGAGAAAATAATAACTTAATCCCTAATTTGCCTCGATGTGGTTCTACATCAATATCCTGTTTCAGATGCCTTAAACAAGCCCTAGGAATGCCTATGATGGAAAGATGATGCAAAGATGCACTTTTAAACACTTTTCAAAATTTTCAGAAAACAGGAGTTCCACTCTAGCGTGGCTTTCTCCGCTCGAGCGGATATGCAGACAAAAGGGCTCCGTTCGAGCGTGGATTCCTCCGCTCGAGCGGACTGTAAAGTACTGGATGCACGAAATTCACGCTCGATGGGCGCTCGATACTCGCTCGAGCGTGAGACACAAGTCTTCACTCGAGCGTGCATTCTCCCGCTCGAGCGGACCATAAACACATGCAAGGTAATGGATACAAGTATTTTCCGCTTTAGTGTCACTTTACCCGCTCAAGCGGACATGCACGAACAAAGGTTGTACGCTAGAGTGTGGAGTTCCCCGTTCGAGCGTAAGTCCAAATTCTGGAAATTCCAGATTGAACCTTCAAGCTCAAAATCAACTTTTAAAGCATCAATTCCGATCCTTTTGGGCTAATTTTCTGAAAAACACTAATAAACTCATAGTATAACATGTTTTGAAGATCAATTTTGTAAAATCAAGCCCAAATGTAAGTCAATTAAATACAAATTCAAACAAAACTTCAAGAACATGAAGTGTATGCAACATGCAAGAATTTAAACAACTTTAAAACTTTAAATACTTGTTCAAAAGAGTCAATTTCCTCAAGAACATGATGAATTCATGAACTATACTCAAGATATGAACATGCATGTAACAATCCCCTTGGAAACAACCTCAAAATGCTAGAACATGTACATGCATGCATGGGTTAAGCTTCAATTCAACATTTTTAGACCAAAACTTGACTTAGATCACTAAACTCCCATGAACCATGCAAGACAATACATAAATACATCAATGAGAGGTTGAATTCTCTACTTTAAACCTTGTATTTCAAGTGTAGAAGCTCACCTATGCAATTAGCCTTCAAATCTCTTAATCTCCAAGCCAAAACAAGATGAAATCACTCTATCTCCCTATCCTCCCTCTTTGTAGTCGGCTTTGGACTTGAGGAAATGACTGAAGAAAGGTTAATGCTAGCATATAGAAATCAAATAAAAGGCTCATGAACTAGTCCACTAAGTGGCAAAATGGTAGTTTATTCAAACTAATGTAATTTAACATTAGTTAATCCAATTTAATCATACCAAATCAACTTTCAATTAAACATGCCATAAAATCACATAAATTCTAATTAGCATGAAACACCAATCAATTTCAGTTTCGGTTGCCGATACGGCCTTCAATTCACAATTCAAAGATAAAACACGAACATATCAATTAATAGTCAAACAGATAGAAATGCTTTTAAATTAACATACTCAATTAATCAGTCAGTATCTCAGTCAATCAGTCACTTAACATGCTTAATCATAGATTAGCACTAATCAGATGTGAAAGTTGTCACAGATAGATTATTCAATTTGTACAGATTTAGTTTGTTTAATTTTGTTTTCAACAAATCTCTTAGTTTGTTTAATTTGGATAGATAGATTCAATTTAGACAGATTCAATTTACTTCTTGTTGATTGCAACATATAATTTTTTTTTTGCTTTGTTGTTGTTGTTGTTAAAGAATTTGAGAAGATAGATTTTCAATAGAAAGATTCGTTGTTATTGTTTCTATTGTTGTTTTTGTTGTTGTTGATAATGATGAAACAAATAGTGAAAAAAATGAACAAATAAAAAAATTATACAGATACAGAATTGGACAGATAAAATTTGAACAGACAGAAACAAAAACTCACAAAATTTGAACAGATAGAGAGGAAAACCTATAAAATTTGAACATATAAGGTAAAAAAATTGAACAAATAAGGGAAATAATTGAACAGATAGGGAAAAATTAAACAGATATATATAAATTTGAACATATAGAAAATAATTTGAACATAGAGATATAAATTTGAACGGATAGTCAACGAAAAGTCAACAGATAAAAAAAAATCAGCAGATAAATTAAAGCGTAAACTTGGAAACTAATTGTCCTACAAAATCAATTAAATTACTTCTCACTAAACTATTTCATAAGAGGTGGATCTTTCACCAATAAAAAATATCTACTAGACCTAATGCCTTATACACTCTTTAGATTAGATTTATCACCAATTTACTCTTAATTACATACATGGTATATAGTTTAAAAAATACAGTAAGTAAGAAAAAGTTTTGTATACCAATAATATGGCACTTATTTCACTACATTCCACTAATCATAATTGTGGAAGGTACTACATGAATATACCCTATCCACATGCAAAAATCACTCTATAAGTAAAGTGAATCAAAAAAATGAAAAAATATTATTTATACAGAATTTTTATACAAAATTTGTTATCAAAATAATATGTCGGTGACATTCATGAAATTAAATATAATTTAAATGCTCACTTTATTTTATGACGATAAATCCTAATGCACTGTATATTTATATTCCTGTTTATATATCACTATTTTTAAAAAATATATAAATATATATAAAATCAATGAATGCACATGTAACATTAATAATCTCTTACGCGGTATGTCATACATAGTATTTGTATTAGGTTCATGCAATAACGTTTGGAAGCTCTAATTTAAGAGCACTAATAGAGTTCTAATGGTAAGTTTTACATGATGATGTGATATTTTAGTTTGCTTTTCTCTCTCTCTCTTTTTTTTTTTTGACACCCCACTAAAACTCTAGTATTGGAGCTCTCTATCACTACCCTAGGTTCATGTATATTATGACTTGTTTTGGATACACAAAAAATAAATAATTTATTGACTTATTTAAGTCATATTATTTTTTATTTTTCTACATGTTTCTTCGTAATAACCAAAATTTTAAGAAAAAATCATACCCAAAACAAACATATATATGTAATAACCAAAATTAAAAAAGAAAAAAGATTGAGAGCTTTAATAGCTTTAATTGGTGTGTGGTCCTATGTGATGTGATGTTTTGGCCTTGATTTTTTTTTTTCTCCAGAAATGATACATCTCTCTAATTTGGGAGCTCTAAGAGCATTTCCAATGCTTTGCCATTGGAGTTGCCATTGCTATAATATAACAGTTCTGTTGAAAAATGATACTCTAATAGTTGAATATGACAGCTGCCAAATTTGAGAAATGCCAAAGCTTGTGTCAAATTTGACACAAGCTTTGGTAGCTGCTATATGTGCTAATTCAGCCAAAACCAATTGTTTCCCTTCCTCTCTCCCTCCCTTCCAGCAACTGTTTCACCATTTTTTTTTATCAGAATTCACCAAATTGTTTTTCAATACTTTTTTTTTTAATTTACCCAAAATTAGAATTTTTTTTTAATTTTACAAAATGAACAAAATCAACAACAATCAATAAATCACTCTCAAACAAATCAATAAATCTCAACAAAATCAATAATAATCAATAAATCGATCTGTAGTTGTGAATCTTCAAAACCACTCTCGAACAAGAAAAATAAAGAAAATGTACCTAATGATCAGAATGAGGAATGAGGAATATAGATGGACTGATGGACTGTAGTTGTGAATCGATCTGTAGTTGATGATCAGAATGAGGAATATAGAGAGACAGAAGAGAGAGAGAGAGTGATGGACTGATGGTATCTCTCTCTCTCTCTCTCTCTCCACCACCATAACCGTGGACTCCAACACCGACTCATCTCCAATCTGTCCTCAATCGGTCCCTCTCTCATCCCTAATCGCCTCTTCGAAACCCCAAACACCGACCCCCAATTCGAAGATAGAGAGAAGTGAGATAAGGTTTGATGGTAGTGTCTTGGAATGAGATACGATTTGATGATCAGAATGAGGAATATAAAGAGAGAAGAGAGAGAGAGAGTGATGGACTGATGGTGGTGTATTGGAATGAGAGATATGTTGATAAGGTTTCATCTTAGCTGTTGGATGTATATAATCCAACGGTGATGGTACTATTTGGGAATGTGTAACATGAGCCAACAGCTCTATTTTAATTTGGAAGTAAAAAAACAGCTATTTTTATTTTGTAATGAAATTTCAATTTTTTTTCCAGTATTTTCTACAACATAATGTAATATTATTTTTGTAATGTATAATTCATTAAATATATGGTGATATGTTTTAAGGTGGGGTGAATTCTATTTATTTTTTTTTTTTTCCAATTTTTCAATTTTTTATATTTGCCTAGTCGGAAATAATTTATATATATATATATATATTTACAAACAGTTAAAAAAAAGTCACAAAAGACAAAAAAATAAACAAAAATAAAATCACAAAAAACTTACATCCAAACAACACTTACAAACTTGAAGAGAAAGTTGGTTAAGATTTGTCAAAATAGCAAATGATCATTGGAGCACCATTACTATAATTTTGCAAAATAGCACTATTCATTGCCCAATTATAGCAATAGCAATGGCATTATAGTAACAATGGTTGGAGATGCTCTAAAAGAGCACTAATGATGTGAAAAATCAAAAAAAAAAGAAAAAAAAAATTAAGGCCAAAATATCACATCACATGGGACCCACACACTAATTAGAGCTATTAGAACTCTTAATTTAGAGTTCTCAATATATATATATATATATATTTTTAATTTTTCACATTATTAGTGCTCTTTTAGAGTTTCTAAATTAGAAGGAGATATTATTTTTGTTTAAAAAATAAATCATACCTAAAACAAACATATATATTTATGTTCACACATGATTTTTATATTAATACACAATCTTCACATGATCTTTGATATTTTTAATCCTTCTTTTGTCTAATGGGCTATGAACCTTTTTCAAAGAAATGTGCGGATAGATAGATTAGTTCAACCAGATTCTAGTTCACTACAACCATTAAATAAATTAATATATATTTTTTGAACTCAAAATTCATATCTTCTAGTTAAGAGATTCCGATTTCTAGATTAATAAATACGTGCGTTATTATATATAATAGTTTCAAGAAAAAATATTTTGTCTGTGGATAATGACTTCTGTACACCACTAATAACCAGGGTTCAATAGCTTTGATATTTCTAGTTGACTTGGCTTCTTCTTTTTGTTACCTTACAAATTACATGTGATTTAATCTCAAAATTAATAATAGTTTTGAGATTGATAATATTTTAAAATTATATATCTTATCTTATGTTTAAAATGTCTTTGAATTAAGAGGGAGAATTAATAGAACCTTATCTATATGTTCAAATTAGGAAGGGATTAATAGCATTTTTTATTGGAACAGAGATATTATAGGACCCGAAATTTTCAAGCTCGAATTTGCCCCGAATCCAAAACGACGTCGTTTTGGAATTTTTTTTTTCCTTTTCTTTTTCTTTCTCTCTGTTTTGAAGATGAAAAGAGAAGATGAAGAGCAAAGAAGACGAAGAAAAGAGAAGAGGAAGAAGAAGAAGAACATCATCAACAACAAGATCAGCCAACAAATTTTTTTTCCCCTCTTCATCTTCAGATCAGATCCACTAGAAAAAAAATAAAATAAAGAAAAAATCAACATCTTCATCAACACATCAACAACAACAACAACAACAACATCTTCATCAACATCATCATCAGTAAAAAAAAAAGAAAAAAAGATTCAGATCTGAATCTTCGATCACCGCCATCACCATCGATCTTCACTGTATTCTTCTCTTCCTCCTCCTTCTCCCCATCTTTCTCCTTCTTCTCTCTTCCTCTTCTCTTCTCTCCTCTCTTTTTTCTCTCTTGCCTCTGTCTGTCTGTGTTCAAAAATAAGAAAAAGGAAGAAAAAGAAAAAAAAGAAGAAACTCAAAACGACGTCGTTTTGGATTTCACGCCAATTCGAGCCAAACGATTTCGAGCCTTCAAACAATTTTCTTATTAGAATTGTTGGATCTCTACCACCTAGTGTAATGACTATAATTTAAGGTTATTTTGGTCTTTTAATCCTTTAATTCTGACACTTTAATCTTCTCACTGTGTCCATGCCTTTCCACGGGATTCAATAGAGTACCAATTATACTCGTCTTTTAAGTTTATGGATGTAGATTATTGGTGGGAAAATATATAGATTTTCATAATTGTTGTTGTCCAAATTTTTTTATTAGAAATATGGATGACAGATAAAATTTAGATAATATGCTAAAAAAAATATAAAGTAAAATCATGTGACAATAATTATAAATTAATTTAATTTTTTATAATTAATTTTTATACACATAAACATAAAAAGATAAGATGACTACAATATATCTTCAAAATATTTTGTTTAAAATTTTCATTCCCATGTAGCAGGCTAACTTTATATATATAGATATATATTTTGAAGTGAGTTTTATTTTTATTACATGACTATACAAAGAAAATAATATAAAATAAAATAATAAAATAAATCCGGTGATACATAATATTTCTAAAAAAATTAATCAGTTTGTTTGTTTGGTTTGAGTTTTTTGAATTAAGTTTTTTGAAAACTCAGTTTTTTAGTTTTCGTATTTTTTTGTTTTTAGTGAATATTTTTAAAATTTTAAACATTTTTTTTTTACTTTTTTAGATGTACTTTACTTAGATGTATCTAAAAAGTAAAAAATTTGTGAAAAAATATTTTAAAATTTTAATAAATACATAAAAATACAAAAAATGTATTGAATTCTCGTATTTTTTTTTTATATTTTTGGTATTTCGTAAATTTTTAAAAAAAAATTTCACAAATTTTTTTACTTTTTAGGTATATTTATGTTAAGTATGTCTAAAATGTAAAAAAAATTGCTTAAAATATTAAAAAAATTCAGTAAAAACAAAAAAATATGAAAAATAAAAAAATAGAATTTTTTGAAAAGTGCTTTTGAAAAAACACAACCAAACAAATAAAACTAATAATCAAAAGATTATCCCATTACGAGTAATTATTTGTTAAAGTATCTACACCGCCAAACAAGGGCCTTTGGCCTACTAATTGTGTAGCAGTATCACTTTATAAAATGTAAGGTTACGTGTTGAATTCTTATAAAAATAGTTTGATATCATTTGTAATGTTTATTTTTTTCACATTTTGAAAATTGCATGTAATTATTTATTTCTTTTCAAGTTTGGGTTTAGTATATTATTAGACTTTAATTGTTCAATTTAATGTGGTATTTCTCATATTTATAATTAATTTATTACCAATTAAATAAAATAAAAAAATTAATTTTTCGGCGCTAATTGTTGTGAGGGCATCTCAATTGTTGCGTTCCTTACCTCAATTAGTGGAATAATTTTCGTGACGTTACGGACGGGCTTAAGGACTAGAGAGACTAGACCAGTCAATTGAATAAACAGGCCCAGTCCAGGACTACGTGCTTTTTTCTTTTCTTTTTTTTTTTTTTTTTTTTTGAACTTACTGATAAATTTTATACACAAAATTTAAAATGCATTTAATTTTAAAATAAAACACTTGTATTAATTAGTTCTAAATACTTTTAAGAGCATTGTTGTTCAGGCCTAAAAGTTGGACCCACTTTCTAGACCCAGTGATATGTCAAGGAGACGATTGATTGATACATCACTAGATCTAGAAAGTGGGTCTAAAAAGTGAACTTACATATTATTTTCATATTTTTTATTATTACCAAAAAATCATTTTTTTTTAAAAAAAAATTCAAAGATGGTGCTACATCCTATCACCATCGAACTTTCGTCAGATGGTTATCGGAGACTTGTCGGAATATTCAACATCACTAAGAAATAGTCGAAATATCACCGGAAATTTGCGAGAATATCGCCGGAATGTTCTGAATGTCACCGGAAGTTGTCAGAATGTCTAGAATGTTCGTTGGACGTCAAGAATATCGCCGGAGACTCACCGGAATGTCTAAAACATTGCCAAAAAAAATAAACTGAGAAATTAAAACGAAAAAACATAGCAAAATGTGCTAAATATTGATAAACTAAAAGAAGAAAAAATCCTAAGAACAACAAACATCAACAACGGGAAAGAAAACATATATTATTTTCAATTTTTGTAGAGTTTAAGCAAATAATCTCTAATATTGATCAAACTAAAAACTAAATTTTGAAACTATAAAATGTTACAGTTTTAAAGTATGATTTTATTAAACATTTATTCTTATTAATCAAACTAAAAAACATGTTAAATAAAGTTATGAAATTACAAAATTTTACAGTTCTAAAGAATGATTCATTTCACCACCAAAAGAACTGAAATTAAATTTTTTTTATAATTTTTTCCACCTGTAACTAAAACTTGAAAATCACTTGTTCAAAACTTGAAATTTTTTCTATTATAACAAAAAAATAGAAGTGTGTAATATATAAAAAGTAAAAAAAATTAAGAGATCGAAGGAAAGAAATAAATATAGAGAGATGTTTGTACTCTAATAATTTTTTTTTGGTTTAGATATATCCGAATCTAATGTAGATCTACTTATCTTCTTTTTAGAAACTCATTTCTTTCACCATTGGTGAGTGTGAAGCAAGAAATTGATACTCAGTGGTTGCGGATAAATCCCAATCACTGGTGGTCATTCTTGTAGATTAGAAAGAGAAAGAAAAGAAGAAAGGTGTAGTCGTGGTCGTTGTCGATATAAGAGAAAGAGAGATAAAAAAAAGAAATAAGATATAAGAAAAGAGAAAAAAATACATTGGTATGAAATTTTTAAATCTACCTAGAAGGTTTTGAAATACACACTTTTTTTTAAAAAAATTGTGAGTAATTTATCTCTTTTATTTATTTAGTAGATACACCTATATACGTGTTTGTTAGGATTAAAAAAAAAATAAAAAATTTAATATTATAAAATGTATGTTACGCAACGGATAAAAATTATCTTTCTTAGGCTTTGTTTGGTTTGTGTTTCTCAAAAATTTTTGGGAAAAATTCTCTACAAATAAGTTTTCAAAAGTAATTAAACCAAACAAATTTTTCCAAAAAAATTTCCCAAAACTTGTTTGGTTTACAAGTTTTCCAAACAAATATCTCTCTTATACACATCAAATCAATCATTTTTTCTAAAACTCTCTCTCAAAATAATTTTCCAAAACATCTTTTGAAAAAAACTAAATCAAACAACTTTTCATACTTTTTATCTCTAAAACTCATCTCCCAAATTCAAACCAAACATACCGTTTAGTTCTGAGTCCTGTGCAATTCTATAAATAATTTTTAGCAAGCAAAGATTTAGGAGTATTTTGAAAAGTTAGTTAAAAATTACTTCTCACATTTTAATCCACTTCTTTCATAAAAAAAAAAAAAAAAAAGTTAACAAATTAAAAAATCAAAAAAAAAATTAAAAAATTAATTTTTAATCATCTTTTCAAAACGCTCCTTAAACTCCATCATTACTTTATATAATAATATAAATATTTTACCCTCTGTTATCAGAATGGGTCAACTCTACTGATCAAATTCAAACCCTAAAAGATACAGAAAATTAGAGACGTACGCGGAATAATATCATATTAGGGAAAAGGGGACAGGTTGTCTCTAGTCCTTAATCAAATTGGACAGTATTGTTTGATTTGTGGGAATTTATCACGAGTTTTATTTTGATAATTTGAACCGTTTAATGTGTAAAATTCGTCGAGTACTATATGTCTGTTAAAAATCACGTTGATTGGATATCGACAGCTATCTTATCTTATCAATTTTTTGTCAAACGTTAATTTGTTCACCGTCTGTTTTTTTTTTATACAAAACTGATTTAATCACATAACTATCGATATCAGATTAATGTGATTTTTTTACAAACATATTGTACTAGACGAGTTTTACAAATTAACGATTCAGATTATCAAAAAAAGATCCATAATGGGCACTCACGGGCTGAACAAGACCGTTCAGTCCGATTAAGGACTGGAGGCTAGCTGCTCCCTATGAAAAATTAGTGAGATACCCTTTTTTTAATTTTGTATAATAGAAGAGATTTATTTTTTTAATAATTGATGTTCCTCAATATTTTATAGAGAAAATTAAATTAAATTTTTTTTTTATTTAACTTAGAAAAATTTCATCACAACTTAGAGAAAATTTAAAATTTTCAACATGAAAATTAAAATTTTTCTGAGTTGAAATGAAATTTTTCTGAGTCGGGTAAAATTTCTCTGAATAGAACTTTCTATGTATAAATGTTGAGAGACCTTAACTATTAAGAAAATATTGTATATCATTTACTTTATAAAATCTTAATATTATGGACCTTCAAAAAAATTCCCCATCATATTTAATTACTATTTTTTTAATGATTAGATATCTGAATTAGTTTACGCGCATTTTGTCTAATTTTGAGATTCATACAAAACACTCCTCCATATGAAACTGACAAATCTCAAATAGAGAGGCGTGACCTTAAAAAGTTAATAGCACTTAATAAAAATTAAATCCAAAACATAAAAAAAGAACACCGTAAACTTAGGCCTCATTTGGGAACATGCTGTTTTTCTAACTTTTTTATTTTTTTATGAAAATATGTGCAAAAAAATAAAAAAAGTGATGTGATAACTTATAATGAATTTTTGACTTTTTAATTAAAATAATTACTCTCCAAACAAGGCTTACTGTACCCATTAATCCAGGATTAAATTACTACTTGGGGTCGCAATTGTGCCCGTTTTGGTATACATTAAAAAAGTTACATATTTTGTTTTGTTTTATTTTTGTTTGTTTTATTACATAACAGCATTGCCAATCATATTAAATTACCTATTTTGTTTTATTTGCCACCTAAGATTTATTGTATTTGTAGATATGCCCCAAAATTTATTTATTTATTTATTAAATTTGAGTAAAATTTAAATTAAAAGATATAGGACACTGCAATTTTTACAATTTTTTTCAGAAGTTTTTTGAAATTTTTGAAATTTATCATAAAATCTGTTTTGACATTTTTATGAAAGAAAACTATATATTCAATTGTTACTCTTTCTAAAATTGTAGTAAATTTGAGCAATTCATACTTGATTTGGAGAAAATTATTTCACTTTTGATTTGATACATTTTTTGAAATGGTTAAAGCACACTGTCAATCATTTTTTATTTTTAATCGAATTTAAATTTGATGTGTACACAATTACTTAAGGCTATACTGAGATCCACCAAAGACTTGCATCTTCTCTTGTAAATTTATCAGATCATGTCGGATCATACAAAACTAAAGATCATCAGATTTTAATAAAAAATCATGAAAATTTGAAAATGCTCCAACATGTAACCTATATGTTTTATAAAAAAAACTTAGCAATTGTTTGAAAACAAGTTGCTCAGAATTTAAATTTTTCTCTATTATAACAAAAAAATAGAAGTGTATAATATAGAAATAGTAAAAAAAAAAATTGAAAGATCGCAAGAAAGAGACAGATATAGAAAGATGTTTATATTCCGGCAATTATTTTTTGGTTTAGATATATTTGGATCTAACGTAGATCTACTCAGATTCTACATCAGATTTGAGTAGATCTACTCATCTTTTTTGTCAAAAACTCATCTCTTTCGCTGTGCGCAACCCGGTGAATTCCAATAAATTGGTCACTGGTGCTTGTAGATTAGAAAGAGAAAGAAAAGAAGGAATGTGTGGTTGTGGTCGTCGCTGATATAGAGAAAGAGAGATAAAGAGAAGAAGTAAGGTGTAGAAAAAAAAAAGAAGATAAATGAATATAAAATTTTTAGATCTATTTAAAAAAAATTAATATTAAATAGAATACATGTTTTTTTTTTAAAAAAAAACTTGTGAATAATTTATCTTTTTTAGTTTAGTAGATACACCTATATAGGTGTTTGTTAGGATGGTGGAGTATTATTATATTATAGTAGTGGCTAATTTAAATATTTAAAAATAAAAAAAAATAATATTATAAAATGTATGTTACTCAACTGATAAAAATCATCCTTCTTAAATCAAAGATTTTAGCTTCGAATCTTGTGCAGTTTTGGACTATTTTCAAAAGATTGTTATAATCAATTTTTTGATAAAAAATTATTTATAAATAACTTATAAATAATTTTTTTGTGAAAAAAGAAATAAATTATAATTTGAGCAGTAGATTATAACCCACTTCTTTAAGTGTATAAATAATTTTTAGCAAGCAAAGAACTCAACCACCACTTTATATAATAATAAGCATTTTACCCTTTTGGGTCAACCGTACTGATCAAATTCAAACCCACAAAGATACGGAAAATTATATAGATGTACGCGGAACAATATCATATTATGAAAAATTAATGAAATATCTCGCTTTAATTTTGTAAAATAAAAGAGATTTAAGATATATTTTTTTTATTAATTAAGGTTTCTTAATATTTTTATAGATAAAATTTAATTTAGAGAAATTTTGTCAAACTTAGAGAAATTTAAAATTTTTTCAGTGAAAATTAAATTTTTTTTTTAGTCAATATAAAATTTCTCTGAGTTGGACAAAATTTCTCTGAATAGAATTTTCTCTGTAGAAATATTGAGAGACTTTCATTATTATGAAAATATTGTATGTCTTTTATTTTATAAAATTTTAATATCAGGAACTTTAAAAAAAAATTCTCATCATAATTAATAACTATTTTTTTTTAATGATTAGATATTTGAATCAGTTTATGCGCATTTTGTTAAATTTCGAGATTCATGCAAAGCACCATTCCATGTAAATTTGACAAATCTCAAGTAGAGAGGCGTGACCTCAAAAAATTAATAGCACTTAATAAAAATTGAATCTAAAATCTAAGGACAGCACACCGTAAATTTACTGTATCCATTAGTCCAACCCTTAGGATTAAATTACTACTTGGGGTCAGAATTGCACCCGTTTTGTTGGTATACATTAAAAAAAAATTACGTGTTTTGTGTTGTTTTGTTTTGTTTGTTTTAGTACATAACAGCATCGCCAATCATATTAAATTACTTGTTTTGTTTTGTTGGAAAACTTATTTATAAGTCCATTTTCAGACACTTATGGTAGGCTAAGTTCTGAGTAATTTCTTATAGAGTCTCAAGTCCAATTTAGATAAGAATGTATTTCACAAGATCCTACATAAACATAACGTGATGTAACACTTATATAAACGTAACGTAACGTAACACCTACATAAACGTAACGTAACGTGTCACGTTATGTTTCACAAACTTAATGAGTTTTTATTTTTTTAAATTGAATGTGAAAATGTTGCTGGTTTATGTTGGTGTCACGTTACGTTTCATATAAATATGATCTACGGTAATATTCAATTTTCTATATAGGAAATTGAATGTTGCCATAGATCATAAGTGTCACGTTACGTTTATGTAGGTGTCACGTTACGTTACGTTACGTTTATATAGATATGATCTATGACAACATTCAATTTCTTATATAGAATTGAATATTGCCATAGATCATAGGTGTCACGTTACATTTATGTAGGTGTCACGTTATGTATAAGTGTCACGTTACGTTTATATAGGTGTCACGTTACGTTACGTTTATATAGATATGATCTATAGTAACATTCAATTTCCTATATATGGTTTTACTATTATTTATGATATTAACAACTAATATTGAGGGTAAATGTTTCAACAAACTTCTCACAGGACTTATGAAAACATAAGTTTTTTAGTAGGACCATATGTAACATAAGTCTCCCTAATAGGACTTATAAATAATTTTCCCTTTGTTTTATTTGCCACCTAAGATTTATTGTATTTGTAGAGACGCTCCAAAATTTATTTATTTATTTATTAAATTTGAGTAAAATTTAAATTAAAAAGCAGATATAGGACACTGCAATTTTTACAATTTTTTTCAAAATTTTTTGAAAATTTTTAAATTTATCATAAAATCTGTTTTGACCATTTTTATGAAAGAAAACTATGTATTCAGTTGTTACTCTTTCTAAAATTTTAGTAAATTTGAGCAATTCATACTTGATTTGGAGAAAATTATTTCTATTTTGATTTGATACATTTTTTGAAATGGTTAAAGCACACTTTTAATCATTTTTTTTTTTAAAATCAAATTTGAATTTGATGTATACACAATTAGTTAAGGCTATACTGAGATCCACCAAAGACTTACATTTTCTCTTGTAAATTCATCAGATCATGCCGGATCATACAAAACTAAAGATCATCAGATTTGAATAAAAAAATCATGAAAATTTGAAAATACTCCAACATGTAACCTACATGTTTTATTAAAAAAACTTAACAATTGTTTGAAACTTTGAATGAAGGAACTATTGAGATCTCGTTTAGGGAGTAACTATTTTAATTAAAAAATTAAAAAGTCATTATAAGTTGTCACATTATTCTTTTTATTTTTTTGTATATCTTTTTATAAAAAATTAAAAAATTACTAAAATAATCCGCTTTCAAACGATATCCAAGTGAGACTTTAATAGTGAATGGCATTAGATACATGAGATTAGTTTTCGAAGTAGTTATCATCATCATCCTAACATGTCCTATATATGATTGAATAGCAAATACCCATAAATTGAATAGGGTGCATCTATTACTAAAAGCCCGTTTTCACATTCAGGCCCAGCCCAATCCAGCCCATTCAATCCAATACCCTTCCCACCACAATGGCCCTCTTGCATGGCCTGCTAAGTAGAGCTTACCTTGAGGCTCTAACTATGGCCACAACATAATTCATTAGATCTTTTTTGGAAATATCATCAGACACTCCTAAATTCTCATGTGATATTGTCTACCTAAAGGGACCAAAACATACATGGTGGGTTATTCTTTATTTCTTAATTACCTAATAAAAGTGTGTCAGCATCATATTATATTCTTAAAATTTTTCATTACTTAATTAGTTTGGACCATCACATAAAAATGCCAGTGTTCTAAACTATTTAAATTAAAATAGTTTGAATTAAAATTAAATTTAAAATATGAGTATCAAATTATTTAAATTAAAATAATAAGAACTAAAATAATTTCAAATAAATTATAAGAGTGAAAAAAAAATATATATATGTTGCAACAATTTACTTGTTTATTCTGTGAATTATTTCTTGGGTTACAATATGAGTTGTGTTACATTCCCTAATTTATCACCTCGGCTTACACCTGTAATGAGGTGACAAACAATTTTAAAATGAGAGAGAAGAGTTTGAAGAAAATTGATTAATTAATATTATTTGTCACTTCATTGAGAAGTGTGTTGACTTTTTGACTTTTTAATTTTTTTGGATATTTTAGCCTGGGCTAAAAAATTTGGTTTGGGAAAGGCTTTTTGGCTTTTTGATTTTTTTGACTTTTTTTGTGAGAGAATAGTGTAATAATTATGAGTTTGATGTGATACTTTGTTTGTTATAACTAAAATAGCCTGTTTTGTCTTTTGTGACTAAAATAACCATAAAAACCCTTGCCAAACGGAGCCTGAATATGCGCAATTGGAGGTAATGAAATGAGAATGGGCATTTCTCTTACACTAGATTATTGCACCAAGTATTGTATTGTATGGCACGTGGATCACATGGAATTTGATAATAAATAATAATAAATAAACAAACAAGATAAGAAGTTGTTGACGGACTACAATAATTTAAAAGGATCATGTAAATCGCCTGATTAAAATAAGAAACAATGCAAGGTTAGTAGCTTCAGTAATCAGCTCCTACCGATTAAAAAAAAAATTGCTTTCAATAGCCAGATATTATCATTATTTTTTATGTGTACTCCTCGTATAAGTGATGTGTTAAAAAAAATTATGAATTTTAAATTTTAATTTGAATGGGAGAACCAAATTAAATTTGAACATAAACATTTGACTAATATGCATCTTTATGAAACATTTTAATCTTCTTCTTTTTTTTTTTCTCAAAATTTTCAATTTTTTTCCAAAGTCCAAATGGACATAAAAATTTGAAATAATTTTTTGAAAAATTCATTAAAAACAAAATATATATATATATATATATTTTTTTTAAAAAAAAAGAGCTGAAAACTGGTGCCAAAGGAAGCCAAAATCAAAATTCTAAATGGCAAAGTGACTTGACTATTGTACAACTCTCATTTTAAAACAAACATAAGT
Source organism: Camellia lanceoleosa (assembly GCA_025200525.1). Classification (NCBI taxonomy): domain Eukaryota; kingdom Viridiplantae; phylum Streptophyta; class Magnoliopsida; order Ericales; family Theaceae; genus Camellia; species Camellia lanceoleosa. Next base: position 164,942,677 of record CM045761.1, on the reverse strand, counting down.
CAAGTAATTTCAAGATTATTGCTGGTAATTAGTCATAAACAAAATAAAATGAATCAATCATTCTCAACAACAAATGGGTGTTTGGAAAGTGGGTTTTTTTTGTAGGTTTTTTTAGTTGTAGGATATTACTGGAGAAAATTTTTTTAGTATTTGGGAAGATAGTTAGGTTTTTTTTGTGATTGGATGCGATGTTTGTGAGAAAAAAAGTGAAATGATTATGAGATTTAATGTGATATTTTGTTTGGATTTGTTTTTTTAAGTTTTGCAAAAAAAAATTGTCTTTTAGTGAAAAAAAAAAAAACCCAAGAAAAATTGTTGCCAAACACCGCGTAAGTGTATTTGTAGGCCATAAAAACAGTAATCACATAAGGTGTGAAACTAACCTAATCCATTTCGGTCATCCTAATCCAATATTTATCTATCTATCTATTATTATTATTATTATTATTATTATTATTTTTTGGTGTGGGTGGTCACATTGGTCGAGAGAGCAGTGCACATTGTCACACAGTGGTTGCTCCCGAAGTGTGTTGAGGAGTGTGAGAAACTTGAAGAATGTTCGCTGGTGTGGTAGTACTATCCCCAAATGTCAAGCAAAGCCGATGTGAGTCAATCGACCCACCATTGCTTACTACCAAAGCTTGTGAAATAATTATTTAGTACATGGTCTTAGCAAACCAATAACGTAAGTGAATTTTTTTACAAATAATTCATACTGACTCGCCTTTGTTAAACAGTTAACAGATAAAAGATGATTTATTTAAATTGTGATTAAATCATAAATTTAGATAGATATTAAAAAATAGAAGAAAGTAGTGAAATAAATGTAAATGAAATATCCATTTTGTTTTGTAACATTTTTTTTGGTCCCATTTTAAATTTGTATCTAAATTCATAATTCATGCAAAAATTCGGCAACAAACCTTGAAAAGCATAAAGCCATTCGATTTCCAACAAGTATATAGCGTCTTTTACGATTTTCCATTATACAAAAATACCACGTATATAACAATCAAATGATATGCCAAAAATATTTATGCTTTTCCAAGCTGGTGTAACTTGCAAAACGTGAAAGATTTGGTGGATCACATTGGATCACGTGAGCACCTGTTTCTCCCTTTACGTATAAAGCACATGTGTGCTACTCCTTTCCCCAATCTATACGTATAGTAAACTTTCTCATCTTCAGACCCTTGATCACCAAGCCTGCTCCATAATGCCAAAATTACTCAATATATATATATAAAGAATTTTATCATACACATCACATATTGTGGTGTTAGTTATAATTTGATTATACACATTTTGATATTAATTACAATATTATTTTGATTATAATCTTAAAAGTTTGATTATACCTTATCTGGTGTTTAATTATAACTCATTTTTTTAGTTATAATCCTAAAACATGCAGTTATGACATTTATAATAATTAACTCCACAAATATTATAACTTACATATGGTATACACCATTTTGGTACCATAGCAAAACTCATATATATATATATATGAGCTCGTTTGAGATGTGAGTTGACTCTTTAATTTTTTTAACTTTGAGTTAAAAGGTCTCGTTTGAGATGGATTTTTTGACTTTTGTGAGAGAAAAAATAAAATGATTATGATTTAGATGTGATATTTTATCTTATTAACTTTTTAATCTATTTTGTCTGGTGGCTAAAATAGCCAAAAAAATCTCCCAACTCTTTATGCCAAACGAGTGCATAGTTATAAATATTCATCTTTTGAGATCTCAACTTAAAGAAGAAGGTGCTTGGACAAGAATCTACGGAGCTTGACAATCAAGAAAAATCAGCCACCCCCACCCCCACTCCCACCCCACCACTCTCTTTCTATTTTAGATTATTTAAAGTGAGTGAGTTGAGCTTGGTATTTTGGTTGGTGATTGCCGACTTTAACCATGGGTCCATATGCCCCTGCCTCCTGGCTCCATAACTGTATGGGGAAAAGTCTATGCTTACATAAAAACAGTTTTGAGCTATTCCCAGGTCCATCTGTGTGGTGTGTAAAATTTTGTGTAATTTTGTAAGAATGCATATTTTTTCTACATAAAATTTATGAGTACATTTAAAATGATGTGGTGAGCTATGTTGTTGGATCTTTTGTTTAAAATGAATAATCTTAGTTTAATCACATTAAAATTTGTATAAAAATTATGCATTAAGGTTTTTTTAGTATAACATTACTCTATAACATAATTTTGCCATGATATGCTAATATGCATCGTCCAAAAGTTCATCAAAGTAAAAATTATTCAATGTCATAATGTCACAAATGAATTTCCACCATTTATTTATTTGGAGTCCACATAAATAAACAGTAAGAATGCCTTTGTAGCATGGTCATTAGTGGCATTGAATAATTTATTTTGACTAAGGTTTTATTCGTGAACAGAAAATCTTAGGACTCAGGGTTTGAGTCTGAGATTTGGGTTAAGAACAAGATTGTGTAGTAGAGATTAAAAATGTGTATTGTGAATTAATACGTAAAATGAATCTGTACTACATATTAGCATTTTTGAATAACTTTTTTTTTTTTGAATTTGTAATATTTTTGTAAAAAGGTTTTGTATATAGTACCCCCAACAAAGTTTTGGTACAACTTTGCCTACCTACTAGGATAGGATGGTGGTTGGGTCACACAGTTGAGTGATTGAGTAGTAATAACCCCAGTCCCCTACCCCTTCACCTTGCTGGCATTGGCGTTGCCACTGGCATTGGCGTTGCCATATTTTGGATCTACATTCTAAGATTGCGGCGCATGTTTCCATCCCTTTTGTTTTTGTTTTTTGTTTTTCAAATATGGATAGAACAATGTGTTTGTGTGATATTGCTGTGCTAGAAGCATGTTAGGCCATCCAGATTCCACTGAATAATTGAGTATCATCAGGAAAGCCTTCAGCCACTGACATCTAATCTTCAAACACAATTTTATTTTTATTTTTATTTTTATTTTTTTGTGGTGAAGAATCACATACAAATGGAACCATTTTAAAATTTTTATTTTTAATTGACTTAATCTGTATCATCACTACTAATTTTGCTGATAAAATTACACAATACAACTTGAGTTGCAATAACAATGGTTTAAATCCTATTGGAATATGTAAATACATTGGTACACCGATTATTTACCAAAAATTTGTTTGTCTTGATGAAATCAGACAGCGGATTCAAAGGCACAAGTACGTATTAGTAGCAGGGAATGTTTAGCTGTCATTTTTATCAAAGCAAAAACATGCATTTTAATCAAGTGCAGTCACATTCACATCCATTAAAGGTGTGCCTAGCTAAAGAGAACGTGGGTTGCTGGATTATCAAGCAACCTATACACATGGATTTTCTGGATATTTATCTCAAATGAATTATCAAATATTTTACACAATATTTATATAGATATGTAGAATATTTAGTAATTTACGTAGAACAACCCTGTTGTGTAAAATATTTGACATTAATTGAGAGTCTTTGGCATTTTTGCTGCCAAATTTGCATCTTTTTCGGCTAAGACGGACCTAAATCTAACCACAGAAGTGTTTTGTGTGGCATTTTAATCATCGATGATAGGATCCAAAATGGGTTAGAAGTTGAAAAGTGACTTTTAACTCACTTTTTAAAAGTGTTTAATGTCATAAACAGATCCACACAGGTGAATGATCCAAATTTATTTGTGATATTGCCACGCTATTGACCTATGCCACAGTGAATAATTGCATGATAGATAAGCAACCCAAAAATAGGAGGATTGGATTAACATTGCAATTAATTACCTCCTAAATAAGGAAAAAGGGCAATTGAGGAAGATACCCATGTTCAAATACACATTTCTCACTTCTTTCTTCATCACCTTTTACTAATTTACTGACTCTTTTAAGTACACCACTTTTACAAGTTTCCCATCTCACTCATAATCGGGCCAAATTTGATAATAATTCACAAAAGTTCGATGATAATAAAATATTCGAAAAAGAAAAAGAAAAAAAGAAAGAAGAGCATGTATATTGATTACGTTATCACTCTTCCAAAGTTGTAAACTTTGACTACTTTCTTAGCTTTTGTTGGGGTTTTCAGAAAACGTGGTTCTCCTCCAGGATTAGTGTATCAAACCAGAGGAGTTTTATATGGCCCCCTTTTTCGATCTTCTCATGAAAAATAATGAGTGAGTTTTATTCGCTTCCGTCGGCAAATAAAGCATATTGATGACAGTAAAAAAAAAACCAATAAGAAACACAATTCTGCACCTTCTCGGAACTCTGTTTTCATTTTTATTTTTATTTTAATATATCTATACGGGAAAGAAATCAACTTTCTCGTATAATTCTATTGATAAAGTCTGCGCTCCTCCGTATGTCGTCGTTTTATCACTTGAAAACACAAATGTGAGCTAGCCGACGAGTGTGTGCCGGAAACCTCTCCGATGCCTAAGTCAGTAAACTTGACAAATAGACAAAATTCAGAAAATAAAATTGTGTGTTACCTCCCCATAGGTGATAGTTGTGAGCTTTTATAGGTTCCGTGTGGCACAATCCTAGTAGGACTTCTACTCCTCTATGCAGAGTCCTCCTAGGATTCATACTCCTGAAGGATAATGCTTATCCTTCAACACCCCCTCACTGCTTAAACCAAGTGAGATGGTTTTACCATGGCCGAACTACCACGACCGAAGTAAGCATGGCCATGCCGAGCCACAGAGTAGACCGAACTATCGATAGTTTGATCCCCTTCTTCACTGCTCTACCTCGGCTCTTCCTGCTTAAACCGTGCTAACTATGTTGTTTGAACTGTGCTAACAATTAGCTAGGTCCTACCGAGCTATTCGTGCTATGCCTGTGACCGGTCTAACTTTGGAGACCGAACTAACTTCAAAGTAACCTTAGACCAGTCTAAGCACAAAGTATCTTTAGTCCGAAATAATCTTCAAGCCTTATTCAGACCGGACTAACTTCTGGGTTTTGGGCTCCTTTTACTCTGCTGTTCTTATTTTGACCCATTAATAGCCCATTGCCCAACTCGGTGCAATTTAACCATATAAATTACCCTCTCAGGATTAATGTATCAAACCAGAGGAGTTTTATATGTCCCCATTTTTCGATCTTCTCATGAAAAAGAATGAGTGAGTTTTATTTGCTTCCGTCGGCAAATAATGCATATTGATGACAGTAAAAAAAAAACCAATAAGAAACACAATTCTGCACCTTCTCGGAACTCTGTTTTCATTTTTATTTTTATTTTAATATATCCATGAAAAATATTATAACATAATTTTATACTTTCTGAATCATAACTAAACATTACATGAGATATAACTAAACATATCAAAATAATTTCATAATTAAAGAAAAAATGACATAACTAAGGTCTCGTTTGGGGACTAAACATTTTAGTCAAAAAGTCATTATAAGTTGTCACATTACTCTCTCTATTTTTCTGCACATATTTTTATAAAAAATTAAAAGTTACTAAAATAGTCTGTTCCCAAATGAGGCCTAAGGATGCATGTGGTAATGGGAGTGTATTGTAGAATGAGAGAATTTCAACACAATGGAACAGACAAAAATTACAAAAATATATGAGGTACAAGTGATTCTACGATGAGATGCAAATTAAAGATTGTGGACTTGCACCCTTCTATGTTTGTTTAATTTTTTTATTTTTATCCCACTTACATGTAATTTTCCGTTGTAAAATTCTCATATATACATGCGAGGTCGTATATGTAATTCAAACCGATTTTGGGAACTTTCAATTCTAGTAAAAAAATAAATCATTACAAAAAAAAGTCTTTTTTTTTTTTTTTTTTTCCTGTACGTTCTTTTATGAAAATGTACAAGTCACTAAAAAAGAGTAATTTCCAAACAACATTACAAAGTAAGCCTTGTAAATTTAGAATTTACCTAGAATAAAGAATCAATAATTCAAATTTATTTTATTCATAAATTTTACACTTTATCAATTTAATCTTTATGATACAAATATATTCAAGATAAAATATAAACTGATAAGAATAAATTCTTAGACGCCGTTTGGTAACACTTACGTTTTCAGTTTTTAGTTTATATTTATAAAAATTTTAAAAACTCAAATAAAAACTTGTTTGGTAAATTTTTGATTTATAAATCAATAGTTTCAGTTTATAAATTTGGCCAAAAAATGAAAACAAAAAAATGAATTTACGCTTTGAGTTTTTTTTTTTTTACCACCCAACACTATCCACCACCAGCTATTATTTTCCACCACCGTCTTCCGTCGCTACCACCCACCACTTACCCCTTACCACCACCTGCCACCACCACTCACCACCAACCTACTACCACCACGCACCACACACCTGTCACCCACTCGCCACCACCACCCACCCCTCGCCGCTACCACCACCGCCACCAGCCACTACCATCCATCGCCTGCCACCACCGCCCGCCTCCAGCACTCACCACCCACCATCCACCACCCACCACCACCAACCACTAGCCACCAGCCACCCACTCACCCACCCACTTGGCACCACCACCCACCAGCCCCCACCACCCACCTGGCACCCACTCGCCACCACCACCCACTCATCGCCGCCGCCGTCACCACCACCACCACCACCCACTCCCTATCATTTTCCACCACCGTCTTCCATCACCACCACCACCACTCGTCATCTTTTTCCACCACCATCTTCCACTACCACCACTCGTCTCCACCCACCACCTACCACCACTTGTCATTTCTCACTCTTTTTTATATTTTTTAATTTTTTTAAACATTTTGTCTAAACCAAACGCTTTTGTAGTTTATGTTTTTCTAAAAATAAATCAAAATAAACAAAAATCAATTTATAAAATTTTTGTAAATATAAACTGAAAACGTAAATGTTACCAAACAGACCCTTAACATTTTTAAATTTCAAAACAACTCTTAGGGGTTGTTTGGGATCATCAAAATAAGTGTACTTTTTATCTTTTTATGAAAAAAAATACAAAAATAATGTGATAAAAAAAAAATAAAAAGATAAAAAATGTGTAATTAAACTTTACCTTAATTTGTTGAATGGGGGTAGTGAGTCAAATATGTACCGCTCAGACGCGGCTTGTTTCATGGATAGTGTAATGAGTTGGTGTCAGGGGTCTGCCAGCTTCGCCGACCAGTTTTGAGTGGCAAACAAAAATATTGGGGAAGAAAAATCCAAGGATTTTTTGATTAAAATAATCATAAAAAAATAAAATAAATTAAAATTTTAATAAAATAAAATATCACATTTAAATCATAATTATTATATTTTTTTCTCATAAAAATTTAAAAAGTCAAAAAAATCTATTCAAAACAAGACTTTTTAGCTCTAAGGGACTGTTTGAAATGCCTTAAATAAGTGCACTTTTTAAATTTTTGGACTAAAAAGTTAAGGAAAAAAATATGGTTGTTTGGATTAATTTTTTAACTTTTTATAAAAAAATGTGTATTAAAAAATTGTATAAATTAGTATATAGGGAAAAATTAGAATTGAGAGTTGTGCAGTCATACTTTTTGACTTTTGGTAAATAGTGATAACTTTTTAACTTTTGAGTAACTTTTTGACTTTTTGACTTTTTTTTTTTTTTCAACTTGTCAAACTCGGCCTAAGTTAAAATAACCAAAAAGTTAAAAAACCAACTTACATTCCAAACGAACCCTGTAACCGCTAAAGTTGGAGACTCTTATGACTCTCAAAATGATATGAATTAATTATATGTTTTTATTTTATTTTATTTTATTTTTTCTTTTCTGGATCAATCACAAATAAATGAGAAAGATAAAAATTGTGTTTTTTAAAAGTCTACAGCATTGCTCACAATTTCACAGAGATGAACATAATGGAGAGCGTGTACTTGGTGGTAGACAGCTATTCTCCAAAATCAAAGAACCTTGCAGGGGTCCTAACGAAAATAAAATAAAATAAAATAAAAAATAAAATAAAATAAAATCAAAGAACCTTGCAGGGGTCCTAACGAGAACACCCATAACAAATCATATATATATAACCTAAGGGGTTATGGCATTGTGATAAAATTTTAGGGTTTAAGTCTCAAGGTCAAGTTCAATTTCCTTCTTTCTTAGGCCAATCTCCTAGCAAAAGCATTGTTGGTTAGGAGGTTAGACCTCAAGTTGTCTAGTCAGCACTTGGTATGAGTTCAATGCTCCCCCGCTGTGCGAGTCCTGACTTACTGGAGCTTGCCTTGTGAAGTCGGGACAAGCTTCCAGGTTATAGTCTCTTGTTCGGAACGGCCAACAGGACACCCTGATGATCTCCTCAAGGGGCGCTGTCTTGGACCTGCGAGAGAGTGGGAGGATTTTCCTGTAACAAAAAAAAAAAAATCATATATATATATAAGTATTATTTGAGATAATTTAAATAGATATATTTTTTAATTTTTTATAAAATAAATATGTAACATTATAAATAAATAATGTAACTTAAATAAAATAAAATAAAATAAAATAAACCAAAATTTTAATTTTAAAATGAAACATGTAAATTGCATCAGATCAATCCTACCAACATGAATTTGATTCAAATTCAATCCACCGACAGAGGAACAGACGAGAGATTTTTGGTGGCCACGTCATTGTATGTGTTAGTAAGATGTGTCTAACTGGAATCAACGTCGGCTGTTGATCGATCTTCGTCTTCGCATGTGGAGACATCAATCATTATTGCAAAAAAGTTAATGAAAGACATGTTTAGTTCATGTATTTTTAATTTTAGGGCAAATTATTTATCGGTGGTGCTACAGGGTCCGAAAACGGACGCTCCGAATGTTCCAATTTTTTTTTTTTTTTTTCTTTTCAACAGAAGAAAGGAGGAAGACGAAGGGGAGAGGGGGAGGGGGAGGGGGAGGGGGAGGGGGAGGAGGAGGAGGGGGAAGAAGGACTGGAGGGGACCTAAAAAATAGAAGAGGAGGACGCGATCGGCGGAGGCCGACGCGATCGGCACGATCGGAGGAGGAGGACGGCGACGCGATTGGCAGAGGCCGACGCAACCTCTCTCTCTTTCTCTCCCTCTCCCTCTCTTTCTTTCCCTCTTTCTCTGCAACTCAGAGTTGGAGAGGTCAACAATGGGGGAAAAAAGGAAAAAAAAAAAAAAAAAAAAAAAAACAGAATGTCCAAAATGACGTCGTTTTGGACATTCGGGGCATTCGAGCCAACAGTATTTCGGGCCCTCAAACATTTTTCATTATTTATACTTTTGAGATTTAATTAAATTATAAATTTTTTTGAAATTTTAGAAATTAAATATTGTCCCATTGCAATTAACTCATTTAACAGAGATAGTAAACTTACTAATTAACATGCTCTTGGTAAATTACACTGACATCCATGAGATTTTTGTTTAATACAGATTCCTACATATTTGAAAAATATATTTTCCTCTTTGAGATTTCTAATATCATTACAAATTGTCCATAGATTTGATGATGTTTTATCCTAAAATTTTCTAAGCAACCATCTTGCTCTTTTTTTTACAATTTCTTCTTCCTATCATTATGATTACACTATATAACTTTTTATTATTAAATTCTGTCTGAATATATTATTATTAAGTGATAACATACAAACATAAATTTTATATGGAATTTTCAAACACAATGATATGACTTTATGGTGACTTTTCACTTTAAAACAAAATATCCATAAACATGATTTATATATTTACAACAATATCACTATCACAATATTTTTATGATATTTTTTTGTATAAAATTTTATATGTGAATATAATTTTTTATTTTTATTTCCACCATTATATTTAGATTAGATCAATTTAATTTAGATATATTTGAGAAGTATAAAATTTGTGCAAAATATTTTTTAAAAAATTCATTGAATACAAAAAGCATAAGATAATGTATTAATTTTTATAAGCTAATATTTCAATTTCAAGCTACTTGAGTGCTCTTTCTTCATTCCTTCCACGTTGAAGAGGATTCCATAATACTTATTTATCAACCAAAAATAACTATTCGCCCAAAAAAAACTCAAAAAATAACAAATTAATTGAATAAGTTATGAATACAAAATTAATTAATTAAATAAGTTACGAAATGTAAAATTAAAATGGAAAAACACTTATCAGATAGTGAAAATATTATAAAATTAATAAATAATTAAATAAGTTATCAATGCAAGAAATGACTTATCAAAAAATTCTTAAACTATATTTGGTTTGATTTTTAAAAATTTATTTTAATTTTTTTTTAAAATTAAAAATTAATTTGGTTAAGAAATAAAAAAAAATTTAATTATCATTTTTATATAATTTTATCTTTTGATTGGTTAGAAATAATTTTTAATTATTAAATTAGTGTTCATTTTTTCAACAAACAATTCTGATTTTTTTCTTTTCTTCTAAACAACAAACTAAACAATGTTCAAAAAACTTAAATTTTTTTTTCATCCAACATAATCTTTTTGTAAATTTTGTTGACTTTTTAAAGAAATTTCAGGTTAAATCAGGCTATTTGGTGCTTTGGAAAGATAGAAAGGGTAATATTGTCTATCAATATTGTTCCTGTAATCATTCTTAACGTTAGTTTATTGTAGTAATTAAATTGTTATGCGAATATAAATCTCAAAAGGCGAGACGAAATTTAAAAAAAAAAAAAAAAAAAAAAACTTATAATTTAACAAAGAGAGGTGTAAGTAATTTGTCCTTAGTTTTAAGGTTAGTGTTTGTTTAGTATTGGTGCGTGGAATGGCTTATATATTAATCTTTTTTAGATGACGCCATATTTTCCCAACTTGATCTTTGCCCATTTGGTTATGAGAACGACATGAGTTAATTTTGGTGTACCTACTAGTGGGTTTCAAAATTTTTGTTTTGTTTGTAGAAAATTAGTGAAAAGTAATTCAAAGTAAAATTTTATTTGGCGATATGGCTATGTCGAAAAGTCATTGGCGTCACTAGAAAAGTTGCAAGAAAATTGGTTGAAGAAATCGTCGGCAGCATTAGGTGGTAGTGGTAAGATAGAAAAATGTGATATTCAACTAATGAATTATTGAATGAGTGACATATGTCACATTTTAATATAATTTGGTGAATTTCAATAAATAGATTTCTATAGATAGATTCTTTCGGGTAAATTGTGTCTGTTTTGCCCCAAAGATTAGAGTTTGGACATCTCAGAAGATTAAAAAATAGACTTATACCCTAAAATTCCTTTGTTTTTTGTGTTTTAGATAACAAAATTATTGAAAATCTTAGAGCATCCACATTAGGTTTCTTTTATTAATTTTGGAGCTATATTAGTTAAATAAGGTCTAAAAGAATCCTTGCATTAAGTTAGTTACAACAAAATAAATTTTGACATTGTTACAATACATCACTTGATGTAGTGATGTCTTGTTCACAAGTTATACATTATTTCAATATTTGTTTTAGAGAAAATTTCACCAAGTGATTGACCATCTGGTCATCTATTCGGTTGACCACTCAATAAAAAATGATTATTTTAGAAAATTGAATTTTAAAATAGAAAGTCCGATGAAGTGTGTGCATTAAAAAAAAATAGAGGATTTGGTCAAACCCTCTTCATAATAAAATTTTAATACATTAAGAATAAGTATAAAAAGTTTTCCTTGAAATATTCAACACATATCACTATTACCAAAATATTAAATTTTAAAATAATATAACTTTTGATCTAAATGTCGATTTTTAATAAAATTAAAATTTTTACAATCCTCTCATCAAGATCTCAGAAATAAGATTTATATTGAGTATGAAATTCTTTAATTTTTTTTTTATTACCGTCAAGACTTCTGTAAACAGTAACATGTTATCCTGATTCATAGTAACATGTTACTCTGGTAATATTATCCAAGAAAAAAAATAGTATTTTACTTTATTCTTACTCAATTATGCGCCTCCTCCTTAGTACGTTGATGAAGCAAAATAGATGGGGTTGCCCTTTCACCAAACAAGGGTCTAATGAAAGGGTTTTGACTAAATTTTTTTAAAAAAAATGCTAGCTAAAATACAAAAGTAAATTTTTAGTTATAATTTGACTCAAATTTACTAAATCTAATGTGATGCTCTTACAAAGGCTAAGAGCCTATTTGGTAATGGTTTTATTTAAAAAAATTTGTTTATACTTACAAAAATCTTATAACTTTAAAACATTTTTTAATCTGTTTACAATTTTTGAAAAAACATATTTTTTTTTTTTCATAAAAAATAAGCATAAATGCATTTAATATTTTTTGTAAGCAAAATATAACAAATGTAAACATTATCGAACTACACCTAACAATTTTCAAAAGTTTAGAAAACAATGTAAAAACAAAAATCTTACTAAAAAAATGTGACAGACTTTTGCCTCGGTTGTGGGGTGGAGATTAAAATGGTGTTATGTTGATCGTGCATGGAAAAAAATCTGAACAACAGATTGATAATTCTGGATAAAAATGCTGGATTTGTGGTGCTCAACAAATCTAAAAAATCTTCTAGAAAAAAGCGTATTTAAAATTTTAAAAAAAAAAATCAAAAATAGTTTTCAAAAACGTGATTTCTGTATTAGTTTTTATTTTTTTTAAGTTTTCAAAACAAAGAATGAAAAACAAAACAGTAATGCTAGGTATCATGAAAAGTCTTTCATGAAAATGATCATGAAAGATTTATGACCTTTAGATTACGCTTAGAATAAAGCACCACACACTAATCAAGGTAATCTAAGGGCCACAAATCTTTCATGACCATTTTCATGAAATTTTTTTTATGATACCTAGTATTGCTGAAAATTAAAATGTTTCGGATGCGCAGATGAAAGATAAAAAATTTAGACAATTAATTACAAAAGAGAAAGAACTGTGTCCTCTTCGTAATCGGAGAAGTCCCTCCTTCATGACTTCGTAAATGCAAATGAACATACTACTGTTTTCAATTAAAAACAAAAATTTACATAAAATCTTCTCCAAATCAAATGTACCAATTAAACAGGATTGAAAAACGTGTGACTCTTTCAAACATGTAATAATGTATAGTCTTTTTTTGTTATTAATTAATGGCATATTGTAGCTTCCAACACGTGATAAATAAAAAAATTCACTTAAATAAAAAAATCCAGAGGTGATTGGAAGTCCAACATTCGTTTGGCATTTTTTCTATTTTTTTTTTTTTTTTCACTTAAAAATGCACAAAATAGTATTTGTATTCATCTTTGTAGAGTAGACCCCATCCAAAATAAATGTTGTGCTATTAGTACTATATTTTATGCACAAAAATAATATTCAAACAGAATTTTTACACAAAATTTAGAATAAAAATACTATGGCAATGATATTCTTATAATTATGAACCAAAATAACAAATATTTTGACTTGTAACAAATATATATAAATTAGACATCGGTATAAATTTTTTAGAATTAATTACAAAAAAAAACCTTTAAGGTTTTGCACATTTTTAATTTCGACAAATTAAACTCTGGAGTTCCATCCATATTTCAATTTACCTCCTCCGTCCATCTCTATCTGTGTAAGGTAACAGAGGGGGTTTGAAGTAAAAAGTACGTGAACTCTTAGGGTTTATTTTGTAATTAATCAATTTTTATTTTTAGTATTTTAATTTTAAAAAATGGTTAATTACACAAAAAAATCTACGGATGTGTTTGGTTGTGATTTCAAATCACAATTCCACACCTTATTTTGAGCATGGTGTTTGGTTGTGATTCTCAAATGATGTTTTGAGAACTCTGCACAGAACACCTGTGTTGTTCTGTTTTTGATAGACGCGTTTTTCTTTTTGTTGGGGCAAATCTTGCTAGGCCGGACATCCAGCCAGTCATTCGGCCGGTTGACCGGCCGGCTGCCCGGAACAGTAATTTTTTTTTTTTTTTTGCAAATTGATTTATATAATCGAAAAAAATATTCTCTGAAATTTTTAAAATTTTTTATGTGCTTTAAAATAATTTTGAGTTGTATGTTTAGTTATGAGTTGTAAATTTTTGTATCACATATCAAATGTCACATCAATAATTCTCCACTCAAATCAAAACCCTTTTCAAAACTTTTTACCAAACAAATTTTTTACACTCAAATCATAATTCCACGACACACAAACTCAAAATATAACCCATACTCTCAAATCACATTTACAAAACTCTACCAAACGTTACCTAAGGTTTCATGTATTTTTCACTTTAAACCCTAGTATTTTTCATTTAAAACCATCTCCGTTACCTTGCACAGGTAGAGATAAACGGAATTGGCAAATTGAAACATGAATGGAACTCTAGGATTTAATTTATCAAAATTAAAACACTAGAATTTAAAGTAAAAAATGTGTGAAACCTTGGAGTTTTTTTTGTTTTTTTTTTGTTTTTTTGTTTTTAACCCAATTTTTTATATTTTGTTTGTATAACAATTACCCTTAGGACTTGGAGCATGGTTCATCCACATTATCATGTATGAATTTTTTTTATTGATTGGAAAGAAATAGCCGGAGGCCCATTGTTTACTTGAGCACAAGGCATTAGGTTTTTACTTCGCACTAATCTTTCTTTTTCTTCAAAACTTATCACCTAAACAATTTTAGCCATTGAATAAGCCTGCCCATTAATGAAGAAAAAGAAAATAAAAAACTCCTTCACCTAATGGCTGTTGCTGGGTATTTTAAATATTTTAATTTGAACAACTCTTTCCCTCTTTTAATATTTGCCACATTCTCTCTAATTGGATTTTCATCTCTAAAATTTTCCAAAGAAATAAAGTTGGTTCCTTGGCCTCCACTCCAAATAGGGCCTTAAATGTATAAATACACGCCTCCGCTGAAACAACCCTGCCATGTTACATCCTTCTCATACAAGCCTTCTCTTGATATTCTTTTATTCATTTATTGTTATTTTCTTCTCTAGCAGCATATATTCTTTCAAGTTCAGTCTTTATAAAGCACATAATAGCTAGCATTTTGTAGTATCAACATTTTCAATTTTTTGGTCTGGAGAGAGAGAGAGAGAGAGAGATTCATGGCAGAAACAGTGAAATATGCTGCAGATAATGAACTGGGTTGTGGTTTCATAAGTTCAATTTTCCGACATCGAAGCTTTGGGCCGCGAAAAACACCCAGAAAATCTCTTCCAACTAACGGAAACAACAATTCAATCAAGTCTCCAAACACCCATAATGTCAACAGGCCGCGAAGTGGCTCCGGTGAGACAACAGTTCCTGTCGCTGCTAAATCTGCACCAAAAGTCAATGAAAACCCAAGAAAGAATCCAAATTCCACCAGTTCAAGGCCTTCAGAAACTAAATATCAACCAAAAGTCGAAGAAAAACCGATAAAGAATCCAAATGCCATCAGTTCAAGGCCTTCAGACGCCACGAGAAGCTCGACATCATCATCAAACAGTTCAGGCCTAAGGAAGGCTTCAACTTTCACCTCCGGCGAGCTGAGCCTGACGATCAGGGAGCACCACCGACTGTCCAATTCAAGCGGAACACTTCACGGAGCCTCTTCGGGCAACATTCTGAAGCAGCCGGGGACCAAAACTGTTTCATTAACAGACAATCTTAATAATAAGGCTCTGGATTTTCATCCTAGGACTGTGATCACAGGCAACATTGTGAGGAGGACAGGTGCTGAAAGCCCACAATTTCGCAATATTTTGGGGGGAATGATGAATAGATTAGACCCTGAAGTGTTGAAGTCTCTGGGAAATGACAGGTACAAAGAGGGTAGATTTGAAGAGGCTTTGGGTTTGTACAATCAAGCAATTTCTATTGATCCAAACAGGGCATCATATCATAGCAACAAAAGTGCTGCTTTGATTGGTTTGGGGCGTTTGGCAGAGGCAGTGTTTGAGTGCAGAGAGGCTATTCGGATTCAGCCTTGTTATCACAGAGCTCATCATCGGCTCGCGACACTGTATCTCAGGTATCTAAGAATTGAAAGAGGGTTTATTTATTTATTTATTATTATTATTTGAAAACAATCCACTTTTAATGAAACATCGAAATATTGTTCATAAACTTTTTAAAACTATTTTGCAGAAAAAAGTGGTATGAAATTATGACTTTTTATTTAGTTATTAATTTTTATTTTGCTTTTCGAAAACACCAAAAAAGAGAAAGGAAAACCAAAGTGATACCAAACAGTGCTACTTGGCGAAACCTGTTTGGTTGTTTTTTTGGTTTTGTATTTTCTGTTTGCATTTTCAGAAAATAGTAAAAAATTATTTGGCGAGCTGTTTTTGAAAACTGTTTTTGAGAGAATTTTTTGAAAACAACTCACTTTTTAAAAAATATCATAAGTTTTTGAAATTTTTGTTATTTTGTTGCAAAAAAAAAAAAAAAAAAGAGGATAAAAGGGGTGTTTTTGAGAAAAAGTTTCGCCAAAACAGTTTTCAGAAACATGATGTATGACCATGTTTATTGTGTCGCATAGATTGGGAGAAGCAGAGAAAGCACTGCATCACTACAAACAATCAGGCCTTAAGGCCGACAACAACGACATTGCCAAAGCTGAAGCTATTAAAAAACATGTCACCGCGTGCACCAAAGCCATAGAGCTAAAAGATTGGAACTTATTGCTAAAGGAGAGCCAGTCTGCAATTTTTTCCGGTGCTGATTCAGCTCCACAGGTTGACTACCTCTCTCCACACCCCCTTCTTTTCCATGTCAACACCGAAACTTATTAATTAGCAGTCTTGCCATACTTAGTCTCCTCATTGCCGGTTAAAATTTTTTTCTTGAAGATCTATGCTATGCAAGTTGAAGCACTATTGAAGCTCCATAGGCACCACGACGCGTACAACACATTTCAGAAAGGACCTTGTTTTGATATTGATTCTTGTACTCAGTTCCTTGGCCCATCCTGCAGTGCTTATCTGCTATCAATTCGAGCACAGGTCTACCTAGTTGATGGCAGGTAAGTAAAATTGAAAAAGTTCTAATGTTTGTTACAATGTAATGTTGAAGTGTAATACTTGGGACTGTTTTACATGGCCTAGTCTCACTTGTTTAGTGCGTATAACACTAACGATTTGAAGATTTACAATATTTATAATGAAATGTCCTAAAATACCAAATCTTGAAATGTCCTAGGTTTGAGGATGCACTGTCTGTTGCTCAGTGGGCAGCTCGACTGGACTCAAGTAATGAGGTAAATGCAGTTGTGAAGAGGGCTCGGGCTGTGGTGTTGGCTCGTTCAAATGGTAACCAGCTTTTCAAGGAGATGAAATTCTCGGAGGCCTGCTTTGCATATAGTGAAGGACTAGAATACGATTCACACAACTCAATTTTGCTATGCAACCGAGCAGCTTGTCGGTCCAAGTTAGGACAATTCGAGAAAGCAGCAGAAGATTGCACTGCAGCCCTTAATGTCAAGCCTTCTTACAGCAAGGCCAGACTGAGGAGAGCCACCTGCAATGCCAAGGTGAGACTCCCTTTGTTTCCATATTGAAGTCTAATAATTTAGATTTTCTAACAACATTTTGCTTTACATAATTTTTGCTTGCAAATTGGTTTTATACCCACAATTTGTAAAGTTGACTGTTGGTTTGTTTGGTCAGCTGGAAAGATGGGAGGCTGTAATTCAAGATTATGAGACACTGCTACGTGAAACTCCAGGAGATGAGGAGGTGGGGAAGGCCTTGTTTGAGGCCCGAGTTCAGATCAAAGAACAACATGGTGAAGACACAAAGGAAATGAAGTTTGGGTCTAATTTGGTATTCATCTCTAGCAACGAGCGATTCAGACACTTCGTAACCGCACCTGGTAATTCATAAATTTCCTTTCCTTTTAGTTCTTTTTGCTTTTGTAGGATTTCTGAAAAATTGAACAAATTCAATTTTCCTAAATGACAGGGATGTCAGTGGTGCTTTTCTGCAACAAAACATGCCACAAGCAAGTGTTACAGCTCATGGAACAAGTCTGCAAAGGCTTCCCATCCATCAACTTCCTCAAGGTTTGTCACTTTCGAACAAAAACTAGAAATAAAAAGATCAAAAGCAAAAATGAGTTAATTTGATGTGAAATTTTTTCAATGTAGAATAAATCATTGGTGGCCATCATTAAATTGATCTAGCTAACAATATCTATATGTGTTGGTAAATTCAGGTGGAAATCGAAGATCACCCCTACCTAGCAAAGTCACAGAATGTGAGCGCCATTCCATCTTTCAAGATTTACAAGAATGGATCAAAAATAAAAGAAATTCCTGGAGACAACCGCGAGTTGTTGGAAAGCTCAGTGAAATTGTATAGCAGCTAAATCAAAATAAAAACAATACCAACGATGAGAATTTACGCGTGCATAAAAAAAAATCACAATTTGTTTTTCTTCCAAGAAAATAGCTCACCCGGGGAAAATTGGAAAGGTAAAAGAAAAAAGAAAAGGGTGAATTTGTGTCTCCATTTCTCTGGCTTGTGACAAAGTTTGACAATGAAATTAGAGGAGACTTGGTTTTGTTTTGATTGAAGAATATATGCAGTGCTTTGCTTAGACAAAAAGTTGCAAAAGAACTAGTGGATTGTTTATTATAAGAGAAAATTACTCAAGAGGGTTGGTTAGATGAAGTCTAATCATACTTCTTGGTGTAGGCATGAGTCGGTGGTTTGGTGTGGATTAATTTTGAAAAAGAATTATACTTATTCTGGTTATGGTAGAAGATTCCCATCTCTCCCTGTACTATCATAATGAAATTCTCTTTAGTTTGATACTAACCATCATTATATTGAGTCAAAATATGCCCAAATACAAATACTGGGTTGGGCCTATCAATCACAAAGTCAACAGTTAATAAGCCTCGTCCGAGCCTAATTTGAAATAAACCCAAACCTCTAATCTCTCACATCTGAGAGGCTGCTTACAGTTTGATGATTTCTCACCAATTAATATAACCCTATAATAAGATGACTAATGATTAGAAGAGATTCAACAATCTAATTGTTGGCTTATAAACTTAACAATCAACTATATGACCACCTCTGGCTCATTCTTTTCCCAAATGCAAATAAGCTACTGTAGCTTGACTTTCGTGCTCCTTTCGGATACGACTAGCCCTACAGTTCGGACACCTGTGGTTTTTAATTTGATTCCACAAGTGCAATGTCAAATAGATAAACACAAATGAGTCCAAATCTGGCAAATTTTTGAAAAATTGATTTTGAATCAAAATATTAAAAATTGACTGCTTTGCCAGATTCGCTACCTAAATATTTTGGAAAATTTAGGAAATCCGAGACTCATGCCAAAGGCCACATGCCTGTCATCACCAAGATTGTCTTGGATTGAGAACTTAGGTACGAGAGGGGAATGTCATGAGTTGAGCACCCCACTCGCCCGATCAAAGATCGGTCTCTACTAATCATAATGTGAATCTTATTTACATTATATGCTCTCATTCCGATTTATTAGGCTAACTTATTACGTGTTGCACATTTTTTATATCATAAGTGTAACACTTTTAAACATAAGTCATAGCACGTCATCATACATTTACACTAGCTCATACCATTTCTTCTTTCTTCCTTTACATTCATTCATGTCATATCATGATCAAAAGGTGCGAAAATGATGCTAATAACATAGAAAAATCATATAGACCAACTTTAGCCATAAACATGAATCAAACCTTCTAAACCATGATCTTAAGTTTTATGTGCAAGAATCACAATCCATATCAAGAATTTAAAAAAAACATAATCTTTTTTTAATATCATCTAAGCATAATAATTAATTAATGTAATCGACATATATATATGATTTAGTTACATGCACACAAGTATAGACTAATTGGCAAAAATTAGAACACTTTGATGTTTGTTTTGAAAAATAAAAGTTTGAATACATATCACTTGAAAAAAAGTAGGCTCATATGTACATTCATCAACTTATCCCAATTTGAACAACTAGCCTTCATCCATAGATATAGCACTTAAGCACTTAGCCTCATGATAATCATGTTCGACATGGCAACAATCACACTTATGCAATATGCTAAAGCAATAGAGCTTACCCTAATTCCCGAGGCGAGCCAAAACAGAGAAAATAGTTAGAAAAATACATGATCCTAACTAATGAAATATGACTAATGCAATACATACAATATATAATTAATAGGCTCGGCTACTAATATGGCATTTGAAACAACTTGATAGCATGCAGTTTCAACGAAGTATGTAAACTACAATACTTTGTTAGAATGATGAGCTGAACCTCATGTATGCAAAACAAATAGATGCAAACATGGAAAATGCTAAAAGAAATATGATGTTCTAAGCTACCCATTATAAGCGAGTAAATAAAAGGGAGAAAGACTTGGGGTTGTAAGACATACACATTATTACATATTGGTCCTCGCACAAGAGGGTCTGAATGAATGCCCTAGCTAATTACTACGAATTAACTAATCTATTACAACCCAAATAAAATAAATTAACTATACTAGCTAATTATTATAACACCATAAATTAACTAACTATTTTAGCTAATTAATTAAGTACAATACAAAACTAAACAACTATTCTAACTGAACTAACTAATTAGTTATAGGTTCGCTGCTTTAAGTACAACATACTACTATTACAACATTATTTTAATGGATCCTAAGAATCGAGGGACTATTTATGTATGGATGTGGATTTCCACCCAAAAATGCTTTCCGTTTTGCTATCGAAATGTTTCTGTTACACAATCAGGAGATTGCACTAATTTTTCACCTCAGTTTTTGCCCTGTTCTGTAGGAAACAGTACACTGTCTTGTTAGAAAAAGTGGTCGGCCAGCCACTAATAGTGGCCCTGCCGCCCAATAAAGGTGGCCTGTCGGCCACTGATGTTGGATTTCTCCTATTGCGACAGAAAATAAACAAAGCACAAATAGAGCATTCTTAGGGGATGTTTGTCCACCCTGCCTCTCCTTATCATCAAACAGCTCAAATGAGAGGTAGGCTTGATTCGCAAGCCACAAACCGGTGCAATTTCATTGCGTAATGACTTATGAACCAAGGGATACAATTTCGATAAATGCACAATAAAAGACTTTCAAAACCTCCTCCCTATCATGGATTGATCAAGGGAAATGGTTGACATTGATTCTTGAACCGTTTTCATCACTAACAAGTATGAAACAACTCAAGACTCAGGTCCAATTAACGTCTGATTGAACCCAAACCATTTTATTATCTTGTTCCATTTTGTAAACCATTGAGTACCCCTTGTTAAATTACCTTTCATTCATTAGTCAATTAAGTCCAATAATGAGCTTTAAGTCCACTAAATGAGGGAAATACCAAATCAAATGTTGTTTTAGGCATGAGAGGGAGATCATGTTGTTGGTAATGAACCCCCAAAGGGATTAAACTATTAAACACTATGTCACCCTTCAAGCTTAAACAATACTCCTTTTGGAGCAACTCTCAAAACAAAAAGAAAAAGCTAAGAAATAAGGGAGATTGCAGAGATGCTTGAAGGTGAACACAAGTATGGAAAGCAATAAATAAATGATATCAACTCAAATGGGTTGGTGTCTAAGGCCTAAACCACCAAGCCTATGAGGACCATTACACTACAAGCATGCAATACAAAGCATAAATGAAACTAACACATAAAAACAATCCTAGGTTAGCTCAAAACAGTGCTAGAATTGAGGTAAAAATAGCTAAATGAGTAAGCTAAAATAATGGAAAATTTAAGCTAGTGAACAAGCCAAAGGAGGGGTAGATAACCCTTCCATTTTTGGGACTTTAAAACCACATTTTTAGCCTCTGAAAATATCTGAAAATCAATGGTAAAAAGCTCAAAAAAAAGTTGAGAAAGAGATAGGAAACGCAAGTGTAAAGGCTTAGGAGATAAGGTTCAAAGAAGGGTGATTAACCCATTTACCTTTAATATCCTTAAACCACAAGTTTTAGCCCATAAAAATAGTGTAAAAATAGTTCAAAAATAGTAAGAAAAGATAGGAAAGAAGTAGTGTAGAGATGCCCAAAATTATACCTTTTGAAGCAAGGTAACTCTTTTGTTAACAAACCTACAAGTTCTCACTCTCAAAGGCTGAGATTTGAGCTCAAGAACCTTAGCAAGAAGAACTAAATTTTTGGTTTAGGAAGTGTAGAGAGAAATTGTGTAGGTTACAAGATAGAGAGAGAGAGTGCTATGCAAGTTATGGTCCTTAAGAATTTTTTTCTAATCTAATTTCAAAAGGGGTGAACAAGTATATAAAAAAAAACATGTTACTCAGTCAAAAATATCTGTATAGGAACAGCTGGTGCTGTGCATGCACCTGTGGGGGACAGTTGGCACAAATATCTGTGAAAATCTATTTTTTGACATAAGTGGTTGGCAGGCCACTAAAAAGGGGCGGCAAGCCACTAGTGGCCGGTCAGACAAAAATTTGTTTTCAAACCCAATTTCAAATTGGCATATCTCCTTCATCTGGACTCAGTTTTAGGTCATTCTTGAGTCTAAATTGAAGCCCCAGAAGTATACTTTCCAATGGTAGTGGCCTCACATCTAAATTCTAAGTGTACAAAGAGATATACCTATTTTAATGAAGGTTGCTCATTTCTATCCTAAAGGATTAGTGCCCAACTTTTTCCCCAACTAGTTTTCTTTCCTTCCCTTCTATTTCTTTCAACTTCAAACCTATAAATAAGACGTTTTTAAAGATTTTTCAAAGAGTTCACATTCTTTTCATTTATTTTCACTTTGTCTTTACTCGGTTTACCGAAAAGTACAATGTTTTAAACGAATTGCGAGCCTCGGAATATCGTAGAAACATTTGAAAAAATATTTTGAAAAAGAGGGTTTTAAGGTCTAAAATTGTTTTGATCTAAAATAGTTTTGGTAAAAAATGAAGTGTAAGGTTGGGATTTAGAAGCTCTTCTTACTGAAGAAATCTAACGTTTGCACAACGTAACTTTCATTATCGAGTGATTAACTTGAGGAGCCCAAGTCTTAAAGAAAGTCAAAATGGGGTGTCTACAGTTGCCCCTCTTTGATAAAGCTCAAAGTCGTGAAATGATGTAAGTGAATGTCAAAGCCCAACGATGACCCATTTTGACAAGGCTGTAAGACTTGGGCAAACAAACAAAATGCAAATGCAGTTGGTTGAACCTGAGGGTTGCCTACGTATCCCTTCGTAAGGAATCAAATCAACGTAGTTCAGGGGCAGGATGTAAATGATATGTACAATGTAACGAAACAATCAAACCACAAGCAGTGCAAAACACACGAATACCATAAAAGAATGGATATGCAAATCAAACTACGTTTTATATAGAAAAGAAATGGGCACATCCAAACGACGCCTAACACAGGCTAAGTGCCTACACCCTCAATACTAGCCTCGGTGTAGCATGGATACTTATACATAACAGAACCATGTTTCAACGTGAAAGGGGTACGAGCACAAGCAAAACTATGTTTTTCGCAAAAAGAGTATAAGTAATTGGGTGGTATGATATAAGTGAGGAATGACCTGTTGGGGAAAGATGCACTAGGAAATAATAATGCAACGGGATGATAATGATCCTAAATATTGAATGCAACAAGACAAAGTACAATGCAATAAATACAATGGATGTAGTGAATAAGGCGTAGGCCGAACCACATTTTACCTAGAAAAGGCATGGACACAAAACAGATCACGTCAGACACAAAACAGATCACGTCTAACACAAAAAAAGTGTTGACACCCTCAATACTGGCCTCAGTACAGCATGGGTATTTACATATGACAGAATCATGTTTCAACGAGGGAAATGAATGAGCCCATGCCAAATTAAGCTTAACATGGAAATGATGTAGGTAATAAAATGGTATGATGTAATGGATGTGATAGATAATGTAGTAGATGAATATGGTGACATACTCCAACCACGCTAGAATCTTGAGAGGAAAAAGAACAAATCCCAAACACGCTGAAATCGTGTGAGAGAGAGAACTCTCAAACCACACTGAAACCATGAGAAGAGGTCCTACTGCTCAAGGTCGCGCCTTACGCATCCTGAGATAAATTCCAAATACACTGAAATCGTGTGAGGAATAGAACACTCAAACCACGCTAAAATCGTGAGAAAAGTTCTTGAGAAAACTGCTTAAGGTCGCGTTCCATGCGTCTTAAGATAAATTCCAAACACGTCAAAATCGTGTGAGGAAGGGAACACTCAAACCACGCTGAAATCATGAGAAGAGGTCTTGAGAAAACCGCTCAGGGTAGTGTTCCACGGGTCCTAAAATAAATTCCAAACACGTCAAAATCGTATGAGGAATGGAACACTCAAACCAAGTTGCAATTGTGAAAAGAGGTTCTGAGAAAATTGCTCAGGGTCGCATTCCACGCGTTTTGAGATTAATTCCAAACATGCTGAAATTGTGTGAGGAAGGCAACACTCAAACCACACTGAAATCGTGAGAAAAGTTCCTAAACTGATGCGATAAATGCACAGAGTATGATAAGTTTGTGCGATAGATGCACATGATATATGTGACAAGCAATGTAGTGGATGATGCTAAGAAAATACAGCAAACAATTGAAGTGGAGCTTTTGAAAGCACCTTATGGGGCTAGTGGTGATGAACTGCTCTACTCTAATTGGGATCTCCTTCTTATGTTCTTCGAACTCTTACCTTCAACTCACAGTTCAAAGGCCCTCAAATGCTGATAACGGGTAACCTCTGTATATAGAAGCCACATATGCCGTTTTTTTTCCTGATCACATTCACAACTTTTCCTATTCTCTAATGGGGTGACAAACTAGGTTGGTGTAGTATCCAGAATTGAGGCGCATACATGCTTCCTCAACCTATGGGGCTGTCATATAGATTTCAAGCCAATGATACACCTCTGGGTATTTAAACTAGATTTTAGTCTCGAAAATTCCAAACCTTTGTGTTCTAAGTATCGCCATTCGAACTCTAGTTTCCATCGTCGCAGTTGGTCTCCTAAGAACTCATTGGAAACACAGTGAAGACGCCATTGGCAGGGAATGGTGTTCAGGAAGAGCACTTTGATTGCCATTCTGACTTAAAGCAAGTTTTGAGCTTAAAGTTGAGGTATACTCATACTTCAAAGAAATGACAAGGCCTGATAAGGTGCATTTGGAATGCAATCTCGGAATTTGCTGAAGTTGAAACAAACTCAAATCCTCCAAATTTTCCTCTTTTCTTTTGCTTTGCAGTCCGGAACCTACGTAGCTTCAGATAGATCCTTGTTCTATTGCTTCCTCTTCTGATCGGGGTTGGACCCTGTAGTTTATGAAAAGAAGAATCTTGTCTTGCATGACATGTTGGGAATGACGCGACACTCTAAACACAAAACAATATATTTTCTTGAAATTGGAACAAAGAATGAATTCTTAACTGGGTATTGCGCCTACGACTGACCACAGTACAAAATACGACTCAACAAAGGAAGAACAAAGTAAAAACAATCTAAACATGTCTATTTACACCTACCGAAATGAAAACGACTCAAAACAAGACTCAAAACAAAAATCACAAACACAACACTTTGATATTTGCTTTCCATCGACGGGAGACCTCTCGATTTACGAGGAGCCTGTTTCTCCAGGTATTATTTTCTGCCCTTTTCTTATTTGTGGCTCTCACATCACTTTGGCCCCCAATCTCTTTTTCTTTGAAAAGTCAGTTCTTTACTTTTTCTCTCAGTGCACATCTCTCTATTCTTTAATCTCTCTTATTTTTTTTTATCCTTTCCTAGGTGTGGTTGATGGATAAGCTGAAAGTTGTAGACCTTATGAGGGGGTTCAAATATTCTGCTCCATTTCTAGTTCGTGTTTCACACTTGGCTCGATACCTTGTTGCTTAAAGGATAAGAGAACTTTTGGCCTCTGTTGTTAGCTTCAACTGTGCCCTTTCTGGCGAGTCCGCTGACAACGGGGAAAAGACAGAAAACGTGATTCGACTGTGCCCGTAGTTCATCATTTTGACCTTTTTTGTGTTTTTACTTTTGCTAAAACAATTTTGACCAACATGAGAGTTAGATTGACATGCGTGTTCAACTTTCTGCTTTGAAATCATATAAGTCAAGCTGTGAGCACTGAAAATTTTCCTTTTTTTGGGTCTAAGAAATGGTCCAGTTTTGGAAAAATAGAATAAGTTTCGAGAAATTAATTAACCTCATTAAAAATCCTCAAAAACTATGTTTGCAAACGGCCATTGCTCAACTAACATGGAATTAACTCTTGAGATGCACAACCTCAGATCTGAACTTGAATTGTCTTGCAGCTGAATCTTTTAACGGAATAGGACAATCGATTTTGAATGAAGATGAGCACGAAGATAAGCCAATTTGCACGTGAATAGGATAACCGAGTTTGAACAAGGATAAGCCAATCAACATAGATAAGACAAGCATGTTGAAAATGGTTGGGTCGAACTTTAAAATGAAGTTGCCTACGTATCCCAAAGATAGGAATTAGGCCATACATAGTTCCCAGGTAAGGTGTGCTCGGGTATTAACACTTTCCTTTTGCGCTTTAACTTTTGCCAAGGCCGTCCTTCTGGATTTTCAACCTTGCGAGTTATTTTTCCTTTCTTCTTCTTTTTCTTTTATTTTTTCTTTGTTTCTATTTTTTCATTTTTGTTTGTTTGTTTTTTTTTTTTTTAACTCTTACTTTTGCCTGGGTCACCCTTCTTGGTTTTCGGCCCAGCGAGCCTCTCAAGGATAAAAAAAGTATAACTTGTCCATATTGATTGGTCGTAGGATCTCTAAGCCATCTGAATCCACGAGAATGGCTGATGTCCCTGACTAAATAGTCTTGATAATGTAAGAGCCCATCCAATTAGGTTTCAATTTGCCTCTAGTGTTATGGATAGGAACTCGATTGTCTTTCAGCAAAATTTTTTTTTTTTCAGATTCTGGGACTTGGCTTTCTTGCCGATCTTCATTGGCTTAAGAAATGACCTAGTTTTGAATATCTGACCTTTTTTGCCCCTAGTTCAAGAGCTATTTCTAATCCAGTTATACAAGCTTCCTTTGATCATCTGACCTTCTTGCCCCTAGTTCAAGTGTTGCTTCCAATCCGACCATGCAAGCCTTATATTTTGGTTGATCGTTGAACATTTTGAATCAAGGTTCAAGGTTTGAAAACAAAGGGGTTGAGTGTTAAGGCTGAGAGTGATCCTATGCTGTACAATCTCAAGATCAATTCTAGGCATGTCTTCGTAGGACCACGCAAAACATATTTTGAAATATTTTAATAAAGCGACTAGTCGCTTATGCTCTTTTGAAGACAATGCAGAACCAATTTGGACCAAGCCAGGATTTTTCTCAATACTCATATTAACAAACATGATCTCATTCATTAGGGCTTAGTATTCCTCTCAATTAATCAAATTTTTGCAAATCCCAAAGAATTCCTTCCTCTTTGTTTTCATCACAGTTTTGGAAATAGTTTTTAAAAAACTTTGGTCAATGCAATGATTTAAAGGCAAAGAGAAGTAGGTGAAAATTACTGTCGTTTCATTCAGAACTTCTGGCACAACTGGCTCAATGGTAAAAACAGACGCAAAAGAAAAAGTGAAAAGACAAACAAAAACAAATATGGAAGTGATGTTTGAGTTAACACCCCTCAAAATCACCAACCTCCGACACAACAAGACTGACTCAATATAACACAACAAGACTAATTCAATACCCAAGTTTGAACGTAAAATAAACAGCATTTTTAAAGTGCTAAAACAGTGGGTGCCATCTACCACATTTGAAGTAAAAATAGCACCATCAGCAGGTGGTTCATCTCCAATCACATAGTCACATTATCCCCCAAGTTCATCGATCTAGCGCCAATAGACTTTTTAGGACCCGGGGAGGCGATGACCTTGTCGTCAATCAGATCTTGTATTTCATGGCGAAGACGAAAACGGCAATCAGTGTCATGGCCAGTATGTTGATGGACGGTGCAGTACTTGGCAACATTATACTTGGCTGAAAGGGGATTAGGGAGAAGTCGAGGCTCAAAGGTTTTGAGATAGCCTTGTCCTATGAAGATTTGGAGAGTTTTGGATAAGGTCATGAAAAGGGGATTGAAGATGCGGTTACCAATCCTGACAGGATTGATAGAAGGGTTGCAGGTATTGATTGGGTTTAGAGGAGACCTCCTACAAGTGTAGGATTGGAGCTGAAAGTGGTGTTTTTGGTATGATAGCCCTTTTCATAGTTTAGTCCCAGATTCAAAATGGCCCCAACCTGAATAATAAAAGTGTCATCCATAGTCTTTGTAACAACTCTAAGCACTTGCGATTTGTTCAACCCTTTGACCTTCAAAGCCTCAATAGCCTACTGAAGACGTTCATAGGGATCAATGCTTGCCCCGACCTTGTTCTTGCCATTTGTTTTAGTTTTGCCAAGAGATGGGGTGGCTATGTTGAGGCGAGACCTAGTTGTTATTGACATGTCATCACCCAAACTTAAAACGGCTTCGGGTTGGCCTTCTTCAAATGCAGCCCGTCCCAAGATTGGGGAGCCTTTTGACAAGAAATTCCCGATATGTGATGTGGTCGATGATGGAGTTAATATCCCAAAGGCTAGATCTGCTACAGTTCTCTAAAGATCTGTAATCATGCACATTAGCTCAGAAGTAGTGGGTTTATGGGTTTGAGATGATTGGGGTTCAAGTGCATCCCTCATACACAAGTCTGTGCTTTTGAGAATGAACACCTCAGGCTTAGGTAAACGGGCTGGGGTGATGTATATGCTGGGGTTATAGATGGATGGCAGTAAATGAATTAGGTTGAGGTGGGAAGGTGAGGGGTAAGTGGTGGTATGAGGTCTTTTTGGTAGAGCTATGATCTTTGCGTTAATAAAATCTTGAATCTTATGACAGAAACGGATGCAACGGTTTGTATCATGATCGTGCTGTTGATGATAGGCACAATATTTAGCAGGGTCATGTCTTGATAAAAGAGGATTTGGAAGGGGTCGGGGTTCCAAGAGCTCTAGGTGCCTTTTTTCTAGCAACGTTTTCAAGGCTTGGGAGAGACTCATGTAAAAAGAATGAAAATTTCAGGCTTGGGGCTGAGTTGAAATGGTCGATTTTTAGCTATTAGCAGGAAAATGGTTTTTGATAGGAGTGGTGACAGTGTTTACTTCTGAGCAGTTCACAACTGTGCTACCACTGGTAGTAGCATTGGAACTGCAAACAACATTCTTCTTCAAAGGCTCATTATCTTCCACGATGATCCCTTGTCTGGTGATATCCTCGATTTGAACCCCCATTTCATGAAGCTCTGTAAAGGTAAATAGATGTAGAACAATCATCTTCTGCAGTAACTTGCCATATAGATTCTGAACAACCATTTTTATCTGATCCTTCTCGGAAGGTCTCGTGGTCATCATTGAGGCTTTGGCTCTCTATCTTTTCGCAAACTCAGCGAAACCCTCATTCGGCTCTTGTCTTGTTGCCTCGAGATCACGAGTTGTGACCTCAATCTGTGTATTGTAAGAGTACTGAGCAATAAAGGCTTCGGCCATCTCCTTCCAACTCTGTTTGACGGAATCTTTCAACTTAGCATACCAAATGGCCGCTATACCCAACATGGTGCGACCAAAGAGAGATAGCTTATGTGGTCTAGTTAAGCCCATCGGCCACAAGATATCAGAAAACAATCACAAGTGGACCATCGGATCCTCGGAGCCGTCAAAACAATCAATGTGCGGCATCTTAAACTGATCCAACAATGTAACTGTAGAATTAGTGTATCCATCCTCTATATCCGGAATGGAGTTAACTCCTTGTGATCTCTTGAACTTCTCTAATTTGTTGACTTTGAGCATAGTTGGATCAACTTCGAATTCAAATAATGCCTTGGTCTGATAAACCGATGCTTTGGAAGCTTGTGTTCGGATTGACTCTATTGGATTACCTTGGTTTTCTTGGACATTGGCAATATTAGCAGTGGTACCGAGCACAGGGATAACTGCGGTGCGTACATGTGATGCAGAGGCTGCTACTGGCTACGGTTGTTGTTGCTGTAACCTGGTTATAACCTTGGCTTGACGGACTACGTCATGCTGTAGTGTCTCGACTGTTTATTACAAATGATGTATTAGTTCCTCCATACTGGCCGGGGGATACTATGTCATTGGAATAGGTGACTAGTCTTATGTTGGGCTGGAAGTAGATGACTGTTCCTAAACTGGACTGGACACAAGTGAGCCGATGGGTGACTGCTGTAGGAATTGGACTGGTGAATTCAGTCTAATCCTCCTTCGTCTTGTAACCGGTGGCAGTGAAGCAAACACTGGTTACCCCTAAACTAGGTCCCCGACCTTACAAAGTCTTTCGACACAAGTCCAGAGCACCCGAGGGATATCGGAGCCTTCTGAAGCTATGGTTCCAGGACTACCTAACAAAAGAGAAAACAGACAGCACCTCAACCTAATTTCACTAGAACAGATATGATCACAGCTGAGTGACTGTACTCCACACTAACTTCTGCCCCAAAATAAATACTAACCTTGCAACTGATATGCATATTCCTATACAGTTTCACTGTAAAGCACATACCAGTTTAAGAGAGAACCAAAACACCCCTAAAAAGGGATAAGGTTACTTTGTTCTAGTTTTGGCATGAACTAGGGTTTCACTATTTCAATCAAGCGGTTTCATGCAATCTTGCATATGGGTGAACACCATGTCCTAGTTTGGAACAATCACTATGGCTTTACTCTATGTAGCTAGGGCAAATGGTCAAAAAAAAGTACCTCAGCAAGACTATCTAATATATATCTCACACCTAACACCAAGAACTGAAAGGAGGATCAAGCGATACAACAGTAATCCAGATCTAAGGGTTATGTTCCCAACATGGCAGAGCTCACGACCAGTCAGCCTTTTGGCAAGCTTTTGGGCAAGCCTCCAGCAAACTATCTAGGAATAGCAGATGGCAAACATAGTGACTAAGCGCACCAATGCAAATATAATGCAAAGAATATATAAGTGTAGATAAAATTTCACATCATGAAGTTCGAGTTAAGTTCTCTAAATTTCCCAGCAGAGTCGCTAGAAATTATAGCTTGACTTTCATGTTCCTTGCGGATACGACTAGCCCTACAGTTCGAACTCTCGTGGTTCTGAATCTGATTCTACAAGTGCAATGTGAAATAGATAAACACAAATGAGTCCAAATCCGACAATTCTTTTAGAAAATCGATTTTGAATCAAAATGCCAAAAATGGACTGTTTTGCAAGATACAAAGTCGCCACTTAAATATTTTGGGAAATTTAGGAAACCCGAGACTAGTGCCAAAGGCCACGTGTCCGTCATCACCAAGATTGTCTCGACTCTGGAACTTAGGTACGAGAAGGGAATGTCATGAGTTGAGCACCCTACTCGCCCGATCAAAGATCGGACTCTACTAATCATGATGTGAATCTTATTTACATTATATGCTCTCGTTCCGATTTATTAGGCTAACTTACTACGTGTTGCACACAAGTATAGACTAATTGGCAAAAATTGGAACACTTTGATGTTTGTTTTTAAAAATAAAGGTTTGAATACATATCACTTAAAAAACAAAGTGGGCTCGTATGTACATTCATCAACTTATCCCAATTTGAATAACTAGCATTCATCCACAAGCATTCAGACAGATATAGCACCTAAGCACTTAGCCTCACAGTAATCATGCTCGACATAGTAATAATCACACTTTTGCAATATGCTAAAGCAATAGAGCTTAGCCCAATTCTCGAGGCGAGCCAAAACAGAGAAAATAGTTAGAAAAATACATGATCCTAACTAGTAAAATATGACTAATGCAACATATGCAATATGCAATTAATAGGCTTGGCTACTAATATGGCATTTGAAACAACTTGATAGCATGCAGTTTCAACACGTTTTCAACAAAGTATGTAAACTACAATGCTTTGTTAGAATGATGAGCCGAACCTTATGCATATAAAACAAATGGATGCAAACATGGGAAATGTTAAAAGAAATATGATGTTCTAAGCTACCCTTCATAAGCGAGTAAATAAAAGAGAGAAAGATGTGGGGTTGGAAGACATACACATTATTATATATTGGCCCTCGCACAAGAGGGTCCAAATGAATGCCCTAGCTAATTACTACGAATTAACTAATCTATTACAACCCAAATGAAATAAATTAACTATACTAGCTAATTATTACTACACCATAAATTAACTAACTACTTTAACTAATTAATTAGGTACAACACAACTAACTAGCTATTCTAACTAAACCAACTAATTAGTTACAAGTCTGCTACTTTAAGTTTAACATACCACTATTACAACATTATTTTAACAGATCCTAAGAATCGAGGGACGGTTCATGCATGGATACTCCGAAAATGCTATCTGTTTTGCTACCGAAATGCTTCTATTGCACAGTCAGGAGATTGCACTGATTTTTCACCTCAATTTCTGCCCTGTTCTGCAGGAAACAGCACACTGCCTTGTTAGAAAAAGTGGCCAATAAGCCAGAAGTAGTGGTCGGCCAGCCACTAATAGTGGCCTGCCGGCCATTGATGTTGGATTTCTCCTGCTGCAATAGAGAATAAACAGAACACAAACAAAGCATTCTCTGGGAATGTTTGTCCACTTTGTCTCTCTTTATCATCAAACAGCTCAAAAGAGAGGTAGGCTTGATTCGCAAGCCATCAATCGATGCAATTTCATTGCGTGATGACTTATGAACCAAGTGATGCAATTTCGATAAATGCACAATAAAAGACTCTCAAAACCTCCTCCCCTATCATGGATTGATCAAGGAAAAGGGTTGACATTGATTCTTGAACCGTTTTCATCACTAACAAGTATGAAACGACTAAAGACTCAATGAGTTCAATTAACGTCCGATTGAACCCAAACCATTTTATTATCTTGTTTCATTTTTTAAACCATTGAGTACCCCTTCTTAAATTACCTTCCATTCATTAGTCAATTAAGTCCAATAATGAGCTTTAAGTCCATTAAGGGAGGAGAGTACCAAACCAAATGTTTTTTTAGGCATGAGAGGGAGATCGTGTCATTAGTAATGAACCCCCAAAGGGATTAAACCATTAAGCACAATATCACCCTTCAAGCTTAAACAACACTCATTTTGGAGCAACTCTCAAAACAAAAAGAAAAAATCAAGAAATGAGGGAGATTGCAGAGATGCTTAGAGGTGAACACAAGTATGGAAAGCAAGAAATAAATGTTATCAACTCAAATAGGTTGGTAGCTAAGGCCTAAACTACCAAGCTTATGAGAACCATTATACTACAAGCATACAATACAAAGCATAAATCAAACTAACATATAAAAACAGTCCTAAGTTAGCTCAAAACAATGCTGGAATTGAGGTAAAAATAGCTAAATGAGTAAGCTAAAACAATAGAGAATTTAAACTAGTTAACAAGCCAAAGGAGAGGTGGCTAACACTTCTATTTTTTGGACTTCAAAACCACATTTTTAGCCTCTAAAACCTCTGAAAATCAGTGGTAAAAAGCTCAAAAAAAAGTTGAGGAAGAGATGGGAAACACAAGTGTAAAGGCTTAGGAGATAAGGTTCAAATAAGGGTGATTAACCCCTCTACCTTTAATAGCCTTAAATCACAAGTTTCAGCCTATAAAAACAGTGTAAAAATAGTTTAAAAAAAACAGTAAGAAAATATAGGAAAGAAGTAGTGTAGAGATGCCCAAAATTATACCTCTTGAAGTAAGGTAACTCTTTTGTTAACAAATCCACAGTTCTCACTCTCAAGAGCTGAGATTTGAGCTCAAGAACCTTAGCAAGAAGAGCTAAATTTTTGGTTTAGGAAGTGTAGAAAGAGATTGTGTAAATTACAAGATAGAGAGAGAGAGTGCTATGCAAGTTATTGTCCTTAAGAATTTTTTTCTAATCTAATTTCAAGAGGGGTGGTCAAGTATATATAAAAAACATGTTACTCAGTCAAAAATATTTGTAAAGGAGCAACTAGTGTCGTGTATGCACCTGTGGGGGATAGCTGGCACAAATATCTGTAAAAATCTATTTTTTGACACAAGTGGCCGGCAGGCCACTAAAAAAGGGCAGCAAGCCACTTGTGACCGGCTAGACAAAAATCTGTTTTCAAGCCCGATTTCAAATGGGCATATCTCCTTCATCTAGACTTGGTTTTAAGTCATTTTTTAGTCTAAATTGAAGTCCCGGAAGTATACTTTTCAATGGTGGTGGCTTCATATCTAAATTCTAAGTGTACACAGAGTTATGCCTAATTTAGTGAAGGCTGCTCATTTCTATCATAACATATTGATGCCCAACTTTTTCCCCAACTAGTTTTCTTCCCTCCCCTCCTATTTCCTTCAACTTCAAACCTATAAATAAGATATTTTTAAAGATTTTTCAAAGAGTTCACTTTCTTTTCATTTATTTTCACTTTGTCCTTACTTGGTTTACCAAAAAGTGCAATATTTTAAATGAAATGCGAACCTCGGAATATTGTTGAAACATTTGAAAAAATATTTTGAAAAAGAGGGTTTTAAGATCTAAAATGGTTTTGGTCAAAAATGGGGTGTAAGGTTAGGATTTAGAAGCTCTTCTTGTTAAAGAAATCGAATGTTTGTACAACGTAACTTTCATCATCGAATGATCAACTTGAGACGACCAAGTCTTAAGGGCTGTAAAAAATGGAATGTCTACAGCTACTCACTCCATCATTTGAGTTGTTTATGATGGATCCTATTTGCATCTGATCGCCTCTCCGTTTGGAAATGACTTGAAAATCCCATTTGGAATCAAAATGTGAGTTGAAAAAATGGGAGCATGATAATTACCCTAATTTTATGGGGGCTTAATTAAATGAGAAGAATTGAGAGACAAGAAGACACAATCATCTACCTAACCATTATTACACAAGCACCATACTCTTTTTTCCTTGCACGTGATTTCCTTCTTGGAATTACTGGGAAGAAATTGAGAGAGAGAGAGAGAGAGAGTCTAAATATATGACCATGAGAGAGAAATATATGACCATGCTAAAATATTTGATGTTGCACCACCAAAGTCATGTAAATCATAATAACCCATTTGAAACTAAAAGAAAGCTCCTATTCACTGCTTTTTCTGCCTCAATTCTTCATTGCTACATTATGCTGCTGAGTACAAGTATCCCGAAAATAATTAGAA
Source organism: Camellia lanceoleosa (assembly GCA_025200525.1). Classification (NCBI taxonomy): domain Eukaryota; kingdom Viridiplantae; phylum Streptophyta; class Magnoliopsida; order Ericales; family Theaceae; genus Camellia; species Camellia lanceoleosa. The sequence goes on along the minus strand of CM045761.1, from coordinate 164,907,555 downwards.
TTTTTTTTAAATTTAAAATGTGTGGTTCGTATTCAAATTAGATATAGGTTATAATTCACGTTACACTAAATGATATTTTTACAATTAATAATCATCTTACAAATTCTTTATTTTGAAGTGATAGAAGCCCACAGTATGTAACCACATCATTTTATACAAATTTATATTTTTTATTTTGAATATTTTGAAAAGTTAGGATGGTGAATCAAAATCAAATCCAAATTTGGTAACCCTGCGCATGTATGCGTGTCTTTTTCCAATTTGTTGCTATGTGCTAGCGTTTGTTAGGCACATGCCAGAGCTCCAGCTCTTCCGAGATCTACGCCATCAGAGTTTGTATTTATTCTAAATCTTATGCTACAAATTGGAGAGCCCAATGAACCATTAAACACCCCCAAGAAAGGTTGGAGCTAAGCTCACATCCCCAATAAATTTAACAAGTTCAAGAATGAGATGGCTAAGGAGTTTGTTTGGTATTGTTCTTCAAAAGCGACATGTCTTTTAAAAATAAAAATAAAAATTGCGAATAGTTTTTAGAAATAGTTTGTCATATAATTTTTATGATTTTTATATTTTGTTCCATGTAACTTTAATTGTATTAATTTTTTGTTTAATTATTCACATTATATCATTTAGTTCAATTAATAACATCTGTTAAGAATATTAATAGAAATTAAAGGGAAAATGATTTATTCAAAAGGAATAGATCATTCCAAATTGAAAGTCAAATCCCTCAATCACTTTTTGATTATGAACCCCTTGATATAAATTCAATTTTTCAAAAAACGTTATCAATTTGATTAAATTGAAACACTATGAAGATTTAAAAGACAAAATTGATCCAATTAAAATTACATAGACCACATATTGAAACAAGAGGCAAATTACGGTCGTTACCTATCCAAATATAAATAAAAAATGATAACAAACCTGGTATGGTTCAGACATGTATTTCATTATGAAGTGAAGGAGCAACCAAAATTGTACACCAATAGAGGCCCAAAATGTCCAATTCATGCATAGATTTTCTTGAGAAATACATGGTACATTAACACTCTATAAAAGAAAATAAAAATATACATGGGCAGCAAAAATCTTTTCCAAGGAAAGATCACAAGCTGTACACAGAGTTATACATTTGCCAAAACAGAGCACAATTAAGAAAACAAAAATGTAACCTACATCACAAAAATGGTAGCTTGATTAGGAGGATTTCTCACACAAGCCAGACCATTTCAAACAACTGAAAATAAAAATAAAAAATAAAAAACTATAAATAAAAATTATACAGTGACAAGAAAAGAAAAAATGGCAAAACAGAGCAATCAATCACCTTGATCATCATGTTATATATTATCTATCATCTCTTCCAACTTCGACTCCTTGATAATGGATCTCTCACACCACCAACAACCCAAGTTTCCTTTGCAATATCAGATGATAATTTGTAGAAATCAGTGTCACATCTCATCAACATTGCCAAGCTCTTACTATTCTTCTCTTCCTCCATACCCAACTTTCCTTTCTTTTCTACTTCCTCTTCTCTCTTTTCACTCTCATCTTCTTCTTCTTTTCTCTCTTCTAACCAGGTTTTAGCAGGAGCAGACCTGCAACGCATGAGCAACAGAGCATTTGGTGGTGGAGCAACAGTCTCTTCTTTATCGGATTCGTTTATCTCTTTACTCTGTTCTTTGGTACACTCATTCTTTAATTTGTTTTGATCTTCTTGTAGAACCATGAACCATTTAGAGAAGACAGTTCTTGAACTCTCATTCTCATTGCTGACTTGGTTTTGTGGACAATCTTCTTCTTCACCATTGTCATCATCTTCATCATCAGAGGTTATGTCTGAAGCAGGGAATGTGCCGAAGCATCGAAAATCAAAGCGAATTCTCCGTAAACAAGTCAAGAAATGCATTACATCTTTCTTGATTCCGAGAGCTTCGACCCAATTGGCTCTCTTCTTTTGTTTTCTATCATTGTGAAGCCTTTCAATCTCTTCCATAACTGATTGCCAATTCTTGCAAGAACTGGCTGATTTGGGCCTCACTTTGATCTGTCCGGCGCAGGTAACTTTGGGTGATGTGGGTTCAGATATGTCTGAGCCCATGGACTTGGTTTTAGCCCATAAGAGAGGGCTGGCTTGGACTCCACCACCACCACCACCTCCTCTGCTGTTGCTTGACCTTTTCAAGTGGTGGTGGTGGTGGAGGTGGTGACGCTTGTTGGATTCAGATGGTCTTGCAGGGCTGCAGATGGGTTTGGGCATTAGGGTTAGGTGGGCTCTAGAAGGAAAACAGACCAAGAGATCTGCAGAAGGAGGACCTTTGTTTTCTCTGCCTTTCATGGTGTTTTCTCTCTCTCTCTCTCTCTCTCTCTCTCTCTCTCTCTTGTTCTTCTCTGTCAGTGTGTGTCAATGTGTTTGATTCAGAGAATATCAGATCTTGTGCTTGTGATCTTTGGGGTTTGGGGTGTGTTTGGATTAGCTTTTTAAAAAGAAATGAAGGAAGGCTGTGTGTGTTGACAGCTTTCCTCTGCTACTTTTGTTTATGTGTGTGTTGTGTTCCTCTTTTCCATCTGTATGTTAAATTTTTTCCAACTTCCTTTTTGCTGCCTTTGGACTATGGGGTCACAAGAGAGTGCTTTCTTTCTAGGCCTCTACTTTTTTGTTTTCTTTGGTTTTTTAATTACTTTGCCAAACAAAATTAAAATAAAGAAAGAAAGATGAAAAAGTTGAGGCCCAGTTGCCCACATTCATTGTTTCATGATACAATGATGGCCTCAACTTGTGAGCCCATATGACAGTTATGCCATGGTGATGGTGTGGTACTACAACCCAAGAGTTATCCACAACTACCAAATCACCCCCTCTTAAGGCTCACAGTGACACACAATTGTTTTAAAGAGTTAGAATTCATTTTAGAAAAGGCTCATAGATTAGAATCAATTCATTTCTTTACGTAACGTTAGAATCAATTTTAGAAAAGGGTCATAGATTAGCTTGGTTATATATTGCACTCTGCATGATCTTAGTAAATTAATAAGTTAACAATCGTGTATTTAAAGGTATCACTATTTGTTAAAGATTTAAATTGATCGCGTAAATTTAAACTTAGTGTGATATGAGCCTTACTTAAAATAAATTTAATCGACATATTTTGAAATTTAAAATATTTTTTTAATATCTAAAAAATGTTAATGTCTTATTTTTGAAGTGAGCATGGGATAATAAAGGGAGTGATGTGATGCAATTGAGAGCACGAGGGATGGCCCCTACCCACTACTCCTCTTTGAGTTGAGACTAGACTTTAACTGCTTTTGTTTGGGACCTTCCATGAGGAGGCTCTCTACTATATTCTCTCTCCTCCCTCTTTTTCTTATTTATATCATTAGGGGGGTGGAGGAGGCTCAGTAGGAAGTTGGAATCAATCTTCTCTTCCAAAGTGTCTTCTTTAATTACTAGTATGACATTGTTTTTAAGTAGTGTTTGTGGCCCATTATTATTAGCAATCACAAAAAATATGTAAAATTGAAAAGTTTAAGCATCAGCTATGACTGAGAGAGCCACTTAAAAAAGATTTCTAATGTTTGCTTTTCCAGAATGGCATGTGTACTGGTTTTTTATTTTATTTTTTATCTTCAGTTGACTTGTAATTTTGTACACAACACCAATATTCATAACATTCCCTCTCAATTACCCACCCCATATGCTACAAAAGCTATCTTCTTAGTTTGTTCAACAATATACCAACAAGGGTTGGTTTAGTTGGTTGGTTTAAAGATCGTCCCCCCCCATTTTTAGTAGTCCCGAGTCCCACTACCTTTTCCTCCCTTGGTGCGATGTGATAACACTAACCTTTTCTCCACGGAATGGAGGGGCTCTCCTCCCTCCTTTTTTTTTTTGAAAAAAAAAAAAAAAACAATATAAAATGTTCCATTGTGACACACAAAATGGTAGCTCTGTTGGAATGGGTAACCATAAATTGCAGGACTTCAACTCCATTACAAATGACACCATCAAGGATCCATCGTTACCTTATCAATGAGAGTTATCAAAGTTATAATTTAACAAGTCATTAGAGTTACAATATAGTGTGATTGAATCATAACTTTAATGCATCATGTTGTACCTGAAAGAGATATCCATAATTGGGATTGCAAATTAACCGAATTGTTCATGAACAAATTCGGTTCAGCTTGTTAAGGGCTTGACTCGGTTCGGCTCTTTTAGTAAATGAGTTAAATTTGAGCTTGAATATTAAACTTGGTTAGTAAACGAGCCGAGCTTGAACTTGCGTAAGCTCGGCTTGTTTATATTTATTTAAATTATATATTAAATAATAGATATATATATATATATATAAATAATAATATAAATACATTATTTATATATTAAATAATATAAATAATATTTTTTTATTTAAATAAGATTAAAAAAAATTATCGAGCCGAGCTGAGCCGAGTTCGGATTTCATTAATATTAACGAGCCGAGCCGAGCTCTAACTCAGTTCTTTATCGAGCTGAGTTCGAGCTCAATATATAAAGTACCATTGTAGTGCTTGAGACATGTGGGGTGTAGGGAAGATGGTTTGGAAGTGAAGAAGGTTGAATGAGTTATAAAGCTTAAGGAGTTTACAGTTGTGGGAGGCGAGCAGAAAGTGTCCAAGCCCCCATATGATTCCTTCCTATTGTCATGAGAAAGAGCACTTCCATTCTTAATTTTTTTCATTAAAGGACTGTGTATATGTTTGACGACCATTCATGTGGTTTGAGTTTTGTCAAGATTTAATTTGTTTATCTTTTAAATTAATCTCAAATAATTTTTGATCAGGTCAAGTTTGAATAGTTTGATTTTGATATTAATTTATTAAGTCCAGATTCAAATTATGTTTAGACGTAAATTTATTTATATTATGAATTGAGATTAAGTTGAATGTATCAAATTTGAAGAAGGTTCTATGAAGAAAAGTTGGTCAATATGACTCGAAAAATATTGCACTCTCAACACAAGATTCAGCTCTATCTTTCTGTGCCTAATCTTTATTCCATGCATTTCTTTAGAACTAAAAAATTCTCTGGAAAAAAATATAAATAAAATACTAATATGATTTTGTAGTGATATGCTAAATTCGGTTAACCATCCCTCTCGTTTATCTATGTAAGATTCGATTCCTCTAACCTTGATTCTCTTAGGAAAGATAGTGTTTTCTATATTAGTATTCTATTAATTTATGTTTTCTTCGACAAAAATCATGTACTTAATCTAAATTACAAAAAAGTAAAGGTATTGTTTTAGATTATTGTAGATTGCAATAATAAATCATGGAAATCCACATCCCACCAACAATGATGAATATGAATTGAAAGTCCCACAAGAATATATAATTACTTGTTTGCTTAAATAGTAGTGTTAAAGATTAATAGCTTGGTCACGGGAAAAAAAAATGCTAAGGTGCCGTTTGGTAATACTTACGTTTTTAGTTCTCTGTTTATATTTATAAAAATTTTAAAAACTTAAATAAAAACTTGTTTGGTAAATTTTTGATTTATAAATCAGTGGTCTCAGTTTATAAATTTGGCCAAAAAATGAAAACACAAAAAATGTGTTTCCATTTTGAGTTTTCAGTTTTTTTTTTTTTTACCACCCAACACTAGCCACCACCCGCCATCATTTTCTATCACCGTCTTCTGCCACCACTACCCACCCCCCACCACCACTCACCTGCCACCACCACCCACTACCCGTCACCACCACCCACCAGCCACCATCACCCGCTACCCACTTGTCACCCACTCGCCACCACCACCCACCCCTCGCCATCACCACCACCACCACCCACTATCCACCTACCATCCATCCGCCACTACCATCCACCGCTCGCCACCACCACCCGCCACTTACTTGCCACCACCACTCACCACCTACCTACCACCACCATCCACCACCAGCCACCTGCCACCCACCCGCCACCACCATCCACCACTACCACCACCACCACCATCACCCACTACCCACCTGCCACTACTACCCACCACCACCACCGCCCACTGCCACCATCTACCACCTCCCATCACCCATCCACCCACCACCACCACCACCCGCTACCTATCCGCCACCACCCCCCTGCCACTCCCACCCTTCACCCGCCACCACCACCCACTCGTTACCACCCACCACCCGCCACCGTTACCCATCCACCCACCCACCACCCACCACCACCACCCGCTACCATCACCTACCCACCCAATACCACCACCACCCGCCACCTACCCGCCACCTCCACCCACTTGCCACCCACCTGCTACCACCACCACCACCACCATCATCACCCACCACCCACCCGCAACCCACTTGTCACCACCACCCACCACCCATCACCACCACCACCACCACCCACTCGCTACCACCTGCCACCCGCCACCACCCACCACCCACTCGTCACCACTACCACCACCACCACCACCACCACCCACTCGCTACTACCCACCATCCGCCACCGTCACCCACCCGCCCATCATCATCACCCACCTGCTACCACCCGCCATCCGCCACCCACTTGCCACCACCACCAGCTACCCACAACACACCATCACTACTTTCCACCACCGTCTTCCGCCGCCACTTGCCACCACTTGCCATTTCTCACTCTTTTTTATATTTTTAAATTTTTTTTAAACATTTTGTCAATTACCAAACGCGTTTGTAGTTTATGTTTTTCTAAAAATAAATAAAAAATAAACAAAAACCAGTTTATAAATTTTTTGTAAATATAAACTGAAAACGTAAAGGTTACCAAACACATCCTAAGAAAATCGTATGCAATTCATATTTAATTCTTATATCGTGAAATTCACATTTAAAATGTATTTAGAAATACATTTTTTTTTTTAGGCATTTTTAATTTGAGTTTTTGGTCTATAGTATTACTATTAGTTAACTCATTTCTAATAGTTTTATCATTATTACTCAAAGTCTAGAATTGATTGATTTGAGTCTTCAAATAATCTAAAATTTCTTCTTCATGTAATGCTTACATGTGTTCCTATCAAGCTGGTTAAAAAATAAAGGCCTATTTTGACAAGTTAGTTAAAGTTTCATTTGATATTGACTAATATATTTAGGGTTAGTTTGGGGTGTTCTAAAAAAATGTACTTTTTGTCTTTTTACGAAAAGATGTGCAGAAAAGTAGAAAGATGATGTGATGCAAAAAAGATAAAAAGATAAAAAGATGGATTATATAGATTACTCCAAACCAAGCCTTAATTTTTTTGTGTTAGGACTATTTTAGTTTGGCTTTTTTAGCCTTGTTTGGTTTGAATTTTTTGATTATTTTTTACTTTTGTGAGAGAAAAATTATAATAATTATGAATTAGATGTGATATTTTGTCTTATTTGCTTATTTAACTTATTTTGTCATTTTTTGCTTTTTTAGCCCCAAAATGATAGCCAAACTAGGGCAAAAGTCAATTTTTTGACTTTTAGCTTTTTTGGGTTACATTACCTTTCTACTTTTTTATACATTTTTTAAAAAAAGTTAAAAAATTAACTATTATCTAACTTCCCAAAACAATTCAAAGTCTGCTAGTTTATATCTTCCATATGGAGGCATCGTACAATTGTGAGATAGCCACGAGTTTACTTCTCGACTTAACCTCAAGGTTAGGCCACTACAGACTTTGTATATGCTCGTTAGGGTTGCAAATGAATCGAACTGTTTATGAACAAGCTTGGCTTGGCTTGGTTCGTTTAGTAAACGAGCCGGGTTCGAGCTCGATGAGCTCGGCTCGTTTATCATTATTTAAATTATATAATAAATATATTAAATAATATAAATAATATTTTTAATTTAAATAATATTAAAAAAAAATTTATCGAGTCAAGCTGAGCCGAGTTCGAATTTCATTAATATTAACGAGCCGAGTAGAGCTCGAGTCCAGTTTCTTATTGAGTCGAGCTTGAACTTAATAAACGAACTCAATAAATAAACGGATCAAGCTCGAACTCAGCAAAACTCGACTCGACTTAATTCATTTGCACTCCTAATGCTCATTCCGAGATCTAAGTGAGCTGTATTGTGTTAGCCAAACAGTAGTCAATTATGCTTGGCCCATTCTAGATTACACGCGAGTTGGAGTGTTTAATGCACTTTTGGCCCAAATCTGAGCACAAAATGTCTACAAGTGTCCGAGTCCAACTGGTATCACAGTGTCCGTTGAGCTCTCGAGTCTCACATTAGCATAGACGCTTAGCAAGTCGATCGTGACCAACCAAATATACCTATCCATCAATTATATTTTAATAATGTCAAACTCCTATTTTGACATATTAAAATAATTATAATTTGAAAATTATATTATAATAGTACAAAAAAGAATTTTTTCCTATAAAAAACTGTTACACTATGTTTGGTTTGATGATTTAGGGAGGGATTTGGAAAGAGAAAAAGAAAATATATACGAAATTATGTGTAATATAGATATATTTTATTCACATTTTACCTACCTTTTTTATTTCTCTTTTCAAATATCTCCTCAAATCCTCCAACCAAACACAACATTAAGGTATTTATAATTTTGCAATCTGTATAAAGGACAATTGGAAACTTTGTTTAGTATAATGTTTTTAATAAGTATTTAATTTCAAATTTATTTTTAAATCCGACACGATCCAACTAAACTGCTAATATACCTCCATATCAGGGGTGTAAGCCTGGGCCTGAGCTTGGGCGAGGCCATACGAGCTTCCATTTTTTTGTCTATCCGGGCCGGCCTAGGACATGTCAAAAAGTAGAGCCCAAGCCCACTTCGATTAGGGTCTAGGGCCTTTTTTTTTTTTTTCAAAAAATAAATAATAAATATATTATGTATATAAATTATTTATGATGGATAAAAAACAAAACAAAAATTGTGCTAAAGTATTTTAATTAAGATTAATGAGGTATTTGGTTATGTTTCATTTGTGATGGTATTTAAATTTAATTATGTATGACTTAATTTTTTTTGTTATGAACTTATGTCATGACTAAAAAAATATGAATTATGTAATTTTCTTCTTTTGAAATGAATAATTTTATATATATCAAAATGAAATTTGCAATCTTACAATCATTAAATTAAATAGATAATATTTATCAAATGAATAATTTTTATTAAAAAATGAAATAAAATATTACAAAAATTTATATCATTAAATAAAATAGATGTAGATTATTGATAATGACAAAGCAATTGCATCACTATAGGTCAAGTACATCCCAACTAGATTGATATCTACTAGCCTACCAATTATTTGCATTATACTTCACCTCAATAATCTAATACAAAAAAATAACAAAATGAAATAGTGAAAAATAAATTATTGATCAATCATCGGAGAAAACAGACAATTCACTAGCGTTGTCCGATGATATGTCATCCAAATCGATTTGAATTGTTTCATTTTCACTATAATTTTGTCTTCTCGTAAGTGCATATATATAATCTCTGGATATTATCAGTGCCTTAACAATTTGGGACGAAAACCTGCTGCGATAATCGCTCAGCACCCATCCACTTGCACTAAAAACTGTTTCCGAAACAACTATAGAAATAGAAATTGTTTGTATATCATGGACCATCTGTGAAAACACAGGTTACATAGTTTCATTTTGTTTTTACCAATCCAAAATGTCAAAATTTTCGAAATCGTCCACTGTTGGACTTTTCAAATAACGTTATAGTTCAAAACTACTTACGCTTGTATGTTGAGATATTCTTTTACTTTTTATTGCTAAAAAAACACTTAATCTTCCGTCACGAGATGAGGCTGTTGATATAGTAGTGTGTATAGGTGTATTTACATATGCAACTGTTCTATATTTCTCAAATAATATTTTGCATGTTTTCATAATAGGGGCAAATTATTTTTAATCAATGAAAATAAGTTCTAAAAATTCCTGTAAATCAATTTCTTTACAAGTAAGATCAATTATTAGAGCTAAACCTAAAAGATAAGGCAATAGATTAAAATATTCGTCAAAATTTTCTTTTATTACAGTAATAATGATTACATAATATTCATTATCCATACATTTTATGAAAACTTTCATTATTTCTGCTAATATATGTAAAATAAATGGTGAAGTAAGACTATATATATAAGAAAATAATTTGTTACAGTATCAAAAAAATTTAGAAAATCTTTATATAAGGTTACTTGGCGCTAATTAAGTTTTATGGGAGTCAATACTCCTCCTATTGATATTGTTGTAAAAAATAAATCTATTATTTTTTTTTACAAACTTCTTTAAACATATTATACGTTAAATTCCATCTATTACCTATATCTAAAATTGATTTTTTTAAATGACATACCTTCTCGTTGATAAATTTTTTTGTATTCCGAAATTCGATTAGCAAAAGACATAATAATAATAATCACATTTTTTATTACCAGTACAAAAGTCTTGCATACTTATATAGTTTCTTTAACAATTAAATTTAAAATATGGGTACAACAACGGATATGAAATAAATCACCACGAACATATAATTGTAAAGTTGATTTCAAATGGATTACAATCTAATTGTAATATGTAGTATTATCTAAACTAATAGTAAATATTTTATTTTTCAAAGTTCACTCATATAATACATTTCTTATTTCTACACCAAGCGAATGACCAGTGTATGGAAATTCAACTAATCTAAATGAAATAATTCTTTTATTTAATTTTCAATTATTCTCAATAAAATGTACAATGATACATTGATATTCTAAATCATCATTTGACCACAGATTAAATGTTAAACAAACCCTTCCATTCAGATTTTTGAAGATGTTAAATAATTCATTTTTAATATCCTCAAATTTCTTTAAAATTCTGTTTCTGTAGTATTTATCAAAAAACTTTAATATTGCGGTGCAAAACTTTTGTGAACCATTTATAAAAAATCAGGACATTCACTAGTAATTAAAGGTTTTTTTTTTAATAATATAATTAACTATATAATTTTGTGCAAGTATAAGATCATATGAAAATATTTGCAAATGATTAGTTGATGAAACCCTTAATCGCATCTAACTTCTAATATCAGGTTGTTGACTTTGCAAATGTTTGTTAGCATGCCTTTTTAGATGACTAGTATCTCTAGTAGATGCAGCACTAAGGGATTGTTTCGGGTGTCCTAAATAAGTACACTTTTTTATCTTTTTGGACTAAAAAGTTGAGAAAAAAATATATGGATGTTTGGGTTAACTTTTTGACTTTTTTCGAAAAAAATGTGTATTAAATAATTGTATAAATAAGTGTGTAAGAGAAGTTAGTGGAGTAGGCGTACAGGGTAGGCAGGATAATGGGAAATGATTACCTCCTTTTTTGGTTTGAATTGAACAGTGTTGTTCGGTCCATGGGGGCCTACCACAGGTCCCGTTTTGCTAATCGAAACCGTTCAATATGTAGAACTTATCGAGTACTATATAATTATAAAAAATCACGTTGATTGGATATCGATAGCTATCTGATCATGTTAATTTTTTTTGTCAATTGTTAACTATAACACCATCCATTTTTTATACAAAACTGATTTGATCATGTAGTTAGCGATATCCGATCAATATGATTTTCTACAGCCATATAGTACTGGACGAGTTATACACATTAAACGGTTTAGATTATCAAAACGGGACCTGTGGTGGCCCCCTACGAGCCTAACATTACCGTCCAACTTAGTGATTTTATATATGTAATTTTTTTTTCCCTGTCACGGTACTAAAGGGGTCAAGTCAATCCCGAAAACTGTGTAAAGTTGGTTTGATTAAAATATTATGGATATTAATTTTTTTATATTTTTAAATTGTGAGTAGTGATAACTTTTTTATTTTTTTTGTAACTTTTTGACTTTTTGGATTTTTTGGAACACCCCAAACTAGGCCTAAGTAAATGTACACAATATTTATATTTTACTTTAAATGTAATTGTACCATCAGGATTATTTGTAGATATTTTTTCGAAATGATCTAGATGATGATCCAGCTGTTAGAACAGGGATATTAAGTACATTAGAAAGAGAATCAACATATCATATTGTATAGTATATGCATCAATATCGACATAAACATTAAGAATATTATTATCCATAATAATGTAAGTAAAATAATATATAAGAACTAACAATTAATTTAAATAATGAATAAACAATAACAACTAATATATGTTAAGAAATAATTAATGTAAAAAATAAATAACTAATAAATTTAATTTGACACAAAAATTAACTTTTTCTAATAAAGTTTGTTCTTGCACAATTGTAATTGTTACTTAAGACTAAAACTTCAAAATTAATTGAGAGAGTTGAGAGAGAGATAATTGTTTGTGAAAAATAAAATGAGAGATAAAAGATATTTATAAGAGTTTGGGAAGATAGGATTAATTTGTAAATAAATAAATTAAAAAAAAAAAGTTGGCCGATTGGTGTTAAACGGTCATTTGATTGCTTAAATTAAATTAAATTTTTTTTTTAAAAAAATTTTGATCGTTGAATATAATAGAGAGCCGTTGGGGTGGCCGTGACTCGACCTGGCCCCATCGTGAAATTTTTTTAAGTTAAGTCGGATTGGGTCAAGCAAACCAGACTTCAAAATGATGACTCGAATTCAAATTCAGAACTTCATATAGGGCTCAAGGCTGGACCTAACCGGGTCAGGCTTATGCCAAACCGCAGACAGACTTCGGGCCGTCATAAGTCACGGATTAGTTTTACAACTCTACTCCCTATGTAACGCGAATGAGGCCCGTGTACCGTAGAGGGAGCCGTAACCGCCCTAATAATGGATTCGGGTTTTGGGCACAGAGCGAAAACCCTACAAACCTCATGCCCAGTGTTCAGTGTTGATGCCAAAGTCTTGAAACGATTCAACACTATCACAGAGAAACCCTTTGAAAGCTTCTCTATTTTCCCAGGCAAGTCTTCATCTCTAAACTCTCTCTCTTCACTGTGATTGATATTCTTTCTAATACATGTATTAATATATCATCATAAAACCCTTATAAAGAAATGAGTCTACACATGTACAGAAATCTCATCTCATTCTCTTCCAAGAACTCAAACCTTTTGGGTCTCTACAAGCCCCATGTTTCTTTCTCTTTCTCTCTCTTCTGTTCTTCCTCTGAGCGAGATCGACTAAACTCTAGAATTTCCCTATCCGACTACTTGCTTCACAAGCACCAATTCTCTCCCGAAACTGTTTCCAAAGTTTCCTCCCCAGTGAGGTATCTGATAAACCCAGAAAGATCCGATTCGATACTGTTATTTCTCAAGGAGAGTGGCTTTTCGAAGACCCATCTCGATCAATTAATCAAACACTACCCCAGAGTTCTCTCTGCCAATCTTGACCACACCATCAAGCCCAAAATCAAAATATTTCAAGACTTAGGCTTCTCATCCACCGACATTGTCGAAATCATCTCAGCTGACCCGTGGATTCTAATGCGCAGTGCTGATAATCAGCTTGGCCCTTCAATTTTAGCTTTGAAGAGTGTTTTGGGTTCGAATGTAGACGTTTCTAGGGTCTTGAAGATTTCTGGGTGGTTTTTAAAACATGATTTGGAGAAGACTATGATGCCCAATATAGAATTCATGAAGAGCTGTGGAATAAGTCAGTCACAGATGATCAAATATGTGTATAACTTTCCGAGATTTTTCTTGCATAAACCCGAGACTATTAAGGAATTCGTTAAGCGGGTTGATGAGTTTGGCATTGATAGAAGTTCCAAGACTTTTCTTCATGCTATCCGGGCTATTAGTTCAATGACTGTAGAAAATTGGCAACTCAAATTGGAGGTTTTCCGGGGTTTGGGGTTTTCAGAAAATGACATTGTGTCGGTGTTTAGGAGGGCGCCTCAGGTGTTTGCCGTGTCAGTAAGGAAAATTAAGGCGGGCACGCAGGTTCTCCTTGGTACAAGGAACTTGGATATCTCATTTATTATTAACCACCCAAATTTGCTTATTTTCAGTGTTGAAAAAAGGCTTAAGCCACGGCTACAGGTTCTGAAGATTTTAGAAAGCAAGAATTTGCTTTTGAAAAAGCCTAGTTTGACAACAATATGTAAGATCTCTGATAAGAAGTTCTTTGAGAAATTTGTGCGCCCTTTTTCAAATGAAGTTGGCAAAATGTACACTCCTAATGTGGTATCATAGACAGCAGAAATATGTGCAATTGGGTGAGATCTTGAGACGCACATGTCCATGTGAAGCTGCTTGGGAGATGAATGAACAATCTGACTCAATATGGCCATGTCATGGATTAGCATTTGTAAGCATGCGGAAGGGAAGGGATTTTTTCTTCAAGAAGCATCAGTGGTATGTTGATCCTGATATTACTTTAGGTGTATGCACTTTATTTTCTTGTACATCTAGTGATTCTCAAGTACTTAAATCTGAAAACACATGTTTTGGTTACCCAGATTGTTGTCTCATTTTAAGTGAATTATTATTAATCTTTATTTTTTGTGTCTTGTTTCAATTTGGGCATCAAGTTGTTTGCAACTTTGTTATCCTGTTAACTGCACCAACTTTCCAATTTATTTTTTATATCAATGTATAAGTATTAAAATTAAGCATGTGTACCAAGATTTATTTTGCTTTTCATTTTTGTTTATCCATTGTGATGTTTCAAAAAGCTGAATGCATAACCATTTGTTATTAATATTTTTTTTTTCTTCTTTATCATGCATTTAGACTATGGCTTACATTCTAAAGCCCTTCGGACTTCCTATGAAGCTAATAGTGCTGCAATATCTAAAGAAAATATTTGCAGTAAGATTATAATAACTAAAACATATATGCTGCCATATCTTGTCATGGTTGCGTATCATACGAGCCGTCTAAGATGCATTCATATGGCATAGTTGGCCATTAGCAGTGAATATGAGTTTAGAGTGCATTAGTTCTTAATAGATTTTGACTTTGATGGATTTACATGGTTATGATTTTTCTGTTCAGCAGATCCATGTGAGGTCCCTTTTTCATTCCCTTTGTTTCCGAATTTCCCACCTATGGTATCTTTTGACACAATTTAAAGTTGAATTTCCCACCTTGAGAGATTGGATTTTACTATTTTCCTCATTAAAATAGCAAAACAGGTTTGTTAAAAAACAAAAGATCTAACATAATGATTCTAAAAATGTGTTATTACATGATCTATTTCAGGAATAATGGACTATCTTGGATACCTCATTGTTAAAAGAAAATTGTTCTTACATTTAAAAGTATCTTAAATTCTGATAGTGTGTTTGTTACCACATTTTAAAGATCATGTTTCTATTCCCCTTCCTCCTACTGGAACAATCCAATTTACAAGTAACTGGTAACATAAGTTTGTTTTTACAAATATTCTAATTCAATTGCAATGATGTAGAAAATTGTCTCGGAATGATTTGACAGCTGAAGATACTCATGGGAAAACCTAGCTTGTGAGAGCCTAATGGTCATTCAATTTTATAGTCCCACTTTTGATGGCAATGATGAAGAAAATATTATTTTTATCGAATTCATGAATCCATGCATCTGTAGGATATGCAGTTTATTAGATAAATGTTATTAAGCGGTAATACCGGCAATTGTAAATCCTTAAGCTGGCAGCCAGGTTAATTAGCACAGCGTCTAGCATGAGGCAATTCTTGCAAGCATCTTATATCAAAATATGTGTGCTTCAGAATTTGTTATGAACATTTCCAACGATTTTGTTACATGTATCTTGCTAGTGCTACTTGTGTCTTACTGTTCAACGAACTCGGTAGCACTGCAAAAACTTATAATAATAAGTCTCTTTGCTCATCTCTATTTCAAGTTTACGTTTCTTTTCAAAAGAGGGATCTCCTAAATTTAACTAATTTGATTGACATCTACCTTATATTTTATGTCTGAGAATTCTGAAGTTAGATATTTGGTGTACTTCTTTTAGCATTAATTGCATATCTGAGATCCCATAGAAATTAAGTTTTCTCTTTTTTTCTTATTTGCTAGAAGTACATTATCTCATCTCAACACACTACTAAAATGGTAAAACACCGAACTGCACCACTCTAGGATTGTACTCTCGCGATATTAACCAGGTCTCACAATTGCAATCTCTCACTAATGTACCTTTGGAATTGTTACACGTGCAAGGGTGGTGCCCTTGTTTCGTGCTGCGAATTGAGTCCTGAGTAGTGGATCCCTGTCTTGACTGTTGTTTATCATCTTGTTCTTTCTCAAAAATGCTTAAAGCTGGAATTACTTTGTCGCAAGTAGCAGGAAGAGAGAGTATAGAAGATGATGATGGCCAATGTTTTTTTGGTCATTTTGATCAATTTTGTTAGTTCACTAGATGTGGAAAGCCTTTTACAGGGCAAGGATTTTTTTTTTTTTTTTAATTTATTTTGGCGGGCAAAAACAGGGCAAGGAATTGAAGAAATGCCATTGGGCAGTATAGTATGGTGATTTTCTTTGCATTATGTAGATTACTTTTGAAAAAACATTGGACTCGCTTTGCATATTCTCTTAGCATCTATGAGTGAAGTTGTCCGAGACTCGTGCATCATTATGTATTATGTAAGAGATGGCTATATTTCATGATATATCATTGATGCTAATGCGGAGATATTATTAGCAATGAGTGAGCTGACGTTATTTTAGATAACGTTAATGTTGAATTATTACACCACAGATGAGATGGCTGTATCAATAATTGAGTGGCATGAAGTGGTAGCATCGTGCAAGACCTTCATACAACTTTTGGAACAAAATAATTACCAAAAAGAAACTAAAAATTAGGGATGACATTGATAAATTCATGAATTTAGAAATTCATTTGGGACAATTGAACTTTCACAAACAGTTTCTGAAGAAGTAGATTCACCTTCATCTATTCTTTTGTTCATTTTTTTTGTTTTATGTCTCAACGATCATAGAGTTTTTTCAGAAATGACTGCAGAGCTGAAAGTCTTGCAAAGAATTCCCTTGGAGTAGCAGATTATTATCATCTCCTCTATATTTGTATTAGGTGCAAGAATTTGAAATTCTTGACATTATATTGATTGCAAAGGTATCCACCCCCAAGGTGGCACAGTGGTAAGGGCGAACACGTAACTGTGTGGGTTAGACGCACGGTCATGAGTTCGATTCCTCTCTGGGATTCTCTTGGGATTTAAGTGGGGAGCCACGGCCGTGGGTTGCTGTGATTGCTCCCTTGAGGATTAGTCGGTGGACGCAGCCAGCAGTAGAAGCCGAAAACCTCAGTTTCAAAAAAAAATATTGATTGCAGAGGTGGTGGTTTTCAGTTTAATACAAAAACATGAATTATTAGAAAAATAAAATTAAAAAAAAAAAAAAAACATATTTAGTATATATATATATATTGCGAAATATATGTAAGTAAATAAATATTTGTATGGGTAAGTTTAATGAGTTTCCAGACAAAGTGACTGAAGATATCTACTGGTTGTTGTTGGAGAGTAGGGGGTAGGGTTGCAAACGAGTCGAGCTGAGCTTTAATATGTTTGAGCTTGTTTATTAAAATTTTAACGAACTCGAGCTCGAGCTGAATAAAAATTTAACGAACCCAGCTCGAGCCGAGTTGGCTTAGACTTGACTCGAGTTCGAGCCTGTTCACGAGCTTTAACGAGCCAAAAAATTTATAAATTCATATTTGCATGTGAGATTAAAGTTACAATTAAAACTTTGATTATATAATTATATATACAATATATATAAACATACTTAAAAAAAATCTATATTTTACTAAAATAATAATATCTACTACCACTATTATATAAATGTACTATCTATAATTAAAAAATTTATAAATTCATATTTAAATTATTAATTTATATTTAAAAAAAATTATTTATGATATAATTATGACGTCACGGTTCGATTCGATTCAACTCATCGGTTGAACCAGTGACCCGTCTATCCGATCATTTTTTCGATTTGTTCACCGGTCCGATTTTTAAGACCTTGCTTTGATTATACAATTATATATACAATATATATAAACATACTTAAAAAAATTTTCATATTTTACTAAAATTGATAATGCAGTTCGTCTAGGTGGATGGGTCGGACTGGTCCAAGCTCCCTGAATCTGGGTCGAGATGTCGAAATCTCGCCGGAGTAACCTGCAAGCAAGTTCAATGGGGAACGAGGTAGTCTCCCAGTGAACCCTCCGACGAACAAGTTAGTGTCTGGGCGATAGAGATAGAGAGAGTGAGAGAGATAGGAGTTAGAAAAGCTTAACATTCTTCTTGTCTTTTATCTTTGCTTATATCTCCTGGTAATCATTTCACCTTCGCCGACCGCCTCACCGCCGAAAAGCTCGTGTCGTAGCTTGCCTTGTTCAGGTAAGGGTCCTGCTCCGGCCGAGGGTGCTATCGCAATAAATGCCGTGATAGATTACATTAATGGTGATGTCTTTGTGGCAATAACTTTGCAGATCTTTGTCTGTGATGTGGCTCATGCCTCGCTCTGTGTGTCACGAATGTCGTGGCCCTCCATTCCCAGTTGGACTCAATTTGTCTTGGGCTTTATAGCGGGTCTTCTTGTGGGCTCCAAGTGATGGGGTTAAGGTTGCTCACTATGGGTCAGAATCTTCATGGGCCTAGCTATGTCAAGAGTCCCCATTCCCGAGTGCTTGCATAGCAATGGCGGAGGAAGTCTTGGTCGTCTTGCCGTGAGGACGGCCGACCGTGAGAGGCCGATCCGGCGGAGAGGCCGATCGTGAGGTCGGTCGAGCGAGAGGCCGATCGTGAAATGGTCGGCGGGAAAGGCCGATCGTGAAATTGGCCGAGCGGCGGGAGAGCGATCGTGAAATTTGGTCAAGCGAGAGAGCCGACCGTGAGGTTGGTCGAGCGAGGAGAGCCGATCGAAAGGCCGGCCGAGAGGTCAAATGAGGGGCCGACGCGAGGTCGCCGAAGAGGCCGACCGTGAGGCTCAGTGCCACGTGATGTTAGTGGAAAAGACAAGGTAAGGGCTGGAGTCAGTGCATCACGGTCGCACACGTGGCAGGGAGGCAAAAGGCCAAGCGTTGGATCAAAAATGAAACGTTAGGTGATGATGGTATTGAAAGGACAGCTTTCGCAGGCAATTTCAAAAGTTTGGCAAACTGGCGGAAATTAATTGGGATCCTTGGAATACGGGTAAACCGTGGGCTTTTGGTATTATTCGATTTACTTACTTGTTCTAAAAAAATCGAGATATTCCAAGTATCACGCCCTTCGTCGCTCGCGATACTCCATTAGAGCATTTCTTCGAGTTCTTAGGCCTCGTGAAGCAATTAGACAACCTTTGGAAATGGCGCAAGAGGACAGTCAAAATGTGGCGGGGATCCATTTGGGAGGACGATGCTGATGGAGTTAGCGGCAATCTAGTCGCGAGGTGGAGGAGCACGATGCCGTTCTATGGTTCCACCTGTTGGCGGCTCGACGCCATCACCAGGGGCGGATCATTGGCATACAAAGCCCGACAAATCAACGATAATCGAGGCGAGTTGGAAGCTATCCGCGAGAAGTGCCAGATTCTAGTGGAGTTCTTGTTGCCAACATCAACGGAGAGGCCATCGGACAAAGCGTGGGGAGTTCTCCCTGTACGAGGAGGCTCTGAAGGGGGGATTGAGGCTGCCGCTGCCTCAAATAGTGGTGGACGTGCTCAACCACCTGGAAGTAGCGCCGGGCCAGTTGATGCCCAATGCCTGGAAGATCCTGTTGGCCTGTGTGAGTGCGTGGCGGAAGGCAAATGAGGGGAAGGCGATGGCAGTGGAGGAGTTCTTCGCTTGCTATAAAGCCTTTGGTCAGCAAGAAACGTGGGTCACACTTCAGGCGGTGGTGGGGAAGGGGTTGGTGGCTGGTCTACCTACGTCGATTAAGGGGTGGCGTGCAAGGTGGTTCTATGTTTCTGGCAATGGAGGGGTTGGGGTGCGCACCATCTGGAAGGTGCCAATCAAGACGGTGGAGGCAGAGTTGGCCGAGAGGTGAAAAGGGTGAAAGAATAGAGGAAAAGGAGAAGGCTAGGTGGGACGAGCTCGTCTGATGTCTGCCTCAAGACTGCTTGAGGCCGGAATTGGAAGCAAGGAGGAGGCGCAGGTGAGGATCAAGCCCTTCTTGCCAGAGCTACTAGGCTCAAGAAAGCTCAGACGACCGACCGCCCAACCAATTGCGAAGGAGAGGATCGGGGCCTCGTCCTGGTAGTGGGAGGAAGGACTTAACCACCTTCGAGCCACGAAAGCCCCTGTGGACCCGTGAAGGAGAGGGCGGGGAAGGAGGAGGGAGGCTCTGAAGAAGAAGAAGAAGAAGTGCTCGAAAGAGGCTGCAGGGAGCACTGGGCTAAGAAGGTGAAGAGGCCCAGTTGGGGTGGAGACCCCTGTGGCAAGGTGACCTCAGCTGGAGGTTGGCTTTGAGTCTCAAGTGGCGGTGGGGAGGAAGATCGAGCCAAGTGAGGCGTGAGTGCAAAGGCGTTGTGCCTTAGGAAGGAGGAGTTAGCTGAACACGGCGATTTATCATGCGTCTTGATGGGTCAAGCTTATTTGGAGGGAGGAGAAGGCTCACTTGGCGGTGACCGTCTGGTGAAGATCGTAGAGTCGACCCTCCGTCTTTGCGTCAGATTCAATGAGGCGAGACTGTTCGAGTGCGTGCTCTGCACAAATGGAGGTGACACCTCTGGCAGGGGCTCTGTTCAGAAAGGCAAGTGCTGACAAAATCAAGGTGGAGGAAGCCAAGGCACAACTTGCTAAACTGAAGGAGAAAAAGGCGAGTTGGGAGGGGGCCCAAACGGAGCCTAGCGACCAAGTGGAGTTGGAGGATGCACACCGCAAGGTTGTGTCACTTGAATTCAATTAGCTCTTGGCGAAAGGTAAAATTTGGGCCGAGTCCTAAAGGGCCTGTGTCATTGCCAACGAAAGGCATGAAGAGGCCATGAGCAACAATGAGGAACTGGTGAGGCAGAAAGATGAGGCAGACGCTAAGGTGGAAGCTCTGCAGAAGGAGGTGGAGGAAGAACTTGCTAAGGCAGAGGAGGAAAAGGGGAGATTGATGAGGGAGTTAGAAGTAGAGATGGGGAAGGCGTAGGCGGAGAGGGAGGGCTTGCAGAAGGAGCTGGATGAGGAGAAGAGGAGGGCAGCCACTGCGGGTGAGGCTCTGCAAAAGGAGTTGGAGGCAGAAAAGGCAAGGGCAGCCTCTGAGAGGGAGATCCTTCAAAAAGAGCTGGACGAAGTGAAGGCGAGGGCGGCCTCGGAAAGGCGACCTACTGATCTGTCGCGTCCTTGGTTGCACAATTCAAAGGTCTCCGAATTTCGTGTGATGAGACGCCTTAGTGGTTACCAGCTTAGGTGGGAGGTCTGGGTCTGGTCATCGAGGACAGTCTTTGGGGTGAGGATGAGTGAAATCATCAACATTTCAACAATCGACTACTACAAGCGAAATGGTAAAATCTTGGGACATGGTTGGAAGATGTTTAAGCCTTGGTCGAGGCATTCCCAAACTTAGACCTGAGTAGTGTGGTGATTGGAGAAGATGACGAGCCTGCACCCCTTTGGAGGGATTGAAGAAGCTGACCTCATTTCGAGCGAGGAGGAGGAGTGATCTGCATGATGAGTAGACTTAGGAGTTTTGGTTTATTGTTTTGTTGTTTTGTTGTTTTTTTTTTTTTTGGAAGGGATGTAAGTAATTTATACACACATTTTTGAATGAATAAAATGGCACTTATGGTTGTAGTTGATGATTCCAGTATATTTCCCCTTGTGTTGGTTTGGTCTTGGTTTGCTTTTCTTGTGATTATTTTGTGCACTGATGTTTTCAGCAAATGCTTGTGCTAGGCAGTAGAGCAAGGTGAAACTAAAGTCATGCCAAAATCCAAGTCAGAATAGGATAAGGAATTTTCTGTCTGAGTGAAATAGCAAATTTGTTTAAGTGTGGGGGGAATCTGGAAAGTAATGTTTCAAATTGAATGAGCATGGAAGTAGACTGAAATGTAATGTTGAAGATGTGATTTGCAAATGAAATATGGGAGAACATCTTTAAAATATGACTAAGTGTCAAATTATTTTGAAATTGTGGTTAAGCGTCAGATTATGACTGAGTGTTTTGCTTTATGAGCTTTCATTCATAGGTCTGATTGGGGCTTGTGAAAATGCTCAGGTCTGGCTGAGGCTTTTGAAAGTGCTCAGGTCTAACTGAGGCTTTGAGTGCTCAGGTCTGGTTGAGGCTTTTGAAAGTGCTCAGGTCTGGTTCTGACTGCGGCTTTTGAAAGTGCTCAGGTCTGGTTCTGACTGAGGCTGTGGAAAGTGCTCAGGTCTGGCTGAGGCTTTTGAAAGTGCTCAGGTCTGGCTGAGGCTTTTGAAAGTGCTCAGGTCTGACTGAGGCTTTTGAAAGTGCTCAGGTCTGGCTGAGGCTTTTGAAAGTGCTCAGGTCTGGCTGAGGCTTTGGAAAGTGCTCAGGTCTGGCTGAGGCTTTTGAAAGTGCTTAGGTCTGGTTCTGACTGAGGCTTTGGAAGTGCTCAAGTCTGGCTGAGGCTTTTGAAAGTGCTCAGGTCTGACTGAGGCTTTTGAAAGTGCTCAGGTCTAGTTCTGACTGAGGCTTTTGAAAGTGCTCAGGTCTGGCTGAGGCTTTTGAAAGTGCTCAGGTCTGACTGAGGCTTTTGAAAGTGCTCAGGTCTGGCTGAGGCTTTTGAAAGTGCTCAGGTCTGACTGAGGCTTTGCGTGCTCGGTCTGGCCGAGGCTTTTGAAAGTGCTCAGGTCTCGGTCTGGCCGAGGGTAACGCTGCAAATGAGAGAGTCAAAAGAACGATATATATACAGTTGAAAATTTGTGAGTTCGGTTCAAAGTTTGTATTTTCTATTGAGAAGGGAAATACAGCAGTTGTGACGATACAAAAGTGGGAATTCATTGATAATAACGCTTCAGATGTTCAGCGTTCCAGGGATGGGGAAGGTCTCGGCCGTCCATGTCTTGGAGTCGGTAAGTGCCTGGCCGTGGGCGGGCTTTCACAACGTAGGGTCCCTCCCATTTGGCTGCCAGTTTGCCCTCAGTTGGATTCTTTGTGGCAAGGGTTGCTTCTCTTAAGACAAGGTCCCCTATAGAGAACTCTCGCGGTCGGACTCTACGGTTGTAGTGTGTTCTCATTTTCTGCTGGTAAAAAGCCAACCTGACAGCTGCTGTCTCTCTGAGTTCTTCGATAAGGTCCAGGTTTGCTCGCCGGGGCTCTTTGGTTGAGGCGAGGTCTGGATGCAGAACCCTGGGGGTGGGCAGACCGACTTCGACTGGGATGACCGCCTCAGCGCCATATGTTAGACGAAAAGGGGTTTCCCAAGTGGGAGTCCGAGCAGTGGTTCAGTAAGCCCAGAGTACGTTTGGTAGTTCCTCAGCCCAAAGGCCTTTAGCAGCTTCGAGTTTGGTTTTGATGATCTTCAGGAGAGAACGGTTTGTGACCTCAACTTGGCCGTTGGCTTGGGGGTGACCAGGGGAAGAGAAACATGGTTGAATATGGAGATCTGCACAAAACTGCCTATACTTGGCATTGTCGAATTGCTTTCCGTTGTCGGTGACAATGGCTTAAGGGATGCGAAACCTGTAAACGATCGACTGCTAGATGAACTTGGTTGTATTTCGCTCGGTGATGGTGGCCAGGGGTTCTGCCTCTACCCATTTGGTGAAGTAATCGATGGTGACAATTGCAAACTTGGTCTGGCCTCGGCCGGTGGGAAGTGGACCAACCAAGTCGATCCCCCATTTGGCGAATGGATAAGGGCTGCAAAGGGTGATCAGCTCGGTAGGAGGGGCGTGTGGGATGTTGGCGAAACGCTGACACTTGTCGCATTTAAGCACAAAATCGGTGGCATCTTGGTTGAGAGTCGGCCAGAAGTAACCTGTGTGGAGTACTTTTCGGCGAGGACCCGCCTCGAGTGGTTGCCACAGATCCCCTCATGGATTTCTTGCATGACATAGGTTGCCTGGGTGGGGTTGAGGCATCGCAGGTATGGACGTAAAAAACCTCGTTTATAAAGGATGCCATCGACCAGAATGTAGTTAGCCGATCGAGCTCTGACCTTGGCGCTAGTCGTTGGTCGCTTGGGGAGCTCCCCAATGGTCAAGAGGAGAATGTCGGATGCCCAAGGGATGGGTTCACCGAGGAATTGCACTTCTTGTGAGTCGGGCGAGATGGTAGATGGGCTAGATATTCAAGGCGAACTCCATCGCTAAGGTCGGAATGGTCGCCAGGTTACCGGCCATTTCGTTTGCTTTGGAGTTTTCCGGTCCGGTATGTGCCGATCCGAAAGTATTGAAGAGGCGAGCAAGGGAGTGCTATGTCTCGTAAGCTCGCATTGTGTTAGCCTTGGCATCGAATTCCCCGTGATCTGACCGACGATGAGCTGGGAATCACTGAACACGCGGATCTGGTCGACACCAATGTCTTTGGCGGCGGAGTCCTGCTATCAACGCTTCATACTCAGCCTCGTTATTACTAGCCTCAAACAGGAAACGAAGAGCACACTTGAAATAGCCACCCTCAGGAGAGGCGAGGATGATGCCATTTCACTACGCCTCATGAGATGACCCATCAACATTGAGAGTCCAGAATGGGGATCTTCGTGGATCGGCAGGAGCCGATGAGGTAGTGGGTGGTATAGGATTGGTGAATTCCATGATGAAGTCGGCTATAGCTTGCCCCTTGATTGCTGTTCGAGGGCGGTAGGAGATGTCAAACTGGCTGAGTTCAATTGACAACTGCATTAGTCTGCCCGAAAGTTCTGGTTGTTGCATGACCTTCTTCAAGGGTTGGTCGGTGAGGACCACTATAGGGTGGGCTTGGAAGTAAGGGCGAAGTCGTCTGAATGCAGTGACCAAAGCCAAGGATAGTTTTTCTAACAATGGGTAATTCTGCTCTGCTTCCCTCGTGAGTCTTGATGTAGTAGACAAAGCCGTTGGATCGAGCCATCTTCTCGATAAGGGTCATACGACAATGGTGTTCGACATCGCTAAGTAGAGGAAGAGGGGCTCGCCTGTGATGGCTTGTAAAAGAAGGGGTGGGTTGGCCATACAATCGCTTTAATCGCTGGAAAGCTCTTCGACTCGCTTGTCCATTCAAGGTCTCGCCGAGGACTTTGAAGAAGGGTAGGCACTTATCTCGTGGCGCGGAGATGAACGGTTGAGGCGGCTACTCTGCCAATGGAGCCGCTGAACTTTTTAACCGTTTTGGGTGACTGCATCTCGACCAGAGCTTTGATCTTTTCAGGGTTAGCCTCAATGCCGCGTTGACTAACCATGAAGCCCAAGAATTTCCCAGACCCTACGCCAAAGGCACACTTCTCGGGGTTGAGCTTCATCTGATACTTTCGAAGAGTGGCAAAAGTCTCTCGCAGGTCGGTGATATGGTCAGTGGAGAGTTTGCTCTTGACTAGCATGTCATCTATGTATACTTCCATGTTTCGACCGATCTGATGGTGGAAAAATGCATTGACTAACCGTTGGTAGGTGGCCCCAGTGTTTTTTAATCCGAACGGCATTACGCAATAGTGGTAGGTACCTTGGTCGGTGATGAAGGATGTGTGTTCCCGATCGGATGAGTGCATCATGATTTGGTTGTACCCAGAGAAAGCATCCAAGAAACTGAGCATTTGGTGACCGGCCGTGGCATCGACCAGCAGATCTATGCGGGGAAGTGGGTAGCTATCCTTGGGGCAAGCTCTGTTCAGGTCGGAGTAGTCGACGCAGAGACGCCATTTGCCGTTGTTTTTGTGAACCAGGACCACATTGGACAGCCACTTAGGATAGTCCACATTTTGGATGAACTGGGCCTTAAGGAGTTTGCCAACTTCTGCAGCGATAAGATTATTACGCTCTGGGTGGAAGATTCGCTGCTTTTGGCGGTAAGGTCTGAAATGAGGTTCAATGCTGAGGCGGTGGGTTATGAGAGAAGGGTCAATGCCTGGCATGTCAGCATGAGTCCAAGCAAAGACGTCCCTGTGCTCGGTCAGGAGGGCAGTAAGGTCGGCTTTGGCTTGGGAAGGTAGTTGGCTGCCGATTTTAGCTGTTTTGAGCGGGTTGGTGGGATCAATATTGATCTCGACGAGCTCCTCCACTGGTTCTCCTCTGACTAGCTCGTCTTCATCCCGGGCGTCGAGCCCTTCAATGATCATTGCCTCCTTGACAACTTCTTTAAGAGGCGACGAGCACTCGCCACCGCTCGCTCTCCTCGTTGTTACACCTAATCGTGAGGAAATTTGATGGCAAGGTGATACGTGGATGTGATGGCTTGGAAGGCATTTAGGGCCGTGCGGCCAAGGATGATGTTGTAAGCAGAAGGGCAATCGACCACGAGGAAAGTGAGCAACTTAGTGGTCTGCCTGGGGTGTTCGTCGATGGTGATAGGTAGGTCGATGGAGCCGATCGAGGTCACACGGTCGCCGGTGAAACCGACTAGAGGGGTTTGGAGCGGGGATAAGATCTCTTCTCCGACCTTAAGCTGGTGGAAGCAATTTAGGAAGATGATGTTTGAAGAGCTGCCATTGTCTATGAGGACTTGTCTGACCTTGTAATTGGAGAGGATTGAAGAGATCACGAGGGGATCATCATGGGGATAGCGGATTCCTGCACAATCGGCGTCTGTGAAGGTAATAGGTTTAATCCACTACTTTGGCTGTTTGGAAGGTCGGTCGACCATGGCCACCGTCTTGTCCGAGCCCTGCCGGATTTTTCTGAGCTCGGCCCTCTAAGCTGAGCGGGATGGTCCTCCGCAGGCGAGCCCGCCTGAAATAATCCTGATTTCTCCAACTGGTGGAGGAGGATTTCCTGGGGGTCGAGGTTGTGGTTGTTGACGATCACGACCCTGGTCAGGTGGGGCTTGGTGTCGGGGTGGGGTGCGCCGTGGTTCGAGGCTCGGCTTTTTGTCTCTCGCGGCGGATATCGGCTGAGACGCGCTTCGACGATTGCTTCGACCGTCCTGAGTCCTTGAGATCTGATCGTTTGTGTTATGGCCATGGTCTTGGTGGAAACGGCAATATTTGACCGTCTTTTCCATTGGAAGGGTTTCGTGAAGGTAGGGGCCATTTGAGGGGGTAGTCTTTTGGATATGATGGAGAACCTGTTCCATAGGGGAGTAAAGGGGGGTATACCTCTAACCCACTGTGGTCCTGGTCTAGCCGGTCGATTCCAGGTATAATGGGGTGTTTGGTTGTTGTACTGAGTGTTTCGGGGTTCGGGGTCTTTTCTCTTATCTCTTATCTCTGCGGGTCGGGTTTTTAGTGATCGGATCTTGTCGAGCGGCTAATGAGTCTTCTGCGTTCATATATTTCTGGGCTTTGGAGAGCAGGGTTGCCATGGAGGTCGGGTGGTTTTTAGAAAGTGAGAAGAGGAAGTCAGACGACCGTAGGCCTGCCATGAATGCGGTGAGGATGACCTTGTCATCATTTTCAGCCACCTGCAAAGCTTCGGTATTGAAGCGAGTAACAAAGCTACGCAGTGACTCCCCCTCGGTCTGGCGGATGTTGAGAAGTTGGGTTACAGGGCGGCGTTGGCGTTGAGCTCTGATAAAGTGGCTGAGGAAAGAGTCGCTGAGGTGCTGGAAGGTGGAGACAGAGTCCGCTAGTAACTGACTGAACCAAAGCCGGGCTGACCCCTTCAATGTTACAGGGAAAGCTCGGCACATAATCTCGTTAGGAAAGGCGTGGAGAATCATGAGGGTGCGGTAGGTTTCCAGATGATCGACTGGGTCCGTGGTTCCGTCGAAGGAGTCAATGGTGGGCATTTTGAACTTGGCGGGCAGAGGTTTGTCTCGGATGGAGGCAACGAACGGTGAGTTTGTAGTGGTAGAGGGTTTGTGTTGGATGTTCTGCATGACCCCTTGGAGCTGGAGCTTCATGGCTTTCGTTTAGCGCCCCGAGGGAATGTTGTCACCTCCGGAGGAATGGAGGCCGAGGTGGATCTTTGGATCTCGCCGGCTTCTGCTCGGGGCGGGTGGTGCGATCGATGAGTGTAGAGGTGGAGGTGGTGGAATGACTTGTGGGTGAGGCGGTTGCAAGCCTCCCAAGTTAGGAAAGTTGGGTTGTGGGATGGTGTGGCTCAGGGCTTGTTCTGGATGGGGCAGATCACCTGGGGGTGGCGGAGGTGGCATGGGAAGATTTCTTTGGAGCAAGGCATTTATCGTATTCGGTTTTGCTTTCGCCATGCGGTTGATGCAATTGGTGAGGTCGATGAAATATTGTGGCGGTTGGTTTGGGTTGGGAGGGTCGGTCTGGTGGTCAGCAGCATTGTGGTGAGAAGCCATGGATCTAGTCGTGACCATACACCTCGGTGGGTAAAGGTAAAGGATCGTTGGAACGAGGGTCTCCGACGACAATGAACACAACTGGCGCGCGGGTAAGAACCAAGTTCCTACAGACGCCAACCGATAATGCGGTTGTAGGTGGATGGGTGACCGTCCAAGCTCCTCGAACTGGTCGGGATGTTGAAATCTCGCCGGAGTAACCTGCAAGCAAGTTCAATGGGGAACGGGGTAGTCCCCCAGTGAACCCTCCGACAAACAAGTTAGTGTTTGGGCGATAGAGATAGAGAGAGTGAGAGAGATAGGAGTTAGAAAAGCTTAACCTTCTTCTTGTCTTTCATGTTTGCTTATATCTCCTAGTAATCATTTCACTGTCTCTGCCGACCTGCCCTCACCGCCGAAAGCCTGTGTCGTAGCTTGCCTTGTTCAGGGTAAAGGGGTCCTGTTAAATTTGAGGGTGTTATCGCAATAAATCTGTGATGGATTGCATTAATGGTGATGTGTAGGCAATAACTTTGCGATCTTTGTCTGCCGATGTGGCTCAGGACTCACTGTCAGGTGTCCGAATGTCGGGCCCTCCATTCCCAGTTGGACTCCAGCTGTCTTGCACTTTGCCAACCGGGTCTTGCTGTGGGCTCCAAGTGATGGGGTTAAGGTTGCTCACTATGGGCTGTAATCTTCATGGGCCTAGCCATGTCAAAAATAATAATATCTACTATCACTATTATATAAATGTACTATCTATAGTTAACTATTATTTACATTTATATTTTTTAAATATATAAATAACATATTTCTCTTATTTTATATATATATATTTATATTATTTAATATATAAATAATAAATATTAAACGAGTCAGTTAACGAGTCGAGCTTACGAGCCGAGCTTTAGAATGTTTAGACTTGTTTATTAAAAATTTAATGAGTTCAAGCTCGAACGCAAAAAAAAAATTAACGAACCGAGTTCAAACGAGTTCTTACCGAACTGAGCTCGAACCTATTCACGAACGGCTCTGTTCATTTGCAGCCCCCAGCCCTAGTAGGGGTGGCAAAGTTGGCAAGAGAGAAATAGGAAATGAAAACAATAAAATTTTATTTTTTAAAAATAATTCTTGTTTCATTATTTTGCAAGAAACACGAAGCAAGAATCAAATTATAAGGGCATCCTTAACAAGAGAGAAATTATTTTAGGCATTTTGCCTTAATCAACTCAAAAACCAGGGTAATCTGCGAATTCGCTCCCATCTTCTACTGATTCAAGGAGTAAAATTTTTGGCAGAGTTTTATTCATCTCTATAAAATACCCAACAAATTTTACTCAAAACGAAGCAAAGATTATATTTATATATACAAATGTTACATTTTGTGTTTTTGCTAATCAGAACAAGAAAATAAACAAGAAGAACAACAACAAAAAAAAATAAACAGCTATGGAAAATCATTAACATTCTCAGTAAATATTGAACCACCCACCACGGCCACCACCACCGCCGCCACCGCTAGAAATGCCACCGAGTGAGTTCAGTTCGAGTGCTGACTAGAATGAGTTCATTTCGAGGAGGTAACTAGGGCTCTTGAGCAGCTTCTCCACGGCCTCCCCATAAACTCCTTCAAATGCTCCATTAGCCAAACAGGCGTTACCACTCTGCTCCTCCGCATCCGTTTCCGCTTCACCGGTTGTTGTTGTTGCAGGCCTCACCACCACAAGCGTAG
Source organism: Camellia lanceoleosa (assembly GCA_025200525.1). Lineage (NCBI taxonomy): Eukaryota > Viridiplantae > Streptophyta > Magnoliopsida > Ericales > Theaceae > Camellia > Camellia lanceoleosa. The sequence continues at coordinate 164,877,572 of CM045761.1, read as the reverse complement.
CTCCTTCCATCAAAACACCGCCGGAAAGCTCAAGCCTCTGCTCGTGCCTCATCCTCATTCTCACCGCCGGCACCGTCGTCCTGTTATTCCTCCACCACACTCCATTCCCATTCCCATTCCTGCATACTTGTCCTTCCTCCTCTTCTTCCTCGCACTTGTCTCTACACTCCCTCAACCCCTCTTTCCCCATCACCACCGTCCCTTCCTCTTCTCTATCCCTCACCACCAATCTCTCCATCTCCCCATGCTCTTTCACCACCTCCTTCATCATATAGTGCCTCGCCGACGCCGCTATCAACGCGCTTATCGTCCACACCACCCTCATCTTCAACCCTCCTCCTCCTCCCCCCAAATCCACCTCCCTACCACCTCCGCGACGGAACCCTAGAATAACGCAGCTCCTCAGGGTCTTCCCGAACTCCGCCCTCCACCTGATCACTGCCCCCTTCTCCAACCTCAGATCGCCGGAGGGAAGCTCGATGTCCAGCTCCCGGATCCCCTCGAACCCGCGGAGAATCTGGGTCGGGGAATTCTGGGATCGGGTCGGTTCGGGAAGGGGTTTGGGGGAAACGAGATCGTGAAGTGACTTGAAGATGGATCTGAAGAAGGTGAGGAAGAAGGGGTCGTCGTCGTCGGAATCGGAGGAGGTGGATACGACCCGGTCGACCTTGAGAAGTAGGGTATCGGTTTGAGGGACGAGCGAGTTGAATCGTCTCGAAACGGCTCGGCATCGGAGAAGGGTTTTGATGTCGGAGATGTTGTTGAAGATGAGGAGGACCAGCGAGTCCGGAACTCGATCGAAGCAGTCATCGTCGAGTCGTCTTTGGTGGGATTGCTGAGGCGGCTGCTCTGTGAGTGAAAGCATAGCTTGAAGATTGCTTGGAATCTCTGATAAAACTATGGCGAAATTGGAAGATAAAGAGAGCTGTGATATGAATATGGAATGAAAGAAAGAAGAGGAAAATAATGGTAAAAAAAAATAAAAATGGAGGATTTGAGGGGATCGAAGATCAGATAGAGGTTTGACCGTTGACTAGTTGATGTGTGGGGCCTGCAATTTCTTTATTGGAAAGAAGCCGGCAAGGCAATTAATGAAATGAAATGTTCGTTCGTAGTGATCCTATGCTATCACCACACCACTCTGCAATATGCACTTGAGACAGAGTTTGATGTGATTTGATAGAAAAATGTTTTGTGGTCCTAAAAATTGTGGCCATAATGGTCTTAATTTTTTGTTTGGGTAAGATTGTTTTTTTTTTCTTTTTTTTTTTACCTGATATGGAAATTAGGGCTTTTAGGGTCACTAATTTTTGAACTACCAACCAAAGCCCAATTTGATAAAGGGATTATAAATTATGACTTAATAGATTATATATTTGAATATAAGCTGTTAATTTATTTAGTATGGTTATGAGATTATTAATTTAATTAACAGAATAGTATTTAGGTATTATTTGTCATAATTTTAAAAAGTTAAAAAGTCATTATTTTATTTAGATCACATTATCTTATTTAAGTTATACCACCTTTTTTATTACATCATTTCAAATTCAATCTATACCTAATTCATATTATTGAATAAAGGTTGGGACCCCCTTTGGGGGTCACCCCTTTACCCCCCCTTTGCCACGTGGCAAGAGGTGATTGGAGGAGCAGGAAAAAAAAGAAAAAGAAAAAGAAAAGGTGACCAATGAGAGAGAGAGGGGGTCCAAAGGGGGTCCTAAAAAGGGGATGAATTATTGTTGTTTTATAAAAAGTCAAAGGGTATGTTTGATTGGGTGGATTAGAGGATGGGATTGAGATTCCGTGGGCCCAATGATCTTATGTTTGTTTTAACGTTTTGGTTTAAGATTATTAATCTAATGGATAATTAATCTAATAAATTTGTAGGATTACTAGTAATGGGGTAGGGGTGGGATTATTAATGCAATGGATATTAATCCAATTAGATAGTGAATACCACACTAATTTAATATGATTATTAATACTTCACTATTACTCTTGTGAATCAAACATGACCAAAAAGTGTATTTATTTAGATCATTTCAAACCACCTTTTAGTTGAATAAGTTATAAAATAACTTTTTGTTGTGTAATATCTTTTTTGCCTTTACAAAAATTATTATTTTCTTCAGTTTTAATCTTAAAAAAATTATTTTATTAATGAAAATTAATATAATTACTATCCATTAATATAAAAATTGATACATTTCATTACAACAATTGTTATTTCATTTTACAAAAGTTATTTCATTAATATCAATTAGCAACAATTGTTTTTTTTTTTTAAATTACAATACCAAAGAATTTTATAACAATATAAAATTCTTTTAATAGAAGTTATTTAATTGAAATAAATTTATATCAGTATTAATTGAAATAAATTGTGCAATTTATTAATTTATTTCTTTATTTAAAATGTGCAATTGTGCAATTTATATCAATATTAATTGTAAAATAAATTGTGCAATTTATTTAATGGATATAAATTGCAGAATTTATTTCAATTTATATCAATATTAATTGAAATAATTTTTTTATAAAATTAAATGGAAGTTAATTGAAATAAATTGTGTTTTTTTTCATTTTTTTTTTATTACAATTATGCAAAACCCTAGCCACCATCGGTGGTTTACAAGAAACCCTAGCCGGTTGTCACGACCCAAACTTGTCCCTATAGGTTTAGCGTCGTAATCGGTTAGTAATCCTTGGATTATCAAAGGCCTCTTGGCAAAATAGCAGATAATTAGGGGCTGTGGAAGCAAATAAATAAAATAGACATAATTCATAGAGCTGTGTTAACGTATATGAGACAGTAATCCTCAAAACAAACTTACTTATATACTTGTGACGTCAAAAATATATAGGTCATACATTATCCATTTATGCAAGTATAGCCAAATGAGGACTTCGCCCCAAGTATAGATAAGCCCAACAAAATATCTACAGCAAAATTACAAAACAGGACATCTCAAAGGGAACCTCCTTAAGAGTCACAAAAGGGTGGCTGACAAAAAAAAAAAACTGAGACGCTAGATTCTCAACTCTGAGCCTGGTCATGTGCCTGTTCACCTATATACATAGTATAAATAGTGAGCTAGAGCCCAGTGAATAATAATAAGGTAAAGGGTTTTAATGAATCATGTCCATCATAGAGCTCGAAATCAAAGTTTTATGCACATTTAGATTTCAAAGCAAAAACATATTCAGATTCATATTTTTATCTAGGAATCATAAGCAATTATATGTGGTACATCCATTAGCTATCATATGAACTTGGTCCTGAGACCCACATGTATAGTCAGTACCGACGGTCGTAAAGGTCTACGTTTTGTGCATAAGTAGCCATGGTATTGTTACCCCCAAGTAAGGGCCACGTGAATATAGGCCTCGATATTGTTACTCCCGGACAAGAGCCACGTGAATATAAGCCATGGTATTATTACTCCCGGGTGAGGGCCACATGCAGATGACTTTACAAAGTTATTACTCACAATTAACAGATGACTTCAAGGCGAACAGACATTTTGTGTGCGCGTGACTTACACAGTTACAAACGAACACGTATTGAATTACACACCCGGAAATAGTTAATCCTTTCTTATCTTGGTGTGTTTCTATTTCTTATCCTCATTATGGTGTCTTAATCTTGGCCTAGGAATGCCTAGGATGAAATGATGATGCAAAAATGTACTTGAAAACATTTTTCAAAACTTGTTGAAAACTAGGTCCACGCTCGCTTGAACAGACATGCAGAATATAAGGGTTCGCTTGAGCGCAACTTCTCTCGCTCGAGTGGCCTGCAAATTTTGAAAAAGTACTAGATGCTTGTTTTTCCCACTCGATGCTCGCTCGAGCGTGTGAGACATGCCCTCGCTCAAGCGCAACTTTTGTCGCTCGAGCATGCTGCAAAATATAAGAACTTCTGAGAGCATGCATTTCACGCTCGAGCCAGTCTTTAGTCGCTCGAGCGGAAGTGCGCGACACAGAGTGGTCGCTCGAGTGTGGAAGCAGAATTCTGGAATTTCCAGAATTGCTTCCAAGCTTCAATCTCAAACTCCAAGCTGTAAGTTAGGTTCTTTTGGGCCAAAAACTTAAGGAACATTTAGAATCTTGTAGGATATCATAAATTGAAGATCATTTCACAAAATCAAGGCCCAAGAACAAGTGAATTTGTTGAATTCAAACTCAAAACTCATGATATAAACATGTGAATAATTTCCTTGAACTTAGACCTTTCAAATCATGCTCAAATAAAGGAACTTGATGAAAAACATAATGAAGTTTCATAATTAAGTTGAAAACATGACATGCATGAAGAATTTACTTGAAATCAACTTCAAAACTACCATAAAATGCACATGTATGCTCTATTCTTCTTCTTTCCTACTACCTTAGTTCATTTCATGCACTAACCTTTCATTTCCCTTTGAATTCACAGATTAAATGAGGTAACTACATAATTCAAGGATTGGATTCTTTACCTATAAGTTTCAATTCTTTGAGTTCTTGAGTGATTCTTCATAATGTCTCAAATTCTAGCTAAGTTCCAGTCAATTCCTCCCAAGTCTTTAGCAATCACCTTAGTTGAGCTCAAGTCTTCCCTTTTTCTCTCCATTTTTCATGTTTGAGCTATGAGGAGTGTGTAAAATGTATTAAAGGAATCAAAGTGGCCTTATATAGGCTCCATTTGGAAGACTTCATTAATAGCTAATCAATTGACATTATTTACTCTAATTTAATTGTTCCGAATTGAATTTCAACTGAACCTAACATAATACTTTAAAAATTCCACATAGCACATATATCAAGCCAATTTCGTGATTGGATGCCGATAAGGCCTTCGATTTACAGAACAAAATAGAAATTCAAACAGATATGTCTATGATGAACAGATAAAAACACAAATTACACAACACATATGCAATCAATTCAAAATCTGATCTTAATAACTTATTAAGTATATTAAATCATGGATTAATGTTAATCTTAGGTTGGGGTTGTTACACCGGCGCCCCCTTCTTCTTCTTTTCCTCCTCCTCCTCCTCATCCTCATCCTCGTCCTACCTCTAAAAGCCCTTTGCAAAACCCTAGTCGCAATAGCAAAGAGAGAGACAAAGAGAGAGAAAGTTCAAGCTTGTTCTCTGTTGCGATCGCGAAGAGAGAGAAAAAGAAAGAGAGTTAGATCATCACGTCGTTGATCGTCATCATCATCGTCACCATTTCAGATCGTGATGTGGTTTCAGATCATGAGAGAAAGAGAGCTCTGGTTCACGCCGAAAATCGCCTCTCACACCATCTTTCTCTCTCTTTGAGGAAGTGAATAGTATCTAGTTGTGCATTTATATATTGGTTTTTTGGTAATATTTGAAGTATATGAGGGGCATTTAAGTCATTACACTCCTCAAAACTTAGCTATCCGCTTAAGTTGTTTCTGTAATCACCTCTCAGCCAGCTTAAAGATTTAAGCTGAAAATCACTTAAAATAAGCTATAATCCATCTCTAAAAAGCTATATCAAACACTCCAAAATCACTTATTTTAAGTTATAAGTAGATTTAAACTGAAAATAAATTCTACCAAACAGGCACAAAGAAAGGCTTGACGGATTGGATTGGATTGGTTTATCCTATTTTTGTAATTTATGTATAGATAATTTATTTATAATAAAATTCAGAATTATTTGACAAATATAACCCTAGTTTGGTATAGGGCTATTAGGTTAGAATAATCACAAAAAGAAAAAAATAATTTAAAAAGTCAATAAGATAAAATATTATATTCAAATCATAATCATTTTATTTTTTCTTTTATAAAAGTCAAAAAACTCAACTCAAACGAGACTTTTTAGTTCCAGGTTTTGGGAAGTAGGTTAAAAGCTAACTTTTTAGTTTTTTTGGAAAAAATGTGTAAAAAAATTAAGAAGTGATGTGACCCAAAAGAGGTTAAAAGAAAAAAAAAATGCCAAAATAGCCAAAAAGTCAACCCACTTCCCAAACGAAGCCATAATGAGGAAAATGATATACAAATTTACTTTTTAGATCCAATAACGATGTGTCAACAAAATTATTGGTTGATACTTAAAGAATAAATGTGTGTGTATGAGAGAGAGAGAGAGAGAGAGAGAGAGTTGACTTAGCTGTCGTTTGGCAAGTGAGTTGGGACTAAAAAAATACAAAAAAATAAAATAAAATAAGCTAATAAATCAATAAGACAAAATGTTATATACAAACCATAATTATTTCACTTTTTATTTCATAAAAAATAAAAAAAATCAATTTTTTTTCCCCAAATGAATCTAATTTAACCAAGCTAACCAGTTAAAAACTCAGATTAAAAAAGTTCTTTTCAAATGAATCTAGTGCCACATTATTAGGTCTAAAAAAATGAATCTAATTTTTTAATCTGCATAGCAAAACTCATATAATAATTTGATTTCCTTATATATGTTTTTGAAAAAAGTAAACTTTTAATTTTTAAAAAATTATATTGTTACAATTATAGAATTAATTCGATTTATTTATAAAGGGCGAATTACACTAACAGTTTTTGTAGTTTGAGACTTGTGTCAGTTTGATCTCTGGACTTTCAATTGTGATACATTTAACATTAAATTTTGAATATCGTTTTAAATAAGAACAATTGAAGATATTCTTGCTCCAATTCAAAAGCAAAATCGTCAAATTGATAAAATATAAATTAGTTTGACAAAAATAAATGTCAAAAAATTATTTCTACCCACCAAAGATAAAATTATATAAAAATGATAAATCTTTTACATTTTTATTTTTTTTACCAAATTAATTTTTAGTATGTGTTTGAATAATGATCTTGTAATGTGTAGTTGTTTTTGTTGATATTTTTGGATGGTTATTATGTAATAGATGGTTGTATTTGTTGTTAACGGATATTTTTAAATGGTTATCATGTAATGGATGATTATTAAGCATTTAATGTGTAATCGATATGTTTAATATATAAAATGTTCTTTAGTTTTGGATTTTTTGATTTAATAGATTGGTTTAATAATAATTTCAAAGTTGTTGCTATGTTTAATTTTTGAAAAAATAGAAATTAATTTAACGAAAATAAATATCAAAAAAAATTATTTTAAAAACTTATTTCTACCCTCCTGTATGAACATAAAAAAAAAAAAAAAAATACCGTATTTGATGACAGAAATCCAATGAAGAAGATGATCAACACCACCTCACGATTGCTACCTACAAGACAAAACACCCACAGCCGTAGTCGGGGACCCTCCGACGCCTAAGTCAGTCCTCCAATATTATCAAAATATTTAATAAACTAATTTACAGAAAGAAATTGCGTACCTCAACCCATGAAAGTGTTGCCTATTTATAATATCCAATGACTTACTTAGCAGGTGGTTTGAATGTTTCAAAAGTCCTATCCCAAACAATCTTTGATTGTTCATGATTTCTATATCGATAAGATTTTATATCCTAATGAGTTTTGTGTAACATAAAACACTAATGCAGTGTTTGATAAGAATTTGACAACTGTCATACATATGATAATCCATAACCATACCACATGGCAATACCTAGACTCACATAATTCTTGTGATTGTGTTTATTCCCTCTCAATTGCCACCATAGCTTTCATTCTCTTTGAACCCAGTGAAAGAGTGGAAACTTTCTATTGTTCTGATAAAAATAGCTGTATAATATTACTTAGCTAGAACCATACATGAGTGCTAGGGTTTTTTTCCAAAATGCCTAACCTTGTTAAGATTTATTCTGAAAATGCCTAGTCTTACTGAAACTTATTCCAAGAATGCCTAACCTCGTTAGGACTTATTCCAAAAATGCCTAGCCTTACTAGGACTTATTCCAAGAATGCCTAACTTGGTTAGGATTTATTCTGAAAATGCTAACCTTATTAGGACTTATTCCAAGAATGTCTAATCTCGTTAGGAACTACCAAAACACCAACTTGCTTATTGGTAAGCAAAACCTGCTCGGCAAAAAATCCCACTATTGGTCAAACCTGCTAACCTACTTCGCAAAGCAAAACTCACTTAACAAAGATTTTTTAAGTTGGTCAAACCTACCAACCTACTTTGCCGAGCAAAACTCACTCGACAAAGATTTTTCAAGTTGGTCAAACTTGTCAATCTATCTCTTGTTCAAATCAACTTGGCAAGGAGATAAAGTTTTTAACCAAGGGTTAGCGTAATTCATTTTGCCTCCATGATCTATCAAGCACGGACTCCATTTTAGCATATTCGACCGAATAACGGTCTCTTTCCAACGCGGAATAATAATGCATAAAGTTGATGCTCCACATATAACAAAAAGCTGACATAATATATAAAATCTATGCTCCATGTCCAAAATGATAATGCGTAAAACCCATGCAATGTAGATAATAAAAATCCAATATAATTGATCTTCCATATCTCCGTGATTAGAATAATAGTACATAAGCTCTGTACTCTATATATAAAAAAATCTGATACAATAATTGATAAAAGTATCTCTATGTCCAAAATCATAATACATAAAAAAAATATGCTCCATAGAACTGCTCAATTCTCTCATTGAATCAGGTTTGACACTTATCTGGATACCAGCGTGGTGTTTTCTTCTCTTTGTTGGATCCAGTTGTTTCTTATAGATGGCGCCAATTGTACGGACATAAAAAAATACCGTATTTGATGATCCAACGAAGAAGATATTCAATACCACATCGCGATCACTATCTACAAGACAAAGCACCCCTAGCCATAGCTGGGGGCTCTCTGACGCCTAAGTCAGTCCTCCAATATTATCGAAATATTTAATGGACTAATTCATAGAGAGAAATTACGTATTTTAACCCATGAGGGTGTTGCCTATTTATAATATCTAATGACTTACTTAGCAAGTAGTTTGAATATTTTAGAAGTCCTATCTAAAATAATCTTCAGTTGTTCAAGACTTTTATATTGATACGATTGTATATCCTGGTGAGTTTTGCATAACATAAAACACTAATGCAGTATATGATAAGAATTTAACAACTATCATACAAGTGATAATCCATAATCATACCACGTGGCGATGTCTAGACCCACATAATTCTTGTGGATATTTTTATTTCCTCTCACCTCCCAAAAGATAAAATTATAGAAAAATGATTTGTTTTTAAAAAAAAATTCACCAATTTAATTTTTAGTTTTTTAGAAAAAAAATTTTGAAAATAGATTTTGAACAACAAACCAAACAGAATTTTGTAACAAAAAAAGTTTCAGCATTATTCATTAAAAAAAGACCATTATATTTCAAACAACATACAAGTTAACTAATACAAAATAAGTTGTATGAAGACTTTGCCCTTACAAATGGACCATTTGAAAAGGAAACATCTTTGATTGTCCTTGTTTGGAATAAAATTCAAAATTCATAGTTAAATGTTTCTTAACTGAAAAGTCAATAATCAAAATGACATAAGTCTCAAATTATAGAGATTGTTAGTATAATTCGCTTATTTATAGATGATCAGAAGAGTTTAAAGTATAAAGGAAATGGAAGGGTTCTGTCTAGTTATATTTCTTAACTAGAGAGTACTGTTGAGTCTCTGTGGGCTCACTATAAAATCTACATTGAAAATTCGAACCGTTCAATATGTAGAGCTTGTCGAGTACTTTATCCCTACAAAAATCACGTTGATCAGATATAAATAGAAACTTGATCAGATCATATTTGTGTTATAAAATCATATTTGTCGTTGACACAAATGTGATTTGATCAAGTGGTTATTGATATCCGATCAATGTTATTTTTTGCAAAGATAAAGTACTCAATGAAATTTACAAATTCAACAGTTTGAATTATCAATGCGGATTCTGTAGTAGGTTTACGAATGCCCAACAACATCTTCCAATCCAATTTGAACCGAAGAGAAACCTCCTCTTAATGCTATGTTTGATTGAGGGATTTGAGGAGGAATTTGAAAAGGGAAATGAAAAAAGTAGGTGAAATGTTAATAAAATATACTTACATTTCACTTAGTTTTACACACCTTTTCCTTTTCATTTTCACTTCCCAATTCTCCCAACCAAATACAAAGTAAATGAAATGGATAACAGGCATCGACTCAAAATGGAACAATCAATACAGTAAAATAATTTAGAGAGAAACTTAATCTCTAAATAAATATAAAGAAAAAAATATATATTTAGCCTTTGTTTAGCATTCCAATCTTGGACTAAAATAGTCACAAAATGACAAAATAGGTTAAAAAAACTAATAAAATAAAATATCACATTCAAACCATAATCATTTCATTTTTTCTCTCATAAAAGTCAAAAAGCCAAAAAGTCCATTCCAAACAAGACTTTTTAGCTCAAGCTAAAATAGTCAAAAAGCCAACCCACATCCCTAACGAGCCCTTGAATATGCAGTTTAGATTTAAATCTGATTTGGTATGAGTTATACATCTAATTTATATAATTCAAAAGAAAAAAGATTTCTCCCGAATCCCAGATCCCTTTTTTTTTTTTTTTTTTTTTTCTTTTTTTTTTTTTTTTCTTTTTCTTTTGTTTTAAGAGGGAGAGAAAGAGGAGAGAGGAGAGGAGAGGAAGAGAGAGGAGAGGAGAGAGAGAGAGAGAAGGAGGAGACACACACACACACAGACAGAGCATTAGAGAGATCCGATCGTCCGAAAGCGAGAGATCATCCTTCACGCGCCGAGCGATCGTGCGATCGCCCGGATCAACGCCAATCGCGCACCGCGCCGCGCCCTCCGCCTCCGCGCCCCTCCCTCTCCTCCTCTCCCCTCTCCCTCCTCCCAAAAAAAAAAAAAAAAAAAAAGGGGGGGGATTCGGGGGGGAGACCTTCGAGGTCCCCCATCGCCTCAATTCAAAATTATACCTCTTTTTTTTTTCTTTTCTTTTTTTGTGGGTGAATACGTAAAATTGTTGATTCAAATTTGGTAGACTGCCGTAGACGGAACAACCTGGTTTTGTTTTGGCAATAATACTAACACAAGTAATGTTTTGGATGTCACCTTCAGGTATTACAGTTGGTATTATTTAATTTGATAGAGTACTAATCACCTCATTTGATGTGATGAGTTCTATGAAATTTAATGTTTTTGTTTTTGCATAAAGATAAAATTAATAGATAATCTGATTAGTACCATATAAGACATTGTATTATATAATTTACAAATATGATCACTCCACCATTAATATTTATGTCACACAAACCACTTTTTTATTACATTTTATTTACAACAATATTTGGTAGTCCGAAAATAATTGGCTCGAAACTCAAAACGACGTCGTTTTGGGTTTTTTTTTTTTCCCTTCCTTTTCTTGCTTTTGAACACAAGCAGAGGCGAGAGAGAGAAAGGAGAGAAGAGAAGAGAAGAGGAAGAGAGAAGGAGAAAAGAAAGAGAGAAGGAGGAGGAAGAGAAGAAGACGGTGATGGTGGAGGAGGAAGAGAAGGAAGATCAATGGTGATGGCGGTGATCGGATCTAAATCTTTTTGTTTTTTCTTTTTTTGGCTGATGATGATGTGTCGATGAAGATGTCGTTGATGATGATGAAGATGTTGTTGATTTTTATTTATTTATTTATGTATTTTTCTAGTGGATCTAATCTGAAGATGATGGGGGGCAAAAAAAAATTGTTGGTTGTTGATGATGTGTTTATGAAAATATTATTATTGATGATGATGATGTGTTGATGAATGTTGTTGGCTGCTCCCTCTTCTCTTTTGTTTTTTTTTTTTTTTTTTTTCTTTTACTTCTTCAAAAAAACGAGAAAGAAAGAAGGAGAGAAAAAGAAAAAAAATAAAAATTTCAGGGTACGTGTCAGAATTGTTTTATTTATTGTATAATATTAATTTTTGTGACACATTTGTTACGGTTGGTGCAATGGAATCCATTAAACTTTTTACTTCTTGTTGTCTAAAACTGCTGCAGTGGTTGGAATCTCAAACTGCTATAGTAGTTGCTATTAGTAATAAATTATTACACCTTCAATTTAAAAGTAAGCTCCAATGATATGCTAAATAGATTGTCAAAAGTATGATATTATTAACAAAAATGCTTTAGAGCTCTAATATAGGAGCTCTAATAGCTCTAATGGGAAGATGGGACCCACCCTGATGTGATGTTTGTGCCTTGTTTTGTTTTGTTTTTTTTTTTTTTTGCTTTGACACATCACTAGAGCTCAAATTAGAGCTCTAGATTTAGAGCTCTCTAGCATTTTCCTATTATTAAAATTTTGTGCCAAATCTAATAAAGCGTTATTTTTACTTTTTTTATTATGGGGCCAACAAATAATATTTTAATTTGATTTTTCGTGAAAAAATAACTAATGTGCAATTAAAATCTCGTTTGGAAAGTAATTATTTTTTAAGTTTTTTTTATCATTTGATTATTTTAATAAGTTATTTTAATTTTTATATTTAGAAAGATGAGTTTAATTTTTTGTTGGATTATTGCATTAAAAAATATGTTTAAAATGATGTTGGGATACAAAATGACTAAAATGCCCCTATAACTGTGCACGGTCCGTTTCCAAGAGAAAAAAAAAAAAAAAAGCTTCCTTCGCTGACGCGGCAGTGCACATTTTCCAAGACACTTCAAACGGCTAAATTTTGAATTTTTTGTTATAAAAATATTTGTTTGTAAGAAATCAAATACTAAATATTACGAAATAAAAATAAATTTATAAATTTGTAAGAAATTTTACTTTTAATTCTAAATTAAGAATTTAAACAAATGGCAAATTGTTTACAAATTTGACTTTTAATTCTAAAAACTACGAATTAAAATAAAATAAATAACAAATTTGGGCAACATTTGAATTTTAATTATAAAAAATTAAAAAAATTGTAAGAAATTTGACTTGTCATTGCAAAAATTACGAATTAAAATAAAATTAGTACTCAAATAGCGTAGAAGTTTGACTTTTAATTATAGAAATTATAAATTAAAAATAATGGCAAATTTGAAAGAAATTTGACTTAAAATTCTAAAAATTCCGAATTAAAAAAACTTGGCAACTTTGTGAGAAATTTGACTGTTAACATTTAAAAATTACGAATTAAAATAAATTAGAACTAGCCTACAAAAAACCAACTTTTCATTATAAATTTTAGGATTTGTAAAAAAAAATTGCAAATTTGTAAAAAAATTGAATTTTCAGTATAAAAATTACGAATTACAATAAAAATACAAATTTGTAAGAAATTTGAATTTGAATTATAGAAATTATGAATTAAAAAAAATGGCAACTTTGTAAGAAATTTGACTTTTAATTCTTAAAATTATGAATTAAAATAAATTACAAATTTTTAAGAAACTTGACTTATAAATATAAAAATTACGAACACATTTGTAAGAAATTTGACTTTTCATTCTAAAATTTATGAATCTAATAAATGCAATTCGTAATTTTGTACAAATTTTGACTTTTATTTATAAATATTATGAATTACAAAGAAATAAAAAAATTTGTAAAACATTTGATTTGTAACAAGAGAGATGAGAGAGTTATTTTTCCAAGTTACTGCTGGAGAATTTATGAGTTGGTCCAATATTCAAAGGTTAAAATAGTCTTTTTACCCTCTGTTGATTAGCAACTGTCAATCACAAATTGGAGGGTCCGTTTATTTACGCACCATAAATTATTTCAAGGCAAAACCACTTTTAAAAGCACACCTTTAATAATTTAGTAAATATATCAAAAGTGACTCGTAGCTTGAATTTTACGCAGCTCGAATGGCCCGAATTGCCCAAAACGACGTCGTTTTGGACAGTGTTTTTTTTTTTTCCCTTTCTTTCTTTCATTTTCATTCTTTCCTTTTCATTCTTTCGAATAGACGGAGAGGGAGGAGAAGAGGAGAGAGAGAGAGAGAGAGAGAGAGAGAGAGAAGAGAGGAGGGAAGAGAATAGAAGAGGCGATCTAAGTAGATCCGGATCTGCAGAGGAATTTTTTTTTTTTTTTGTTGATGACAATGATGATGATGTTGAAGATGATGAAGATTTGTAGATCCAGATCTGCAGAGGAATTTTTTTTTTTTTTTTGTTGATGAAGATGACGATGATGTTGAAGATGATGAAGATTTGATGCGTTTTGATGCAGATCTTTGATGCAGATATTGATGATCTTCAATAAAAAAAACACATCAAATATATTTTTTTGCAGATTTTAAAATTTTGCGTTTCGATGATCTTCAAATATATATTGATGATCTTCAAAGATATATATTGATGATCTTCAAAGATCTGATGCGTTTTGAAGATATATATTGATGACTAAAAAATATATATTGATGATCTTCAAGAATATATATTGATGATCTTCAAAGATTTTTGAACACAGAAATCTGCATCAAAACTAAAAAAAATTTATGCAGATTTTTCTGCAGATATTGATGATCTTCAAGAAAAAAAAATTCTGCAGATTTTTCAAATTATCTGCGTTTTTTTTTATGCAGATATTTTGATGCAGATTTTTAGTTTTTCAGATTTTTCTATTTTTATGCAGATTCTTCTTCTTCTTCGGAATATCTGCGTTCTTTTTTTTATTTTTCTTCTTTTTCTTCTTCCAAAATATTTGCATCAGAAAAACACAAAAAAAAGAAAAAGAAAAAAACATCAAAACGACGTCGTTTTGACGTCGGGCCATTCGAGCCACTCCGATTTTGAGCTACGAATCGGAACTGTAAATATATATTTTGCTCATCACACCATAAATTTACATATTTGTCCTTACTCACACACCCATCCACAACAATATACACACAAACTCCCATATTTACCCTCACTCACTCACACACCTCCACACACCCACCTTCGTCCATCTTCCCCCCTCTATTCTCAGTTTCAAGCGGTGAACACTGCGTTGGTGCTCAACAAAGTCATTAAACATTAAACATTCGAAAACAAAAAGAAAAAAATACTAATTTTTGACATGAGACTACCTCATTAGTAATAAATTGACTCGTGTAGTCAACAAGACCCCCAGATCCAACATTATTACATTCCACAGATGCACAGTTCTGAAAAAAAATAAAAAAATAAATAAAATTTATAACTGTTCGGAAGTGCAGAGTTGAATTAAATGAAATAGTTCAACCGTAATAATCCGAACACATTGCATTTGTTCGGTTTTAGATAGTCAAACAAATAGAATATGTTCGATTGTAGTCTCTTGAACATATGTAAGTTGTTCGATTGTAGTCTGTTGAATATATGTAATTTGTTCAATTGTAGTTTGTTGAACAATGATAAATTGTTCACCTCTGGTTAACCAAACAACGATTTACCACTCATACACGAAAACGAAGACAAAAACAACAAAAAAAAATAACCTTTTCATTGCTCTATTCTTCCAAATGAGAATTGTCAGATGCATCCTTCATTGAATCTAATCAAAATCTTCAATAATATTATATTTTTGATTATTTGTTGAAAGGTTTTTGATTTTGGTTTTAGGGTTTTTGGATTCTTGACAGAGAAGATACGTAAGGAACAAGTTTGAAAATGATGAAATATATTATATTGATTTTTGTTCTTTATGGTAAATACACAAATGGTGTGTATCATAACTTGTCATTTATAATCATTTCACTTAAGGTTAAAATTGTAATAAAAAATAAATTAATTAATGATTTACCTTGAGAGAGAAAGTGGTGTGTAAATAGAATGACCCCAAACTGGAGCCTTAGTAACCGTGAGGCTTTTAGGCTTTTTTTTTCTTTTCATTTTTTGTTTTCTTCCCAAGAGGCTAAAATAACCTCTAACAATTGTTTCCGAACAATGCCTAAGTCACATTGCTAAAATTTAACATCTTTACAATACAACACTATTATAAATTTAATTTTAATTATTCATTTTAATATTATAGATGCTCTAAGTACTGCTATTATCAAAATAGTTGGTGCAAAGATGGTCTTTTGCTAAGATGAAGAGGCAGTATAATAGGAGAATCAAATCCATTGGCTCAACTTGTTCCAATTTGACAATTAGCCTCACATATGATAATTATCTATATATGTAGCTTTAATTGATGTTGAAGCATTCTAGTGGTTATTTTATATGCATATACATTTATTATATACTTAACCGATAGAATTGATTCCACAATTTTTGTATTCCATTTGTAAACACTTATACGCATTTCACTTTTTTTTATTAATGGTAATGGTGGCATCACCATAGTCACATGGAATTTATAGACCACCAAGACATCTAGGTTCCACTTGCGCATTTTAATACCTATGGGTTGGTTTGGGAAGTGGGTTGACTTTTTAGTTTTTTGACTTTTTGGACTATTTTAGTTTGGGCTAAAAAGTTTAGTTTGGGAAGAATTTTTTGACTTTTTGAATTTTTTGATTTTTTTTGTGAGAGAATAGTGTAATGATTATGGGTTAGATATGATGTTTTGTTTGTTGTGGCTAAAATAGCCTATTTTGTCTTTTGTGGCTATTTTAGCCACAAATCTTCTTCCCAAACAGACCCTTAACTATGAACTTTTTTTTTTTCCCCAAAAAATAAAAAATAAAAAATAGTCAGCTTTAAGAGGGTTTTTGGGATTATTAATTTAAAAAAAAAAAAAAAAACTTTTTTGGGTTTAAGTGAAAAGGTTAATATGATATTATTTATCTAATGACCAACAAATTCTGAACTTTTTGAAATTTTGACTCTTGAAAAAAAAAGAAAAAAAAAGAAGAAGCTTATTTCACATTTTTAATCTCTAGAGAGGTTTGAAAAGAAATGGGATAATTACATAATTGAATGATTTTGATCTCAAGAAATATTTTGGATTACTTATTTACTGTTTTACAGTGATGAATTGTTCTCTAGCATCCATCCTATTGACCGTTTCGTGCTTTTGAATTTGGTGTCACTGAACATGTGTGAAACGAAATGTGATGCATTGCTGTGAGAGAGTGTTTATTTCTTCAATCCAGCTGGCTAAACCTTGGATTATCTGTTTGTTTTATCTGTAAATGATTTGGTATGATAAAAATTTATTTGCAAATATATCCTCCTAACAGAAACCTAATTAATCTTTGCCTTGGAAAATAAATATTAACTTGTCCAATAATTTCGAGGGTTCGGATAGAATTGATGTTTATATCTTGTCTATCATTCTAACATTTATTTGTTTGGTTTTAGAAGATTGAGCCCACTTTTCAAAAAAAAATTTAAAAAATTTCTGTAATTTTTTTTTTTTTTTTTTTGTTTTTAGTCAAAATTTTTAATTTTTTTAAATGCACCTAATTTAGATATATTTAAAAAATATAATATTTATGGAAAAAATATTTAAACAATTCATCAAATACAAAAAATACCAAAAAAAAAAAAAAAGAAGTTATAAAAATTCAGTACATTTTCGTATTCTTGTATATTTATTGAATTTTTTAATATTTTTCACAAATATTTTTTACTTTATAGGTGCATGTGTGAGCGATTTTCCGACCACACTGCCCGTTTAGTGATCAGCTGGAGAGCACCGGCAGAATAGATGGCTTCTAGCTAACACAGAATGAAATATAAGAATCATGGTGGTTCGCCACCCGGTACTCGACGATCAAGTCAGTACTCAATATCTCTCAAAGATAAATCAATTTATTCAACTCACAAGCTTGAGCATAAAAAGCATACCTTAGACCCATGGGGGTGCCTCTCTTTTATAGCCAATACAATCCTAGTCCCAATAGGAGCCTGGTCCTAATGGACTTAGGACTCTTGCTAATCTAGGACTCTTGTTTATATCTTAGTTGAGCTTTCTTCATTCTAGGACTCTTGTCCTTTATCCGCTTATCTCGATTCCGATATCTTGAAGGTAACCTCGGCCTAACCGAGATAACCTAAGACAACTACCGTAACACGTGGGGATCTCGGTGACACTTGGTGTCACCTCGCCACGTGTTGGTACTCGAAAAATACATCCCCATTAACGCCCCCTAGGTTCTATTACCTCGGCATTACGAGGTGATGGAACCTATCTTGAACTTTTTCTCGTACATCGGCCTAAGAACTTTCTAGCCGAGATCATTCATTCGGGGCAGACATGTCCTCTTGATTCAAATCAATTCCTTACGCCAGATGAGTCATTATACACCAATCTTCAACCATTCGAGGACGCGTTTCATTCTATCGTCCGGTCTGCTGACGCTACTAAGCCGTCTTTTTCTCATACTGCATGCGACATGCTAATTTAGGCGTAATTATTGCTATTTTTGCCGTCAGTTTCAAATTTAGGAAAAAACGATTCCCTCTCTCTTTCTCCTTCACTTTTGTATTTTGAATCTCCTTACTTTCTTTCTCTCTAAAACTTTTTCTCTTTCAATTCTGCCATTACTCTTGCCCGAAGCCCTGCAACTGCCTCCTTCTGCCATTTTTGCGAAGCTCTGAAGCTCTTGCTACTGTTGCGTTCATTATCTGACCTCGGCGAAGCTTCATCCCGGCCTCACCTTTATCTGGTAAGCCACCGTTCCCTTCTCTTCCCAGTTCTCGCTTGTTTCTGAGATTTCTCGTTACTTGATTGTTCTGTATCTGATTTTGTAAATCTCATACCTCATCTCTTTTTTTTTATTTATACTGCGAATACTTCACCTCTGTTTTTGGCCTTCCAATCTTTCGTGTTCTTGAATCTGAGACTTCTTTTTTGCTTTCCTGTTTTCCAGATTTTCTTCCCTTCATACTCATCATTCGTAGATTTAGGCTTGGGATTTGCTGTAGATCCTTCAATCTTTTAGGAAAAACTGAAACCAACTTCCCCAACATACACATAGGTTAAGCCGAGGTCCTGAGAGCCCTTTAGGAATACTCTGTTTTTGTAGTCGAACACTTGTTTATATCAGGACCATGGGTGTGTGGAGGGATAGAGTCAATACCCCAACCAAGCTTCAGAACTTTAGGCAAGAATTTTCCATACTGAGGATGTCCACCTCGACTAGCCGAGGAGAAGGATTCCATTATGCCCGATGGTGATAAAATGTCTTTCCCTGTAGTAGCCTTCGTCCAGTGCGGACTTAGGTTCCCTCTAGATCCCCTCTTCCGCGAGGTCCTTCATTACTATACCCTGAACCCCATGCAACTTTCCATTAACGCCTATAGGACACTCAATGGAATAATAGCCTTAGCTCGACAGGAGAACGTTAGGATTACTCTAGCCGATATCCAATATTGCTACACAATGTGCCCCCTGAACCTTAAGGAAAAGGGTTATGTCTACTACCTCAAGCCGAGGTCCACTGCCTATAAAATAGTAGCCGACCTTCCAGACTCCAACAAAGGGGCTGGAGATGATTACTTGATCGTTTCTGGAAACTGGGAATTTGCCCCAGATGAAGAAGTTCAACTCTTCCCTCTTCCTCGAACGGTCAAGGAGGGCAAGGGTAAGAGTCCAACGTTTAACTGCTTAACTGTTGTTTTCGTCAATTTTTTCCAAATTGAATCTGTTTTTGATGTTGTATTTCTTCTTTGCAGATGTTCGCCAGCCACCCAAGGATTTTCGCCAATCATATTTCCTTAGGCCCGAACTGAAAAAGCTCTTAGACCTTCCACTTCAGCGACGAAAAGCTCCATTGTTGTTGAACTTCATCCCCACTTACACGTCCAAGTTGTCCGACGTTCCAAGGAAGAGGAAGAAGAGCGCTTCTTCATCAACTGCCTCTACAGAACAAGCTGCCTCCACATCTGAGCCAGCCGATCAACCATCAACCTCGGCTCCAAAGAAACGCCGACGAAGGCTTGTTAAAACAGCCGAGATGGAAAAACCAAAAAAAGTGGTGCTGAACCTCTTGGCCGATCTTCCAGATGATATGGATGATGCACCAGCCCAACCTCTGCCCCCACCAAAGCCGAAGAGAACCAAGAAGGCCCAGCCAAAGGCGAAGGCTACTGTGGATGACGCAGAGGCTGAAGATGCCCTGCCAATCTCCAAACTGGCCGAGAAGATCACTTCGGCTCCTGCTAAGAGACCTGCTGAAGCCCAGCCATCAGGGGCCACTCAGCAAAAGAAGCCAAGGTCTACATCTACCTCAACTTCAGGTTCCAGGGCTACCAAAGTTCCCTGGGAACCCAAAGTTACTCTTGAAAACAGGCCGGTCTACGCCAACGAAAGTGCTACCGACGTCAACATTGGCGTGGCACTCAGCACAGCAGTCCTTCTTGAGGGCGATATGGAGCGTAACGAAAAAATGAACGGCTACGAGAATTACGCCTTCATGATGCAGCATTCAGTCCAAGTAAGTCTACGAATTTGATAATTTGTCTTTCATACTCATAAAATTTTGAAATGTTTATAATAACTTCTGCCTTGTATTCTTCCAGGCCATCCAATACGCCCATACCTTCTCCATGCAGGCTTTTGAAACAGCGAAGAAGTTAGCCGACATGGAGAAGGAGTTTTCTCTTCTCCACAAACAAAACAGGGCCCTCCAGTTGAAGATGAAAAAACTGGAGGATCAGGCCGATGAGGCAACCAAGGCTAAGCAGATAGCCGATGAGAAGGCTGACGCTGCTGAGGCTGTTAAAACTGTTGCCATAGCTCAGCAGAAGGAAGCCGAGGAGAAAGCGGCCCAGGCCGAAAAAGAGCTACAAGAAGCCTTGGCCACAAAGAAAGCTGAAATCAATGCTGCTTATAATGAAGGCATGGCCGATGTCGCTGAAGACTATATGCTTCAGGTCAAGCAAGCATGTAACAGGGGATATTCCCTAGGTTGGAATGCTTTAGCCAAAGAGCTTAATCTTCCAATCGACTCGCCATGGCGCAAGACTAAGGCCATGCGTCTTCCTTGCCCTCTTCCTCCATCTCCAGGCCAAGCTGAAGAAGATGATTCTGAAGCCGAGGCTGAAGAGGAAAGTGAATGTGAAGCCCTGGTGAGGAAGGCCAAATCTCCTCTCAAGGCTGATCAAGTTTTGGACTTGACTGAAGATGAAGATCCTGAAGCCGCTCCCAAAAAGGCAGACATCGGCACTCTTTCCTCTGATCTTCTTTTAGCAGAGAGAAGTGTTGATGAAACCCTTGCCGAGATCGATCTTTGAAGTTGTAGCCGAAAACAGCCGAGGTTGCGAGAAATAAAGAAGAAATTTGTGGTGGAAGGGCGGACTGAGGTTGTGGCAGAAGAAAATGCTGGAGTTGTTCCTCAAGGGCCCCCCGAGGTCTCAGCCCAACCAACTCCTGAAGCTGAAACAACTTGAATGTCTTTTGTTTTTCTTTTGAACTTTGTTTCTTTTCTTTGTAAGCTGTTCTTTTTGGTGGCCGATGTGCCTCTCTGCTGCTTGTAAACAACTTATTTATACAATTGTTTGTTCTTGAACGCTTCAGACTTTTAATTCTTCTTACTGCTTCTGAATGATTCTGTACTTAGAATATTTTGCATGATTTCCAGATTCTTTCTTCTTTGCACAATCTCCTCGGGTAACATACCTCGGGCATGTTTTACCTGAAGATTTGCCTCGGCTAGGACTGCACCTGTAAACTTGTCATAAGCTTCAGCAAGTATAAAGCATATAAATTCAATTAATCTCTATCTTGTAAATTGCTACAAATTTCAACAAGTGAAGATAAACAATCATATTAGCTTAACTTTAACTTGTAAATTGCTACAAATTTCAACAAGTAAAGATAAGAAATTTATCTCGGCTTAACTTTAGCTTGTAAATTGCTACAAATTTCAACAAGTAAAGATAAGGAATTTATCTCAGCTTAACTTTAACTTGTAAATTGCTACAAATTTCAACAAGTAAAGGTAAGGAATTTATCTCAGCTTAACTTTAACTTGTAAATTGCTACAAATTTCAACAAGTAAAGGTAAGGAATTTATCTCAGCTTAACTTTAACTTGTAAATTGCTACAAATTTCAACAAGTAAAGATAAGGAATTTATCTCAGCTTAACTTTAACTTGTAAATTGCTACAAATTTCAACAAGTAAAGATAAGGAATTATCTCGGCTTAACTTCGGCTAAGCATTACTAATGTCTTTTCTCTGCCCCCAATGTGAACCTAAGTTTCTCTTGGGTTCTCATTATTCGAAAAATAACATCATGCAAAGTTGTATAACTTCAGAGGAATTCTGCTAAGATTTTATTGATCATATCGGCAAGAAAAAATCAAACAATATCTAATGATAGAAAAACTTTAAATTACAAGTGTTCCATGGTCTAGGCAATGTTTTGCCCTCATTGTCTTCGAGCCGATATGCCCCATTCCCTAACACCGAGGTGATTCTCAGAGGGCCTTCGATTTGGGCCAAGCTTGCCCTCTCTCGGATCCTTCTTATTGCCGGCGACTTTTCTCAAGACTAGGTCGTTGACTTGAAAATCCCTTGGATTGACCTTCTTGTTGTAAGCTTTGGCAAGTTTGTTCTTTGGTATCTTTGCAAAATTTGGATTGACTTTCTCTCTTCTTTCTTCTAGTAGGTCCAGATCTCGGGCTAGAGCACATCATTAGATCCGTTCTCAACTCCTGCGTTCGATCCTGGGATGCCGATCTCGATTGGAATGGCTATACGTGCCATAAGCCATGGCAAAAGGGATTCCTGTTGATCTTCTCGGCGTAGTGCGATATGCCCAGAGCACGTTGGGCAATTCGTCAACCCACTTCCTTTTCTTTGCACCTCTTCTTTATTCCATCTAGAATGACTTTGTTTGATGCTTGACTTGCCCATTGCTTTGGGGAAAGCTTGGTGTTGAAAAATAGTTCTTTATCTTGAACTTGGCGCAAAAATTTTGATGAGCTTCTTTGTCAAAGCGTGTTCTTATGTCGGCAACGATTGCTCTTGGAATCCCAAATCTGGTGATGATGTTTTCGGATGAAACTCTTCACATCCACATCTCGGATCTTGGCAAGAGGCTCTGCTTCTATCCATTTTGTGAAGTAGTCTGTAGCTACCAGTAGGTACTTCCGTTGCCTAGTTGCTTGGGGCAATTTTCCAACAAGATCCATGCCCCATTGGGCAAATGGCCAAGAAATTTGAAGCAGGTTGGTCGGTGGTCGATGTATCAATGGTGCAAACCTCTGGCATTGTTCACACTTCTTCACATAGGCCTGCATCTTTTTGCATATAGGGCCACCAATACCTGGTAATGGCCTGTGAGCTAACGATCTGCCAACGTGGCTTCCAAACTCCTTCATGAATTTCATCTGAAAGTCTTCGACCAAGAGGGTGTACACACCTTAAAGAGGTCCATGAAGGATCTTCGTAGAGATGTCCTTCTATTTGTCGGTGAATCTTGCCGACTTCAATCGACCTTGTGTGCTTCCTTCGATCTTCGGCGGCTTGCCCTCTTCAGAATGCAACAATTGCATCCATCGGCTTGGTCCCAAGTCCGCACATAATGCTTCTTGCATTGTGTTCGGTGGCTCTATCTTTCGGGCGGTAGGTAATCAATCATTATTGTCCTCGTCTTCCCGGTTTGCACTGAACTTGCCAAATTGGCCAGCGCGTCGGCGTGGTTGTTATCATCTCGGCTAACCTGAAGAAGTCGGCAGTTTTGAAACATGTCTGCTAGTCTGATGACTTCTTTTGCGTATGCCGACATCCTTTCATCTCGGGCAGCAAACTCTCCTGTAGTTTGATTCACTATAAGTTGTGAGTCACAAAAAACTATTACCTCATCTGCTTCTGCCACGGCTGCCAACTTCAGTCCAGCAATCAGTGCTTCCTACTCCGCCTCATTGTTCGAGGCTTTGAACCCCAGTCGAATGGACTGTTCTAATATCTCCCCATCGGGGGAAATTAGCACTACTCCTGCCCCTGCACCCTGCCGGTTTGAGCTTCCATCAACGAAAAGCTGAAAGGAGTCTCCGATGTAGATCTTTGCAGGTCGAGTTTTCCTTCCTTTGTTCCTTGGCCTTTGGCTGGGCTTCTCCTTCCTTGCTCGGACGCCATTCATCTCGGCTCAGCGGAGCCCGATGTTCGATGTACTCTGGTGAGAACTCGGCCACAAAGTCGGCCAAGACTTGGCCTTTAATTGCGGTTCTTGGCCTGAACTCCAGGTCATACTGGCCCAAAGTTACTGCCCATCTTGCAATTCTTCCTGTCAAGTCTCCTTGTTGCAACAAGGACTTTAATGGGTGCTCTGTCAGAACCACTATCTTATGAGCACGAAAATAATGGTTTAGCTTCTTTGAGGCCATTACGGGCAGACATTAATTTCTCTAGTGATAAATACCTTGTTTCTGCATCGGCCAAGGTTTTACTTACGTAGTATCCTGCCTTCTGCTCTCCCTTCTCTTCTCGGATAATCACAGCACTCACAGCGTGCTCTGAACCAGCTAGGTATAAAACCAGTTCCTCCCCAGGTTGAGGTGTTGAGAGGATCTGGAGCGAGGTGAGGTATTTCTTCAAGTCGGCCATGGCCTCGCATTCCTCTGTCCATAAAAATCGTGGCCTTTTTCACAGATTGAAAAAGGTTTACACTTGTCCGAACTTGGCTTATGAACTGTTTAGGGCTGCGGCCCTTCCAAAGATGCATCTGAACTGTTTAGCGATGTCGGACTCTGTAATTCGAGAATGGCCTTGATCCGATCTGGTGGCTTCAATGCCCTTCTTGTCACCAGTATCCCAGAACTTACGGATCCGACTCCAAAGCGCATTTCGATGCGTTTAGTCGGGCCGATATGTTTGAGTATGTTGAACACCTCTTCTAAGTCGGCGAGATGATCCTTCGGTTCCTTGGTCTTCACGACCATATCATCGATGTAGACTTCCGCATTCGCCAATCAAGTGTCTGAACATCTTGGTCACCACCTTTGGTAAGTTGCTCCTGCGTTCTTCAACCCAAAAGGCATGACTCAGTAAAGATCTGAGACCTTTGGGAGTGATAAACGCTATCTTCTCCTCATCCGGTACATGGCTATCTGGTGGTACCCCTATATCGTCAAGCTCATCCTTCCATGTCCAGATGTGGCGTCCTAACCCGGTCGATCTTTGGCAGAGGGAAGGCTGTCTTTGGGGCGAGCTTTGTTCAAATTTGTGAAGTCTACGCAGACCCTCCACTTGCCATTCTTCTTTTTTACTACCACGGTATTTGATAACCACGTCGGATAATTGGCTTCTCGGATGGCCCTGGCCTCTAGAAGTCTAGCTACTTCTTCTTCCACTGCTTCGATGTGCATCAACGTCGGTCTCCTGGCTCGTTGTATTACAGGTTTGGCCGACCTGTCAACGTTGAGTCTGTGGCATGTGACCTCGGGGTCAATGCCAGGCATTTCATAAGGTGTCCAGGCGAACACCTCAATATTTTTTCTCAGAAAGGCTTCCAACTCCCTTTCTTCTTCTTCGGCTAATCCTGTGCCGAGAAGAAAGAAGCGTTCCTCATCACCCTCTTGGACGAAGACTTTCTTCAATGCTTCTTCACTCTTCTCGGTCGGCTCCTTGCCGACATCATCTAGGACTTTCATGTCCTCTTCTTCAACCTCTGCTTCCGCTGGTTCTCGAATGCTGCAGGTTAACTTCATTGCTGCCATGGAGCAGTTTTTCGCCTGCAACTGATCTCCTCTGATTTCCTCAATCCCATGTTACATTTGGGAATCGCGTAGCTTGATGCAAGGTTGAGAAGCGCCCCATTGCATGCAACCACGGCCTCCCGGGATGATGTTGTAAGGCGTATCAATCACAATAAATTCTGTCCTCATCTTCTTCGTGCGGCTTGTACCTCCAAGCTTGTTGCGCCTAAAAGGCCATGTCGGCGTTCCATTGAAGCCGACCATCGGGCCGTTTGACTCCATATCATCGGCGAAGGCCTAACTCCTTATAGCATCGACATACATGATGTCGCGGAGTCGCCTTGATCAATCAAGATCGTTTCACTGGCACTCCCCAACTGGAGGGTACTACCAGGCATCATTGTGCGTCTTGAACCATGTCAAGGTCGGCATTGTGAAGGTTATCATTGGTCCTTGGCAATCTTCAGGCCGAGGTCTTTTCAGTCCGACCTGGTTGACATGCTGCAGATGTTTCACCCTCTGCGTCTCCCCCCGTATGTCGTCTTCATTCACCTTTGAGTGGTTCGCGTTAACCACCCGAGGTCCACACGCTAGTTCTTTGTCTTTGGGGGAAATTGGTGCTTGAGGCAATCGTGCCTGTTCTTCCCTGGTTCGGGCCTCATCCACAAGGTCTCTTAAATGGCCTTGTCTCACCAGATCTTCTAAGTGTGCTTTAAGGGCCCTGCAACCCTGAGTTGGGTGACCCTGCTCATTATGGTAGGCACAACGCCTACTAAGGTTTCTCCCCATGAATTCTCCTTGTGCTCTTCTGCCATACAAGTAGGGCTGATTTCGAATTTGGTCAAGGACCTTTTGGATCGGAATTCGGAACACCGTCGTCACTGCTTGTTTAGTCCTTAACTCCGTCTCCTGTTTGTTTTGTCCATTGTTGCCTCGGCCTCGCTTCGGCGAGCCGTTGCCTTTTTCTGTCTTCGTATCCTTGTTCCCCGAAGTATCTTCCTCGGCTCGTGCGTACTTCTCAATTCTCGCCATAAGTTCTTCCATGCTCTTTGGCAGGGTCTTTGCCAAAGACTTCCGCAATGGACAGTCATCCTTCAGGCCGTTCTTGAAAGATACGACTGCCACTTCCTGGTTGCACTCTGGTATTCGATTGAACACCTCATAGTACCTCTTTGCATAAGCCCTAAGGCTTTCGTCTTTGCTAATTTTTAGGGCCATCAACGCATCCACCCTCAGTGGCTGCAGTTTGTTTGTTATGAACCTGGCAACAAACATCTCGGCGAGCCTTCGACTCTTCACGCTCCCTTTGGCGGTTTGTGGAACGATCGATGCAATTTCCCGAAGGATGAAGGAACACTTTGCGAGCAACAGCGGCTCGTTCCCACTGTACAAAGCCATGGAATTCAAAAATAATCCAACATGGAAGTTAGGGTCCGACTTACCATTATATATCTGGAGCCTCGGCATACTGAATCTTTTTGGCGCGACAAATCTATCCAATTCTGCCGAGAATGGAGTCCTCGGCTTAACCGGGAAGTTACTTGACTCGACATTCTCTGTTTCCTCTTGAGGTAATCTCTTAAGTCCTCTTTACTTCTTCCTGCACCGTTGTCATTGGGCTTCGATCTTTTCGGCTTACTCTCGGCCTCATGGTGGCCCTTTTTCGATCCTTCTCCGGCGCGCCGAACACAATATCCGCCGGAACATGCCGATGTTCTTTGGGGTGCTTCCTTCTCGCGATATGTCGCCGGGACTCTTCTCGTCTCGGCTCTTCTCGGCCGACTTCCTGGAAGGTCGGTGAGAGTACCTTCCGCTCTGGTGTGTTGTGGGGCTTGGGATTTCTTTCCGTCCTTCTTCGGCCGTTCTTCTTGGCATTGGTGTGTCTGCGGCGGATATGGCGCATGACATTATTCGCATCATGAAGTTGACGGCGAAGGTCCGCCAACTTATTTGCCATCTCCTTTACTTCTTCATCCCTCCTCGGACATCTGTCTTTCCATGCGGAGGTCCTCGTTATAGTATTTGCCCCTGTCTGCTTTCTTTGATGTATCACCATCTTGTCCGACGGCTTTTTCTGCGTGATTCTGATCACGAGTTTCTTCGTTGTGGTCTCCTTCTTCCGCGTTAAGGTCGACGGGTCTTCCACTCCCGACTGGAGTGTCGTCCCCTACCTTTTCCCTTTGCGCGTTACTGGCCATCTACTCTTCTCTCGTTCCCACAGACGGCGCCAAATTGTGTGAGCGATTTTCCGACCACACTGCCCGTTTAGTGATCAGCTGGAGAGCACCGGCAGAATAGATGGCTTCTAGCTAACCTGTAACAGAAATATAAGAATCCCGCGGTGGTTCGCCACCCGGGGGTACTCCGACGATCAAGTCAGTACTCAATATCTCTCAAAGATAAATCAATTTATTCAACTCACAAGCTTGAGCATAAAAAGCATACCTTAGACCCATGGGGGTGCCTCTCTTTTATAACTAATACAATCCTAGTCCCAATAGGAGCCTGGTCCTAATGGACTTAGGACTACTGCTAATCTAGGACTCTTGTTTATATCTTAGTTGAGCTTCCTCTTCATTCTAGGACTCTTGTCCTTTATCCGCTTATCTCGGATTCCGATATCTTCGGAGGTAACCTCGGCCTAACCGAGATAACCTCGGCACAACTACCGTAACACGTGGGGATCTCGGCTGACACTTCGGTGTCACCTCGGCCACGTGTTGGTACTCAGAAAATACATCCCCACAAATATTTTTTACTTTATAGGTGCATATAAGTTATGTGCATCTAAAAAATAAAAAATTTATTTAAAATATTAAAAATATTCACTAAAAGCTAAAAAAAATTTCAAAAAATTTAATTTTCAAAAAATCAATCAAAACAAAACAAAATGATTGATTTTTTTTAGCAATGACCCCCAGCTTCTCTACCAAAAAATTAAAAATTAAAAAAATAATCACATAATAGAGCTTCAATGAGTTAGGCACATATTAGCCCTGTTTGGTGCAGCTTAAAAGTTGCTTATTTCAGTTTTCAGCTTAATTTAAGTTATTTTGATGTGTTTGGCTTAGTTTATAGCTTATAGCTTTTTTGAAATCAGAAATCAACTTATTCTTTGAGTGGGGCAGGAGATGCTTAATTTATAAGTCAGAAATCAGCTTATGTTCATAGTTATAAACTATAAGACCATCTCCAACGCTGTACCAAATCTGATATCAAATTTGAATTTTGATGAAAATGATACTGTTCATGGCTCCAACCGTTCAGCAAAGCTGGCACCAAAATGAGATTTCACCAAATCTTTCATCAGATCGACGATGAAGAAATAAATTCACCAAAACACTGTTACGGACCGTTGGAGAGGAGGAGCCGGTCGACCAACCGGTTGCCCGGCCGGTTGACCAACCGGTCAACCAGTAAAAGTTCAACAGTTGACAAAAATTCAAAAAAAAAAAATTTTTTTTGCCTAACTCGTCGGCCGGTCGACCACCCTGATCGTCGAAAAAAGTTCAAAAGTTCAAAAAAGTTCAAAAATTCAAAAAAAAAAAAAAGAAAATTTTTTGGGCAAACCGGTCAACCGGCCGGTCGACCACCCGGTTGTCCCGGGACAAATTTGATGAATGGTGAACCGTTGGAGCATCTGTTATAAAATTTGATGAAATGGATACTTTTTTACTCAAATTTGGTGAAAAATTTGAGTAAGCGTTGGAGATGCTCTAAGCTGTTTAGGCATAAGCTATGAGTACTTTCCCACAGCTCTACCAAACAAGACCATTGCCTCGTCTTCCCTCGACTAGCAATGTTTAGAAATTAGAGTACCATGGGCATTTTTTTTTTTTTTCAAAATTGAGGGCAAGTTTGGAATCTTTCAAAAAAGACAAAAAAACAAAAAGTTACTCAAAAAGTTAAAAAGTTAACACTATTCACCAAAAGTCAATAATTACGGCTGCACAACTCCCAATTCGAATTTTTCCCTACAAATCAATTTTTACAATTTTTTATTACATATTTTTTTTATAAAAAGTCAAAAAGTTAACCCAAACATTCATATTTTCAACCTCAATTTTTTAATCCAAAAAGACAAAAAGTGCACTTATTTAGGACACCCCAAACAAGTCTTGAATGTTGTTCATACTTTTTAGATGGATCTCTACATGATTGTGTAATTCATATTGTCCATGATCTCTGCTTAATTTGTACATTATGTTATAACATAAGCTTTTTGATTGGTGAATAAATGGCAAATATAAATAAGGGTAACATTTCAAATAAGAGAAAGGGAGTATGCAAATACATTTAAACTAAATAATTAATATCAAATCGTTAATTAAAAAAGTCACTTTATTTAACATAATATATCCATTTATTGTATCATTATATAAACATTGTTAATAAAAAGTAGCTAAGACCCCGTTTATTTTCAGAGGTAGAATGGATGAGATTCATAGTGAGGGGATTAATAGTGAAGGGATTGATAGTGAGGGAATTTAGTAAAATTGTGTTTGTTTTGATGATATTTGTTAGTGTAGGAATTATTAAATTATTTTCTATAAAATAAAAAAAAATACAAAAAATTAAACATTAATGTTCAAAAAAAAAAAATTCTCAATATGAAAAAAATAAAAAAAGTTCTAATCCCCTCACTATTTTTTTAATACCACCTCCACCTCCACCTCCACCTCCACCTCCTCTATCCCAATCTCCTTTCTAACCTCCATCTTAATACCCTCCTTCATCCTAATCTCTTCCCCAACTCTACAAATAAACCAAACACTAAATAACTCCACATCCATCTTAATCTCATTCCATCCTTTATACCCCAAAACAAACGGGCCTAAAGGCAATCCACCCCGTAATTTGTCAATAATAAGCTCTCTTTTTTCATTTTTTGTTAATTTTTTTTTGAACTTACGGAATATTCTAACACAAATTCTCAAAATAAAGTTTAAACTAAATATAAAAAAAAAAAAAAAAAAAAAAAAACCTTAAACAGTCTATATTGTAAACTTCATCAAACTGGGCCATCATAGACATCCTTATTGGGCTGAAGATTGGGCCATTAAAAGTAGGCGATGAAAAACGATGCAATTTGAGAGTTATTCAGCAAACTGCGTTAAACGGGCCCATTAGCAATTATACGGGGTCCTTATATATGGAATAATATCATTAAAAAAAAAAAAAAAAACAGCTAGGAGTAATTACCATCCCATTAAAGAAATTTAAATATCATTAAGTTTTATTTACCTTTTTTTTTTTTTTTTTTTTGGAGAACGATCAAAACACAACCATAACATTACTAAACTGAATATAAAGAGTTTACAGATTTAGCTAGTTGATGAGCAGGTTCAACTAGTTGCCTGGCTACTTCAATTATACATAGAAATTCAAAACATTTACTTAGAAGACCACATATCTTGGATAATTAGATCCATCTCCCAATCCAGCTTGCAAGATTGTACAAAACTATCCACAAGCACCTTGGAGTCAGTAAAGAGAGCAAGGCATTTGATATCAGTAAGTTTTGCCCTCATTAAATGTTCTTTCATCTTCTCTTCTCATTCTCTCTCTCCCTCATCTCTCTTTTTTCACTATTTTTTCAAAAACTTCACACCACCATTATCTATCACTATTACTGTCGTCGCCATCCACCTATCACCACCGCTACCATCACCTTCTATCCACCATCACCACCGTTGTCGCCGTTTGCCCACCACTACCATTGTCGTCGTTATTGTTCGCCTACTTCCTCTATCATCATATATCCGCTACTGTCATCGCAGATCTATACTCTACCGTTGTTGATCTATACAACCACCATATCAAACGCCTCCTTTGTTTCAAATTCAGATTTATTCAGTAATAAAATTATCAATCTCTCTTGTTCTTTGTGTATGTGGAAGAGAATGGTAGACTTTTGTAAGTGAATGAGTGAATATGAGTAAGGATGGTAGATATTAATAAATAAATTAACAGTGATAAATTTATCAGCTTGGTCAATAAATTTACAGTAATAAATTTATCAGTTTGGTTAATAAATTTACAATAATAAATTTATTAATCAAGATTTATAGGTAAATAAATCTAATTAATAGGATCGACCCATAAGTGCCCCTCCATAAAAACATATTGAAAAATGATATACTAGTCCACTTTGATGACTCACTTTCTAAACTTAATGATATGTAAGAGAAATTATTGGTTGATGATTAAAGAACATATAAAAAAGAGAATTGTCTTAAATATTCTACTTAGATTACCACATCAAGGACTGTGTAAAATAACGTTCAATCCACTAAAATCGCACGATCTGTATCAATCATCACCTACCTATTCGTTAACTACGGATTAAACTTTAAAATTTATAATATGTCTTCAAAACCACTCCCCTTTGCTATAGTTAATGCATATATTTTTTTAATCTCTAATGAAATATCGAAGTAAAAATGAATATGAAAGAGATTTAAGATGTGAAATTTATTGCAAATTAGTAGTTATATATGATAAATATTATGCAAAATTAGTTTGTATTATATATATATATATAAAATATTATGCAAATTAGTGTTATGTATTATGTAAAAATACTTGATAATTGTTTAAGAATATTTTTCAATCTACTAGCAAATTGAAATCATTCCAAACCGCGGTTTAATTATTTTCTAATCCACCATTCACGGGTTGATTTATAATTTATCTCAAACAGTCTGAATCACGCCACGCACACCCCCACATCATTAGATTTTTAAAATAAATCTAATTTTTTTAACTAGCTTAGCATTACCCAAAAATATTTAAAAAGAATCAACAACCTGGTGTTGATAATGATCTTTCTTCTTGTTCTTTTTTTCCCTCTCTTATATATCATTCATTTATATAACTTAGCGAATTAAGACATTCAACTTGCCCAATCCGCTGGTTCAAATCCGCTAGAATAATTCAACCAACTTGGCTAGTTTAGGGGAATGGTGATTTGATGGCAGATAGGACAATTTGTTACCCTGCGGAAGAATCGAAATTTTTTTCCCAAATCCCCCAACCGAAGCTGTGCACACCCTAGAGAAAATTTTCAAAAAGTATGTTGCTATTATTTTTGATGGGATAATATAAGACATGAGGAATGTATGATGGTTATTGATGTGTAACATTACAACCTACAATTCAAATATGGTTGATCGAGTTATTGGGAATTGGATTACACTACCCAACAGGCAAAACACTTCAAATTGTAAAGATTCGTGTCCTTTCATTCCTTTAAATAAACAGGTCCAAGTTTTGAGTCATTAAGATCAGAGGACTATGAAATCTCACTCACTGGCCTCAATTTGTATTGAAAAACAAAAAACCCATCATTGCTTAAGTCAGAATGTTGCGATTCCACACCCATTCCCAACTGGGAATTTACTGATCACAATGCAAAGTTTAATCTACTGTAATAGTATAATTTACCTTTGCAATTGTGTCCCTCTTTTACAGATAGAGATGTCTACTTATATGACAAGTTTTTTAATGTCTTATGTTGTACTATTCTTCGCGTGAACTTCCATGTTGTGCCTGGTTCTTAATGCCTTTGTGATGTTCTATTAAATGTCTTGAGAGGTAGGGGTGTAATTTTGACCCGCGGCCTGTGAGTGGCCCGAGATGGGCCCGGCCTGTTAAGATCTATTTAGGCCCGAGCCCGAGGCCTCGGGCTAGGGCCTGGGCCATCGTTTTGAAGCACGGCCCATGGGTCGGCTCAAGGCCCGCCCAAAAGCCCATCCTGAGGCCCAACCCCCCCGACCCATCCGAAGTCCAGTGTTATTTTTAAAGGAAAGTAATAAAATTTTGGTGAAAAAAATAAAAAAAATTTGTTTAGACCCGCCCAAGCTTGCCCAAAGCCCAAGCCCAGGTCCAAGCCAAGGGTCTGGCCCGAGGCCCGGCCCACTAGCTCGCCCAAAGCCCAAATACTCCTGGGCCTAGGCCTAGTTTTTCTGGCCCGGCCCAGCCCGATTTTTTGGTGGGAGCCCACAAGGCCCAACATGGGCCAAGCCGGGCTAAAATTACACCCCTATTGAGAGGTAGAAAGTTGCATAGGATGACAGTTAGCTATTAGCCGTAACTCTCATTTCAATAATCATGAAATTATTTAAGGCTTATTTTTTTATTTTTTTTCTTCATATTTTCTGATGGAATCAATTATGCGAAATTTTCGAGTGATCAAAGATTAATTGAACATATACCTAATAACAATATTAATAGAAAAATGTTTCTCTCTCTTAACCCTCCTTAGAATATATCATATTCAGAATAATTGATAGGGATCTAAATATACTTTTATAAATAGAGAGATGACCAGTTTCATAATATAACTATAACTCTACTTACCCATCAAAGTAGGAGACTTAAAAATTATTTTATCTATTCATCAATCAAATAATAACTTATAATTCAAGATACGAAATTATAATCTTATTAAATTTAT
This sequence comes from Camellia lanceoleosa, assembly GCA_025200525.1. Lineage (NCBI taxonomy): Eukaryota > Viridiplantae > Streptophyta > Magnoliopsida > Ericales > Theaceae > Camellia > Camellia lanceoleosa. The sequence continues at coordinate 164,843,679 of CM045761.1, read as the reverse complement.
AATTCATATTGTTATATCATATGAGTCACTATAATAACTAAATAATTAAATTTAATCTTACATCACATCCATTCCCAACTGGGAATAGATTGATCACAATGCTCAAAGAGAGAGATATCTTAAGTTTAATTTACCTTTGCAATTTATAATTCATATTGTTATTTTTATTTTTTAGAGACGTTTTTACAAAAAGTGTCACTAATTATTAGTTTTTAGCAACAATTTAAAAATTGTCACTTAGAGCATCTCCAACGATTCATCAGATTTTTCTTCAAATCTGAATAAAAAAAAGAAGATTTCCTCTATTTGATATCACCTGCTCCAATGGAGAAATTTGGTTTTTCATCAAACGGCAGGTCGACCGGGCAGACGACCGGCCGATCGACCAGTCAATGTAGAAAAATGAAAAACCTGATTTTGAAACAATTGGGGCTGTTGTGTTGTGTTGGGACTGTTTTGAAACAATTCAAAAAATCTAACTTACTCTATTTCTCTCTTTATAATCCCTTTACAGACGAATCTTTTTTATCATACTAGCATCAACTCTTTTATTCTCTCTCTTCACTACATCAAACTTGAGTAAAAATTTATAGAAGTAGGAACAAAGATTCAGTTTTTGTTTATCGATTTCGGATTTAATGAAATTTCTGCTTTTGGGTTTTTGATTACACATCATTACGGAGACATATATGTGTTTGTTTGGTTGATTTTTGATTTCTTCTTCAAGTTTGCTACTGAGGTATACTGATCTTTCTCTCTTCCCCTATGTCTTTTTTCATTTTTATTTTTACTGAGAAAATAAAGAGGTGGTCGACCGGGGAGTCAACCTCCTAGTGTAAAATTTTTACAAAATTTTGGATTGAGGTGGTCATCCGGAAGGACGTCCGGCCGGTCATCCGGTGGATCCACACTCAACGGCTACGCATAGTAATTTGCTGAAAGGTGCAACACATCTTCAATTTGGTGAAAATTTGGAGCTGTTCTCAATTTGATATCAGTTTGATAAAACCGTTAAAATAAAAAAAGATGTATTTTCTCACCAAATTTAAATTTGATAATACATTTACTTAATAGTTGAAAATGGTCATATATGATGAGTTTTTTAAAGCCTTATGTTGTGCTATTCTTTGCGGAAGGCCATGTCGTGCCTGGTTCTTAATGCCTGTGTGATGTTCTACTAAAGGACTTGGAGAGGCAGAAGCTGCACAGGATGACAGCTAGCTATCAGCCTAACTCTCATTTCAATAATCATAAATTGTTCAAGGCTTATTTTTTTAGTTTTTTTTTCCTTCATATTTTCTTATGGGCTCACCGTCTACACTTGTGGGCACCTCAACTCAAGGTACAAGTTCTGGATGAAATAAAGGGTTAATTTCCACATGTCCTTATAATGTGCCCCATTAAATCTCATAAATATTTGTATAAATAAAAAAATAAAAAAATCTTAATCTTAATAACTAGACTTATAGATTTTTTGTGACAATTATCTATTGCTAAAAATAGACAATTAATAACTATTGTCTAAATATGTTCCTAAAAAATGACAATTAATGATTTTTTTTTTTGTGATGAACTTTTTAAATTGTTGCTAAAAACTAATAATTAGTGACACTTTTTATGAAAACGTCTCTAAAAAATAAAAATAAAAATAAAAATGAAAATGTGTGATGACAATTAAAAGTGAACATGATTTGTTGATACACTAAAGAATACTTATTGGTACACCCATCTTTCTAGTAAGGCTTTTAAGTCAGTTACACAAAAATAAAAGCTAGTCAGGATGAGTTAACCTGAACTGAGTCATGTGCTTTCAAGCCCAATGATGAACCTTAATCACAATTGTAAATCTAAAGTCTTTTACAATTAGTAATTTTCGTTTCCCTCTTAAATGCTTTTACATTTTGATTTTTAACCCAATTGGTCACGAGTTCAAATTACGAAAATAGTCCTCCGAATGGAAAGACTAAAATTATGTATACTTGATTGTCCCAAATCACTCAATAACAAGAGTCACATTAATTGAAAATGCCCAAACGAAGGTGAACTCAATTACACTATACTAGCTGATCACATTGCCAATGGTTTGTTATAAAACTCTTTGCATTGCACTTGGGTGATCACTTTTCTTATATCCCTAATGTTCTCTCTTTGCTACCAGGCCAATGGTTATGACCTAAATCTGGAAAACAACCCGTCATTAAGACAATCAATATGTTTGTTCCCTCAAACTCATTCGTCTCTGGACCACATTGCCACCAATTATGGCCACTGTGAAGCTCAACCTAACCTACACCAACACAATACACTCAAGAAAAAAATTAAATTAAAATTCTTTATTTCAAAGAAAAATGTACTTTTTTTTTTTTTTTTTTGATCGAGAAAACCAGCCCAACAATGTACTTTGCTCGATAGTATAGGTCGGGACCAATTTCAAAGAAAAATGTACTTTGCTTGATAGTATAGGTCGGGACCAATTTACTAAGCTATGATATAGTGTGTTGAAATAATGGAAGCAAGGTACATAATATTAGGCATGACCTTACGCTGTGTTTGGTTGTGGAATTTGAGAAAGAATTTGAAAAGTGAAAGAAAAAGGAAAAAGGTGTGTGAAACTATGTGAAATATAGGTATATTTTTTTTCACATTTCACCTACTTTTTCTATTTCTCTTTTCAAATCCCTCTTCAAATCCCTCAACCAAATACAACATTAGTGTTCCAAACTTCCACATCATTAGCTAGTTTTATTATTTTTATTAGTCCTAATTCATATTATTTTTTTTATTTTTTAGAGACGTTTTTACAAAAAGTGTCACTAATTATTAGTTTTTAGTAACAATTAAAAATTGTCACTTAGAGCATCTCCAATGGTTCATCAGATTGTTCTTCAAATCTAAATGAAAAAAAGACGATTTCCTCTGTTTGATATCACCTGCTCCAACAGAGAAATTTGGCTTTTCATCAAACGGCTGGTCGACCCGGCAGACGACCGGCTGATCGACCAGTCAATGCAAAAAAATGAAAAACCTGATTCTGAAACAATTAGGACTGTTGTGTTGTGTTGCGTTGGGGCTGTTCTGAAACAATTCAAAGCACCTAACTCACTCTATTTCTCTCTTTATAATCCCTTTACAGACGAACCATTTTTATCATACTAGCATCAACTCCTTTATTCTCTCTCTTCACTACATCAAACTTGAGTAAAAATTTATAGAAGTAGGAACAAAGATTCAGTTTTTGTTTATCGATTTTGGATTTAATGAAATTTTTGCTTCCGGATTTTGATTATACATCATTACAGAGACATATATGTTTTTGTTTGGTTGATTTTTTATTTCTTCTTCAACTTTACTATTGAGGTATACTGATCTTTCCCTCTTTCCCTATGTTTTTTTTTTTTTTTTTTACTGAGAAAATAAAGAGATGGTCGACCGGGGGGTCGACCTTCTAGTGTAAAATTTTTACAAAATTTTGGATTGAGGTGGTCATCTGGGAGGATGTCCGGCCGGTTATCCGGTGGATCCACACTCAACAGCTATGCACAGTAATTTGCTGAAAGGTGCAACACATCTTCAATTTGGTGAAAATTTAGAGCTGTTTTCAATTTAATATCAGTTTGATGAAACCGTTAAAACCAAAAAAAGATGCACTTTCTCATAAAATTTAAATTTAATAATGCATTTACTTAACCGTCGGAGAGGGTCATATATGATGAGTTTTTTAAAGCCTTATGTTGTGCTATTCTTTGCGTGAACTCTATGTCGTGCCTGGTTCTTAATGCCTGTGTGATGTTCTATTAAAGGACTTAGAGAGGTAGAAAGCTGCACAGGATAAATTAAAAATCAATAATTTTAAAAAATTGATTAATTAAAATTTTGATAGATAGATATAATAGAAAATATATAATTATATTATTAAATCATAATTCAAATTTAAATGTTATATCTTTTTGAGATCTATAGCTAAATTCTTATCTTTTTTTTATTTTTGTGTAACTACAGTGTATGAGAGAAATTGAAAAGGGTGTTACAATAATTATGAGAGAAGTCAAAAGGAATTGTGGGTTAGGAGAAGTCAATAAATGCTGAGATTGGGTTAGGAGCAGTCAATAAATACTGAGGGTTTTTTTTTTTTTAAATCAAAAAATTAGAAAATTAGGATTAAGAGATTGGAGCTCCCACAAGCCTTGGGATTAAAAACCTCCTTTTATTTAATACTAGCGGTAACCCGTGCGATGCACGGAAAAATAGATTATATACATTTTGTGTGATAAATAAATCATTTTAATCTTGAATTATGTATTAATAGTGGCAAGCCATGATGTTAGGCCACCTGGTTAGACATTGACAATAATTAACCCATAAAATTTCACAATAAAATTTGATATGCATAATAAAAAATTGTTAATTATAAAGATTGTTAGGAATAATAGTATCACAATCACTTGATAATATAAATAACTTATATCAAACTATAGTGTCATGCAGAAAAAAGAAGAAGAAGCAAAAAAAAAAGGAAATCATTAAAAGAGAGAACTTCCATAAACTCAGAAAAAGTTATTATAAATTTACTTAGACTTTTAAATTAGTGGTGTATATTATTATTGTGGAACCAAATTATGAGTAAATCTCAACTTTTAATTATAATTTATAAGAAAATTTTAAAATTTTTTAATCTAAGTTTGTTACCTTACTTATAAAAAGTACTTCTCAAATAAATCATTAATTAATTCTATTAGCAACTCTCTATCTTTGATCTCCTCTATCAATGATACATGCATATCAAAGTATAAATCCTTCTCTATAATCATTTTCTCCATAGTTTGAATAATACTTGCATAGTTTCTACAGCATTTTAAAAAAATAAAAATAATCAAGATAAGAACTTTGTAGGATTATAAAAATTATATAAGAAAATAGTTTAATCCATTTTATTTACCAAAAAAAAAATGATGAAGAATTATTTGAATTGTATTTGAAGAAATATAACAAATGATAGCTTTAATCATTATATACCAACAAAAAAAAATTAGGATAGATTACACTAACACCCCTTGAGGTTTTTGTTTAATATAGATCCCCTTCACATTTGAAAAATTACACTTACCCCCATATCAAATTATAATGACATATTTGCCCATTAGCTTTTATACATATAAAATAATAAAATAATACAGATATTTTGTTCATGTTATTTCAAGGGAAATAAAAATCATCTTTTTTGGTTTAACTCACACAAAAAATTGGATTTTTTTTATTTTTCATGTTTTTTTTATTGAATTTTTTTAAATATTTAAAGCAATTTTTTATTATATTTTTTAGACACACCTAATCTAGATATACTTAACAAATGTAATATTTTATGATTTTTTTTGAATTGACCAAATATAAAAATACAAAAATTCAATACATAATCTTATTTTGTTGTATTTAATGGATTTTTTTAATAATGAAAAGTTGTAGAATGTAATCATGATGATAGAAAGAAGAAATAGTAGGAAAAAGGACATGATGGTCATTTAGAAAATTTTAGGGCATGACATCAAGAATTCAAGGCGCTTTGTAATGAGATTACAAACCTTAGGGAGATGAATGTAATTTTTCAAATATGAGGAGAGATCTCAGATAAGAAATCTTAGGTGTTAGTGTAATTTATCCAAAAAATTATATAGGTTACTCAATGAAAAAATGGTCGAATGCAACTAAAGTCATAGACATTGAATTAAATCATACGAGCTCTAAATTGATAATATAATCTAGCAAATCAACTAATAATAACATAGAGATATCGAAAAATATATAGTATTTTCCTACCATCTTTGTATTATATTCATTAATTTCATATATCATAGGAAAGTTTTGCTCTCGATCTTTTAATTAAATATGCACCAAGAAAACAAATTTGATAAGAAATTAGTTCTAAACTTCACTATTGAAAAACAAAAATTTCAAAGAGAGAATTTAGAGATGGGATTGAAGAAATGTTATTACAAATGACAACCTTATAAAAAAGAAAAAGAAAAAAATACATAGCAATGATCTAATGCAAACTATTTTTAACAACTAAAAGAAAGAATATCAAATTATTACCTTGGATAAAATAATGACGAAAATTAATTTTGTAAGATTTTTGTGTTGCCTCCTCATATGCAGCCTTCATTATTTAATTATTAATACACTTCTTATTTAGAGCTAACAAAATTTTATTTATTTATTTTTATCTTTATCACTTAGTAGATAATAACGAATAATAAAAATTATTAAGAGAATGTTAAGAATTTAAGAAAAGATAAGAAATTATAGATAAGGACATTTCATAAGATAAAAAATTCAAAATAAAAAAGGATAATATGTGATAGATGGGAAAAAAAAATATGAGTAAATCAAAATAAAGATTTAGATATATATGTTCTTGATAGATATATAGATTAACAAATCATATCTTTATTTAAATTTTATTATTTAAATTTTTTATAAATGAATTATTTAATCTTTATCTTTATCTATAAGTTATGAAATTAACTTTTTAAAATTAATTATTTAATTTTTATCTTTATCTGTAGAATATAAAATTAATTTTCATAAATCATTTATCAATTTTTATATGTTTATCTATATAGATGAATTTTGAAATTCAAATCTTTATCCATAAGCAATGAAAATAATTTTCATTTTAATTAATCAAACAGATAGAAAATGGAGGAAAATAGAAAACATGAAAGACAATAAAAGAGGGTTGTCACGTAGGAAAGAGAGAGTTTTAAAATTATGAGAATTTAGAAATAAATATTTAGAGACTTTTGACAAAACAACTACATTTGAGAAGTTATAGATAAGGACATTTCATATGATAAAAAATTCAAAATAAAAAAGGCTAATATGTGATAGAAGGGAAAAAAATGAGTAAATCAAAATAAAGATTTAGATATATATGTTTTTGATAGATATATAGATTAACAAATCATATCTTTATCTAAATATTATTATATTAATTTTTATTAATCAATTATTTAATCTTTATCTTTAGCTATAAGTTATGAAATTAACTTTTTTAAATTAATTATTTAATTTTTATCTTTATCTATAGAATACAAAATTAATTTTCATAAATTATTTATCAATTTTTATATGTTTATCTATATAGATGAATTTTGAAATTCAAATTTTTATCCATAAGCAATGAAAATAATTTTCATTTTAATTAATCAAACAAATATCATAAATTATTTATCAATTTTTATATGTTTATCTATATAGATGAATTTTGAAATTCAAATCTTTATCCATAAGCAATGAAAATAATTTTCATTTTAATTAATCAAACAAATAGAAAATGGAGGAAAATTTTGAAATTCAAATCTTTATCCATAAGCAATGAAAATAATTTTCATTTTAATTAATCAAACAAATAGAAAATGGAGGAAAATAGAAAATATGAAAGACAATCAAAGAGGGTTGCCACGTAAGAAAGAGAGAGTTTTAAAATTATGATAATTTAGAAATAAATATTTAGAGATTTTTGACAAAACAACTACATTTGGTTATAGATATAGTATAGATATAGATAGATAGATAGATAGATATAGATATATAGGTAAAAAGATAGATATCAAATCTAATTTGAAAAAAGATAAAAATAAAATAAACATCCTAAAAAAATAAAAAATTAATAAAAAAAAAGAGAGAAATGTGGAAATTCGGTTGCTGATAATCAATATTTTTAAAAAGATAAGATATTTATGAGAGATTATGTATGAATAGAAGATAATTTAATTTTTGTTATATCAAAATAAAGACATATATATTTTCTTGAATAGTAGCAAAATAAATTTACACTTTTAATAAAGTTGTAATAGAATAAAATATATTTAATTTTTAAATTGCATGCTTGATAATGATTTTTTTTTTTAAATACATTGATAGAAAATTTTGAAATTGATGGTAGTGAATTGTTATCATTATAGCTTACAAAAAGAATTTAATAGTGGTCAATCATTAACCAATAATTTAGGATAAAATCATGGATAGTTAATAAAAAATTAACACCTAGCAACTTAAGTGTTGTAAAAATAAAAATAAAAAAATTGGAAAATTCAGAATAAAGTATTGAAATTTCTCAAATCATGTAGTTAGATATTTTGGTTAATTTTAAAATTTAAATGTTAAATCCAGTAATATTATGCTATGTGTAATAATTCAAAATTTAGATAATACACTAATAGATTTGAGCCACTTTTTTTCTTTCTAATATTGTAAAAAAAAAAAAAAATCAAAATTTTAAATTAGACATGTTTAGATAAAATTTAAAGATTTTAAAATTTCAAAATTAAATATTGTTAGATGTGCCAATCACTTTAAGCCAAATATATATATTTTTTAAAAAACTTTTAAATTTTAAAATTGAGAAATTGTGTTTAAGGTTTTGAAGCTATTGTGTGTGATTGTATTGTTAAGTGGGTGTATATTGGTTGTAGATGATCCGAAGAACTCTCATTTGAGAGAGCTTTGAAAGAGCAAATGTGAGATTAACTTTATGAGCTAATCTTCTTGAATTCGAGAATTTACGAACCCATTAATAAGTGTGATGGTGTGATAGACATGAGATAAAATAAAATAAATTAAATTCAAGATTTGATGAGTTTCGAATCTAATTAAATTGAAAAACAAAAGCAAATTAAAAATTTTAAAGTAAGCAAGCTCAAATCATGCAAAATGTAATAATAAAGAAGATGAAAAGATAGATGAACTGAAAAATAATGAAAAAATATATATATACACTCAAAGTAACAAACACTGAAAAAATGCATATAAAGTAAAAAATAATATTACACTGACCTTGTAATGATTTTTGCAGATAATCAAACTTGAAAAATATAACAATGGAGAAGATGAGTTATTATGAGCAAATAAAAGATGACTGGAATAAACTAAATAGAGAAACGTGTGTGTGGAAGTTGTAGAAGTTCTTGGTTTCTTTTTTTCTTTTCTTTTTTTATAAATTGAGATTGAGAATGAGATAGATATTATTGTGGGTAATGGATATGGATGAATATTTTATTATTTTGAAATAAATATTATTATTGGTGATGGATATAGATGAATATTTTATTATTTTTTAATTTTATATTTTATATAGGGAGAAGGAGTGAGAAGGCTTGAAGAGTGGAAAATGAGGTGAAGGGAAGTGCCACATAATATTTTTTTTTCTTTAAAATTATGAGAATTTAGGATTCAAGTTTTGGAGCCTTTTGATTTAACAACTACATTTGGTTATATATATAGTATAGATATAGTATAGATGTTCAAGGCTCATTTTTTTAGTTTTTTTTTTCCTTCATATTTTCTGATGGGCTCACCGTCTACACTTGTGGGCACCTCAACTCAAGGTACAACTTCTGGATGAAATAAAGGGTTAATTTCCACATGTCCTTATAATGTGCCCCATTAAATCTCATAAATATTTGTATAAATAAAAAAATAAAAAAAATCTTAATCTTAATAACTAGACTTAAAGATTTTTTGTGACAATTATCTATTGCTAAAAATAGACAATTAATAACTATTGTCTACGTATGTTCCTAAAAAATGACAATTAATGATTTTTTTGTGATAAACTTTTTAAACTGTTGCTAAAAACTAATAATTAGTGACACTTTTTATGAAAACGTCTCTAAAAAATAAAAATATAAATGCAAATGTGTGATGACAATTAAAAGTGAACATGATTTGTTGATGCACTAAAAAGTAAATAATACTTATTGCTACATCCATCTTCACTTTTAAGTCAGTTACATAAAAATAAAAGCTAGTCAGGTTGGACTAACCTGAACTAAGTCATGTGCTTTCAAACCCAATGATGATCCTTAATCACAATTGTAAACCTAAAGTCTTTACAGTTAGTAATTTTCGTTTTCCTCTTAAATGCTTTTACATTTTGATTTTTAACCCAATTGGTCACGAGTTCAAATCACGAAAATAGTCCTCCGAATGAAAAGACTAAAATTATGTATACTTGACTATCCCAAATCACTCAATAACAAGAGTCACATTAATTGAAAATGCCCGAACGAAGGTGAACTCAATTACACTATACTAGCTGATCACATTGCCAATGGCTTGTTATAAAACTCTTTGCATTGCACTTGGGTGATCACTTTTCTTATATCCCTAATGGTCTCTCTTTGCTACCAAGCCAATGGTTATGACCTAAATCTGGAAAACAACCCGTCATTAAGACAATCAATATGTTTGTTCCCTCAAACTCATTCATCTCTGGACCACATTGCCACCAATTTAAGGCCACTGTGAAGCTCAACCTAACCTACACCAACACAATACACTCAAGAAAAAAATTAAATTAAAATTCTTTATTTCAAAGAAAAATGTACTTTGCTCGATAGTATAGGTCGGGACCAATTTCCTAAGCTATGGTATAGTGTGTTGAAATAATGGAAGCAAAGTACATAATATTAGGCATGATCTTACGCTGTGTTTGGTTGTGAAATTTGAAGAGGGATTTGAAAAAGGAAAGGGAAAGGGAAAGGGAAAGAGAAAAGGTGTGTGAAACTATGTGAAATGTAGGTATATTTTTTTCACATTTCACCTATCTTTTCCATTTCTCTTTCCAAATCCCTCCTTAGATCCCTCAACCAAACACAGCATTAGTGTTCGAAACTTCCACATCATTAGCTAGTTTTATAAGCTTTTGAATCCGAAGTTTTATATTAGCTATATTTGCTCTAAGATCTATTATTTGGGTATGGCTTGTTGGAAGCAACAGTATTCAACCAAAAAATTCTTGAGCTTTGCCTCGAAAACAAACTTTGCAGGAGATCCACATATAATGTGTTGCATTATTTTCAGACCACCATATTAATTAATCACTTTTGTGAAAGCTGTTAGCCCCATAGTTATTAATGATTTGTGTGAATGCTGCTAGTGTGATCTTGTGAGATTAAGCTTTTTTTTTTTTTTCAAAAAAGATTGAACCCTAACAAAAGTGTTAGGGAAAATATGTGATTCTCCACAAGTAAATCAATTAATGGAATTAAAAATTAATGTGGAAAAATTAAATCAAAAGGCAACACAAGAATTTTTACGTGGTTCCCTCAATGTGAGGTACGTCCATGGGATCGAAATCCGATTCTCCTATCAACCAAATAAGTTTTCAAACGATTACAAACGAGACACGAATGGTCTCACAAAACCATCTTAAGGTGAATTCTAAATAATCACAAATAAACAAAGAGGAAAGACCTCACTAAATAGATGAACCAAAATATTCAAAATCAGAGTTGTAGAAGACCCAAAATAATATACCAAAATCAGTACCAAAAACGAAGAGAACCGCACTGTTGCTTGTTTGTTCAAGCAATACAATCACACAAATCAATACATGTGACATCAGCAACAAGCACTACTTATTTTTTTTATCCAAAACCGAATTGATCTTTAATTCTCTAAGCCGCACAGCCCCTTTTCCTTGGGAAAAACAATACCAAACATATGTATTGTGAATCTAGGATTTTTTTTATCAAAACCTTAATTGTTTCTAAATTGAATTGGGTCTCCACAAATATAATATATAAAAATATATTATACCTAAACCAAGTCAAATTAAAATTCTTTTAATAAACTAATTGGGTCCCACACTCTAATAAGGAGGTATACCCAAAATTCTCCTCCTACCGACTTAGGTGGAGATATCAACCATATCCGCCAAAGTTCGACACTTTAAATGTTTGTCCCTTGACAAAGTCTTTGTTAATATATCTGAAATATTATCATCTGTGTGAACCTTTTCGAGTTGCAACAATTTCGAATCTAACACATCACGAATCCATTGGTAACTCACATCAATGTGTTTCGATCTCGAATGAAAAGAAGAATTTTTACTCAAATAAATAGCACTTTGACTATCACAATAAATCACATGCTTTTCTTGCTTCAAACCCAACTCTTGCAAAACTTTCTTCAACCATAACTTTTCTTTGCAAGCTTCTGTAATGACAATAAATTTAGCTTCGGTAGTTGAGAGAGCAACACATTTTTATAATTTAGATTGTCATGCCACAGCTCCCCCTGCAAAAGTCATCAAATACTCCAAAGTAGATTTCCTAGAATCAACATCACCAGCCATGTCAGAATCCGTGAATCCATCAAGTATCAGCTTACCATCCCCAAAACACAAACACACCTTTGAAGTCCCTCGAAGATACCTTAGAATCCATTTTACCGCTGCCCAATGTTCTTTACCCGGATTAGAGAGAAACCGACTCACCACACCAACGGCGTGAGCAATATCCGGCCTTGTACAAACCATGGCGTACATCAAAGAACCAACTGCTGAAGCATAAGGAACTTTCAGCATCTCTTCCTTGTCTTTCTCACTTGTAGGACATTGATTCGAACTAAGCTTGAAGTGACTCGTAAGTAGACAACCAACCGGTTTTGCTTTATTTATGTTGAACCTCTCAAGATAACCAAATCGGCCTCTCTTTGCGATTACGACCATTTTTCATACCAAGTATTTGCTTTGCCTGCCCCAAATCTTTTATAGCAAAAAACTTGCTCAACTCCAATTTCAACCTGTTTATCATGGTAGAATCTTGACCCACAATTAACATGTCATCAACACAAAGCAAAAGAATAATAAATTTGCCATCCGAAAATTTTTTCACAAATACACAATGGTCCGAAGTGGTTTTAGAAAAACCATTATTCATCGTGAAAGAGTCAAATTTTTTGTACTATTGCCATAGGGCTTGCTTAAGACCATACAAACTTTTCTTCAATTTGCAAACAAATTTCTCTTTCCCTTTTTCCATAAAACCTTCCGGTTGCTCCATGTAAATTTCTTCTTCAAGATCACCATGAAGAAATGCGGTTTTCACATCAAGTTACTCAACTTCAAGGTTCATACTTGTAGCCATGCCAAGTACAACCCGAATAGAAGACATCTTTACAACCGGTGAGAATCTCATCAAACTCAATACCTTTCTTTTGCCCAAAGCCTTTCACAACAAGACGTGCTTTGTACCTCAGATTCTTGCCATCATTCTTCAATTTGAAGACCCACTTATTTTTCAGAATTTTCTTTCCTTTAGGCAACTTCACTAAATCATAAGTCTGGTTTTCAAGCAAGGAATTCATCTCCTCATCCATGGCCTTTTTCCAATCACCTTTCTTTGTATGCTCAATTGCTTCTTGGTAGCTCTCAGGCTCCCCTTGATCGGAAATCAACACGAATTCATTGGGAGGATACTTTCTCGAAGGTTGTCGGTCCCTTGTAGATTTCCTCAACTCAAGTTGTGATGGCGGTTCTTGAGTTGGATGCTCTTCCTCAATTTCTGGCTCAACTTCATTAGGATTAACATCATCCTCTACATCTTCAATAGGTGACTGCACATCTCTCCCATTTTCATCATCCACCGAAGATGAAGGAGATGGATCCATATCAATGAGATCACTAGTTTTTGGCTCCAGTTGATCACCTTTGCCAAAGTCTTCAATTGTTTGGTCTTCAAGAAACACAACATCACGGCTTCAAATAACTTTCTTGTCGACCGGATCCTACAATCTAAAACCAAATTCATCACGCCCATAGCCAAGGAAAATACATTGTCTTGACTTATTTTCAAGCTTGGACCTCTCATCCTTTAGAATGTGAATAAAAGCTCGACAACCAAACACTCTTAAGTGCTCATAAGACACATCTTTGCCGATCCAAACTCTTTTAGGAACATCACCATTCAAAGGATAGCAAGGAGACAAATTGATCACGTTAACCGCTATACTCATTGCCTCACCCCAAAAGGATTTTGGCAATTTAGCTTGTAAAAGCAAACACCTTATTCTTTCCACAATGGTGTGGTTCATCCTCTCGGCAACGCCATTTTGTTGAGGAGTCTTCTTAACTGTCTTTTGGTGCCGAATACCTTAGCTGTGACAATACTCATCAAATGGCCCAATGTATTCACCACCATTATCTGATCGGATGCACTTCAATTTTTGCCCTGTTTCTCTTTCAACCATGGCTTGAAAATGCTTAAATACTTCTAGAACCTGATCTTTAGTTTTTAGTAGAAAAGCCCAAACTTTTCTTGAATAATCATCAATGAAAGTAACAAAATAAAGTGCACCACCATGTGTTCTAACTTTTAAAGGACCACAAATATCCGAATGAATCAACTCCAAAACATTTTCTTTTCCAGAAGCAACATTTTTATGAAAAGAAACTCTATATTGTTTACCCGCCAAACAATAAATACAAGTTTTAAGATGTGTACCTTTCAAATCGGATAGAAGCTCTTTCTTGAACAATACTTGCAGTCCCTTTTCACTCATGTGGCCAAGCCGCTTATGCCATAATTCAGTAAAAGTATCATCTTTAAGTGCATTGACAACACTTTTACAAATTTTTCCTTGCATCGAATAAAGTGTATGAGTCTTTTTGCACTTAGCCACCACCAAAGAACCCTTTGTGAGCTTCCATATTCCATCACCAAATTTGTTGTTGAAGCCTTCATCATCTAGCTTCCCAATAGAGATCAAATTGAGGTGAATGTCGGGAACATACCTCACATCTTTAAGTAACAACTTGCAGCTCAAATTTGTTTTCAAGCAAACATCACCCATGCCAATAATCTTGAACAAACCTTCATTACCCATTCGAACAAAACCATAATCTCCTTCGGTGTAGGTAGTGAAGAAATCAACTCGAGAAGTCACATGAAAAGAAGCACCGGAATCCATCACCCAATTGCTCTCTTGGTCCACAAAATTGATACAATCATCTTCACAAACAACCATAAGATCATCGGTAGTAACTGCCATTGTGTCTTCTTTCTTCTTATCCACACTTTTGTCACACATTTTCTCTTTGTTCTTGAGCTTTCAGCATTCTCGCTTCATGTGCCCTTTCTCATGGTAATAATAGCACTCAATGTCTTTCTTTGAAAAAGAACCATCTTTTGATTTGTTACTATCACCCTCAATGGGTCCATACAAATCTTTACAAAATAATAGGTTCTCCATTTTAGTTTTCCAAGTTACCCAATTACTACTATTGAAATTAGACATGCGACCCACATTCCCCTCCATTGATTTACACAAATAAATAAACCGTAAGCTTTGATACCAGTTGTTAAGGAAAATATGTGATTCCCCACAAGTAAATCAATCAATGGGAATAAAAACTAATGCGGAAAAATTAAATCAAAAGGCAACACAACACAAGAATTTTTACGTGGTTCCCTCAATGTGAGGTATGTCCACGGGATCGAAATCCGATTTCACTATCAACCAAATAAGTTTCCAAACGATTATAAACGAGATACGAATGGTCTCACAAAATCACCCTAAGGTAAATTCCAAATAATCACAAATAAACAAAGAGGAAAGACCTCACCAAATAGATGAACTAAAATATTCAAAACCAGAGTTGTAGAAGACCTAAAATAATATACCCAAATCAGTACCAAAAACGAAGAGAACCACACTGTTGCTTGTTTGTTCAAGCAATACAAACACACAAATCAATACATGTGACATCAGCAGCAAGCACTACTTTTTTTTGATCCAAAACCGAATTGATCTTCAATTCTCTAAGCCGCACAACCCCTTTTCCTTGAGAAAAACAATACCAAACATATGTATTGTGAATCTAGGATTTTTTTATCAAAACCTTAGTTGTTTCCAAATTGAATTAGATCTCCACAAATATAATATATAAAAATATATTATACCTAAACCAAGCCAAATTAAAATTCTTTTAATAAACTAATTGGGTCTTACACTTCAATAAGGAGATATACCCAACAAAAAGCACCTTGAAAAGTATCCCAAAAAATTATTTATATAATTTTGGTGTGGTGTAAGCTCATAGTTAGGGCAATAAGCGAGTTAAGTTGAATTAATTAATAAGTTTATTCAAGACAATCAAGAGTTGAACTCGAATAGTTTGTTCTCTTATAATGCATATAAGTGAGTTGAGAAATAAATTGTTTAATTTGACTTGACAACATTCAAACTTAGCACATTATATAAACCAATCTCAAATGATGTTTTAACAAGTCGAACACGAATCATGTATTAGCGAGTTGATTTGTTGGATCAAAATAAATTTGATCCTCTCGTTTTATTTTGAAAATATTTTTTTTAGTACATAGAATTGATTTTTTTTTTTCTTTTTTCCTTCTTATCCAAGAGAGTGAGGTTTTCGTAGGGGAAGTGCCTCTTCTCAACCAATAATTGGAGTTTACATGACTTTCTTTGTTTCAGTTTGAAGGCACCCAATGATGGGTTTGAATCTAGTGGAAGCCTTCTTTACACGTCCAAAAAGAGAAGAAACTTTTTTTTTTCAAACTTCCTGGGTTGAAAGCATGAATTGGTGTCCCCTATTAATATCAAATGTCTCATCACATCAAACAAAGCACACTTCGAAGTGGAATCCAACTCTTATTCCACCACCATGGTTATTTATTTATTTCCTCTGCCTAGAAGTGGGGTTTTACCCTCAACTACCTAACCCCTTTGGAAAAAACTTAACCATTAAAAAATTATAAACCGAATCCATTTAAAAAATTAATTTTTAGATCCTATTTCATGTGTGGGCTCTCACAGATCCGAGTGCCCAATAGTGCAGTTCTTCTCTTTTGTTTGTAAGCAATGACCTCCGTTTCCATCCAATTTTAGGTGCGATATCTTAGAAATAAAATAAAATAACCACATAAAAACATACGTGATTCCACTATAAATTTACGTTCATGAGAAAAAAAAATAGAAGAGATATCACTATCAAAGGAGAGAAATTAAGAAGAATTTTTTTTACAAAAGAGCAGTTGTCTATCCCTCAAGGCGGTCGGTAATAAAAATTATTATAATTGCATAATCCTAATTCTCGGAATAAAACATACAAAGAATGGAATATAACAAAAATCAAATCAGACCTAGTGCCATTAATTGGATTGTGAGGGTTGCTAACAAGTTAATTGTTAGGTTAGTTATCAACCAATGACTCTGTGTTAATTATTTAATCCGTAAAAGAGGGCATGTTCTGATTGTATTTTTATTTTCTTCATTTGCATTTTTCGTATTCTCATAACCGAAGAAAATAAAATTTCAAAAGCACCAATCATTTTTATTTTTGTACAAGAAAAAAAAATACAAATTTAAATAAAAACACAAAAATAAAAATTTGAAACACAATTAAATGGACTAATTCTTCCATGTTCATTTTCCTCTCCCATGCTAGTATTTGGCCTATGGGTTTTTATTTTTATTTTCCACCCTTTAGTCAGACTCAGACTCAGACATAAGGATGAATGTCAATAATTTGGGAAATAATGGGAGCAATAAGATGAGACTAGAACATCATAATGAGAGAACTTGACTTGAAGCACATATTTCAATCTCCATAAGCTCTTCTAGGTAATTTCCTTGAGTTGGTGATTTATGCATAAAAGGTTAATTATATATAGATCATTCAAAGTAGATAACACAGTTTATAACACTTGTCATATATTTTATCTGTTCTGGCAATTATTGATCTTTGGTTGCCAATAATGAAGCCTCTCTAACATTGGGCTAAAGAAAGATTTCTCTATATTTCTTTCATTAAAATATTTTCAACTACTTGATCATGAAAAAATCATGAGAATTTCGATGCATAATTTAACAATTGTAATGTTCTCTATGGTTCGCTAGAATGAAGAATGTTCATTCTTAGGGTTAGTTTGAGAATAACTTTTTTATCTTGACTTCTTAATTTTTTTGGCTATTTTAGCTTGACTAAAAAATTTTCATTTGAGATGAACTTTTGTTTTTTTTTTTTATAGTTTTGTGAGAGAAAAAATAAAATGATTACAGTTTGAATGTGACATTTTGTTTTATTGACTTTTTAATTTATTTTGTCTTTTAAGTGAGCTAAATTAGTCTAAACTATCTTGTTAAATGAAGAGGTACTTTGTCTCACTTAAAAAAAAATGTTGAAATAAGAAATATTTTGAACTCTTTATAAATAAATAGAATCATTTTAACTATTGTTAGAAAAAAATCATTTTAGCCAACCAAAGACTACATAAATATTTTGAAATATTACAAATAAATAGAATCATTTTAACTATTGTTAGAAAATAATCATTTTAACTATTATTAGAAAATAATCATTTCAACCAATCAAACACTACATAAATATTCTAAAATAAGAAATAAAGAGATTTGAAGACAAAATATTGTACACTCTAACACTCTCATGTAAATATTTTTACTTTTTGATGAAAAGGAAGGGTAAAAAAATTTGTTCGATAATATGTAGGTGCGCAAGATACAAAAATAGGATGGGCACGTGAATTGGGATTTTCAAAGTCACAAACTAGTACTCTTTTGAGTCTTTTTACACATTGGCATGTTTTTGAGGGATTGAAAAATGTTAGATATATTAAAAGTTTTATTAAAGTTTTTACAAAATATTTCATATAAGTGTGAGATTCATATATATATCATGTGAGATATTTGATAAATTTTTTTATAATATATTTGATAAATTTTTTAAAATTTCTAACATTACTGTTGTAAATTTCATACATGAACATGAAGGCTTTCCAAGAAATATGAAAAAGTTATCCCACTTGGAAACAAGCTATAAAAAAAAAAAAAACCCATTATTGATTCGGTCATATTGCTCTCAATAAGTGTTGCATTGCATATTTCTGATTATTACAAACTAACAAAAGTGTATGTATAGCATCAACTTTGCATACTCTAAAAGTGATGGCTTTGAACTTTCTTTCATTTTCTTGATTTCTTCACTCTCAATAATGATAATAAACCTTAAAAACATTTATTAAACCTTAAAAATATATATTTGATTATAATATAACCCATGAGTCCCTCACTCAAATATATAACCCACGAGTCCTCACCGCGGTCCTTGACTTCTCAGGTGTCTTTACAACTACTAAAGATGCTTTCCTTCCATTATTGAGTTTGAAATATTTTAAAATTTTAAAATTTTTGAGATATTAATTTGTGATTATATTTTAATTTTTATAATAATTCTAATCAAATAATCAAAAATAAATCGACATAACAGTTTTAACGTGAAAAAAATCACAATTGGAGTGCTTCCAATTGTGATAAAAAAAAAAAAAATCACGAATCAAAATCACAAAATAATCCACTAAGAAGACAAAAAAAAATTATACAAGTGTACTCTAAATTATCTAGCGAATCCACGCCCGAATTAAACCGACTCCAATGTGCCTCTTTCATCACTGTTTTCACCTCGGAATTTTCTTATCCAACGTTAAATCCACAACGCTGATATCGAATCCACGACAATGAGCCACTCTGGAATCCTTCAAAACTTCAAGCTCAAGTTCCACGGAATCTACCGAAGAACAACTCTCTCTTTAGTAAATGAAATAATAATACCAACCCTTGATGTTCGACAATCTGAAATTCGTTGATCAATCGATCACCTTCTATACACTAAGAAAACTCATAAAATAGCCTCAAATATAAAACATTTTATTATTTTCTTCTTTCCTGAAAATTTAGACGGCTCAAACCCTAAAAATAGTGTATAGCGCACTTTATAGAAAATAAGATCACGTAAACCGCTTGAGCGCACATTTCACTGCTCGAATGGTATGAGTAAAGGCGGTGCAAAACGTACAGGATGACTACTCGAGTTTAACTTTCACTACTTAAGCGGTAAAACTTTATTTTTAAAAGTCCAGGCGCATTTTAAAAATACTGAATGATCTTTTCCTTCGCTTGATCCTCGTACTTAGTCAGCGAAATAACAAACATAACACGATTAAGATCACAAACTCCTCTACAGAAACATAATTTAAATTGAATTCGCATCTAAATACTCACATTTTCACTCAAACATAAAAACAAATAAAATTATAGTTGAACAAAATTTTATCAAATGAAATTACCTATTATAAAAACTTAACAGAATTCCTAAGAAGTGAGACTGCCTAAAAAGTTTTGTAACTTTTGTGTGTGTATTGACTTTTATGGGCAAATCATTGATGTGTACGTGTGTTCCAATACCACCCACCATTAAAATAATATTTTCAATGAAAGAGGCTTCTTTCCCATCCACACAATCGACTACACCGTGCAAATTGAGCTTACGAGATACATTAGGCTTTTATGTGGATAATTTAAATCATTCTTTTTGTTGGTCTCTATGCATAATATATATTACAAAAAAATTATATTAATTCAGTAAGTATAATTGCAATTTGAAGCTGTTGTAAATGATTTACATAATGGTCCATGAAATAAATGTTTTAGATCACAAGACTAAGATCTGTAATGAGTCTTATAAATGTAACTACCTGATATAATTTACACCGGAGAGAAGTCATCAATTTCAAATATATAGGCCTTAAGAATGCAAAAATAATTAAAGGTTTGTGGATTTTTTTTCTCTCACTCTTCCTTTCTGCCATGTAGTCTCTAGATTGAGGACCCTAATGCTGTAAAGCAATCCTCTTAAAATTGTAATTATGTTCGAATTTAGGAATTGAAATGTGTACTTCTTTTTCACGTGGTAACATGTACTAGTACCACTACCAAAAGGTCAAGTTGTAGAATCGAAACGTGTACATCATGCTTTGTTCCATAACGGAAACATACAAGAATAAAGGATAATTTCAAAGCCGGTTAACTTACAATTGTTTCAAAAAATTTAGGTAATATGCTAATTTGTGATGTCAGGGGCCGATTTTTGGTACAAGAGCAATGTTGTGATGAACAAACTTTTATATCAAATTCATTTATTAGAGTATTCGCATCAATCTCAATAAATTTTGAGTCAAATTATAATATAAAATTCACTTTTATATTTTGGTTAGCCTCTTTTTTTATACACATTCCATCAAACTCTCTATTCTAAAATTCTATTTCATTAAAATATTATGAATAAACAAGTACAAATAAGCCCCAAGACAACAATAGATCAACACCTAAACAATAGCAGAGCAGCAACAACACAGGAGGGCCAAATCCACTGAGGGGCAGTCGATCGGCCAATCAACTGGTTAGGCCAAATTTGAGCATTTTTCCTTCTTTGTTACAAGGTACTCACGGGACATCTAAGAGGACATCCGGGAGGACATTCCGGTGGACGATCGGTCATGAATTTTTTGCCCAACTTTGCTCCAGAAGATATAATAACAAAATAGTTTATCGTATGAATAGTGCCTCAACAAATCAGTTGAGGCACTGTAACATTCACAAAATGAATGAAGATTCAGATCGAGCTGATATTTACAGCTTTTGCTCTCTACAATAGCTTCAACTGATGCTCTTATACCATGTTGATTTAGTGGATTTCACCCACATTATATCAATACATGAATGACAATATTGTGATGACTAAAAGTTTAATCATCCTATCGTTACTTATTAATATTAGGGGTGTAAAAATAGCTCGTGGCTCGAAACCCGCCTGCAGCTCAAGATGGGCTCGGCTTGTTTAGGCTCACTTGGGCCGAGGCCCAATCCCTATCCGAGTCCCTAGGTTAGGGCCTGGGCCATTGTTTTGAAGCCCGGCTCAGCCCGTGGCCCAACTCATTGGCCCGTTTAAGGCCTACTTAGGGCCCGGTCCGCCCGAGACCTAATGTATTTTTTAATGAAAAATAATAAAATTTTGATAGAAAAAATTTATTAAAAAAAAAAATGGTCAGGCCCCTCATTGGGCTGACCCAAGGCCCAAATACCCATGGGCTTGGGCTTAATTTTTTTAGCCTGTGGGCTAACCCGACCCTGACCGAATTTTGGCGAGTGCCCACGAGGTCCGGATGGGCCGGGCCGGGTTAGATTTACACCCTTAATAAATGGTCAGGCCCCTCTAAGCCTGGCTCGAGGCCAGGCCCGAGCACATTGGGCCAACCCAAGGCCCGAATACCCATGGGCTTGGGCTTAATTTTTTTGGCCCGTGGGCCGACCCAACCATGACCAAATTTTGGCGAGCGCTCGCAAGGTTCGGATAGGCCAGGCCGGGGCCGGGTCAGATTTACACCCTTAATAATATCAATAATGAGGACTTATATCTCCTTTGAGAACAAACTATTTAAATAATTTTTTGACTTTTTTTAAAAAAATATACAAAAAAGAAAGAGAATATGTAATTTGTAATAACTTTTTGATTAAAATTAAAGATTGGCAAAGGAGACTTCATTCACTACTTTCCATCAAATATCATTTTTCTTTTGTGTTTACCATACAGTTTCTTTTACCTTTCCCTCCATTGATCTTCAAAAAACCTAAAATCCCATGTGATTCTTTTGTAGTTGCCTCTCAAGTTGCACTAAAGTTTAAAGAACCTTACTTTGTAAAATTCGTAACATTTATGAAAGACTAGCTTATTTTATAATGCTCACAGTAAAATCTTTTTAAATCACACATTGTGAACATGTATAATATTCTGTTGTTTAACATTAAAAGTGCCTTGCGCAGTCACATACTTGCATAAAAATTAATATTTTGCAAATTAACAGAAGCCTGCATTAGCCATGTTCACACTTGATTCAGGTTGCGGCTTTAAACATTTCACTCAAATGAGAAGAGAGAAAGTACTCAAATAGTTTTTAAAATTATTTTACTTGAATTTTTTCGACATTACAAATTTTCCCTCTCCCGTTCTCTATCAATTTTGATCTGAACAAGAAAATTACATAATATCAACGGACCCCCTACCAAATTTTTTAGGGTTAGAAATTAAGACCCAAAAAAAAAAAAAAATTTAAAAAAATGAAGGGATGAGATCAATTTCTCTCGTCATCTACACGCTTCTAATGTCCATGTAGCAGTGATTTTTTCCATTCCACCAAACGTCGCAAAAAATGCATAACCTAAAAAATTTCAAAAATAATAATCAATAATCTGGCATAGAAAATTGGAAGAAAAAAAGTAGGTCAAGGTAAAATAAAAAATTATAGGGAAGAAATTGCATGGTACTTGCCTCAGAAGGCTCTTGCAAAGAATAAGAGGCATTAGTCTCCTTTGGAACTTTCGACACAAGTATTCCAAACCCTTGTCCTCTATCGCGCAACACCTAATTATTATACATTTACACATATATTAAAATTAGTCCTAATGTGAAACAAATTCATCAAAGGAAACATGAAAATAATAAAAACATTTACCTTAAATGCATCCTCGTCGGTTCTATCATCGCCGATGTATACCGGAAAAACATCATCGGAATTCGCATAACCTAGTATTGAACAAAAAACATAGAACATACATAATTAGACCATGTTAAACTTATATTTAATTATCAAAAAAATTAAGAAGAGAGTGTTGTCGGATGCATACAATTGGTGAAGAAAACTCACCGAGTGACTCTAACAAGAATTCAAGGGCCTTTCCCTTGTCCCATTTGATGGTTGGTCGGATTTCTAAAACCTGTTTTTAATAAGAAATTGTAAGGTTTATACGATCATTGAGGATTCAAATAATGAACAAAATTTTTCAACAATCACAAGATCGATCAAATGATAAAGAAATGAATGCGGTATCCCACCTTCCTTCCTTGAGTCAGTTTAAGCTTTGGGTAGTCGTTAAGCACTGTTTTAACTTGCTCTGCTAATGCATTCCAACTCTGATTATAAAAAATAAATAAATAAAATTAGGAAAAAGCTAATTAGCAACATTAACAAATTGAAAAATTATAAGAAATGAAAAAAACTATGCTTTGGATTTTTACTTCTTCATCAACGCAGCGATAGTGTACTGATAAACAAAATTTGTTGTTTTCCACCTTAGCCCCAGGGGTGGATTTGGTTTTCTCTAACAAAACTTTGTACACCTGAAAAAACAAATTCCCAACATCAACATCCATGCTATGCATATTACATTTCAATTTTCTTGAGAGAGAGAGAAAACAAACCTTATCAATCATGGGCAAGAATTCTCTGGCAGGCTGGAAAGAGAGCCCTTGATTGTCCTGAATAAAACCCAAAAATTAACTAAGAATAGAAACTAAGAATATTGAGAAAAAATATATATTAAATTAAAAAATAATAATTTTGATTAAATCAGTACATACATTAAGATTAGCATTAGCATTAGCATTCACTTCACTGTTATTGCTGTCTTTAGCTGGTCCCTTGATGTCCATGCCATGACTCCCAGCATAGTAAAGCTGTGATAATTTTACAAAGTTATAAACCTGCAACATTTAAACCACATAAATATTTATTAAATCAATATAATGAAGCCTTTAAAATCTCTAAAAAACAAAATATTAAAATAAAAAATAAAAAAAAAAACATTCTACGAATACAGAATTGATTAAAATGTACCTTGGCTCTGCACCTCCCGGTCACTATGGCTGTAGGGAAATACTGTGCAACGTCACTTACAGCCTTTCTCATCTGATTCATAATCACAAAATAGAGGATATGAAATTTTCCTGAGAACTTTCTATCAAGAAAATAACAGAGAAAGTTGAACCAAACAGAAAACGAACCTCTTTGGTCATGAAAGCTCGATCTGGGTCTTCGACAATCGGCGACAGAGTACCGTCGTAATCAAGAAACATCACTATTTGTTTCCCGCTCGAAGCATTTATAATCTGCTCGAACATGGTTAAAGCAGATGGATGATGAAGCTGCTTCAAGAAAATTCAGGGAAATAGATTAGACAAAAACAGAGATTCCGATAGAAACACAAAAGAAAATTGTGAATGAGAATTAACACTTACAATCCAAGAGCTTTTGATTTGATCTTCGGATTCGGAGAGAGGTTTGCGAGTCGGAGAAGAAGCTCTCATTGAGTCAACCCAGGCGCTTATTCTCGCGGCTCCGCCGCCAGTTTCGAGCTTCTTCAAGGGCTTCTTTCTTGGAATGGCGACAAAGCCGCCGCCTTGTGCAGCCGCCGCCGGCGGCTTCGCCACCGCCGACGAGAACAGAGCTAAGCCAATGCCTGATTTGGCATCGGAAACCACCACATTCTGGTTAGTCATTTGGTCGTACCTGCAAGTTACGAAATTGTCAATAAAAATTGAAACTAAAACAAACCCATTAGAGGAATTTGAATGGGTTTTAAGATTTATAGTACCTGAAGGTTTTGGAAGGTGAGAGAGAGAGAGAGAGAAATGGAAAGGTGATTGAGGAGAAACAGAGGGCTCTGTATTTGAAAAATGTCGAGCTTTGAAGTTTATATGAGAATAAGAAACAGAGAGAAGGGGTGTTTGGGAAGCTAGAAAGTTTAATACTGAGAAGTTTAATAGAGAAGCTAGAAAGTTTAAGTGGTAAATGGGCTCGGCAAAGTCACAAGGGAATGGGAGAGGAAGAGAGGGAGAGTAGTCAATTTATAAGTAAGTTCACGGCACTAACAGACGAACCATCCCCACCTTTCCCGCCTCTGTTGTACCTTTGTGCCCCTAGTACGTTTTTTTGGATTCATTAGGGTTCCTACGTATCAGCAATTTTTTGAAGTTTTTCTTTTCTCAAAAAATTTCGAAAAAATTTAAATAGCGCTTAATAGAATTTTAGAATTATAATTTAACAATAGAATTATATTTTGAATTTGTAAATTTGAGAAGAAAAAAATTGTTTAATTATGAATTTAGAAAAGAATTTTAAATTGAATTTTGGAACGAAAAAATTTAAATAGCGCTCGATAGAATTTTAGAATTATAATTTAATAATAGAATTATATTTTGAATTGGTGAATTTTAAAATTATGATTTGAGAAGAAAAAAATTGTTTAATTATGAATTTTGAAAAAAGTTTTAAATTGAATTTTGGAATGAGTGTTGAATTTTTTAAATGAGTTTTAAAATAAGGCCAAGTTTGGCAAGTTGAAGAAAAGTGAAAAAGTCAACAAGTTATTTAAAAAGTTAAAAAGTTATCATTATTTACCAAAAGTCAAAAATTATAACTGTACAACTTTCAATTCTAATTTTTCCCTATACACTAATTTATACAATTTTTTAATACACATTTTTCATAAAAAGTCAAAAAGTTAACCCAAACATCCATATTTTTTTCTTAATTTTTTAATCCAAAAAGACAAAAAGTACATTAGAGTTGTTTGATTATGAGTTTTAAAAAGGATTTTCAAAACTTAATTCAAAAATTTGTAATTCATAACTAAACACACAATTCAAAACTCTATTAAAAATTCTATTCAAAAATTATAACTAAACTCTTTTTAAAATTCAATTTTAAAAAATAACTATTGAAAAATTTTATTTAAATTTTTTTTTTCACATAATAGCTAGCAAAATTTTAAAAGTAAATATATATAAAATAAAAAAAACCACTATTTTGCTCGATCGGCCAGACGTCCGGGAGGACAACCGAGTACATCTAAAAATTCAAAAACTGTCCAGGAGGATATCCGGATGAACGACTGCTCAGTAGACCAAAGTTCAAAATTCAAGTACTCTATTTGCCACCCATATTCTGAAAAAAAGTTTTCAAACGTAGGTGTATAATTAATTTTTGAGAATTATATCCAAACACAGCACTCAAATATAAGTGTGAAATCATGACTACAACTTTACACCAAACTCAACCTTAAGTAACTATTGCGTCCAATTAATAAATAATTGGGCCAATTACACTAAGGGACAATTTGAGAAGCTAGCTAAAAGTTAGCATTTAACTTTTAATCTATTTGGAGTCATTTCATCTCTCACATTTTTTACACACAAAAGGACAAAAAGCCTAAGAAAAATAAAAAGCTAGCATTTAACCAACCTCTCAAATCGCTCTTATCATTTTGTGCTTATTTTATTTTAGTCACTGACTTTTCAATTGTGACATATTTTATCCTGAATTTTGAATATGGTTCTAAATAAGGACAATTGAAAATAATATTGTTTAATTTCAATGAAAAAGTTGTCAATTTGATAAAATATAAACTAATTTGACAAAAATAAATGTTAAAAAAATATTTTGTATTTTTAAAAATTATTTCTACCCACTAAAGATAAAATTATGAAAAATTGATAAATATTTTACATATTTATTTTTATTTTTTTACCAAATTAATTTTTATTATATGTTTGGATGATGATCATATAATGGGTGGTTGTTAACTTTTTAGGCTTTTAATGTATAATCGATATATTTAATATATGAAATGTTTTTAGTTTTGGATATTTTAATTTAATGGATTAGGTTAATGATGATATTAAAATTGTTGTCATATTTGAATTTTCAAAAAAAAAGTAATTTAATAAAAATAAAAACCCATTATCATCCAAACACATAATAAAAATTAATTTGGTAAAATAAATAAATAAACGTATAAAATATTTATCAATTTTACATAATTTTATCTTTGGTGGGTAGAAATAATTTTTTAAAATTCAAAATTATTTTTTTGACATTTATTTTTATCAAAATAGTTTATATTTTATCAAATTGAAGACTTTGTCCTTAAAATTGAGTAATGGGATCTCCAATTATTCTTATTTGAAATAAGATTTAAAATTCAAATTCAAATGTATCACAATTGAAAAATTAAGAACCAAAATAACACAAGTTTTAAACAATAAGTACCGCTAGTATGATTCATCCTAAATAATTTTACATTGTGATAGTACAAACTACATATTATTGAGTCAACGGGTAATAATAGATATACCTATTAATTGGTATAATGATATTTGGGAAAAAAATATTATAAAATATTTTATGAAAATTCTTTACTCTTACGTTATGTTTGATCTGAGAATTTGAAAAGAAATTTGAAAAAAAAAAAGAAGGAAAAAGTGTAAAATTAAATGAAATATAGTTATATTTTATTCACATTTCACTTATTTTTTCATTCTGCCTTTTTAAATTTCTTCTCAAATCTCTCAACCAAACACAATATTAGACTATACATACAATAAAATATCACACCAATCAAAAGATGAAAAACATTCATAAAATATTTCATAATATTTTTTTCATAATCCGGCATTACTCTAACGAATAATATCCTTTAAGATTCTATCTTAATTACACTAGCAATAATGCTACACTTCACCACTTTTTTATATCATTTTTAATGTATCACCTCGTGTCTTAATCCATCATTGATATAGTGAGTCTTATCACTCATATTTATCTCAAATAATATTAACACATGCGTTAATATATTAAAAATGGTATAAAAAAGGAATAAGTGTAATATTATTTCTATAATAGATATTTTTTTAAAAGAGTTTATAATATAATTTTAATACTTGCTTGATGTGAGTCTATTTGAAATGAATTTGCTTGGTAATTTTTATTTGCTGCTTTTGGATTCATTTGGTGGCTTATTATGAAAAACTTCCTCATTATTTGAAAAAATAAACATTTTACAATGATAAATTTAACACGTTTCGTTCACTTCATATGTGTATTCACACCACACAGAATATGTTATATTTAGGTTCGTTTGGGATATGAGTTGACTTTTTAATTTTTTACCTATTTTAGTTTAGGACTAAAAAATCTTGTTTGAGATATGTTTTTTTGAATTTTGTGAGAAAAAAAAAATGAAAAGATTATGATTTGAATGTAACATTTTATTTTATTAACTTTTTAACATATTTTGTCTTTTTGTGACTAAAATAATAAAAAAATCAAGCTTTTTGACATGCCAAACGAAGACTTAGAAAATAGTAGAATGTCTTTTGTTATGTGATCTTAAAAAATAAAATCATTTAGTGATATATAATAATTCTCTTTCAAAAAACATTATTGTCATATTAAACCATTTTATTGTAAGTTGTTCAAGTACCCAGGAAGAATGAGAAAATTAAATAATGTTAGTTTCACTACTGATTTTGTCTTTCTTTCTTTCTTTTGTTTGTTTGGTTGTTTATTTATTTATTTTTTATACAATGTATTACTTTATTCAATAAATGTTGATTTGCAGTTGCTGGCCTACCTTTGGTCGGCGTAGAAGTTAGGCTTATTTTTTCGCACCTCGAAAGGTGTGTTGGGTCTGGACATATAATTTAGTCTCATTATAGGGTGATTATTCAATATTTCTAAAGTATGGATATGTGATATTTTATAAAGTTTTGATTGGTGTGTTCACGATTTATGTTGAGAATAAGAGAATAATATGGAACTAACTAATTGGTGATTGATTTAGAATATAAACATGTGATGTTCCGAAAGTATTGAATAATTTTCTCTCATTATAATATCTTTTTGATATATAATTTATGACTTATCTATCAAACCAAAAAAAAAATGTTAATTTGCAGTTCCAAGTTGAAGTCATTTAGAAGAAAATTGTTAATCTTACAAGAAAAACTAAAACGAAACTCTTACTAGAATCATGTGATGATGACATATTTTGTAATTTTAGGAATGTTTTAAGAAGTTTGTTAAAAATTAATTTTTTGATTTTTTTTTAAAAAATATATAAAAAAGTAAAAAAATGATATAACTTAAAAAAGTCAAAAAACAAAAAATCTAGCTTTTAACCCGCTTACCCTTAATACTAATATATTTGTCTTTAAAATGAAAGACACACATTCAACAACATTATTTCATAATAAAAGTTTTGTATAATTTGTTTTATGTTAAATATTGTGAGTGTGTTTGGTTTGTGTTTTGAAATAAATTTTTACAAAAAAAAAAAAAAATTTGAAGAGAGAATTTAGAAATTTTTTTGATTTGTTTAGTTGTATATTTTGAAAATAATTTTAGAGTTGAAATGATTTGATATTCAAAAATGATTTAGACCACTAATTAGTGGTGACTCTAATGATGTGGCAGTGGGCACCCACTGCCACATGTGTTTTGTGCCTTGGTTTTTGTTTTTTTTTTGTTTTTTTTCAATTGCCACCTCACCAGTGGTGGAGTTAGTGATGATAAATTAGTGGTATGTAGCATTGCTCTTTGATATTTTGTTATAGTTAGGTAGATGTGCATGAGAAAAAAAGTGATTGAAAATAAGAGAGAAGAGAGAAAAGGTGATTGATTGAAATGTATGAGAGAGAAAGTGATTTTAAAAATATTTTTTAAAAAATTTGAACCGAACAAAATTTTGAATTTTTTTTTCAAAATTATATCTTGAGATACAAACTAAACAAGCCCCGTAAGATTAACGATTCTTTTTTTATTTTTGTCAAAAATAAAAAATAAATTACCTTAAGAAAATATTTGGGACCTCTATTTTGAGAGACTTCCATAACCTTTAAATAAAAAAATGATTTGTGGCACTAATTTATTGAGTACTAATGTCACTAATTTCCTATTTTAGTAACTTTATTTATTTATTTATTTTTACCTGATATAGAAATTCTAGGGATTAATACTCCTAAATTTAGTACCATAAATCACAACTGCCCTTAAATAATTGTGATGGTCATGTGTACTTTTATTTTTATTTTTTCTATCTCTCTGACACGTGTTGGTGGGGGGTCTTGGGGGTGAAGTGCTTGCAGGAGTCCTGGCGGTGGAGTACTCGTGGCAGTCTATTTGCAGCATCCATGAACACTTTAATTTAGATTAAAAGAAAATTCAATTTTAGGTGTACAGCCATTTTGGGAAGATAGTAAAAAGTTACGTTTTTGGACAAAGGCTTCGTTTGGCAAGAGGTTAAAATAGTCAATTAGTCAAAAAGTTACCTTTTTAGCCAAAAAGCCAACAACCCATACCAAAAAGTCAAAGATTCCCTTTTCTCTCTACTTTTTGCACGTCGTTTCGTAATTAGCCAAAAAGTTGGCCCAAACATATAGGTTTTTCTTACCAACCTTTTTAGCCAATTAGCCAAAAAGTTACTAAATTAGCCTGTTCCCAAACGAGGCCAAAATGTCTAAAAACGTGGCTACCAAAAAGGCAAAAAAATTGATTTGGCAAGTGCTAAAAACGCAGGTGTAAAATTACAAATTAGGGCCTCTGAAAAAAAAATAAAAAAATAAATCTTTTATGTTGGGTAAGGGTATTTTGGTCATTTTAAGTTGATTTGACACCATAAACAAATATTAAACTAAAAAGTAAAAAGCTAACTTTTTACTAACTTCCCAAATCACTTCCAAAAAAGCCAAAAAACTTGGTAAAAAGCCAAAAGTCAGCTTTTTACCAACTTCCCAAAATAGTTTGGCATATGACTATTTTAATTATTATTATTTATTTATTTATTTATTTTGACTATTTTAACTCTGGTTAAAATATTAGTTTGGATTGATTTTTTTATTTTTTTAATTCTTAGAAAAAAAAATAATTATAATTTAAATATAATATTTTATTTTTATAATTTTTAACTTATTTTTATCTTAATTAGTCCCAAACTTCAATGCCCGACGAAGCAGTATAGTACAATTACGTAAGAACACTTCCAGAAGTTGTTAGCTGGCACATACAATGATCAAATTATTGGTGGTAAAAGTAAAAAGGGTTTACAAAACACATAGTGCCGTTCTGTTTTGGGAACAAAATAAAAAGTTACATATTTAAATAAAATGTCTAAAAATATAAGTGTAAAAAACGTAATAAAATTGGTTTGAAAAGTACCAAAAATACAAGTGTAAAATTACAAATTAGGGTCTACGACAAAAAAAATAACAAAAATAAATTTTTTATGATGGGTAAGGATATTTTGGTCATTTTAATTTAATTTGACACCATAAACAAATATTAAACTAAAAAGTAAAAAGTCAATTTTTTACCAACTTTCTAACTCACTTTTTAAAAAGTTAAAAAGCTTGATAAAAAATCAAAAATTAACTTTTTACTAACTTTTCAAAACATCCCAAGTGAATTTGAAACAGAGTGAACTTGTTTCAAAGCCATTGTCTGGGAAGGTGGGTTTGGATGCGTTTCGAGTTACAATAGTAACAAAAAAAAATAAAATAAAATAGGTTTTTTAGTTTTAATAAGACAAAATATCATATCTAATTTATAATTATTATAGAATAGTTTGAAAAGAGGCTAAAAAAGTCAATTTTTTAGCTTTTTAGCTTTTTTAGTAAAAAAAAATCAGTTTTTTTTTACCAAAAACAACTCAATTTTTTGTCAAAAAAGCCACAATAACGTCAAAAAAATCAAAAAAATTAACTTTTTACTAACTTTCCAAAACACTATTATATTTTTTTTTCTTACAAAAAAGTTAAAAACTCTTCCCAAATTAAATTTTTTAACCCTAAACTAAAATAATCAAAAAAATTAAAAAGTCAAAAAATCATCCCACTTCCCGAACCAAGCCAAAGTTAGAGCAATGGCAACAATTGTAAAACCAATACGAATCTTTATAAAGTAAATTAATAATATAACTTTGTTTTAAAATTAAAAAATATAATAAAATAAAAATTAGTTTGATAAAAATAAATATCAAAAGAGATAATTTTAAATTTTAAAAAATTATTTCAGTCACAAAACATAAGTTAAAAATCATTTCCTTTTTTTGACTTTCCAATAATCAGTTTACAAATGTGAAATAAGTTTATTTTTGCTTTTGACTTGACTAATGCGCACCAAACACGAAAATGTTTGTGGTTTATTTTTTTTTATTGATTTATTTTCGTTTTTAGTGAATTTTTTTTAATAAAACAATTAGGTTTTTTTATTATACTTGATGAGACGAATTGAAAAATTAATTTTTTTTTCAATTTTAAAAAAAAAGTCCAAAAAATATAAAAATAAGCAAAAAAGTCCAAAACATATAAAAATAAGCAAAAAAATAGTGGACATTTTTTTTTTTTTCCTTATTTTGGGTTTTTCATATTTTTTAAAAAAATTACTTTTTAGATTCTTTTGAACAAGACGAACTGGAAAATTAAAAAAATGACACAATTTTTTAAAAAGAATTCTAAAAAAGAGGTGGCTAATGTACAAGTTCCCAAACAATTTCAGTTTATTCACATCATCACTCATAAAACCATCAACGATGTATATATATTTGGCATGGAATAGCGGTTTCTTTTTTCTTTTTTAAGAAAATCTATTAACCCAAACAATAAACCACCCAGAAAATTGAAACCTATGATGCATATTTACAGTTGTTATTGTGAGCCACACCCGTGAACAAATTCTAAATTTAACAGATTCTAAATTTTACAAATTCTGTTATCATTTAATCTCTGATAACAGATTCTAATTTTTTTTTTTTGAGTTTCCAAAACTACTCAGTGTGTTTGGTATGAGTTTTCTGGATTAAGTTTTTTGAAAACTGAATCTTTTGTTTAAGTGTTTTTTTATTTTTAGTGAATATTTTTAAAATTTTAAGTATTTTTTTAATTTTTTTAGATGCATCTTACTTAGATGTATCTAAAAAGTAAAAAATTTGTGAAAAAATATTTTAAAAAATCAATAAATACATAAAAATAAAAATAAAAAAAAACTTAAAAAAAGTAAAAAAGTTATCAAAAAAGTTAAAAAGTTATCACGATTCACCAAAAAAAAATATATAAAAAAATTAATATACAAATATTAAAATACAAATCAACTTTTTAGCCCATTAACGTACAGACGCCAAAGCAATTGCAGTGAAAGGAAAAAAAAAATTACATGTGTATATTCACTAAGTTGGATGGTAAAGATGGGCCTGTGGGGGCCACCATGGATCACGTTTTGATAATCCGAACCGTTCAATATGTAGAACTCATCTAGTACTACATGTCTGTAAAAAATTATGTCTATCGGATATCGCTAACTACATGATCAAATTAGTTTTGTATAAAAAATGGATGGTGTTATAGTAACAGTTGACAAAAAAAACTAAAACGATCAGATAGCTATCAATATCCAATCAATGTGATTTTTTACAAATATATAGTACTCGACGAGTTCTACACATTGAATGGTTCCGATTAGAAAAACGGGACCCGTGGTAGGCCTCCACGGGCCAAACAATTCCGTCCAATCAAAGCCCTAAAATGAGTCAATCTTTTCCCATCTACTCACCTAGCCGACTGCACTGCCAACCCGTAAGGCCTACTACACTATCTTCTCCTACACATTTATTTATACAATTTTTTAATACATATTTTTTCATTAAAAGTCAAAAAGTTAACCCAAACATTCATATTTTTTTTTTCAACTTTTTAGTCTAAAAAGATAAAAAGTGCACTTATTTAGGACACCCCAAACAACCTCCTTTGTTTTTTTTTTTTTGTTTTTTTTTTAATTTTATTTTATATTTTTGGTATTTATTAAATTTTTAAAAGATTTTTTCACAAAATTATACTTTTTATTTGTATTTATGTTAAGTGTGTCTAAAAATTTTAAAAAAAAATTATTTAAAATATTTTAAAAAATTTAATAAAAATACAAAAAATAAGAAAGTAAAATTTTTTTAAAATTATTTTCAAAAAAACGAAACCAGACAAGGTCAGACTGTTCTTTTTTCTCCTAGATAGAGTAAAGCATTAATGCATGCATTATGGAGTGGTACTTTTTCAACTCTCATGCAAGGTAGACCTGCAGGCAGGCATCTTACATATCTAAAAACCTTTCAAATTAATATTTATTTCCTTCTCTGAATTAGCTACAATACATAACATCTTTAGCAATACAATGCCTATGCAAGATATAAGCTTCAATCCGCCCCTTGAAAGTTTTGCTAAAACTAACAGCTCCATACCAAACTGGTTGCATCAAAACCAGCAACGTTTTTGTTTGTCATGTTATTTTTTCGCATCAAACCAAACATCTACATTGGACAAGACCATAAAGGGTACTAACCTACCATTCTTGTTTTCTTCTCCATGGACAATATCTCCTTTTAATTAGTCACCAATAAACAACAAACAAATATTTTAAACAAAAGAAAGCTTCAGAAAAAATAAACTAGTGTTTGATTTAATTTTTAAAACTCAATTCTGTTTTAAATCATAATTTGAATCAAAATTTATAATCACACAAATTTTTAAAATACAATTCAAAATTACTTTCAAAACTTGTTTCTTCTCTTTATTTATTTATTTATTATTATTATTATTAATCAATCAATTAATCATTTTTTCTCTCTCATCTCTCTTTTCTCCTTTCACATTCTTTCACATTCTATACATCAATCAATCAAAAAAAAATACAAATCATCTTAAAACTATTTTCAAAACTCATAACCGCACAAATTTTTTATTTTTAAATCATAATTCAAAGCTCAAAACACAATAACACAATAAAATCATAATTTTAAAACTAAACCACACACACCCTAAGATTGTCTGTGCCACTCTCCTTTTTTTTCCGCTCCCATTCCATGCCCCCTCTCTACAACAAGAGTAAAGTTAGAAATAGAGACGGTGAATTCTCAACAATATGAACACATGAATACTATATTTGATTGAGAGATTTGAAAATGAAAATTGAAAAAGAAAAAAGAAAAGGTATGTGAAATATGAATAAAATAAAACTATATTTCATCTACTTTTACAAATATTTTTTTCTGTCTTTTTCTAAATCCATTTTCAAATTTCTTAACTAAACACAGCCGAAAAGTTTCATTTTTAAAGTCTTGGGTAGCGAAACCAAAAGAGTGGTTTATATCCATAGTTTCTGTAATTTGTGTTTTGTTATCTCCTTTGATTATGACAATTTTGTCCTTTAATTGTTCACACTATGTTTATTTACTCTAATTTTTATATGATTTATTTAAAAATGAATTAATCATTTCAAATTAGATACTAATTCCTCAACCACTTTAAACATAAGTGAATTAACTATTTTGCCGCTTAATTTCAACCTAATTTCTAAAGTTGCATTATTAATTGGACAAAGTTGACACAACTCAAAAAAATGTAAATATAAATTTGATGCACTTGTACAATAATCTAATCGACATAAATAAACAAATCATAGACTACTAACTAATTTGTCCAAACCAACAAAAAATAAAAAAAATTCCCAGTGTTGGATCGAGAACTAGAATCTGAACTCTCTTATGTGTCAGAGGTTGGAATTTTTTTAAGAACGATGGAAGTTAAATGGAGTGTATTCTAAAGAAGTTTGGTCAGTTGAAATTTGGTGCACAAAGTGGAGTTATTATTATTATTATTATTATTTTTTGTTTCCTTTGGTTCTTGTCAAGTACAAGAAAGCACAATATTTCCACACGATGAACCAACCTCGAGGTTTCGTTCACAATATGATTCGACATACAAATGGAATTTCATAATTGATAAATTATTATTATTATTATTATGTAAAAGATCTTGGATCAACTTACGTATACTAGACTAATCCTTACAGTCTGAATAACGGTCCGTGGCCCCAAGGTATATACATTTACTAATTAGGGGATTCAAATATGAGAGAAATCTCCAATTCCCAGTCATCCCCTACTAGACTAACCACCTTGTGGTTATATAATTATTAATTGAGTGGTGAATGTATTGATGAATATCAATATTACAAATTTAAAATTTTGATAAATATCGATATCAACAAATATTTAAAACCCAGTGAACAATCAAACTCCGTTAAAGACCTTTATTTTTAACAAAGAATGAGATTCGGTCGTGGTCAATTCGTAATTTACAATCACATGTTTTGAAGTTTCTTGAAAATTTCCTCCCTTTTTCTATGTGAAGATGTCTTTGATGAATGTGTCTTTATATGTATTGTGAATCTTTCTGCCGACTTGCCTCCCATGCAGAGTCAAAATCGGTGGCCATGGAGATTCTTTGAAAATACTTGTTCTAGAGAGAGAAAAAGAAAGTCAACTAACTTTCTTGATCAACAAGCTATTACATTTTTTTTTTCCCATCAAATTCTCTCCAACTCTAAACACCCTCTTTTTTTAGTTTGCCTAACTCTTTTTTTTGACAATCATCACTTGCGTGAACTTTGAAGCTATGACACAATTCTCGAATTTAAATTGAAATAAAATTATAAAAATGTACAGGGGCAAATATTCGGTACCGCCCGTATTCCTTGTGTCCAAGCTCCGCTTCGATCTGATTAATCTGCGGGCATAACGGCGGTGAGCTACCCGGCGGTGTGTTGCCGGAAAACTCCTCCGACGGTCAAGTTAGTACACACTCAGAGATAGAGAGAGAGAGGAAGAGAGTTTCTCTCACCAGATGAAGTTTCATCCCCAGCATGGGAGGCGTAGTCACGTTTACATACCTTCTGCGCATTCCTCTAAGTCCATTCGCCTTTCGACGCGTGGACCTGCTCCCCTATCTTACTTTCCCACGTGTCAGCACGAATACAGCTAAACACCACCTAACCAAATTGCCAAACGGCGTTGGCGCGAACGGACAGCCCGGCGACACTGCCCCATCTTCCTACGACCGTATTACTTCTGGGACATGCAATGCTCCAAGCCGAGCTCCGTTATGACCGAGCTTAGCAGCCCCCCGGAATGACTAAGTACTTGCTCGGTTGTCCAGTCTGCGGAGGATCTTGCACGCTAATCTCAACGAGCAAACAACGCGAACCGGGCTAGCAGAGAAGTTATCCTGGCCAAATCGGACCTGGGCTTTAACCGAGTGCACTGCACCTGGATTGTCCTAGCCCAGCTCGGCCCAAACATGCTCGAACCAATTTTAACCCAATCATTACCACGGCCCAAAGCCAGATTATGAAATATCCCTCACAAAAAATTAACAGTCTCACTATCTCAAAATACAATTAAATTGACTATTAAATTAACTATCTTGTCTAGATAAATAAGAAGTTATACATTTATTTTTTTGGAGGGGAAGGGGGGTTGCCAATGTGCATATAAGTCACATAGTTGTTGGGTGATTTTTTAAATGTTTTATTATACTATAAGGGTATGTTTGATTGGACGGACTGGATAAGGGGATTAGAATCCATCGGACTTGAGTCCTGGGACTGTGAATCTCCTGGACTATTTGGTTGAAATGGATATGTATCCTGTGTTTGTTTTTTCATGGGATTAAATGTCTGGAAATGACTATTTTTAGTGAATCCAACATTTGGTTGGACGGACTGGATAGGATAAATGAACAAAAGATTATTTTACCATTTTTCAATTATTTACTAAGTAATAGCAATATTAAACATATCTTTAATATTTTAATTATTTTTAGCTAGATTAAATAAAAATTTATTTTATTTTATTTTTTACACAATTAAATAAATTTATTTTTTTAAATAAAATAAAAAAATAAAATATCAATAAAAATTTATATTATTTTTTTAATTAAAATTTTAAATAAATTTGTTTTAAATCATTACTGTATAACAAATACCACTAAATTATGTAATAAAATACAGAGGACATTATTTTTTTGGGTAAATTACACCAACGATCCCTATAGTTTGGAGTTTGTGTCACTTTGGTCCCTGACTTTTCAATTATGACACATTTGATCCTAAATTTTGAATCTTGTTCCAAATAAGGACAATTGAATATACTATTGGATTTTTCAAGGGCAAACTCGTCAATTTGACAAAAATAAAAGTCAAAAAATTATTTTTGAATTTTTAAAAATTATTTCTACTTACTAAAGATAAAATTATATAAAATTGATAAATCTTTTAGACATCTATTTTTTTTTACCAAATTAATTTTTATTATGTATTTGGATGATGATCATATAAAATTAATTTTTAAAAATTAATCATGTAATTTTTATTAATTTTTATCAATTTTACAAAATTTTATCTTTGGTGAGTAGAAATAATTTTTAAAAATTTTAAAATATTTTTTTGACATTTATTTTTGTCAAATTAGCTTGTATTTTATTAAATTGACGATTTTGCCTTTGAAATTAAGCAATGGTATGTTCAATTGTCCTTATTTGAAACAATATTTAAAATTCAAGGTCAAATGTGTCACAATTGAAAAATTGGAACGAAAGTGACACGAGTCCCAAACTATAGGGACTATTAGTGTAATTTGTCCTATTTTTTTTTATATTATTTAATAAATCATTACTGTATAACTTGTATAACCACGAACTTTGATTTAATAAAATACTGTATAACCTGTATAAAAAATTTATATTATTTTTTTAATTAAAATTTTAAATAAAACATCTATTAACATTTAAATAATGAAATTAAATAAAATATAAACAAAATTTTAAAATAAAACATCAATAAAAAGTTAAATAAAATTATTTTATTTTTAAATTGAGACATTTAAATTTTATTAAATTTTACTAAATATAATACATAATTAAATAGTAGAGGGTTAAAATGGTTATTTCACCACCTAATCCCAACAGTAAATAATCCCCCAAAAATTGTCCCACACCCCCCTCTCCCAGGATAGTATAATCCCCTACATGGAGGATAAGGAGTCCGGCCGGACTCCATGTCTGGCGGACTAAAAAAAAAAATATATCGGATTGAATTTACTGTGCGGATTACAATCCGCACAGTAAATAATCACCCCCTTATCCCCTCAATCAAACACACCATAATTGTTCAATTAATTATAATTATTTTTAAGTTCTTAAATAAAATCTTGAAAAAATAAAATAGCTCAAGCCATGTAATATCTTATGAAAAATGATTCACCCACATAATTTTCTCACTACAAATCTCCTCGAATAATATGGTAAGAAAAAATAAATTAATAACTCACGTTTCTACAAAAAAAAATTTTTCCCTCAAAATTTTCTACGTAAACTTATCACATCATTTGAGAGTTCGGGAGAAAATCTTGTGTAGAAGTAATAATGCGCTATACCGCTTGCGAACGAACACACAAGGGGGGTTGTCAGTAGGTCGCGCATGCGAATATTGGACACCACCACATAGGAAAACATATTATTGGATACAATGAAAAGACCTCATTATTTTACATATCGGGAGATATTATTGGGTACAATGAAAAAACCTCATTATTTTACATATCGGGACCAATTATTAGAAGTGATCAAACGAATGGCAGGCACAAATCTTGTTTTTTCTCTATTTATTCTATAAAGTTATTCATTTAAAAAAAAAAATAGTTACGTGTAAGTTTTAATAAGTAGATTTATTATTTAATAGTTTTATGAGAAAAATTTATTTTAAAAAAATGTCCTTAATTATAAGTTTTAGTAACAATTTATAAAAATCATAATAAAAGTCACTAATTGTAAATTTTTAGCGACATATGTAAAAAATTGTCACAAAAAATTATTTTTAACGACAATTTTACCAAGACTTATTTTCAATAGAATTTTATGGGAATTAAGTCTAACTATTAGGACCCATTAGGAGTTTACTTTTTTAAAAATGGCTTAATTATTTGATGCAAATGTTAATAAGATTTATTTTGGTAATTAAAAAAAATTAACTTATTAGTTTATTCATATTATCGCTCTACTTTTTTACACATTTTTAAAAAAAAAAATCAATAAGCCAAAAAAAAAGAAAAAAAAGAAGAAGAAAAAGACAACACTTTCCAAAATAATCTCTTATGTATTGTTTAATGTTGGAAAGTGTGTATAAAATGTTTTGAAAGTATGTAAAACTATTAGAAAGTGTATTGATTTCAATAAAAGTATATTAATTGAGTGAAAAGTGTCTTATATTTTTAAATTTTTTTAAAATTTATACCCTTGGGACACTTGGCAAGACTCTTACTTGATTACTTAGGCCTCGTTTGGGAACAAATTAATTTAGTAACTTTTTGGTTATTTGGCTAAAATATGAGTTAAAAAAAACTAATATGTTTGGGGTGATTTTTTAGTTTTTTACGAAAAGATGTGTAAAAAGTAGAGAGAAAAGAGAAGCTTTGACTTTTTGGTATGAATTGTTGGCTTTTTGGCTAATTTAGGGTTGGTTTTGGATGTTCTAAAAAAGTACATTTTTTGACTTATTGGCTTATATGGGTTGGGTTTGATGTGATGTGTTAGAGAGGTAATGTGATTTAAATAAGATGATGTGACTTAAATAGGATAGTGACTTTTTGTATTATTTAAGTTATGCCAAACTTGGCCTTCGACCATCTCCAACCCTGAACCAAACTTGACATTAAATTTAAAATCTGGTGTAAAAGTTACTGTTTGGTGCTCCAACGGTTGCACCAAATCAATATCAAATTGTGATTTCAGCAAACAATTCATCAAACTGAGGACAGAATACATATTTCATCAAAACATTGTGTGAGACCGTTGGAGGGAGGAACCGGTCAACCAGCCGGTTGTCTAGCCGGTTCGCCAACCGGTCGACCGAATTCCTAGGTTCAAACTGGTCAAAAAAGGTTCAAACAGGTAAAAAAAATATATATATATTTTGCCTTATCGGTTAACTGGCTGGTCGACCGGCCGGTCAACCAACCGGTCAACCCACCAGCAACCCTGAACCAAACCAAACTTGAGCATCTTTTTTCAGAGGCTGTGTTGAAGGAAGCTGTGCACAAGGAGGTTTTTGGACACAACAAACTTGAAGACAAGGAGGTGCTACTTCTTACTAATACCCTCTTTGGGATTTATGTTGGGTTTGTTTCAGGAGAGTAAATTCTTGAAGTTTTTGGGATTTATGTGGAACCCTCTGTCATGGGTTATGGAAGCTGCTGCTATCATGGCAATTGCCCTTGCCAACGGTGGAGTAAGAACTCACCGTTTTGATTTGTATAACAATATTCATCTTTGCCTTCCCGCTTTATTGTTACTGGGTGAAAAAAATAATAATGGCCTTACCGGTTGACCGGCTGGTCGACCCGTCGGTCGACCAACCGGTTGCCCCTCCCCTTTTTGATGCACCTTCTGATGCACCGTTGGAGCCAGTGCTATCAAATTGAGAAAATTATCATTTTTTTACTCAGATTTGATAAAAATATAGTTCGCGGTTGGAGATGCTCTTAGTAACTTTTTAACTTTTTAGCTAAAAGGGAGGCTTCCCAAACGAGGCCTTAGTGACTTTTTGACTTTTTGGTTAAAAAAGTCACTTGCCAAACGAGGCGTTAGCCTATGAATTAAAAATTCATGAAAGAAATTAGAAATCAAAATTATTGCCCAAAAGTCCAATAAATAAGATTTTATTTTGATGTTTAGCTTGAGATCTCAAAATAATATGCTCCATAATTCTATTACTTTAGGGTTGTTTGGAATGATTTAAATAAGTGTACTTTTTGACTTTTTACGAAATATGAGTTGGGTTTGGGTTGGGTTTGGGTTGGGTTTGAAGTGATATGTTAACGAGGTGGTGTGATTTAAATAAGATGATGTAACTTAGGCCTGGTTTGGTATGAACTATATAATCCATCTTTTTATCTTTTTATCTTTTTTCATCACTTCACCTCTCTACTTTTTTGCACATCTTTACGTAAAAAGACAAAAAGTGCACTTTTTTAGAACATCCCAAACCAACCCTTAAATAAGATAATAACTTTTTAACTTTTTGACTTTTCTCAAACATGTCAAACCAACCCTTAATCAATTGAACCAAACTAATCACTCCAGACCTATTGAAATTTCAATATTTGATTACTTTTTCAACGCTTATGGTTTGGTTCTCATTTTCAAAACTTTTACTTCGAAACTAATCAAACCGATTAAATATTATATTTAAATATTTTATATTCAGTACTTTTTAGTTATCGATTACATGGTTTTTAATTAAAAAAATTGGGAAGGAATATATTTCTAGTTTCAATCATTTCTCTTTATTTAGTTTTGATATAAGATTTTACACGCTTATGTAAAACTTCTTGAAATTTCTTAGGAATTCTCCTTTCATATTACAAAAATAAAAAATTGAAGTGTAGCATATATTCTAATCCCCTAGTCAAAGGAGTTGAATGGTTTAATTTAATGTTATGTGCGAGAAGTTATATGTGTTTTAGGATTTGTATGGAAATTAATTATTTTAATAATTTTATTATTTTTTCAAAAAGACTTACAAAATAAATAAATAAATAAATGACTTGATTTTTATATTAAATTTTTAATTTTTTTGACTAATTTAGTCTGTCCTTAAACAATGCCTATGGCACAAGTGAAAAAAGTTATAAAAAATTTTAAATAGAGTTTGGGAAGAGCTAAATTAGGCTTTTTTGGCTATTTTAGCCCCAAAAAAAAAACAAAATAGGCTATTTTAGCCACAAAAAATAAAATATCACATCTAACCCATAATCATTATACTCTTTTCTCACAAAAAAAAAAGTCAAAAAAGCTAAAATATCAAAAAATTCTTTCAAAACTAAATTTTTTAGTTCAAATTAAAATAATCAAAAAAATCAAAAAGTCAAAAAGTCAACTCATCCAAACCAACCCTAAATCTATGGTTAAGCGTTAAAGTATGGAGGTAAGTCATAATTGATCATTGATATTACATCTGAAATATTTTTTAATTTACTTCATTTGGAATTGTACAACTTGTGAATTTTTTTTAATTGAGAAAATTAATATTCATGGGTATTTAAAAAAAAAAAAAAAGCTATATTGTTGACTTATGTTAAAAAAATAATATAAAATTTTTTATATTGTTTACTATTCATGGGTATCGTAGTTTGCGTCGGGTTATTTGGAATAACCTAAATAAGTGTATTTTTTATTTTTTTACGAAAAGATATGTAGAAAATTAGAGAGGTGATATGATAAAAAAAGATAAAAAGATGGATTATTCAAGTTGCCAAAAATTTAAAAAGCCAAAAAGTTAAAAAGTTATCACTATTCACCAAAAGTCAAAAATTACGGCTGCACAATTCTCAATCTTAATTTTCCCCTACACACTAATTTATACAATTTTTTAATATACATTTTTTTCATAAAAAGTCAAAAAGTTAACCTAAGCATCCATATTTTTTTTCTCAATTTTTTAGTCAAAAAAGACAAAAAGTGTACTTATTTAAGACACCCCAAACAATCCCATAATAAGGTCCGATTTATTTTAGTAATTTTTTAATTTTTTATAAAAAAAATTCAAAAAAATAAAAAAAATAATATGATAATTTATAATATTTTTTTGACTTTTTAATTAAAATATATAACCGATAAATGAGACATAAATACATAAATAAATGCTAACAACTAATGTGAAAAATCAAATCTCCACACACACACTATGCCTCCGTTTGGGAAGTAGATTGGCTTTTTAATTTTTTTTACTATTTTAGCCTGGGTTAAAAACTTAGTTTAGGAAGTATTTTTTGGCCTTTTGGTTTTTTTAATTTTTTTTATGAAAGAATAGTGTAATGATTATGAGTTAGATGTGATATTTTATTTTTTATGATTAAAATAACTTATTTTATCTTTTATGACTAAAATAGCTACTTCAGTCTTTCCCAAACAATGTCGATGAGAAGTAAGTTAAAAATTACTTTTCAATTTTTAATCTTTTTTTTTCAAAAAAAAATTAAAAAATTAATTTTTAATCATCGAACAGAGCGTAAATTCCGTGGCATTGAGACCGTATTACGTGGCTCCTTCTCACAGTCTATGCTCTTCTTGGAGGCCCCACCACCCGTGCAACAGAAGTCAAGAATACAAAGTGGACTTCTTCGTCATCCGACCAATCAGATTCGATACTTTCCAACGGACAATTTCCCAAACCACGGTATTTTCTAGGTGTGTTGGCTGCGTGTTGTAGACTCTAACACGCAGACTCTTAGAATGTGTGTGTGTGTGTGTGTGTGTGTGAGAGAGAGAGAGAGAGAGAGAGAGAGATTGTTGGCTGCGTGTTGGCTTATTATTTCTAGGCGTGTTGGCTGCGTGTTGTAGACTCTTAGAAAGTGTGTGTGTGTGTGAGTGTGTGAGAGAGAGAGAGAGAGATTCCTAAACATTAAGGCAACTGAGTTCAATGGACCCGTTTGGTAGGATTTGGTAAGGCTGTAAGAAAGTGATTATAACTTATACCCTAACAGTTTATAACTTATAACTGTGAACATAAGTTGATTTTTAACTTATAAATTAAGT
Organism: Camellia lanceoleosa; assembly: GCA_025200525.1. Taxonomy (NCBI): domain Eukaryota; kingdom Viridiplantae; phylum Streptophyta; class Magnoliopsida; order Ericales; family Theaceae; genus Camellia; species Camellia lanceoleosa. Next base: position 164,798,936 of record CM045761.1, on the reverse strand, counting down.
TTCTCCTCCTCCATTCAAAGAATAAGTTGATTTTTGATTTACAAAAAGCTATAAGCTATATTGTTAAGCTGAATCAACACATCAAAATAATTTAAATTAAACTAAAAATTAAAATAAGTTAAAAATAAACTCTACCAAACAAGGCCACTGTCTGAATTACTCACGGACCCGGTGGTCATCTTTTCACCTTACGAGTTTGGATTTTATTAACAAATATATTAATAAAATAAAATTATGAAAAACATAGGTAAAAATATTTATATAAAAAAAAGAAGTCCAAATATAAGTCTTAAATATTGATACGTTTTCTATCTAAAAAAAATCTTGATGTGTGGAGCTAAATTCATGTGCTGACCAGCAAATCCAATCTATTGCCTTGTGAGAGGAGATTATTGACAATCTTGTTATTTAACGTATGAGTTTTGATGGACCAATTTTGAAAATTAATCTCTACAGTTTGAAAAAAATTACAATTAAATTGAATCATCAAATTTTTTAAATCAAACCAAACTAAATTGCTTGGAATCAAATTGAACTAAATAGCAAAAAAATAGTTTGGCTCCAGAATTCTAGCATAAAAAATTTATTTCAATACCTATACTACCTATTTCAATAAATAAAATAAAAAACCATGCCACCTAGGGTTCAAAAAAATTCTCAAGCATACTTCAACTTTTAAAGCATTCCCCAAATTTAGTTTTTATAAAAGGTATAAAGACAACAAATTATTTATATTATACAATAATTAAAAAGGAATGTAATTTTCAATAATATAAATAGTGTAAAAAAACAAATACACATAGTTTGAGGAATTGATCAATAAATCCTATATTATGATCTTGTGATTCATATGATCCTAAATGTTTTCTTGTTAATTGTGTAATCCTTGGGGTTGCTAATTTGTCATTGGTCAAACCATTGTCAACAATTGTGTATTTAATTTTGGGAATAAGGGTGTGTGTTTTCCATGTACCCTAAAAAAGCATAGTAATACTAATAGTATTTAGTTGTTTAGAATGTCTGAGTTGGAAATGTGGGGGTGTGAACATGCCACATGTGAATGGTGTATCTTTTTTGATATGAGTGACGTCATGTAGGGGTACCCCACATTAACCCGTTTGCCCGTAGTCATTGTAGACCAACCAGACGAACATATCGAATGCAAAAATAAGGGTGTTCCAACCCGACCCGCGTAAGTAAACATTGTGATTGGTGAAACCCCCAAATCAGAAATAGGAAATGTCTAGCGAAACCCTAGGTGAATGTGATTTTGATTTACATGATTCAAATGTCAAAATCACGATGAGTGATTCCCACATTCGATTTCGTATGTGCCAAATACTCTCCCGGCGACAGCTCGTTGTATTTGGTACATATGAAATCGACAAGTTTGGCGAAATTGTGTGGCGGTTGCAGTTCGTACGCAACATTGAGTGAGTGGTAATAACACAAAAGCATGAAAAAGAAGTCCATCTATAGCCAAAAACACACAATATGCGAGTCAGAAAACAGGATTTACTAGTCAACGTCAATTAATTTGGAAAATGGGATTTCACTATGGACACGATGAACAAGGCCGACGAGGGGTCTATGTTCACAAATTAACCCCCCGACCACACACAGAAACACCCCCGCTACTATGTTGGTGCATATTGATAACGGACACAATTGCCAAATCATTAGTGGTAGTGCGTGTACGGTAATGAACGGTGATGTGAACACGATGATCAATTAGGCCAAGGGTTGTATGTTCAAACATTAATCCCCCCACCACACACAAAAAAACCCCCCACCGATATGTTTGTGCATACTGACAATAAGCGTAACCCAACAAATGTTTAAAAATGTTTAATCCACCATTGACATGCAAAAATGTTTGAGTTCGACTGTTACGAATGCGAGCGGATCCTCTAGAGTGAATTCTCTAGAGTGATCCTCTAAAGTGGAGATCGGACGGCTGAGGATTTTTCTAAAAAAAAAAAATGTAAATTGCGATCAATGACCGAATCTCCCAAGCAACCCTCGCCCATCTCTCTCTCCTCATGCGATCAATGACCCATCTCTCGCAACGTGAGAGAGGATCGAGAGGAGAGAAGAGGAGGCATGGTCGATCTCCTTCGCCAACTCGGTTGCCGATCTCTCCCCGTCGGCATGACCGATCACCATGGCCGATCTCCTTCACGAACTCGTTGCCGATCTCCTCCGTCGGGCATGACCGATCACCATGGCCGATCTCCCAAGCAAGATCCGGGTTTAGAATCCAACTCGATCTCTCTCTCTAAAAATTACAGATTCAAGCGGGTCATCGAATACATTGATTACTCTCTTTTCTTTCAACTTCTTTTCAGATCAGATGTGTTTGTTATATTCAAATCAATGGTTTTGATTCTGGAACCATTAGGTTACCATTTTTTTTAGGGTCTCAATTCGCTTCTTGATTCTTAAATCTTGTGGCAAACTATCTGGGTTTGCCATTACACTAATCTTTTTTTAGAGTACAACAGATCAATGGTTTTCATTTTGCAATTCATTGTTTGTGGTTTACATTCAAATAACTCTCACAGGAACGATGAACAAAACCCAGAAACCATTGATCTGTTGTAAACCACAAACCCAGAAACGATGAACGATGAACAAATTTGAATTTTTTTTTTTTCAATTTACCAGACAAAACGACGTCGTTTTGATTAGGTTGAATCTCAGCCCTTGAAAAGCTGAGTGGGACACGCGTCGCTCCTCAAAGAATCACTCTAGAGGATCACTCTAGAGAGTTACTCTAGAGGATCCGGACGCGTTACGAATGTCCAAGCAATCAGTACATGCACATGATGCACTAGAACATTCAAGAGTGTAACAGTGTGGTATACCTAAACACGGACAACTATGTTCATGTCGTCTGCAAAGTGGTCCTTTGGGGACATGGTAAAAAGCTGCATTTGCGACTTGGGGAAAAAAAAGTTATATTGGCTTTTTTAGCAAGAAATCATTTGGAGAGGTGAAAAAAGCTATATGTAAAATTACAATTATACCCTTTATATTATTTAGAGTTATACATGAGTGAAAACGTAAATTTTCTAAATTGGGTGGGATAGTTTGGTCGCTTTATTGTGATGTAACATCAAAAATAAATATTAACCAAAAAAGTTAAAAGCAATTTTTTACGAACTTCTCCAATCACTTTTCAAAAAAATCAAAAAGTTTGGTAAAAAGTCAAAAGTCAACTTTTTACCAACTTTGCAAAACACCCCAAAAACCCTCATTCACTTCAGCCACAACAGCATCCAAAACCCTATTCCCCCTTTTAACCTCTTCGTCAACGGAATATTACCTCCTCCCTTTAACCGTGTGATCATGTATTCCAAAAATAAAATAACCTTCATAATTTACTAGCGAGGGTATATCCATCTAATCAATATCTGTCTATATTTGAAAAGGGACTTTCTGGTCACAAATTACACCTAGTAAGGACTTGCCAATCAAACATTCTAAACGTGGGACCAAATGGTACAAAAATTTCTAAAATATGACTTTTCAATAAATTTCTCTATTTTTAATTCACATTTTCGGAAATCAATTAGACGGAGAGTAATTATCTTGTGTAACACTCCTAAACATATTAATAAACAATGAAAATGGTTTAATTCGATTTAACTTGATTCTTTTGGGTCTTAATTTGTAAACCAAACCATAATTAATAGTTCTTAATTAATTAAAACCAAAAGCAAACCATTCCACTAGAAATTCAAACCCAATCATACAATTTAACCAATTTGAATGAAATGGTTTTTAGAACACTAATTCAAAGGTCTAAAGTGGAGAGCTTGGAGTCTTTTGGGAACAATTTTGACTTTTTAATTTTTTTAGTCAAAAAAATTGTTTTTTTTTTATCCAAAACAACCAACTTTTTGTCAAAAAAATTACTAAAAAAATCAAAAAATTAAAAAATTAACTTTTTACCAACTCCCTAAAACACCACATAAAGTGAAGTTCTAATTTTTCTTTAACTTACCTATCAACAAAAAGTGTCCTGTCGGTCTATGAGCGTAAAGTAACCCCTTTTTTTTTCCCCCTCTTTTTATTAATTTTTATTCAATGGAGACAAAGAAACGTGCTTTGAAAACTATTCCCGCTATGGTTTTAGTTGCTCGAAATTATTTAGTAGAAAACATTTCATTTTGAACCTTCTTGTGCACATGTTACTAGAAACAATCAATCACAATACACTACTATAACAATTGATGAATCTGTGGGATAATCAATGATCTTTGTAGGGTAGTGGAAAAAATTATTTAAAATGCTGTGAATAGTTCATATTGCCAATCTTTTAGAGATATAAAAATTAAACACAAAATTAATTATTAAAAGAAAACAAATAAATAAAATTTTATAAATTTTATTAGTAGGACTGCTTATGAAAAATCGTTTCCATTGATGTATTTTATATGTCTGATTTGATTGATTTCAGTATTTCTAAAAATTTTATAGTGCCAACAGCATCATTTAAGAGAGAGAGGGAGCGCTAGTTTTATAATCCAAAATGTGATCAAGTTCAATGTCTTGCACTGAGAAAAAAATGTAATATTGTGGTCAAGTTCAATGTGCTGCCCATAGAAAAGAACATTCCTTCACCACTACTATTCATGGCCTAGTTAGTTTGAGTTAAAATACTCATATAAAACAAAATATATTATTTTAATTAAATAGGATAAAATATCATATTCAACTCATAATCATTTTATTTTTTCTCTTATAAAAGAAAAAAAATCAAAAAATATATTCTAAATAAGACTTTTTAATCTCAAATTAAAATAGTTAAAAAAATAAAAAATCAACTCATATCCCAAATGAACTGTAATTAACAACCTATGATGCCACCTGACGAATGTGGTAACACATGACAAAATTATAGGGGCAACAAAATTTAAAAAAAGAAAACAAAAAAAAAAAAAAACGAAGAAGAAGATAAGTTGGATTAATCGTTACACTAATATTAAATTTAATTAACAAAACATAACACACAAATAAAGGCGGTGTTTGGGAAGGAAATTTTTTTGTTTTTTTTGTTTTGTTTTTTTCATTAAAAGACAAATTGGTTACAAAATTTAAAAAAATAAATTCAAACAAAATATCACATTAAATCTCATAATCATTTCACTTTTTCTCTCACAAACATCATATCTAATCATAAAAAAATCCAACTATCTTCTCAAATACAAATTTTTTTTTTCTCCAATAATATCCTATAACTAAAAAAATTACAAAAAAAACATACTTTCCAAACACCTACAAACAAAATTTATAAATTTTCTTTACAAATTGATGCGACACATGTCATGTTAGTTTTTTTTTGTTTTTGTTTTTTATTTTTATGGGATATTATGTTAGTTTATTATGTGCTCGTTTGATAAATATTTTAGGGTTAAAAAAAGTACAAAAAGACAAAATAAATTATATAAGTTAACAAGACAAAATATTAAATTTAAACCATGATCATTATATTTTTTTCTCTCATAAACATTTAAAAAATCCAAAAATAAAAACTAAACGAGGATAAAAAAATTGACTGCTGTCACTCATGTCAAACGAAACTTAAATTTTATTTGCATGCTACAATTTTATTATTACATGTCACATCAATTTCTTTATAAAAAAATGTTTATATAGATTTTCCTTTTTTAGCAAGTGATATGATATGACTTCAATAAAACTAATTAAAAGAAATAAATTCATGTAATTAACACCAAATCATTTACATAAAGAAGAGTTTTACCACAAATTGGATGGCTTAAATCAGAGTGTGTGTGAAATATTATTAAAAAAAAAAAAAAGTAATGATATTTATTCCTATCTTTTTTCTTAAGATGCCCCACCTCTTTTTTTTTTTTTTTTTAATTTTAATTTTGTCCAAATATAAAATTTCATTTTTACCCTATCCCTAACTTTCTAGTCCTAATTTTTCAAACTCTAACCCTAATCCCACCAACCATCCTCATCACTCTAACACCGGCCGCCGACCCCTTCTTCAGCTGGTAACTCCCATTGCCATCACCAACATCACCTCTAGCCACTAACACCTTCACCCTTACTTACCAACCACCAACAACACCACCATTCACTCCACTCTTAGACATTCTTTTTCTTTCTCTATTTCTATCTATCAATCTCACGTTAGATTGCAATCGGGATCACAAAAGATCAATGATGGTAGCAATTTATCCTAATTGCACAATTGTCACAATTGTAGTGTTGCTTGCGACCTCCCCAGATTCCGATTGGTAGTTCAGGCCCGAACCACCACAATTTGTTTCGATGGTCTACAACTGAACTACAACCATTTGTTCAGTATTGATTTTTCGTACCAAACAAGACAATTTCAAATGAAGAAAAATCGAATAAGAGCCTGTGGGAGAGGGTCAGGTAGTTGTATGGGTGACAGTGATAGCAAATGCTTGAGATTAGTGGAATGAAATATTTGGGTGATAGAGATGAGGGAAGGATTGCCGATGGAAGAAAGGGAAGAAAGATTGAGTCAGGGAGGTGGGCCCTCGAAAAAGAAAAGTCGACGATGAAGAAGAGAGGCTAAAGAAGAGTCTGTAGTAGAAGAGAAGAGTTGTGAGAGGATTGCCGGTGAGGAAAATGAGTTGCCAAAGGTGGGGGAGATTGCGAGTTAAAAAGTATTGGGACGAGAGTTTAAAGGATATATTTGAGATTATGGAAGGACTCCAAAAAAAATAAGGAGAGAGTAATTTTGGTGGTAGAGATTCAAAGAAATAGGAAATTCTAAGAAAAAAAAGTAGGACATTTAACAATGCTCAAATAGAAAATTAGGTACTTTAGCATTGTCACAAGAATCAAAAGAAAGATTATTGTATTATATAAAACATACACACTAGTGTGAACATTAGTTGTTTCTTTTCTTTTTAATTTTTAAGGTCTTTCATATCTAAGTCCATGTAACAACTAAAAAGTTGTTCTCATTCATTGAATTATTTATTTAAAATTATTAAATTATTTTTTTTATTTATCAAAGCGTAATTCAATAATTTTAAGAAATGCTTGATATATAATACATATCATATGTAATTCTGACACAAAATTATATAAATTTTCATAAATTTATATAAATTTTCATAAATTTATACAAATTTATATTTAATTTAAGTATTTTTGTGAGATCAAAGTAAAGTAAATATAAATTCATGTAAGTTTTAAAAAATTAATGAAATTTTATATTAGAATTACATAACGTGTGTATTGTATATGATTTTTAAAAAAAAAAAAAACATTTTAAATATAAAATTATAAATATATCATGTTTTCATCATCGTATAAGTGGCTCAATTGAGAGCAACTGAAACCAACCGCCAGTGATCTTGATTTCAGTTAAAATGGGGCCCCGCACAAAGGAAGAGGAAAAAACGCAGACGCCAAGTGGGCCCAATTTCATTTGGACGTGACATGTCATCTTCGGCTGGATGTGATTCATCTGGGCCCCACTTAATCATGCCCAAAGTGCTCTACCCACTTAAATTAATTGTGCCCGCCACCACTCCCACATTGCTCTCTCTCTCTCTCTCTCTCTCTCTCTCTCTCTAAATTTTTATTATTTTAGTACAGATATTTATATATAATCAATTTGGCGTAAAATATTATTTTTATTGATTTCAAAATTATTTAACAAAAATTAAATTTTGAGTGTTTGAAAAAAAAAAATTATTTATTTTATTTGTAAAAACAAAATTATGAATTTCACTGTTTAAAATTATAAATTGATATATGTTAATAGTTATATTGTACAATATGTGTGCGACGATTAAACTTAGTAAAAAGATTAAAAAACTCACACCGCTCATTTAGGATTGACAAAATTTTGATTTTTTTTTCAGAAGATATGATCTATTTTGGTTCTAAGAAGAATAACACGTAGACTTGATTGCTAAAATATTATATTTAAATACTTTTTATATTATATATATATATATTTTTATAGAAATGTTTTTTCCTCCGAAATTCCCCCCCCAATAGCCCAAAATGAGAGAGAGAGAGAGAAGAGAGGGAAAGAGGGGGAGCTCCGCCCGCCGTCGCCTCCGCCTGATCGTCGCCCGCCGCCTTGTCATGACCTGCCACCTTCGCCTCGCCAGCCTCTGCCTCCGCTTGCCTCCGCCTCGCCTCCGCCTCAACCCGATTTCTTCCTCCTCCTTCTTCTTCTTCCTTCTTTTGATTTTCTTCTTCTGGAAAAAAAAAAAAATCAAAACAACGAAACGACATCGTTTTGATTTCAGGGGGATTCGGGGAAGACAGATTCGAGCTACCAATCACTTTTGATATTTTTAATCAGAAAACACGGCAGGAGGATTTATAAAGAATGGGCCGGGCCGTCCTTGCCCCCTCAATTTTGTTTTTGTTTTTTTGTTTTTTTTTGTGTGTATAAGAAAAATAATTAACAAATAGAAAATTTGTATAGAAATAACATTTAGAATGATTTTTTAATGGCATGTTTCAAATTACAAAAATAATAGCGATTAATTTGATTGAAAATGAATAAACTATAACAAGTCACATTATGTATGAAAATTTTGTAAAAATTATGTGTAACAGTGATATCATATTATCATTTACATTTAAACATAGTTAATCCAAATACGAAAATATAGAATTATTGAATTGTTAATTATATTTGACAAGAGAGATTAATTCTCCCTGTGTTATTTTATTACTAATTAATGATACCATATATCTTGATGTGGTATCACTATTATTTGTATATTATTATATAATATATCATAAGATATATAATACTCTTTTGCATTGTTTTTAATATACTAATTACCCGTACCATCATATTTCCAATTATGATATTTCATAAGGTCAATTGAAAAAAACAAAAGAAAAAAGAGTAATTACTCTGTTTGGTTTTAGTTTCCAAAATTCACTTTTCAAAAAATTTTATTTTCTTATTTTTCGTATTTTTTATTTTCACTAAATTTTTAAAAATATTTTAAACAATATTTTTTTAAATTTTTAAACACATCTAACATAAATACACTTAAAAAGTATAGTATTTGTGATTTTTTTTTAAAAATACTAAATACCAAAAATATAATAAAAATTATGAAAATTCAATACATTTTTCATATTTTTGTTTATTTATTAATTTTTTAAATTTTTTGTTCATAAATATTTTACTATTTAAATACATCTAAGTAAAGTGCATCCAAAAAAGTTTTAAAAAATGCTTAAAATTTTAAAAAATATTCACTAAAAAAAAAAAAAACTCAATTTTCAAAAAACTGAATTCAAAAAACTAAATTCAAACATACTGAATATTTTTTATATTAAGTATTTAAGATTTTGTGCTTAATATTAATTAAAAAAGTTATTATCTATTGTATTGTTATTGATTATGAGAAAAAAAAAATTCAAAACTATAATTAATAAGTGCCATTATTTGAATAATTTTTCTGACTCCGCCCTTCACTACAAGAAAACATTTATAAAACAGCCTCTACCCCCTCTTCATTTATTTTTATATGAGATTCTCTAAATTTCTAAAAAGGAATTATACCTTTTTGTGAATCCCTTATTTTTATTAAATTAAATTTTGATAAAATCAAACCAGAACATATTATTAATTTCAGTTTATCGAGTTCAATTTTTTCTCAAATTGAGGTATATCAAAAAGGTAATGTTACATGCATTAATTAATATATTAATTAGTGTACTAATAAATAATGTGGCATAATTTTAAAATTTTTAAATCTTTATAATTTATATAATAGATTGAATCATAATTTTAAAATAATAATATGATAACATTTATTAAGATACTAATTAATATATTAATTGATGCGTACAGCATTACCAATATCAAAACCCTGGAATGGCCCACACATGCGGCGTGTATTACTCTATCATTTGGTTTCCTTACTGCAATAATTTTGTCGAACTTTTTTTCTTTTTTGGGGAAAACGGACAATAACTATTTCCAATATGAGGTTTTCTTTTGATAAGAGTGATTATTAACAAGCCTATGAGAAAGAGAAGAACCACCACAAGAATTAGTGGGAGAATTAAGGAACAAAAAGTACATTTGTTGTATTGATTATGCCCAATTTAAGATTTAGTTAAGATAAGTTTTAACTTTAACCTATTATCATTTTTTGAAATTTCCTAAAGTGCTCTTATATAATTCTCCGAACATAATTATTGGAACAACATAATAATATATTGTAAAGTTAGGCCAACATAACATATTGATTCAATTTGTTATCAATGATATTCTTAAGTCTCTTTCAATAACAAATAAGGTATTCAATGTTCTAAAATTAAATAAATACATGAGATTTCTTTTCTCCTTTATCATTTTGTGTTTCGATCTTAAATTTGTCAAGAGAATTGATAATGATGAAATAAATAAATAAATAAAAATAGACTAAAGTCTACTTCATTTTTTTCCTTTTCTTTTCTTGTATTCTTGTCCCCAATCCAAAATGCAAACACAAGATTAGGTATATTTAGGTAATAATATATTAAAAGGGCATGTAAGCCATTTGAAATAGGAGAAATTATTCACTGTTAGCGAACATTATGTGATATTCCAAGCAATTCATATCTTTGCAAATGAGTAACTGGATAGTAGATCCCACCTCGAACACCATATGGTGTTTTTTTTTTTTTTTGTGTGGGATAAAATGTGGTTTGTCCATTATTAGTCCGGGGCAAGTTCGGATTCTTTCGGTGGAGTTCAGATCGTCAAGGAGAAGGCGTTGGATAAATATATCAAGTCATTAATAGATTTGTTTGAGTTTTATTTGACTAAATCATTATTAAATATTATTTAATAGAAATCAGTTGGGCCAATAAAGTTATAAGAGATTAGTTTTAAGTAAATATTATCAATATGAATTTTATGGTTAAAGAGGTCAAGTTGTAAGAATTTATAGATAAGAGATAAGATAATATTTGTTAGTAGTTAACAGAATTTTAATATAATTAATCTATTATACAATATCCTTAGGTCCATAAAGTTTTACAAGTGATTCTATTAAATAAATTGTAGAAACTCACAAAAAAACAATATTATTTTTCAAAAAATTTAGGTTTCGTTTGGGATGTGGATTGGCTTTTTAATTTTTTAGTTTTTTAGTTATTTGTCTAGTGCTAAAAAAGAAATGATAGGAACCCAAAATGTTTTACCAACATTTTTACCAAATGTTTCATAGGGGTGTGAGACCCACATAGAACTCACATGGTGTGGATCTAATACTCACATGATACATTTGATAGAAATATTGGTAAAACAATTGGGGTCCTTAGTATTTTTCATGCTAAAAAGTCTTGTTTGGAATAGATTTTTTTTGACTTTTTTGACTTTTGTGAAAGAAAAATAAAATGATTATGATTTGAATGTGATATTTTGTCTTATTAATTTTTTAACATATTTTATCTTTTTGTGACTATTTTAACAAAAAAAAAAAAACGCAAACTTCTTCCTGCCAAACGAAGGCTTAGAGGAAACAGAGGTTGCAATAGTGGAAAGTGGGTCTTGTCCATTTGGTTTAGTTTTTAGAATTATAATTTGAGTGTAGAATTGTGTTTTGAGTTTTTGAATTATAATTTGAAAAGAAAAAATTTGTTTGATTATGCATTTTAAAAATAGTTTGGGATGATTTATATTTTTGTTTTTTTATTGATTGATTGATGTATAAAATGTGAGAGGAGAGATGAGAGATGAGAAAGAAAAAGTGATTGATTGATTGATTAATAATAATAATAATAATAATAATAATAATAATAATAATAATAAAAGAAGTTTTGAAAGTAATTTTGAATTGTATTTTAAAAATTTATTTGGTTATAAATTTTGAATTAAATCATGATTTGAAAACAGAATTAAGTTTTGAAAATTAAGCCTCCGTTTGGGAAGTGGGTTGGCTTTTTGACTTTTTGGCTTTTTTGGCTATTTTAGCCTGGGGCTAAAAAGTCTGGTTTGGGAAGGGCTTTTTGGATTTTTGGCTTTTTGGTGAGGTGCCATGTTGTTAAATTACGAAGTTGCCCTTCTCATTTTTTTTTATTTATTAATTTGGGTTTTGATATGTGTCATTTCCCCCTTTTTTTTTTCTTTTTCTTTTTTTTCTTTTGTACAATTTTGGCTTTTTGCTGAGGAAATTTTTTTTTTGTAATTTTTTTTTGTATTTTTTTTTACAAATCCAAATTTTGGCATTTTTTTTTTGTAATGTTTTTTCCGGATTTTTTCTTTACAAATACAAATCCAAATTTTTCTTTGTAATTTTTTTTTGTATTTTTGTATGTAAATCAAATTTTGGCTTTTTTTTTTTTGTAATTTTTTTTCCGTATTTTTTTTACAACTTCAACTTCCCAAATTTTTTCTTTGTAATTTTTTTTTGTATTTTAATTTATTTATTTTTTTCTTTTTGCAAATGGTTTTTTCATGTGTTTTTTATTTTTATTTTTTTTTCATTTTCTGTGAAACGATAAAAAATGAGGTTTTATTTTATTGTCCTTTGTATTTTAAATAATTTAATAAATTATTTAATTTTAAATATTTAATTTTAATTTTAATTTTAATTTTAATTTTATTTTAATTTTAATTTGATTTCAAATATTTAAATTGTAAAAATTTAAATAATTTAGATATTCAAAAAATTTAAATAATTTATTACACATGTTTCCATAAAAAGTCAAAAAATTAATTCAAACATCTATATTTTCTTCCTCGCTTTTTTAGGACACTCTAAACAACCCCTTAATTAAGAAATTATTTTTAAAACTTATAACTAAACACATAATTCGAAACTCCATACTACTTTCACAACTCTACACTCAAATTATAACCAAATACATAACAAAAAATTAAAATATTTAAAATATTTTTTATAAAATAGAGTTTGAATTTATTTTTATAAAATATTTTAGCAAAAACAAAAATAATTTTAATTTTATTTTAAATATTTAAATAATGTAAATAATCTAAAAAATTTATAAGCAAAATTAAAAATAAATATTTAAAAAATTTAACTTGTAAAAATTTAAATAATTTAAATATGTAAAAAATTATTTTAACAAAAAAATTTAAATAATTTAAATATTCAAAAACTTTAAATAATTTAAAATGTTAATATTTTAAATTTAAAAACAACTCTACACTCAAATCGTAACCAAACACATAAAATAAAACTCAAGTAATAAATTATTTTTAAAATTCATAACCAAACACATAACTTGAAACTCCACAGTACTTTCACAATTTTACACTCAAATCATAACCAAATACAAAACAAAAAAATTGAAATATTTAAAACTATTTTTATAAAATAGAGTTTGAATTTATTTTTATAAAATATTTTAACAAAAAAAAAAATCTGTTTTTAATTTATTTTTTTTTAACTTTATTTTTTCTGGGAAAATGTGTCTTTTTGGAATTTTTTTTTTATTTTTTATTTTTATTTTTGTGCTGCCGCATGCCCCTCTTCATGAGGGTAGTTTAAATAAATCCTGTCCATTTCTTGGTAAGAAGCTGCTGTAGCTTTTTTGTCATCTTTTGGCTAATTTAGCCTATTTTGGCATTTAGTGGCTAAATTAGCCCAAGAATCCCTTCCCAAACACCACCTAAACCAAACGCTACCTTAGAGTGCTTAAGAAGCATTTCAAGTAATGTTCCACAATTGTTTTGCGAATATGGTTAAAAGTTGATTTTTTTTTTTAACTTTTTAGACTTTTTTTAAAAACGTGTAAAAAATGTGAGAGATAATCTATGTGATTGATTTGAGTTTTTTGGATTAAGTTTTTTGAAAATTAAATTTTTTAATTTTCGTGTTTTTTATTTTTATTTTTAGTGAATATTTTTAAATTTTTAAATATTTTTTTTTACTTTTTTAGTTGCACATTACTTAGATATATCTAAAAAGTAAAAAATTTGTGAAAAAATATTTTAAAAAATTAATAAATATATAAAAAAACAAAAAATGTACTGAATTCTCATATATATATATATATATATATTTTTGATATTTAGTGAATTTTTAAAAAGTTCTTTTTCATAAATTTTTTACTTTTTAAGTATACTTATGTTAGGTATGTCTACAAAATAAAAAAAAATTACTTAAAATATTTAAAAAATTTAGTAAAAATAAAAAAAAATACAAAAAATAAGAAAATATAATTTTTTTAAAAGTATTTTTAAAAAAATAAAACCAAACAAAATGAATATAATTCAAAATGAATTAAAAACTGACCCATAATTAGGGGCGAAGAAAGGGGTCATGCTCCAACTTTTTGAAAATCTCTATCTTATATGTATAGTTTTGCCAATTTTTTTAATTACTTTTTTTATTATGTAATGGTCCCCTGACTTTAATCGAACACTCAAAAAATTTTGTAAAGGCCATAATGTTGCCTTTCACATAAATATTTATAATAATAATATTATGGTAATCAAATTTTTTTTTTAATGTTTTGTTTACTTTCTTGTGTGTTAATACTATATTGATATCAAATATGAGTGGTGAAGGTAATAAATAAATTGTGGTAAAAAAGATTATTATTCTAACATTATTGAAAAATTTTAATCCGAACCATGTTAAAAAGTTATTAGTAATTACATGTTAAAAAATATTACAATAAACAACTAACATAATTTATTTAATTAGTATGAAATCATATTAAACAAAAAAAAATTCACTAAACATCAAGGTCTCGTTTGGAAACATACTATTTTAGTAGCTTTTTGGTTAAAATATGAGATAAAAAAATTAATATTTTTGAAATGACTTTTAGTTTTTTAAGAAAAGATGTGCAAAAAATAAAGAGAAAATGAAATCTTTGACTTTTTGATATAAGTTATAAATTTTTTTATTTCTTTAATAATTTTTTAACTTTTAGACCAAAACACTCGCATGCTAAACGATACCTTAATCTGTTATTGATTTATATTTTTTTGGGACCAAATCTGTTATTGATTAATCATTTAAACAAGCGAGCTAGATTAAGGATCCAGATTAATAAAATTAATCTTAAATTCAAGACAGATCTATTTCTAATCATTTCTCTTTTTCCATTGAGCATAATCCAAAGATGTGATTTTTTTTTTTTTTTGTTTTTTTCTATTCAACACCAAATGATGCATTTTCAAGCCACGAAATCATGATTAAAATTACCAAAATGTCGAAGCCAAGTCGGCAATGATTGTTTAATTGAAGAGTTTTGAATTTCCTCCATTATAATTCAAGGATAAAAGAAACAAAGAACCATTTTGACAATATATAAAGTAAAAAAAAGACAATCTGATTTGATTGAAACTTGGACTTTGATATGATTAGATCCCACGCACCACACACTAGAGAAATTGACAAGAAAAAGTTGAAATGTGAATTGTATTGGAATGCTATGATACACGTCATCAAAACGCGTGTATTTTAGGTAAATTATGATATTTATACATTTAATTATTATAAATATTGTAACTTAGGTCTCGTTTGGGAACCTTTCGTTTTAGTCAAAAAGTCATAAAGTTATTAAATTAGTCAAAAAGTCAATAACTCATACCAAAAATTCAAAGATTCTTTTTCTTTCTATTTTTTGCACATCTTTTCGTAAAAAGTCAAAAAATCATCCCAAACATACTAGTTTTTTTTAGCTCATATTTTAGCCAAATAGTCAAAAAGTTATTAAATTAGCATGTTTCCAAACAGGGCCTTAATTTTATGAAAATCATAATTTTAACCAAAAAAAAAAGATTATAACCAAACACTACTTAAGAAATGAGTTCTAAAATTATAATTAAAATAATATCATAATTAATATCACAACAAATCATAATTAACACTACAATAAGTTATAACAAAAAATCATAAAAACTGTATTAAAAAATGCATAAGGTACACACTACAAGGTGTACCATAGCATTTCCCCACATATATAATATAATACTAGCCCTTCAAAATACAATGAAAAAAAAATAATTAAAAAAAACTCACTTATATCTCTATTTTACATGTTTTATTTTTTATTTTTACTTATGAATATGACGGTGTGAAAATATAATCATTTCTTTTGCTACTTTAAACAACTATATATATATATATATTTATTTCTTCTAATTTATTATTTTTTCTTCAAAGAAATAATAGGGCAACAATGCTAAAACACAAACTATATCTTGAAAAATAAATGGGAGATTGCCAAATATTCACAATTCTCTCATATTAACACCTAAAAGCAGAGGCGGAGTTAGGATTATTGTCCAGTTCACAATTTTTTTAAATTTAACAATCTAGCATACAAAATATTAAATCAAGAAAATAAAAGCTAGTGAGTAAATTCCAGAACGACAAAATCAAGAATTCAAATGGACAAATTCAAAAATGATAATTGAAATCATATAGTAAAATAAACTTTCAATTTTCAAAATCCAAGTGGTGGCATATCCCTTAAAATAAAATAAAAAATAGAAATAAAAAGTGATGGCACATCAAAAAAAAAAAAAAAAAACAAAACAAAACAAAAGAGTGCCGGCATATAGTGGCTAATCCCCACGCTGAATAGATGTGATGCCTCATTTTTCTCTATCCTTTTGAATCGTCCAAAAAAGAAGTTATGTCTAAATTATAACCACATATATATTTTTTTCTCCATGAAAGTTGGCTTTCAAATCGTAAATATGCACGTGAAAGTTTGGTCATCTAAACTAATCTAATCTAATCTAATCTAATAATATATATGAGAAAATTTTATAATATATATTTTTGTTGAATATATCATATATACTTTTAATTATGATTTTTTGTAATATTTACTTATAATTTATTTGTTTATTATTTTATTTTTTTTCAAAGATTGCAAACAAAACAAATAATCATACCACACCAACACGCAGAGGACCGTGTAGCCAACTTGGTGCCATTGCCTCCCAAGTGCAAAGTCCCAACCACTCTGTGCCACTGCATGAGCTGCCAGATTTTTCTTCCCCCACCCAAACTGTACTCTGGACTCACGTACAACCCCCATCAAGGATTGAACATTATGAATGATAACTAGTATGATCATGGCTTCTCTCTAGTCCTTCATTATATTGGAAAGTCATTATTGGATCTTGTGAGCAGGACAGAACCAAAGAGGGATTACTGGGGGGCTCTTGCCTTCGGAAAAAGTCATACTTATATATTACTTCTATAGCAACATATGCTTAGCATCTAATAGACTTGGCCGCTCTCTTGCTTAACATGTGTCATTTGGCTTAAATTGATATTCAATAATACTACTTTCACATAAAAAATGTGTATAAAAAATTTAAAATGTGATAAGTAAAACTTTCAATTTAATGATTGTATATCATTATTTTTGTAGTGTGAGATTACTGAGTGATACCTGGTAGATACTCTATTTTTGATGGCTCTTACGACTTAGACGTCATCGCATGCACACCCGATGATGAGTGCATATGCTTGTCAAGTGCTTGAAGTCCTCAGCGGAATGCCACAACTTTGAACTTTTCAAACCTTGCACCCCTGTTGCTTCATTCTTAGACCAGCCCTTGGTTCTTCAAGCCTGCAACCATTGGTGGCCTGTCGGCCACCTTTTTGGGCTGTCGGCCATCACTTTTGGTTGCCAGCCACTAGTGATGGCCGGCTGACCACCAGGGTCTTTTGCAGATATTTGTGACAATTGTGCCAACTGTTTGCAAAGATGCATGCATCTGCCCCCATGTTTAGGGCTGGATGTTTATGAGAGAGATTCATGTTTTCTATATATAGAGGGCCTCCCTCTCATGTTTTAAGGTAATAAAAATTTTAGAGCAAAATTTTTCCCCCCTCTTTTTCTCTTCCAAATTTCTACACTTTAGCGTACATAGCCTTAACATTTGCCTATACACCCTTAACCAAACCTTTTCATTTTTGAGCTGAGGTACTTTTGAGCTTGATTTGAGCTCTTGAAGGGTGTGTTTTCTTGATTTGTTGTCTAGGATCAGTCTTCTCTTCAAGAAGTATAAAGCTTTGTTTGTTGCTTTGTTTTATTTGCTATTATTCTTGCAATTTTCTAATTGTTTTTGGGCCATAAAAACTCTGTATTTTTTGGCTGAAACTTGGGTATTGAGGCCATTAAAGGTTGAGGGGTGGCTTACACTTCTTTGCACCTTGTTTTGAAGGCCTCTTCCCTTATGTTTCCCATCATTTTACTATCTATTTTTGAGCTTTTAAACATTGATTTTCAAAGCCATTTCAGTGGCTAAAATCATATTTTGAAGTCCAAATTTGGCGGGGTTAGCCTCCTCTCCTTGTGTCTTGGTTACTAGCCCAGCTTGTGCTATGTTTTAGCTTATTAATCAAGTTTTTTTTTAGCTTAATTCCAGCATATTTTAGGACTATTTTTAGACTATTTTAGCACTATTTTTTGGTCAATGGTTTCATTTGAGCTTTGTTTTGCATGCTTCAAGTGTAATAGTCCTCATGAGTTTGGTATTCTAGACCTTAGACGCCATCTTGTTTGAGTTGATTGTATTTGTTTATGGCTTTCCATACTTGTGATCACTGTTAATCATCTCTGCAACATCCCTCCTTTCTTGGTTTTTGTTTTGCTTTGAAAGTGGTTCAAACAACTTGTTTGTTTAAAACATGAGATTGAGATGTCATACTTAATGGTTTAATTTCTTAGGGGGGTTCATTACCAACGGTATGATGTCTCTTTCATGCCTAAAGAAACTCTTGGTTTGAGCCCTCTTTCCATTAAAGTACTTAAATTCACCATTTGGATTCCATGAATTAAAGAATAGATGGTAATCTAAAATGAAGTAATAAAATGGTGAATAAAAGGTGCAAGATAATAAAAAGTGTTGTGTTCAATCGGACGTTAATTGAACACATGGAAGCTTGAGGCATTTCATACTCACTAGTGATGAAATGGTTCAAGTTTCCAAGGTCACCACTTCTCTTGATGAATTCATGAAAGGGAGGAGGTTAGAGTCTTATTTTGTTGCATTTACTGAAATTGCACACTTTGGTTCATGAGCCATCATGTAATGAAATTGCTTAAGTTGATGGTTTGTGGATCAAGCTTACTACTCCTTTGATTTGTTTATGAAAAGGAGGAGGTGAGTTGTGCAAACAAACCCTTGAGAATACTCTATGCATGCTCTGTTTGTTCTCTGTTGTAGCAAGGTGAACTGGGTAGCAATGGCCGACCGGCTATCATTGGTGGCCGGCAGGCCCTCACTCCTGGCTGGCCAACCACTGATGCAAAATTCAGCAGTGTGCTCTTTAAGCATAGTAGAATTATTCTGGAAGTAGGCAACAGTGTAAGTGTTCTATGTGCAACAGAGGCTCTCCAGAAACAAAACAATGGCCTTTTCGGGTGGAAACCAAGCATGCGCATGAATATCTCTCGCTTCCCAAGGTAGAGTAGTTAGCTTAGTACTTAATTGTTTAGCTTAATTACTTCTTTTAATTGCACTTGTGTTGTAATTATTTAATTAGTTAAAGTAGTTAACTAGTTGTGATGTTGTAATCATTAATTAACTAGAATAGTTAGTTAATTCATATGTTGTTGTAATAATTAGTTAAGTAGCATAGCTAGTTCATTCATTTCGTTTTGTAATATTTAGCTTAGCTTTTAGTTAGCTAGTTAGTTCATTCGGACTCTCCTTCGTGAGAGCGCAATGTTGTAATAACGTGTATGTCTTCCAACTCTACGTCTTTCTCCCTCTTATTTACTAGCTTATAATGGTTAGTTTAGGAGCATCATATTTTGTTTAGCATACTTCGTGTTTGCATCCATTTGTATTGCATGCACTGAGACTCGGTTCTTCATTCTAACTTGCATTGTTAGTTTAATACTTCTTTGAATACGGGCTTAGACCACATGTTATCAAATCGATTCATATGCCATATTAAGTAGCCGAGCTTAGTTAATAGCATATCGTATGTGTTGCATTAGTTATATTGCATAGTTAGGAATCATGCATTTTTCTAACTTATTTTTCTTTTGGCTTGGAGTACTAGATGAGTTTTTACTCGCTTTACCATATCGCATGAATGTGGTTGTTGCCATATCTAGCATGCTTGCCATGAGGCTAAGTGCTTAAGTGCTATAACTTTTTGAGTGCCTGTGGATGAAGGCTTGTTGCTTGAATTGGAATAATTTGAATAATGTTCATATACGATCACTTTTTCAAGTGGTACATATTCGAAACGATGTTCAAAACAAACATGAATCAAGTGTTCCAATTCTTGCAAGTTAGTCTATACTTGTATATGTGCGCATCACATAGTAATGCTAGCCTAATAAGCCAAAACAAGAGCATATAATGTAGATAAGATTCATATCATGATTAGTAGAGATCGATCTTTGATCGGGCGAGCAGGGGTGCTCAATTCATTCATGACCTTCCCCTCTCGTACCTAAGTTTCCGAGCCGAGACAATCTTGGTGATGACGGACACGTGGCCTTTGGCACGAGTCATGGGTTTCCTAAATTTTCCCAAAACAAAAAAATATTTAGGTGGTGACTCTGTATGTGGCAAAGTAGTCTATTTTTTGTAATTTGATTCAAAATCGATTTTTCAAAAGATTTGCCAGATTTAGACTCTTTGGTGATTATCTATTTCACATTGCACTTGTGAGATCAAATTTAGAACCGCGGGACTTCGATACTGTAAGGCTAATTCGCCATCCAAAAGGGGGTGCGGAAAAATCGAGCTACATACCTATTGTGGTGTTTAGTTCTATCCCATCATGGGATTATATGTAATTGTTTATTCCTTTCTAAGTTAATGTCATCTTTTGTGGTAGTTGTTGGACTTGGCGACTTTCTAGTTATGTAATTGTAATAACCCCGACCTCCAATTAATGCTAAACCATGATTATTTATGCCTAACAGTAATTTAGAAGGAATCCGAAATTAAATTGCATATGTATTGCACTATCTTTGTGTTTCTATCTGTTTGTCATAAAATGATCTGTTCATATTTTATGTTTTAAACTGCAAATTGAAGGCCTTATCGGCGGCCGAACTAAGAATTAATTAGTGTTTTAGACTAGTTAGAATATATGTAATTTTATAGTATGTTTAATTAGAATTTGATTTGGTATGATTAAATTAGAATAAATAGTGTTAAATTACATTAGATGGCTTATTTACCAAAATGCCATTAGGTGGACTTTGCTAGATCAATTGTTTAGTCTTGAATTACACTTATTGTGCATCACTCTATCATCCATTTCCTTTCCAAAACCGACTAGAGAGGGAGAGTGAGGGAAACTTGAATTCATCTAGAGATTTGGCTTAGAACTTAGGAGAATTGAAGAGGCTTTGCAAATTTGAGCTCCTAGACTTGGAATTCAAGGTTTAAAGTAGGAGATTTCCCTTTCAATTGTGAATTTAAGATCAATTCTTGCTTGGTTCATGAGACATTAGTGATTTAAGGCATGAATCAGCTTAATATGTTGATTTGAGGCATAAATCATGCATGCATGTTCATATCTCAGCATTTTGGAGTGTCTTCATGGAAGTTCTTGCATGTAAGCCCATATTCTAGCTTTAGTCCATAAATTCATCATGGTTTTCAGCTCAATCTTACATTTGGTCATGTTTTAGAGCATTGGATTTAAAATGAACACTTGCATGTTAAGCTCTAGTTCTATTCTTGAAGTTCTATTTGAAATTGTATTCAATTGACTCACCCTTGGGCTTTGATTTTACAAATTGATCTTTGAAACATCTTATACTATGAGTTTACAAGTGTTTTCCAGAAAATGGGCCCAAGAGGTCGAGTTTTGAGGTGTTGAATGCTTGGTTTGAGCTTGAGAGGCAAATCTGGAAATTCTAGAATTTGGCTTCCTCGCTCGAGCGAAGGATTCCACGCTCGAGCGACCATCGTTTGTTCAGGGCTCCGCTCGAGCGAAGGAATGGTGGCTCGAGCGTAAATTGCAAGCTCTCAGGTTTTTGGTGCACGTAGATGCACGCTCGAGCGACGAGACCTACGCTCAAACGAAGAGCTGTGTCTCACGCTCGAGCGAGCATCGAGCATGCATCGAGAATAAAATTTCAACAACCAGTACTTTTGCATTTTTACAGACCGCTCAAGCGAAGGAGTCTACGCTCGAGCGACCTTTCTGTTTTGATAAGCTCGCTCGAGCGAAAGAAGCCACGCTCGAGCGGGACCCCTGTTTTCAGCAAGTTTTGAAAAATATTTTTCAAGGCATCTTTGCATCCTCATTCCATCCTAGGCATTCCTAGGCCATGTTTAAGACTCTATAGTGAGGCTTTAAGGTTAGAAACACACTAAGAACCATGACGTAAGTTTTGTGCAATTAGAATGTGCGTTTCAAGTGTGTGTCCATTATGTGTTATATAGGTCACGTGCCGCATATCGTGTGATCAATCTGCTCTGTCTGTTTGTTTTAAGACCAACTGTGAGTAATAATTTAGTAAAGTTATGTTCAAACTGTATCTACTTTCTGTGTGATAAAACAAGATTTGTTTTCCGAAATGATACGTTCTGTACAATGAATGATTGTTCAATTTCTGATATATATTCGTGACATGCTTAGCATCATGTGATATCTATTGGCTGTTACCCGGTATCGAAGGTTCCTTTATGGAACTTATTTCTGCATCTGCTACATTACTGCATCGGGAGGCCTTGTCACGGGGCTCACGTTACATTGCGGATCCGGAGGTTCCTTTATGGAATTGGTTATTCATAACCTACGTATATCGCTCGCTCGCTACATTAATGCTAATGGATGTATCACGTAAACTTAATCATGACTTATGATTTCTGTCTGTATATGATCTGGACAAATGATGAATTTGATACAAATTTGAATTATGATTTCTGAAACTGTACGAACTCATTCATTAAAAACCTTTACTCTATTATTATTCACTAGGCTTTTGCTCACAGTTTATATTATGTATGTAGGTGAGCCGGCACATGACTAGTGCCAGAGTTGACGGCCTTTTGTTCTGTTTTTGTCTGTCAACCGTTGTGCCTCCCGAGGAGGTTCCGAACGAAGCCTAATGCCATGGCTGTTTTTGGTTTTCATGCTAGTTTTCGTGGATGTACTGTAAAGTCAGGTCTTGGGATGTACATTTTGTAAATATTGTGTATCTGGACTGGCATGTTTATGTTTATATAAATAAGTATTGAAATATTCTGTCCCATGTACGTTATCACAGCTCATTGGGCCTTGTCTATTTTGTATTATTGCTTCCGCAGCCCCTTATTATTTGCTAATCTGTTCAGAGGCCTTTGGTAATCCACGGATTACTGGCCGGTTACAGTGCTAAACTTACAGGGGCAGGTTTGGGTCGTGACAGTAATGCTTCTTATATTTATAATTAATCTTTTATAAATTGACAAAAAAAAAAATTAATTAACTAAAATGTGATTTAGACTCAATAAAATAAATTTGGATAACACATTTTATTATAGAGTCAATTGTTAAATTTTTTTGGCATTTTAGAATTTAAAATGACGTCGAATTCTACTTTGATAAATGTTCAAAAAAAATAATTAATTAATTTATTATTCATTTTTTTATATTCAATTTATGACTCTCGTTAACATTGAGTATATATGACTTTTTATTTATTACATGTTAAGGGTTGTTTTGGCAATAACTTAAAATAGTTAAAAAATCAAATAGTCACTACTGAAAAATCAACTATTTTCTACTTTTTTGTAAATCTTTTTGTGAAGTTAAAAAATCAACTAAAATAGTTACTTTCCAAAACAACAATAGTACTAAAGAAATATTGATTTATATATATATATATATTACTCATTATTGAATTGAAATATGTATTAAGAATTGTTAAAATAAAAATTATTCATGGCTTGACCCCTGAGATAAAATCTTGATTTCGTCCCTGCTTGTGGGTCATTTTTGGGGCTCGTTTCGATAATCCAAACTGTTCACCTTTTAAGGTTCGTCATGTGAGGCCATTGACAATTTTAATTTCTTAAAAGTCCCTTACTTTTAAATTATTTCCTTGAAGTCCCTCAGTTTCTTAATTAATTGCAACCCTAGGATCAAAATACATGCGCCAACAAAAAACCGCAAACCCTAATCGATTTCGGAAACTTAGAAATAATTTCTAATATTCTAATTGACTCCCTAAATATGAAATTACCACTTGGAACCCTAGGCTTTTCCGGTCTTTATCACATTCGTCGGTTGATCGCATTTTTGTTCGAAACAAGAAATCCAAACCGAATTAGATTCTCCAACCCCAATTTAATTTAATTCTACACTAAAATAAATGTTCCAATTCATAAATTAAACCCAATGCCCTCATATTTTTCTTAAATCACATTTTGACTCCAAACTAGTACCATTACACAATACTTGTACATTTCTTAAATAAATAATTTTATACACAAATATCTTCGTATTTATATATAAAATCAACAAAAATCTCCCCAAATCTAGCACATGGCCAGCCATCACCCTCTCTAGGCTATAATCATAGGTACTTTAAAGACAAATCTCTTAAATCATGGAAAAAGTATCATTGGTACCCCAAAATCAAGGAAAGTTGTCTTGTACTTGTAACTATCTTGGTTCTACTTAAGCCTAACCCTAACTAGATCATGCCTTAATACATGATTAGGCTCCCTAATGATCCTTCATTCCATTACATTCCAACTAAATACATCTCAATTCCATTCCATTCCAACCAATGGGCATTTTGGACCTTTTACACCAATTTTATTATAAAAACACCACCACCTTCCACATGTTACACATCTCATACACTCACACACCTACACATTCAGTTGAGAGAAAGAAAGAGGAGGAAGAGAGTGAACTTTGGTAGTAGAGGAGAGAAAAAGAGAAGAAATTGTGCAAATATTTCACTAGGCAATCAAGTAAGCCACAACACAACTCTCTTTTATTTCCCTTTTTCAAATACATGCTCTTAGAAGTTTTAAACATTCATTTTAGATGTGTTTTGATGGTATTCTTGTGTTAAAAATGAAATGAGTTGAGCCTTGATTTAACCCTTATTGTATTTCTCTTAATCGGTATATGACTACATTTTTCCATATCAAACTCTCAAAATTTCCAAAGGCACACTTTCACCTTAAATTTTTGAGTTTAATACATATTATTTAGCAAGTTTTCATTACAAGATAAGTGGAAAATTTCCCCTGGTTGACCTATTTTCTCACCAAATTTCTATTTTCAAGAACTGTGCTAGAAAAAATTATTTTACAGCCAACTTTAAAAAAATTCTAGAAAAATGTATAAAAATCTTCTTAACCTCCATTTTATGTCAAAATCTTCCTTAAGGAGTTAGCTTTCAACTAAAATTGTTTTCATTGAAAAAAAGTGAGCAATTTGTGAGAAACTCCAATTTTCGTAATGGTCGACGAATCTAGACAGCGCTGGAACATTTCTTAAATAACTAAAAATCTTGAAAAGCGGTCACATTTCCAAAACATGTTCTGAAAACCAGATTAAATTCTCTATGAACCATAAGAATGCTAGGTTCGGGAAAGATCTGAAATATCCCTTTTGATTTTAATCTTTAAATGGTATTGAATCTGGAAATCTAGTTCTGTATGGGTGTTTTATGCTCTTGTGTACATGAATATGATTATTAGTTTATGATCATATTTTGGTATGATATTGCATGTGTTATGGTTATGTTCCTTATCTTCTTCATTTTAATGATGCTTATGCTTATGTGGATATTACTTTCTTGTTGAGTTTGTTCCAACTTGATTTAAAACATTAATCCAAACAGAAAACTTAATTGGGATGGTATTGGGTTTTTGATCACTTGAATAATGAAGAGATGATAATGTGTTATGTATGGATTGATGAGATGTGCTCCCTAATTGAAGGATAAGTCTTGCGCAAGCGGTTGTCGCGTAAACCCTATAATGGAACTGACGTATTTGGACTCTTTGTGATGGTTTTGATTGGTGAGATAAGGTTGGGTTCAGATGGGACATTCAGGAGGATAAAACTTTTTGGAAGGATAAGGTTGGATTCAGGAGATAAAACATTTTTCTTTTCGCTGTCCCTTTTGAGGCCCTGCGGTTGGTATATAACCGTTGGTAGGCATCCGAGGTTAGTTCTACAACGAAGCAGCAAAAAGGAGATTTCCGAATAGTCCGGTGTCCAATTCTTGTGGTTGGAAGGATGAAATCTCTTTGGGGGATTTCTAGAATGCTAACCACTAACATTATAACCTTTGTTATCTATTTGAATGACATGTTCTTTCCTCTGTTATTAAAATTGTTGTTATTAACTTAAATATCATGCTTTACTACTTGCTCACTGTAAATATGATGGTTTATTGGATTAGGAAAAATGGACAGGGTGTGTGTACGTTTATTGGGTATTCAAAGCTCACAGCGTTTCATGCCAGGTATTGAAGACTATTAGGCTGGTCGAAGGCAAAGTTGAAGTATTTGAGGACGTATGGCTATCTTGTGAGAGTTAGGAACTAGTTATGTTAAACGTGTTGATCCCATGTTATATTTAAGACATGATTTTTGTAATTTGTATATATATAACATTTGTAACATATCCTTATACTCCGTCAACTCATGTAGGCCTTGTCAAGATCTGTTAAAAATGTAACTTTGCTATCTAAGGTGGTTGGACTTAGAAGGGAGGCTATTTTGACTCCTCCAACCTTCTTGGGATCTTGCTTGATTATTAGCCAAAGGACTCATTAGTGACATTTCCTACTCTTGTAACCTTAGATAAACCCTGCATTTAATGATTAATATAGTATCTGATGTTCCTGATTTTTGGGGCGTCACACATCGAGTATATCATGTTTCTGTTATCCGATCGAATTAATTTTTTTTGCAATGATAATACTCGATTAACCCTAAAATGTGAATAATTCGGATTATCAAAATGGGATTCAAAAGTGGGCCCATTGAGCTGGACTAGGCTGTCTAGTCTAAATACTAACTGGAGACAGTCCAATACCAACTGCTATATTCAAATCCAACTCCTTACCCCCAGAATCATATCCACAACCTCCTTTGATTTATTATGTTATTGGTTATGATTTAATGTGATGTTGGTTATGACATTATTTGAATCATTAGTTATGATATTATCTTAATTATGATTCAAGAGTTCTCTATTATATTTTATTTGTTATTTGGTTATAACTAAATTTTTTGTAGTTATGACTTTCCTAATATTGAGTTATCACATTGATGATAATCAAATTCACAAATGATATAACTTGTATGTGGTACATATTCTTTTGAGGGTGTGCATCATAGCATTACCCATACATATATATATATATATATGTATATAAAGCGCTTACTTGCTTGAGACTCATATTTTTTTTTCCCATTTTTCCCTTTTATTAGGAATTATTTACTATTAGAGAGTTGTACTTTAATTTTCCCATTTTTCCCTTTTATTTTGTATTATTTGCCAATATTGGTGGTACTAATTTGGATGAAAGTTTTTCTTAATTATGCAAAGATTTTTGGTCAGTTATAAAACATAAATATTTTGGTTTTGGATAAATTACAAAGGCACCCCTAAGTTTTTTTTTCTTCTTATTTTGCCCTTTTATTTTGTATAATTTACTAATTGTAACCTATAATTTGACTTTCCGATTTTACCCTTTTCTTTGGTAATATTTACCAATATTGGTGGTACTAATTTGAGTTAAGGGTTTTTTGTAATAATGTATAGATTCTTAATTAGTTATGAAACATAAATATTTTGGTCTTGGATAAATTACAAATACACTCCTAAGATTTGTTTAAAATATGAAATGCTCTTACAATAGTAGAAATTATAACTATTCCTTATTAGAATCTTTAATTTAATAGAATAAACCAAAAAAAATATAAAATAATAATAATAATTTGAATAAAATATGAAAAAAATTATTAAAACAAGTGAAAATTTGTCTAAAAATAATTTTTAAAAAATCAAACAAAAAAGAATAATTTGTCATAAGATTTGCATTTTGGAAATATAAATTTTCAAAAGAACAGCCCGTGCCTTGCATACGGCGAAAAATAATTTTTTACAAATGAAACCAAAACAAAGTTTAACGATGATACCATATCATCATTGGCGTATAATATCACCATTTGATTATTCCATCCTAACAAAAATAATAACTGTCATGACCCGAACCTGCCCCTATGGGTTAAGGACATAACCGGCCAGTAATCTTGAGATTACCTATAGCCTCAAATTAAAACAGACATAACTCATCAGAGTAAAAGGGCCAAACGGAAGCAGAAATTTAAAACTTTATCCTTAGAGCCGTGCTTATATACACATCAAAACGAACCATACAAATGTACGTTAATAACTCACAAACGAAACATAGTACCAGAAGGTTCTGTACAGGCAGGATCATCCAACTAAGTCAACCCATGAAACTATATACAGACATAATAAAAAACTTCGCCAATATGACAAAATATGAATACATAACGGAAGGGCGAAGACGGGTCTCGTGCGTGAGACACAAGGGCTGACTCTCCAAAACCTTTGTTGTTCCTCTCAGACTTCACTGGGGCTGGGTTTGGACTTCTCTTGGCTCTCCTACAACCACACGAATGAGCGTGAGCGAAAGCCTAGTGAATAATATCAAATCAGAAGATACAACAATATGTAGAACAACATATTCCGAACGGCCTTGGGCCCAATTCATATTTCTAATTAACATATATATACACAATGTAAGTCAAGTGACTGGGGTTCTAAACATACTGGCCTTTTGGCCTCTTTATCTTTTATTTATGTCAAAACAGCCTCTGGCCCACTCATTCGTTCTTGTCAAAACGGTCGTTGGACCAATCACACTTTCATGTCGAAATGGCGCTTAGGCCCAAATACACTTTCGTGTCAAACGACTCTTAGGCCCAAATACATTTTCGTGTCAAACGACTCTTAGGCCCAAATACACTTTCGTGTCAAAATGGCTCTTAAGCCCAAATACACTTTCGTGTCAGAACGGCTCTTAGGCCCAAATACACTTTCGTGTCAAAACGGCCTTTGGCCCATATTTATATCAATCGGCCTTTGGCCCACACTTTATATCAAACGGCCTTCGGCCCATATTTATATCAATCAGCCTTCGGCCCACATTTTATCAATCGGCCTTTGGCCCATATTTTATATCAAACGACCTTTGGCCCATATTTATATCAATCTTGTCCACCATTCAAATTAATGAACTTTACAAAACTTACATAAGAGTAAGCAAATGGGACAATAACATAATTTAGATATTACTCACTGTGGTCGGCATGCGGATTTGCCCTGGAGTTTGACCCTACATATCACATAATACATATGGGTCACAAATAGTTCAATCCGTTCTTTAATTCACATATTCCTCTTTAGGCTTTATTCTTATCTCTTTAATTCAATCACAATGCTCAATGCATGCCTAAGAGTGTTTAGAAGTAAAAAGGAACGGAAAACAGAACACAGAATGCATTTTCAAAATTTTAGAAAACAGGGTCCCCGCTTGAGCGTGGACTTCCCCGCTCGAGCGGACCCTTAAGCCTGTAAAAGTGCTGGTTACCTCAAATTCCCGCTCGAGCGTGAACTCGGCCACTCGAGCGAACTTCCTGTCTACATAGCTCCCTGCTCGAGCGTGAGATATCTCGCTCGAGCGCACATCCAACTCTACAAAAAGTGCTGGGAGCACGATTTTCCCGCTCGAGCGTCATGTTCCCCGCTCGAGCGGACCTCAAAATTCTAGAAAACCCAGAACTGTGTTATTGAGCTTCACTTCGACTTTCCAGCTACATTACGTGCATGCAATGGCTCAAATATCAAATATAATCATGCTAACATGGTATAGGCCCCAAATTACAACCCAATGAGGCTCAATTTCACAAATAAGTCATATGCATGAACCAATCTCCCATCAAACTCATTAACAATATACAAATTCATGCATTCAAGCTCCCTCTCATATAATTTGTACATGCATGTGATGATTTAGCCACATTCTCAACTTAGACAATCCAATGGTGGTCAAAACTTGAGTTTCCTTTAACACTTCACATGGATTATACACATTTGTACTCAAACATGCAATTTCAAAGTAATTTCTTACATGCATGCACATATTAGGCTTCAATTGAGCACAAACAACTCAATTCCTTCTCAATTCTTACTCTTGACCAATAATCAATCTTGAGTACACAAATTCACAAGCTCAAATCTAGAAACCAATGGGTGTTTACTCACCTAGGAGCTTAATTCCCACAAATTATGGTTAATTCTTTGAGTGTAGCTCCAAGATCATCAAGTTTCCTAGCAATTCCTCTATGTTGAGCTCCTTCCTTCTCTAGGTTCGGCTCTGCCCTCTCTTAGAGCACAATTTCAGTCAAAAGAAAATAAGGAGAGGACTTGAGTGTATAGTGCCTTTTCACCACAAAACCCACTAATTCCCATAATAATAATAATAATAATAATACTTGGGCACCAATTCATCGATTAAATCAATTTAATCTAATTCGAATCAATTTTTCAATTAAATTTCACCGTAGGTTCTAAAAATTATGCCAATCACAATGGCGCAATCAATTTTGGATTCTGTGGCCGATAAGGCCCTCAATTTAATTCCCGAAGTGGTAAAATCAATAGATATTCCTACGGTGGACAGATAGAAATTCAAAACCACATATATTCACATAATTGGCACACCAAATCATATCAAACATATAATCAAATTCAGATTAAGGACCAATTAGCTAGTTACGGAACAGGGGTATCACAATAACAAAAAATCTACGCATTTGAACTAAAATTTTACCTCATCTATTTATTCCATAATTGTACCTTATAATAGAAATTAAGATTTCTATCATATATTTAATTATTTATTTTATTCAATTTTGTAAGAAACTATTAGCTTGTTTTATTTCTGGTTTTCAGAAAACAATTTTCAGAAAATTTTACTTTTTTATTTTCTGTATTTTAATGTTTTCAATGAATTTTTTAATATTTTAAGCAATTATTTTTAATTTGTAGACACACCTAACATAAATACACATAAAAAGTATAATATTTATAAAAAAAAATCTTTTAAAAATACACTACCGAAAAATACAAAGAAAAAAAAATAGTACATTTTTTATATTTTTGTGTATTTATTAATTTTTTAAATTATTTTTTCACAAATATTTTACTATTTAGATGTATCTAAGTAAGGTGCATCTAAAAAAGTAAAAAGTAAAATTAAAAAAAAAATTGCTTCAAATTTAAAAAATATTCACTAAAAAAACACACACACACACACACAAAAAACTCAATTTTCAATAAATTGAATTTAGAAAACTAAAACTAAACACACTAATTATTTTTGAAAAGAAAAGAGTTCAGGTAATGAAATGAAATGAAGTGCAATGAAATGAAATGAATATATATTTTTATTTTTTTGAAATTAAAATATCATATTATTCCATTTCATTTAATAAATTTAATAAAATATTAAAATCAAAAGTCATATTAGCCCGTGCCTTACGTGGGCCTTTTACACTAGTGTGTGTATATATATTTATCAGTTGGTTTCACTAAAATTATCACTTGTTGTGAAAAATGAAAGTGGCACAGGGACTTTTTTTTTTTTTTTATTATTATTAATTGATTTGTAAAACAAACACGAAACAGATGATATCACCTTGTTTGGGTTTAATTTTCTAGATTCACTTTAAAAAAAATTGTTTTTCTACTTTTCATTTTTTTTTTTTATTATCATTGAAATTTTTTTAATATTTTAAGTAATTTTTTAATTTTTAAATACACTTAACATAAATATACTTAAAAAGTACAATATTCATGAAAAAAAATTAAAAAAAATTCATTAAATACCAAAAATATAAAAAAATATGAAAATTCAATATGTTTTTCTATTCTTATGTATTTACTCATTTTTGAAAATATTTTTTTATAAATATTTTACTTTTTAAGTACATCTATATAAGGTGCATCTAAAAAGTAAAAAAAACTGTTTAAAATTTAAAAAAATATTCACTAAAAATATATAAAATATATATATGAAAATAAAAAATTCAATTCTTAAAAAATTAAATCTAAAAAATTAACATCAAACAAAATGATTATTTTTGTTATCAATCCCGCTAGGTAGCTTGAAAAATTAGAGGCTCGAGTGGCCCGAAATTCCAAAACAACGTCATTTTGGCTTTTTTTTTTTTTTTTTTTGTTCTTTTTCTTTTTCCTTTCCATAACTGGTAGAAGAAGAAGGAAGAAGAAAGAAGACGAGAGCAGTGTAAATAATTTTATGGTGTTATGCATATAACAACCTTTATAATCCAAAATCATGAACTATCATAATTTTCACAAATAATAACATAATGCAGAAAATAAATAATATACTCGGATCAGTTATGCGAAACCTTCGAGTGATCCATAATTGATTGAACGTAAACCTAATATCAATATCAGTGGAAAAAAGGTTTCTCTCTTTTAACCTTCTTTAGAATACATTGAATTCAGAAAATATTTTGATGGGTAGTCTAAATGTCCTTTCATAGGTAGAGAGAGGACCAGTTTACTTACTTAACAATGATTTTACTTTCTCATCAAAGTAGGATGCTTGGAAAACACTCTTCTTTATTTACTAATTAATTGTAGCAAAAATATAGAATCATAATCCCGCTAAATCTCTAATTCATATTACCATAAATATAATGACTAAATAAATAATTTAGTCTTACATTCTTCCATTTAGCCCATATGAGAACTTACATCCAGATTTAACAAGATTAACATTAGGCACGCAATAAACCATATTCACTATTACCTTTAATTTGGTCATCATCATAATGCTATAATTAAATAGTTCACTAATATGAGTCATGGCAGTTCTACACTAATAGTGCGATATAGTTCCTTCCATGTACTACAACACTAGCAACTAATTTAACATAGCCCTTTAAGTGAAGAGTATAAAGAGGTCCAACGATAATGTCTTTTGTGAAAGACTATTCCTGTTGTCATTAATTCATTCTCATTTATGTACGTACTCATTTCATAACAGGAAACATATTAGAAACACAATTAATGAGATCTCAATGTGTTAAATAACACAATCAATCATAAACAACTGTTATGGATTACATTCAAGACTGCAGACACCCCATTTTTTACGGCCCTTACGACATGGACATCCTCATATGCACACTTGATAATGAGTCTGTTTGCTTGCCAACTGCTCAAAGTCCTCAGCGGAATGCCACAACTTTGAGCCTTTCAAGCCCTGCACCTTTATTGCTTTGTTTTGGACCAAGCTTTGGACCTTCAAGCCTGCAGCTTTGGGTGGCCTGCTGGTCACCTTTTGAGGCTGCCGGCTACCAGTGTTTTCTGCAGATATTTTATGCCAACTGTGCCAGCTGTTTATACAGATGCATGCATCTGTCCACACATGGAGGGCTGGATATCCTTGTAGAGATTTCATGTTTTCTATATATAAGAGGCCTCTCTCTCATGTTTTAAGGTTAGAAAATTTTGAGCTTAAAAATTTTCCTCTCTCTACCAAATCTCTACACTTTAGCTTACAATTCTTCAACCTTTGCTTATATACCCTTAACCAAATCTCTTCACATTTGAGCTGAGGCACTTTTGAGCTTGGTTTGAGCTCTAGAGGGTGTTGTTTGCTTGTGTTGTTGCTTGGAATTGCTTCTTTTCTTCAAGAGGTATAAGGCTGTTTTGGATCTCACTCTGTACAGGAACGTACATATCAGTTGCAAGTTGGGTATCAGTTTTCAGGGCAGAATTCAATGTTGAGCGTAGTCCTACAGCTTTGATTACATCTGTGTATGGTTAACATTTGAGCTAAGGTGCTGTGCGATTTTTGATTTTTGTTTTCCTTCTGCTTTATTTCTTTTTGCTAGGTAGTTTATCACAATTGCCTTGAATAGTTCGGATATCCCCCGAGCACTCTGGACCCGTGTTAGAAGGCTTTACAGATCTGGAGATCTTGTTAGGGGACCGCCTATGTTTGCTTCGCTCCCACCGATTACCAGACAGAGAAGATTTAGGCATAATTCACCAGTCCAACAGACACCCTTCAGTTCGCCTGTATCTAGTCAAGCTCAGTCTTCTACATCCAGTGCAGTAAAAAATTACTCGCCAATTCCGATGGCACAATATCTCCCGGTTAGCATGGAGGACTTGATCCGTCATCTCCAACAAATAGTGGAAACCATGCAGCAAGATGCTGCTTGCCAGAATGAAGTCACAGCCCATCAAGCTGAAGTAATAAACAGGTTGCAGCAATAGCAACCACAGCAAGCAACGGTTTCTGCATCTCATGCACCTCTAGTGGGTATCCCAGCACCCGGAATTACTATTAATGCCCAAGCCGAGAATCAAGGCAATTCGATAGACCTCATTCCACCACAAGTCTCCAAGGCACTAGTGTACAAAACCGAGGCTTTGTTTGAATTTGAAGTTGACCCGACTATATTTAAGGTTAACAATCTGGAGAAGCTTTTCAAGCGAGCACAGGTTATTAACTCAATCCTCGACATCGAAGATGGATACATCGACTCCGCAGTAACTTTGTCGAATCGGTTCAAAATGCCACACATCGATTGATTTGATGGCTCTGGTGACCTCATGGTTCACCTTCGGCTCTTTTCAGACATCCTACGGCCGGTGGGCCTCATTAGACTTCAAAAGCTATCGCTTTTCAACTAGACCTTGTCAGGAATAGTGGCTATCTGGTATGCAAAGCTGGTGGACTCTGTGAACTAGAGTTGGGAGGAAATGGCCGAGGCCTTCATTGCACAATACTCATACAACACGTAGATCGACGTCACAACCCGTGATCTTGAGCAACCCGTCAGGAGCCAAAGGAAGGCTTTTTAGACTTTGTAACAAGGTGGAAGGCGAAGGCTTCGATGATGACTACCAAGCCATCCAAGAAGGATCAAATTAGGATGGTGGTCCGCAATCTGCAAGGAAAATTATTGCAAAAGATGATTGTCTTACCGTTGTTCACGTTCACTAAGCTCCATGAGATAGGGGTTCAGATTGAAGATGCAATGAAACAAGGGTTGATAACCGATGAGAATGAGCAGGCCAACAGGCCTTTTGTGTGCAGTTCCAATGCAACCACTAATGGAAGCATAACTGCACAACCATCTGATGTGAATGTCGTCACCACTACAGCCAAGACCGCCAACCCTTTTGCCAGTACAACTCCACTATCCTCAAACAACCAGGCCCGATCCCAAAGGGTCTTCACCTCACTCTACATGCCTTTATCCCAAGCCATGAAGGGGCATCTTA
The DNA here is from genome assembly GCA_025200525.1 of Camellia lanceoleosa. Lineage (NCBI taxonomy): Eukaryota > Viridiplantae > Streptophyta > Magnoliopsida > Ericales > Theaceae > Camellia > Camellia lanceoleosa. Next base: position 164,763,627 of record CM045761.1, on the reverse strand, counting down.
AGTCGTTAGAGCCACGCCCACTACCCGATCTTCTCCCACCTAAACACAACCCAACCAAGTACTGTGCGTTTCATTAGCAACACGGTCATGACACCGACCAATGCTTCAGGCTGCGTCATGAAATTCAAGATCTCATTGACAACAAGGTGATAGCACCACCTCAAAAGCCAAATGTAACCACTAACCCTCTCCCGGCCCATAACCAAGTTCCCCTACCTCGGAATGTAAACCTAATCCATACACTCGCTCTCCCCTATGACCCAGCATATATATTACCCATTCCCACCTACCTAGGCCGATCGTGTTCATTCTTGAAAGTATAGATTTGTGCATGATGGACACACCCACACTTTAACTTGAATCTGTGGTGGTGACAGTGGCTGAAGAAGGAAGGTTGGCCTTAGAGGAGAATATGAGTCCGTTGCCTAAGTGCTCCGAGGACTTGTCTGAGGGAGAGTATGATCCAAGTTACTACATTGTGCCAATTGATCAAGTCAGGCCAGAAGTTGTATTGCTAACAGCAGTGAAGGTCAGCATAGTTAGGGAGGATGGTCCCAATCAAGGATTAGACGATTTGGCGAAACTAGAGAAGGACTTAGACAATCTGCAGTTCTATGACGAACAAGATCAAGGGGACATGCAAATTAACTGGTTCAATTTGAATGGGTCGATAGACAACTCTGGGTGGTTGAGTGATGAACCCAACAGGGATAAAGGAACTGAACCAAAACCTGAAGAAAATGAAGCAAGAATAGTTGTAGTGGCCGGAATGGCCGAGAAAAAAGGGGAAACTGCCGAAGAGCACCGACATCAAGAATTTAGTTCAATAACTAGGAGTCGTAAGTATTGTGGATATGGAGCAAGAAGCTGCATTGAAACAGTTTGAACAAGAAAGAGGTGAAAATAACTGGAAAGCTGGAATAGCTCAATTCTCTACGGGGGATACTTGTGATATGGGAATGATTAGAATGGAACCAGACAATTTCTTGTCGGTTGCCGGAGGTGTATGGTGGGAGGATGATGATCTACATTTGGCCCACATCGATAAAAGTTGGGGTGAGTCCTTGCCAGACAATACTTGGTACTCCGAAGAGATTGACCACATGATGAGGAGTGGGCGGTATTTCAAGCCCTTGCACTTACACCAAGCTGAGGCCTCTGGGAAAGATAAGGAGGTTAAAAAATAGAAAGAAAAGCAATTGGAGGAAGAGGCAGTGCTGAAATAACTAAAGAAAATCCAAGCCGATATTTTAATTTGAGGGCTGCTCATGGCTTCTCGAGTGCATCGCCAGGTTGTGTTATCAACAATGGACAAACCCAAACTGTCCATTGACACCACCCCTGAACAGTTTGTGAGATTAGTTTTCCCCGGTGGTACCAGTCCAACTCTAACCTTTTCCGAGAAAGAACTACTGCCAGAAGGCTTAGCACACAACAAACCTCTGCACATATCAGTGAAATGCAAAGAAAAGTGGGTGCCAATGGTATTAGTCGACACCAGGTTAGCTACCAACATCTGTTCTTTTCGTATAGCTCATGCCATCTGCCTGAAACTAGCAGATTTCATGCCTACAGTCTAGATGATTCGGGCATATGATAACACAAGCAGAGAGGTTATGGGCACAGAACAAATCTGAGTTCAGGTGGGCCCAGCACAACAGGATGTCGAGTTTCATGTCCTAGATGTGCCGGCCACTTTCAACTTACTGCTAGAGAGGCCCTGGTTGCACCTTGTGAAAGCAGTCTCCTCTATCCTCCACCAAATGCTGAAATACCCTCACGGGAAGGGAATGGCTATTGTGTTCGAGAATTCATCCATACATCCTCTGCCAGAGGTAACCACACCTGTGCTGGAAATCGACCATGGCGAGGAGGATGTGTTTCTCTTAGGGTTTACTCTAGCTAGGGCTCGGGTAGTACTGAACATTTTGGCAGCTGATGAGGGCCTGTATGTTAGAGCCCAATTAATCTATTTCATGAACAAGTTCCAACATTTACCAGGAATGGGGTTGGGAAGAAGTGGCCGGAAAGGCGTCACAGCATTAGTCGATGTGCCACATAATCCACATGCCTTTGGTCTTGGCTATACGTCCACCAAAGAGGATTGGGCCAGGAAAAGAGAAGAGATGGTAGGTAGAGCCAGAGCTAAGCAGGCTAGGAAGCACTGTGAGCTAGTTTACAGGCTGATCTGGGGAACGCTAAATGATCATTTTGTTCGGGATGGTGAAGACTTCCCATTTTGCGGCTTCCCTGAGCCCTGGACGAATTCTGAGAAGCAGCATATTCCTGGTTTTGAAATCTTCTTCAATTTCCAATTGCAAGATAGTGACGCCGAGGAAAAGGCTGAACCAACTGTTGAAACGGAACAGAACATAGAAAGTGACTTGAACAACAGCGAGCTTGGAGTAGGAGCAGCACTGGCATGTCTCTTTTCAGATCCTCCGGCTGACTCAAAGAGCTTGGGAGATAACCTAATCATCTCTATGATTGGGGACTAACCAGGTGTGAACCCGTCTAGCAGCATTTTGGATGCATCTAACACACCATCTCTCGTTTGGCAGCTAGAGGAGGGCTACCTATCTAGTAGTTCTGAGTTGGGTAATGAGCCAGAATCTAATTCCATAGAGTCTGTGGAGTTGGAATTAGATTTTGGTTCTTTTGAGTCTAAGTCCAGTATTCTTGGGGGTGATAACCTGGATGCCAAGGTCTTGTCTTGGTCCTCTTTTTCCTTTTCTTTTGAGTCAGTTGTAACCGAAGAGCTGGATGAGCTTGACCTTATGAATGAGAATGCTGCTACTGATTCTGAGTATTTCTTTGTGCCGCCTGTTTATTGCATTGACTAAGATTTTCAGAATTTTAATGAAAACGAAGAGGAAGGAATTCCTCTGGTTTTGAAAAACTTTGATTAATCGAGAGGATAAGAGGTTTGCAAAACCCTTTGCTGATGAAATCATTGTTGTTAATATGGGTACTAAGAAGGATCCGCGTTTAGTCCAGATTGGGTCCACGTTATCTTCGGAGGAGCGCAAGGGCTTAGTCGCTTTATTAAAAGATTTCAAAGATGTTTTCACGTGGTCCTACGAAGACATGCCTAGAATCAATCCTAAGATTGTACAACATCGGATCTCTCTTGACCTTGAGGCCCGACTTGTCAAACATAAATTATGGAGAGTACATCCGAATTTGGCTTTGAAGATTAAGGAAGAAGTTACCAAGCAAATTGAGGTAGGGTTCTTGCTTGTGTTTGAATATCCAACGTGGTCGACTGAAGAATGACAGAAATAGAGTCTGTGTCGACTTCAGGGATCTGAATAAGGCTAGTCCGAAGGATGATTTTCCCCTGCCACACATCGATCAATTAGTGGACTTCATTGTGGGCCATGCATTGTTCTCCTTCATGGATGGATTTTCTGGGTATAACCAAATTCTGATGGCGCCCGAGAACAGAGAGAAAACTGTATTTACTACGTCGTAGGGAACCTATTGCTATTGGGTAATGCTGTTTGGACTAAAGAATGCCGGGACTACCTATCAACAAGTTGCAACCACTATTCTGCAAGATATGATCCACAAAAAAGTCGAGGTGTACGTGGATGACATGATTGTCAAGTCCAAAGAAAGAGAGGGCCACTACACTGCATTGAAGAAATTCTTTCAACGAATTATAGAATATAGACTGAGGTTGAATCTGCAGAGATGTACTTTCGGCGTAACAGCAGGGAAAATGCTGAGCTCTTTGATCACACAGAGAGGCATCGAGATAGATCCTTTCGAAATCAAGGCCATTCTAGAAATGCCACCACCAAGGACTGAAAGGAGGTGCGAGGCTTTCTAGGTAAAGTGCAATTCATAAGACGGTTTGTTTCGAAATTAACCTTGACTTGTGAACCACTTTTTGGTCTCCTGAAGAAAGGAAAGAAATTCTAATGGGATGATCGATGTCAATTCACTTTTAAGCAGATTAAGCAATACCTTCAAAATCTGCCTTTGTTGTCGCCGATAGAGCCGGAGAAGCCGTTGATTCTATATCTGTCAGTTACTTACACCACAATGGGATGCATGCTTGCTCAAGAATCTGAGGATGGGGTGGAGAAAGCCATCTATTATTTGAGCAAGAAAATGCTGGAATATGAGACCCGTTACACCTCGCTGGAGAAAACTTGTCTATCCTTGGTATGGACTACTAGGAAGTTGAGGCACTACTTGTTAGCCCACTCTGTAATTCTGGTTTCGAGATTAGATCCTATCAAATATCTCGTTGAGAAACCAGTACTTACGGGTAGGCTAGCCCGTTGGTTGCTTCTCCTTTTTAAATTCGATCTCAAGTATGTCACTCGTAAGTCGGTCAAGGGGAGAGCTGTAGCGGAGTTCCTGGCAGATCACCCAGTAGAAGGGAATGAAGCGGTAAAATACCTGTTCTTAGATGAAGCCATTCTACAGGTCGAGGAGGAGACTTAGACAATGTACTTTGACGGAGTATTCAATCAATATGGTTATGGGATAGGTGTGTTGCATATAGCACCCAACAATTCTCATATACCTTTAGCTTGCAAACTCCGATTCAAGGTATAGAATAATAAAGCAGAATATGAGGTGTGTATCGTTGGTTTGAAAGCCGCTTTGGAACTAGGGGCAAAACGATTAGACGTGATCAGGAACTCGAACCTAGTTATGTCTTAAGAAAACGGAAATTGGAAGGTCAAAAAAGAAAAGATGAAGATTCATCACCAAAACTTAGACGTTTTGATTCCCAGGTTTGAGAAGCTAACTTTCACGTATCTACTAAGAGAGAACAACAGATTCGCTAACGCTTTATCAACTCTATCATCCACGATAAACATCCCTCTTGGATTCGGGATGCGTCCCATACCGGCCTATGAAACTATCGTCGCAATAGATGAAGCGCAAGATCAAAACCCCTGGTATTACGATATCTGGAACTTCTTGGAAAATGAGGTTTATCCACCAGGGGAAAATGTCAAGGACAAAAGGGCAATACGGCGGATGGCCATTCAATTTGTCATTTGCGGAGGTAAACTGAACAAGAGAGGTCATCTAGGAATGCACAAGTTGTGTGTTGAAGCAAAGCCATCAAAGCGTCTGATGGAGGCCATCCATGGAGGAGAGTGTAGGGCGCACATGAACGGAGTAATGTTGACCCAGAAGATTCTCAGGCAAGGTTACTACTGGTCTACCATGGAGGAGGATTGTATTGGTTTTGTTCAGCGATGCCACAAATGCCAAATTCATGCAAATTGCATGACCATCTCGCCAACGAAGCTATACAACATGACTTCACCATGGCCTTCTTCAGTCTGTGGAATTGACGTCATTAGGGCAGTCATGCCAAAAGGGTTGAATGGGCATGAATAAATTCTGGTGGCAATTGATTGCTTCACAAAGTGGGTGGAAGCTCAGTCCTATGCAGTGTTGAAAGTAGCACATGTGGCTAAGTTCATTCGAACTAACATCATTTTCCGTTATGGAGTCCCAAACGAGATCATTTCAGATAATAGCTCCCATTTCAAGAAAGAAGTAATAGACTTGTTGGAGAAATACAATGTGACTTTTCATAAGTCATCTACATATCGGCTGTAAACCAACGGAACTGTTGAGTCCGCCAACAAGATCATCAAGCATATTTTACAGAAGATGGTTGAGACCTATAGAGATTGGCTACATAAATTGCCATTTGCACTCTGGGGCTATAAAACTTCAATCTGGATGTCTACAGGGGCAACTCCTTTTTCTTTTGCCTATGGGATGGAAGCTATTCTGCCAATCGAAATAGAAGTCCTGTCGTTGCGAGTTATGGCTGAGTGTCAGATAGGAGAGGTGGACTGGTAATAGAGTAGGTTTGAAGAACTGATGCTGTTTGATAAAAGAAGCCTAAAAGCATTATACCTTGTTCAGGGCTATCAATGCAAGATTGTTAGGGCTTTTAACAAGAAGGTTAAGTCCCGGAATCTCAAAAAGGAGGATTTGATGTTGAAAGACAACCAAGCTCCCATTCATGACCCTAGGGGCAAGTTCAGACCCAATTGGACTGGTCCTTACATTATCAAAACTATCTAGTCAGGTGGAGCTATTATTCTCATGGACTTGGATGGCCTAGAATTTTCCTAACTGATCAATATGGACAAATTGAAGAAATCCTATCCCTGAGAGGCTCGTTAGGCCGAAAACCCGAAAGGGCGACCTAGGCAAAAGTTAAAGCACAAAAAATTAAAAATAAAGAAAAACTAAGCTCGCAAGGTTGAAAACCCTAAAGGATGGCCTTGGCAAAAGTTAGAGCGCAAAAGGAAAGAGAGTTAATACTCGAGTGAACCTGAATCGAACTACGTAAGGTTTGATTCCCATCTTCGGGACACATAGGCAACTTCGTCCTGAAGTCTGGCCGTAAACACCTCCAAATCAACTGTCCTATCCATGTGTTTGATCAGGTCATCTTTGTCTTTTCTTTACCTAAGAGTTCGGCTGTGATCTTTACTCTGAGAGAAGAGCTAGTTACAATGCAAAGTAATGGTATTCAATCAAGGGGCAATTTGTGATCTTATGGATTCGAGGTGGTACATCTCGAGGATTGATTCCGTGTGTGTCAAGTGGTGATCCTTCTCAAAAATGGTTTTGGAAAGTTTTAATAAAAGTTGATTGTGTTCAAATTTTACTTTTTACAACTTAGACCATTTTTGGACCAAAAGAAAAATTTTCAGTACTCACAACTTTAATTTCATTAATTTCAATACAAAGTTCTCCAACTCTCGATACAAATCAAAGTTGCTTTTATTACATTGACAAAAACTTGAAAAGAAAGATCAAAGTAATAAACTAAGGGTATAGATGAGTCAGGTGTTCATGCGTTCTCTACTCGTGCGTGTGGAAGCTGCTGAAGCCAAAGTGGGCCCAATTTGTGTCTTTCCATCAAGCTAACCCAAGCATTCGCCAGAAAGGGCGTAACTGAAACTAGGGGCAGGGGCCAGAAGCTCTCTTGTCCTCTAAGTAGTAAGGTACTTACCCAAATGTGAACCTTGGATGAGGAATGAAATCGGGTACTCTACCCCTTCCTCTAGGCAAATCTGATCATGCCCAAATTGACGCATGAACCAAAATGAGAAGTAGAATACACAGTGTGTGAGTCTGATCAGTTGTATCCCAGGTTACCGAGCTATGCTGTAGCTCATTTCGGTCAGATTAAGCCAAGGGCAGCGCCAGGCTATGTCAGTAGTAGACCTGTTGCCCATCCATTCACATAACCATCTTTCATTTGGGAAATCCACTAGTCGGTGGCAGAAGAAATAGCCTCGAGCTAAGTATGCAGGGCAAGATTCTACTACCTTCAGCTTATCCCTAAGCCATACTTGGGAAGGGATGAAAGAAAAGAGAGATTAAAGAATAGTGAGATGTATGTTGAGAGAAAAGTGAGAAAAAGGCTTTGAGAGAAAAACAGAGCATGAGTGCAGAGTGAAGTAAGAAATATATATTAGAAATGATGGGAAACATTACCTGAAGAAGTAGTGACTTCCCACGAATCTAGTAGTCTCCTGTCAATGAAAGGCGTCTAAGCCCATCAACGTCTTGGCCAATGCCAAGCCAATGCAACTTTTGCCTTCTCTCAGGCCTTGTGCTACTTCGATTAAGAGAATACTAAACTCGCCAAAACTAGGGGCAAGAAAGAAATGAGCTAGCATACATAAGTAGAGGGCATGTTGCCAAAAACCCCGCCAAAGACAGTTGTCGTGGTCACCAACGTCAATCGACGAATCAAACTGGGAATGTCTAGCTCTCCGTTATGGGCCAGAGATTAAGCTTCGTGCAGAGTGAGCCCACACATCCGTCCCAAAGCTTGGACATGGCCAAAACGGGGCTGAGGCATGATCTCCTCAACACGCCAAGATTCCATTAATGCCTGAAATTCTTCAATTATCGGGCATATTTCTTGTCTCCCAAAGCTAAAGACATGTGTAATTATGTTCCAATATCTAGCTGCAACATGAAGGAATGGAAAACAAAGCGGAGAACAGCTCAGCGAGAAAAGTGCATTTATGCTAAAACCCTGAAAATTCACCTTTTCTGAGCCGTCTAAAGTCACAATCCAATCTGAGAGTCTTTCCTCGAAGTTCAACCTTTTGTAGAAGATAAGGCAATGAGTGGAAGCCAGTTGTCAAAAATCTGGAGGTTCTGCACGTTGATGGCTAGCAAGTGGCCGGCAGCTACCTTGGTGGCCGGTAGGCCATTTCTTGTGGCTGGCAGGTGGCCGGCAAATTCTTCTTCTAGCAGACACCTTTCCTCTCAGGTCTGCTATCCACTTTTATGCTTAACAATGCTGAAAACATGTGTTTTGTTTTGCTCTTTGTGTGTTTTAAGGTCTTATTTTGAGTCTTTTTGGTTTTGGCAGGTTTGTTAAGTTGTTTTGTTTATCGAGTTGTATGGTGCATTTTGTATTTTGGTTGTTGGTCGGTTGATTACCCGATTAAGGATTTTGTTTCAATCAAGTGCTCTTGGTTATTTCATTCCATGTCATTTTCATACAAATATGGTGCTCTTTATGAAAAAATAACAACACTTTTCATAAAAACTACGAGGTTTTATTCCGATCATGGTTTTTACAAAAAAGGAGTACAAGTTTTAACGAGAAATGAGACATGTCTGAAGCTATACAATGTGCTAATGCTATTAACAAAAAGAAACTAAGCAAAAATATAAAAAAATCAGCGCCGGTTGCCTCAAGCTCGAGAGGCCCTCTTCGTCCTCTTTCTCGGAGGAGAATACTTTGGGGCACTATCTTCATCAGCGCCACTGTTTGAACCTGAACTAGTGCCCGAGCTAATGTCATCTCCGCTCTCCACCTCAGAGCTCGCCTCGGCATCACCTCCACTCTTGGAACCCAAGCCAGCATCGTCTCCACTCTCAGATGACTCTAAATGCTGACTCACTCCCTTCTCAGAGTCGCTCGTCTCAACATCATCATCACCTAGAATGAGTTATGAATGACCGCTCTCATCTCGGGTGTCCCTAACTCTGCCTCGACCGCGTGTTGGAGCTTGTCTCTCTCTCTTCCTTATTACTGGAGGAGATACTGGTGGTACTGTGGCTGCCGCTGGTGCTATCGGTATGGGTGGAATCTGAAAAGACAGTTGTCACATATCAGTTACAATATGTGTATCAAATGCAAGCATAGTATACAGAATTAGTGCATACAGACATCAAATACAGTGTATGAATACAATGTGCGAGTGTAGTGTGTCAGATGCAGTGTATCAGTGCAATTTGGGAAGTTTTCAGTTGAAATGTCAGTGTCAATGTATCAGTGGAAATTTGATGCCTGGAGTGCAAACTGAAGAACTTATCGGGATACCGTAGAGACCGAGCAGCGTCTTCATTCCCTGTACCATCCCCATTAATGAGGCTATCAGCTTAAGAGCACCTTCTGTGTACTCGATGGATGCCTGCAAATGTATTTGAATGATCAATGTTCGCAGTAAACATATCTGAAATGAAATGTGGGATGTAAGTCGTAAAGTGTAGTCCATACCTGAGTTGGGCCTCGAACCCTGGCAAGCTCATGCCTAGCCGCTGCAAGCTCAATCAGGACCTAGTAAGCATCCTCAGTATGCCGCCAACATGTCAGCATGGTCAGAAGCTTTGGCCAACCGGTCCTCTGCCTTGCCTGGGAAGCCCCTCTACCACAGGCCTTGGTTGCTAGAGTCACTCTAGGCACATCTTGCATAGCAGGAGCTCACGCATCCTCACCTCTACGAGCACTAGTCAAAGGTGGCATGAGATGTGTTTGAATGAAGGCCGCATAGTCACCCTCTTCTCGGAAGTAATCGACATCCAGGCCTACCATAAACTGAATGACCTCATCAATGGATAGGCTATCTACTGATCGCATGGATTTTGATGGAGCCATCGGAATGATTGGGCCAGGCAAGCCCACAGTTTGGCGCACGAACCGCTCACTTAGGAACCAAGCTAGATAGACTGGGCCCTCGAGTAGGATGCGAAAGCGAGAAGTGGCCTAGGCCCCGATATACTGGTCTCGAATCCTAGCAGGCATCGTGGCCTATGGTTACCACATAATCTGCGAATAGAGGTTGTACAGATTATTAGTTGATGTTAGTTGCTAAATGTGAATTAGAATAGTTATAAAGCAAAAATAAAAATGATTGTGTTTCGAGTCACCTTATGAGCAGCCACAATGTCGAAGTAGTAGCGGAAGAACGTGAAGAGCTCACAAGCCCTACGCTAGAGGCGACTATTATACCTTTGTGAATAGGGAACTGCTAGTGGGAGCTCCTCCATGGGCTCTGGGGCTAGAGTCAAAAAATATGTATAGATCCACAGCTACAGAGAAAATGCAGTGATATGTGATCAATACAGTATGAACAGATACAGAAAGTGCAAAGCAAAAAGCAAAATGTATGAACAGATGCAGAAAGTGCAAAGCAAAAAGCACAAGTGTTGAACAAATGTGAAGCAAAAAATGTAAAGTGCAAAGAGGGAACTGAGATGCATACCTCCCAGGCTCACAAGTAGCCCCCAATCAAGTCTTCACTCAGATAGGATGTTGAACTCATGTATCCATATAGTGTGGCGAGGCCAGCTCCACCCTAATCATAAAAGCGCACCCGAGGAAGGATCACCAAGGCGCTCAGCAGATATAAGCCGACGGTGTTCCACCTGTTCGAAAACAGGGTGTACCAAAGATGAACATCAGAAAGCCCCTAGAATACTGCTCCGTCTCCTCTACGATCTCGGACTCGCTCCCTCTGAATCACTCAGCAAACCAAGTGTATCTGATCATGTCTATCTGATATATGGGCAGATGCGCTCCCAGCAACTCAAACCAGGCCACCTTCCACTCTTCTATGTCTGAATCAAGAGGGATCGGATCACCTCTACGTCTAAGCCGGTGATCATAGCAAAGTCATAGGGAGTCATCATTATCTCCCCTATAGTGGAAAAGTGAAAGGAGTTGGTGGTGTCCCACCACTTCTCCACAAGTGCTCCCAGAAGAGGACGACTCGCGATGACTCACGTCAGGCCAAACTGGAATAGGCCGAAGCCTGTCTCGTCTATGATGTCGTGAACTGTCACGCCCCGAACCCGCCCCTAGAAGTTCGGTGACGAGACCGGCCAGCAATCCGGGGATTACCACAGGCCTCTCCATACAAAACATAAATAAAGGGGCTCGCGGAAGCACATGCAGATAAAATAAAGAGTGTAATATGAACATTTATATCATGCCGAAAATAAGTTATTTACCCACATCCTGCACAAAACATGTGACAAAAGATCTGTGCAACACTTAAATACATAAACAAAACAAAAGACAAATCTCAAAAAAACACGGCGCCGGGAGCCCGACTTCAACTTCCTGGGGCAGCCTCGTTTCAGAGGCACTAATGACTTCTTTGCTCACCTATAAATACATATATACGGGGTGAGCTAAAGCCTAACATTAACATAAAGGGGTTAGTGAATGAAGTCTAACATTTTAAGTAAAACCGTAATAAAACATCATAATCAATCACCCAGGTCCATCGATAGAACATACATAATGGCGTACTCCATAGTTCATATAATAACATAACATAACATGTAACGCTAACGACTAGAGTAACGTCCCGACACCGATTAAACACATACCGAGATCTCATGGGCCTACATATCCGTCGTGGCCCCCATGACTCAAGCCCATGGGCCTACACGTCTATGTCGTTCCCCACAACTAAAACTATCTATGGACACCATACTAGATTCGTAATCAAGACATTCATTCACGTAAAACATTATCATTGGAACATATCATAACGTTTAACATTGAACATAATTCATAATAACATATCTTTACGAAAATGTTACTTACAGGATTCTGGGGCACCAGTACCGGCCTTCACGCGTGTGTCTGTAAACATCACATTCTTAACATATCATCATCAATACATAACTCATGTCATTTCCTTTCTTCTTTTACATTCTTTCATATACATTTCATGCTCATAAGATGCTAAATAATGCCATTAATATGCTGTAAATCATGTAGAACATCTTCCCAAACTTTCCTGAAAATAAGGGTTCTTCTCCTCATCTCATCCTCTACTTCACTTTTCTTCTTTACAACAACAATTACTCATACAAAATTCAACATCAAGGCTTCAATCAAAACCCACATAAACCATAACAAGATCAAACCCATATATTGAGGTGAAGAATCATAAACATATAGATACAAGCTTCATATCTCTATTCATGGAGGTTTTACTTCCCATAAGCCAAATCTTCATAAATTCATGGATGCATCTCATACATGTGCAAATTACCCATTCTATTCCCTTTTCTTGTCATGAACTATGGATGATCAACCTTAATTGAAGAACTTAGAGAGGGATTCTTACCTTAGTTGCCAATTTGGAGAGACAAAGCTTGAATCCCCTTTCTTCTTTCCTTTCTTTTCTCTTTCTCTTTCTCTCTCTCTTTTCTAGATTTAATTTCCTTTTGTTGAGTCAAATGGGTCAACATGTTTATCTATAACCATATATATCATAAAAAGTAGACTTATGACATAAATTCAAGCTAAGGGGGACTTGATTTTTTGATGATTTGACCTTCAATTTATCGTTTGAATAGTTCTAAATATTTCAAAGATCGCATAGGTATTTTCAATTTCATTTGAACTCATTGGTCATTATTTTATCCCCGAAGATGTCATGTCACGATTTCTTCTCATTACAAGCAGATAATTCTCAATTAACTCAATTATTCCCGTAATTAAGGGAATGTAATGGCGTCATATGGGTCGGGTCATTACATTCTCCCCAACTTAAGGAGTTTGGTCCTCCAAACTTTTCTTATCCTAGTAAAAGTTCAACCAAAGTTCATGTAGCAACCTCATAGAAGCGGACATAGAACAAACATACTTTTCACGTCTTGACCGTCAAGTTCCATCGGGATCAATGCATAGATAATAGCGTAGATATGGCGGTTCATAAGAATTCATAGCAAAGGGAATCTAAATCATTTCATCCGAGTCATATGTTCATATGTTCAATATTGCCATTGCATAGGTAATAGTGCCATCATCATAAAGAATAATAAAGTCATTTTTGTGTCTTTTACGGTATTAAGCTATAAACTCTTGCTTGCCTTAAACCCTCCTTCGGATGTTGCAAAATCATCGGTGTTCTTTGTTGAGTTAATTCCACTAGCAAAAGATTTCTCATTCTGGAAGAAATTTCTTTAGCTATATGTCCTCTTTGTCCACATCGATAACACCTCTCTTCCCGCGCGGACTACGCCCCCATCTTTGTTTTCCACAATCTTTAGGTACACTTCCCTTTGTGTTATCGATGTGATTAAGTTTGATTTATCATTACAGAGCCCCTTGATTCACTAACCATTTCTATTCTCTGTTTCTTGAACTTCTTATTTTCTCCCTCAATCATGGTAGTTGCTTGAGATGTCTTCAAAGCAATATTAGTTTCCGCCATCAAGGCTCTGTCATCCGCCAACATACTTTTCCAATTTCAACACATTCACTCTATCTAGTACTTGACATGTAGACCACCTCGAATTTTCTTGCCTTCTTATATTCGTGTCAACCATATGTGGGGCATAACGAGCCAACTCGTAAACTTGCTCTCACGACATCATGATATCTTTCTATCCGCATGCCTTTGTGGAAAATACTTTTCATAAAACATCTCCTTAAATCTGTCCCATGTCAATTCTCTATTTTGATCACGCATCCACCATCTTCTTGCTTCTTCACCAAAGTGAATGGAACTTTATATACATCATTACATGGGAACACTTCAAAAATTTTCTCTGTTTCTAACACCCATGCTTTTAACGGCTCAATGCCTCCTGCGAACTCTGGCGGTTTTTTCTTATATACGGGTCAATGCAATCACATCATCATTATTCATATGTTCTACTTGGTGGTGGAGGAGGCGGAAATGGCTCTGTGGTGGTTGACCTTGCTCTAGTTGTTGTCTAACCAATCTGTTAAAGTTTCCATCATTCTTTCCAACCGCTCTATTCTAGCATCGATGCGCTGGTTTCATTTACATTCCTTGTACTAGTCTCCTCCATTCGTCTATAGAATCCATAGCAGATAAAACATTTCATTTGCCATATATTGTTTTTTGTCATTGTCTTATCATCATTCAATTCTTGTTTCCCATATTCACACACACACATGCACATATGCTCATACCATGCCCTATATCTTTTCTAATGCACCTTAGACTCTTATGGGCACGTTGTGTGGGAAATAACTCGTGCTCGATACCACCGCCCGAACCGCGCCCTAAGTTGGTGGTGAGAGACCGACCGAAATCCGGGGATTACCACCCTCTCCATACAAAACATAAATAAAGGGCAGCTCGGAAGACACATGCAGATAAAATAAAGAGTGTAATATGAACATTTATATACATGCGAAAATAAGTTATTTACCCACTGTACAAAACATGTGACAAAAGATCTGCAACACTTAAATACATAAACAAAACAAAAGACAAACACCTATAAATACATATATACGGGGTGAGCTAAAGCCCGACAAGTAACATTAACATAAAGGGGTTAGTGAATGAAGTCTAACATTTTAAGTAAAACCGTAATAAAACATCATAATCAATCATCATCCAGATAGAACATACATAATGGCGTACTCCATAGTTCATATAATAACATAACATAACATGTGTTAATCGACGACGACTAAAATCTGGTCCGGACACCGATTAAACACATACCGAGATCTCATGGGCCTACATATCCCCCATGACTCAAGCGCATGGGCCTACACGCCTATGTCACCCCCACAACTAAAACTATCTATGGACACCATACTAGATTAGTAATCAAGACATTCATTCACGTAAAACATTATCATTGGAACATATCATAACGTTTAACATTGAACATAATTCATAATAACATATCTTCTGAAAATGTTACTAGGATTCTTGGCGGTCTTCACGTTGTCTGTAAACATCAACATTCTTTACATATCATCATCAATACATAACTCATGTCATTTCCTTTCTTCTTTTACATTCTTTCATATACATTTCATGCTCATAAGATGCTAAATAATGCCATTAATATGCTGTAAATCATGTAGAACATCTTCCCAAACTTTGAAAATAAGCCATATGTTTTACAAAACTTCGAAAGGTGATTTTCCTTCGCCGCGAGTGACTTCTCCGCTTCGGCGGACGGTTCTTCTCCCTAATCTCATCCTCTACTTCACTTTTCTTCTTTACAACAACAATTACTCATACAAAATTCAACATCAAGGCTTCAATCAAAACCCACATAAACCATAACAAGATCAAACCCATATATTGAGGTGAAGAATCATAAACATATAGATACAAGCTTCATATCTCTATTCATGGAGGTTTTACTTCCCATAAGCCAAATCTTCATAAATTCATGGATGCATCTCATACATGTGCAAATTACCCATTCTATTCCCTTTTCTTGTCATGAACTATGGATGATCAACCTTAATTGAAGAACTTAGAGAGGGATTCTTACCTTAGTTGCCAATTTGGAGAGACAAAGCTTGAATCCCCTTTCTTCTTTCCCTTTCTTTTCTCTTTCCCGATTTCTCTCTTTCTCTCTCTCTTTTCTAGATTTAATTTCCTTTTGTTGAGTCAAATGGGTCAACATGTTTATCTATAACCATATATATCATAAAAAGTAGACTTATGACATAAATTCAAGCCTTCAATTTATCGTTTGAATAGTTCTAAATATTTCAAGATCGCATAGGTATTTTCAATTTCATTTTACGAACTCATTACGGTCATTATTTAAGATGTCATGTCACCAGATTTCTTCTCATTACAAACAGATAATTCTCAATTAACTCAATTATTCCCGTAATTAAGGAACGGTAATGACGTCATATGGGTCCGGGTCATTACATGAACTTCTACAGGGAGCTCGTCATGCTAGTCTCGCGCAGTAGTAGCTCTCGCGCAGTAGTAGCTCTATACCCTCGAAAGGCACGAGACTTGCCATATGGCAAAGAACAGATGAATCAGATCAGGCAATGATAAAAGGCAGTGCAAGAAATGCAATGAAAAGTGATGAAAGTATAGTCAGATATAAGGTAGTGCATGAAATGCAGTCAGATAAATGCAGTGCAAGAAATGCAAGTAAAGATAGGCAGGAATGCCTGAAAACAGAGCTTATACCTCAACTATGATGGACAAAAGATGGGAAATCAGCTCCCTGAACAGGAGATCCTCTGGCACATTGGGAATGAAGTCGCTGAAGCTGAATGCTACTAGCTGGTAAGATATGTATCCGGGGATGGTACCTCTCTGGATCAAATGGCTGAACTCTCACTGGTACTGGCTCTGGCTCTGGCTCTGGCTCCGGCTCCGGCTCCGGCTCAGGTGCAAACTCTGCCTTAAGGTCAGGCTCAATACCTCCAGCCGCCTCGGCAACGACTGGCTCATTCGCCTCGGGAACAGGTGGAAATATGGGGGGAACCTCTGGAGGGGCTCCGTCATATGGTACATCATTCGCCATTTAGAAAATGGGTGAAAAGTGAAGAAAAACGAAGAAAAGAGAGTAAACTTAGAAAAAGTCAACACTAGGAGAGAGAAAATTGAAGAAAAAGTCAAAGCCGAAAAAAGTGTATAGAACTCGAGAGAAACTCGAGGGAAACAAGCCTAGAATGGTGGAAATGAGGGAAAATGAGTTGAAATCAAATTTCAATCAGTTCAGAACGGAGGAAACAAAGAGGGTTTAGCGAATCAACTTCGTATGGGGCGTTGAAAAACGCGTAAAAAGCGCAAATTTAGAGAGAATGAGCACCTAGAGAGAGAAAGGGGGAGCAATTTCAACTTTAGGATTGTGAGGAAATGAAATGTTAAGTTATATATTTAAAGATCCGTGGTGAAAAGACAAAAAAGGCCCCGAACTACCATTAGTGGCCGACATGGGGCCGACAAGGCCTATCCGTGGCCGGGCAACACTCATTCATGGCCAGCACGTGGCCGGCACCCTCCTTCTATGGTTGGCTAGTGGCCAGTGGCCTCCCTTAGAGTCTTGATGCTATTTTGTGTCCTTGGTTTTCAAGAAGTGTAAGGATGGTTCACTATTGGGTTCAGATTGTCTCTATAGAAGCTCAAAACTGTGTTTTCGGTGCACAATGTTCGTCACTTGTCAACATGAACGAGGTGTATCCTTTAAACATATTGTAACTCTTTCGAGAGGTAAATCAGAAGTTGCTACTGAATTTGTTTTTGTCAAATTATGCTTTTGTACCTTACATAGAATACGAATTTCACTTTGTTGCATAAAACATGCATGTCACTTTGTTGCGTAGAATATGCATTTCACATATGTTGTTACATAAGATATGCATTTCACATATATGCTGCATGCGCATCTTGCATCCATTATGAATCACGCATAGAATATGCTTTCCCTCTTGTTTCACGCATAGAATTCGCTTTTGTTTCTTGTATGGAACATGCCATTAACATTGTATCTCAGTTGTTTGTCTTGCATAGAACATGCATTCTTACTGTATCGCACTTGTTAAGTTTCTTTCTTACATAGGCAAACAATATTGTATGTATGGTTCATTCGGAGGAGTTTCGAATGAAGTTTTTTTCTCTCGGTAAAAGAACGTCTTGTTCACCTTGTGCATCCATCATACTTGTTCATTTTGTGCATCTATTACGCTCATTCATTTTGTGCATCTAAAGCACTTGTTCACTTTGTGCATCTATCGCACTCATTCACCTTATATATCTATCGCACTTGTTCACTTTGTGCATCTATCGCACACCCCTCTGTTATTTTACCTTGAGACGTACGAAGTATGTACCCGAGTGGTTTTTCTCAGGATGCATGAAACGCAACCCTAAGTAGGTTCTACCTCAGGACACACGAAGTACACGCCCGAGTGGTTGTTCCTCGAGACGTATGAAGTACGTGCCCAAGTGGTTGTTTCTCAAGACGTGTGAAGCGCAGCCCTGGGCGGGTTTCATCTTGGGACGTATGAAACACAACCTTGAGCGGTTTTTGTTTCTCAGGACTTGCGAAGCGTGGCCCTGGGTGGGTTTCATCTCGGGACATGTGAAACACGACCTCGAGTGGTTTTCTTGGTCTCTCAAGAAGTATGAAACGCAACCTTGAGTGGTGTTTTCTTTTTTCGTCTCTTGTTTTGGCATGGTTAGAGTGTGTTTTAGTTCTTCTTGCATAGAACTTGTGTTGATTATAGCTTGAAGCTGCTTATTCATATGTTATTATCTTGTCATCTTGCTTATTGTCCTGTTATTGCTTATTGCATCATCTCGCATGATCATAAGTTTTCAAAATAATCGACTTAGCGAAGTGTGTAAGTCCAGCTTTCAAAGTTGCATTATGCATATCATTTGCATATTGCCCCAGAACTACGCTGGTTTGATTTCTTGCAAAGGGATACGTAGGCAGCTTGTGGGCGCAACCATTTATTTCTGCCTTGATTGTTTGTCCAAGTCTTACGGCCTTGTCAAAATGGGTCGTCTCTGGGCTTTGATATTCACTCATGTCATTTCATGACTTCGAGTTTCATCAAAGAGGGGCAACTGTAGACACCCCATTTTTTATGACCCTCATAACTTGGACGTCCTTGCATGCACACCCGATGATGAGTCTGTTTTCTCATCAAGTGCTCGAAGTCCTCAGCAGAATGCCACAACTTTGAGCCTTTCAAACCCTGCACCTTTGTTGCCTTGTTTTAGACCAAGCTTTGGACCCTCAAGCCTGCAGCTTTTGGTGGCCTGCCGGCCACCTTTTGAAGCTGCCGGCCATCACTTTCGGGCTGCCAGCCACTGATATGGTTTGCCGGCCACCAGTGTTTTCTGTAAATATTTTATGCCAGCTGTGCCAGCTATTTGCATAGATGCATGCATCTGTCTACATGTGGAGGGTTGGATCTCCTTGTAGAGATTCATGTTTTCTATATATAAGAGGCCCCTCTCTCATGTTTTAAGGTTAGAAAATTTTGAGCTTAAAAATTTTCGTCTCTCTCTACCAAATCTCTACACTTTAGCTTACAATTCTTCAACCTTTGCCTATGCACCCTTAACCAAATCTCTTCACCTTTGAGCTGAGGTACTTTTGAGATTGGTTTAAGTTCTGGAGGGTGTTGTTTGCTTGTGTTGTTGCTTGGAATTGCTTCTTTTCTTCAAGAGGTATAAGGCTGTACCTATTTGCTTGCTTGCTTTGCTTTTATTCCTACTTTTTTTTTCCATTGTTTTGGGCTGTCAAAACTCTGTGTTTTTTGGGCTGAAGTGTGAGTTTAAGGCTATTAAAGGTTGAGGGGTTGATAGCCCTTCTTTATACCTTGTTTTGGAGGACTTTATCCTTGTGTTTCCCACCCTTTTACTATCTTTTTCCAAGCTTTTAAATACTGATTTTTAGAGCTTTTTCAGTGGGCAAAATCATGTTTTGAAGTCCAAATTTAGAGGGGTTAGCCCCCTCTCCTTGTGTCTTGTTTACTAGCCTAGTTTATGCTATGTGTTAGTTTAATTTTCTAGCCATTTATAGCTTAATTCCAGCATGTTTTAATCTCTTATTTGCATTGTTTTAACTCTATTTTGGGTTGATTAAGTCATTTGAGTCTTGTTTTGCATGCTTCTAGTGTAAGTGTCCTCACAAGCTTGGTATTTTAGGCCTTTAGACACCACTTGTTTGAGTTGATTGCATTGTTTTAGTGTTTTTCTCACTTAATTTCAGCAAGCATAATCTCTACAACCTCCCTCATTTCTTAACTCTTTGTTTGCTTTGAGGGTTGTTTCAACCTTGGGATTGTTTAAGCTTGAGATTGAGATCTATGCTTAATGGTTTAATTCTCTTTTGGAAGTTCATTATCAACGGCATGACACCTTTTTCTTGCCTTTAACTACCCGTTGTTTGACACTTCTTTCTCTTTTAAAGGACTCAACTCACTAATGGACTTAATTGGTTAAAGAATGGAAGGGTAATTAAAAGGAGTAACTAAAAGTTGAAACTAAAATTGTGCAAAGATAAGAATTTGATTTTGTCTTGGTGTGTTCAATCGGACGTTAATTGAAGACATAGAACTTGGGTCATTTCATACTTGCTAGTGATGAAATGATCCAAGTCTTAAAGCTCAACCACTTCCCTTGATCTTTCATAAAATGGAGGAGGTTTGTGTCCTTTATTTCTTGCATTTATTGAACTTACACTCTTGGGTTCACAAGCCATCATGCAATGAAATTGCTTGAATTGGTGGTTTGTGGCTTAGGTTTACCATTCCTTGGATTTATTCATGAAAATGAGGGGTGAGTTATGCAGACAATCCTTGAAAATACCCTGTATATGCTCTGTTTGTCCTCTATTGAAGCAAGATGAACCTAGGCATCAGTGGCCAACAGGCCACTTTCCATCCGACAGACCACCTCTATGGCCGGCTGATGGCCGGCAACCTTCATCTTTGGCCGACTAGCCACTAATGCAAAACTCAGCCGAGTGTTGGTAAGGTGGAGCAAAGTTGTTCTGGAAATGTTCAACTGTGCAAACAGAGGTATTCGGGAACAAGACGGTGGTCCTTTCGGGTGGAATCCGAGCATGCACATGCACATCCCTCGTTTCCCGAGGTAGAGTAGTTAGTTGTTTAGTTTAAATACTTATTTCAATCACACTTGTGTTGTAATTATTTAGTTAGTTAGTTAACTAGTTAGTTAATTCAAGTATTGTAATAATTAGTTAAGTAATTTAGCTAGTTATTCATTTTGTTTTGTAATAGTTAGCTTTAGCTTAGCTTTAATTAGTTAGCTAGTTAGCTAGTTTATTCATTCAGACTCTCCTTCGTGAGAGCGTAATGTAATAATGTGTATGTCTTCCAACCCCACGTCTTTCTCCCTTTTATTTGCTAGCTTACGATGGTTAGTTTAGGGGCATCACATTTTGTTTAGCATTCTCTATGTTTGCATCCATTTGTATTGCATGCACCGAAACTCGGTTCATCATTCTAAGTGCATTGTTAGTTCAATACTTTTTTGAATACATTTTTAGACCGCATGTTATCAAATTGGTTCATATGCCATGTTTAATAGCTGAGCCTATTTAAATTGCATATCATATGTGTTGCATTAGTCATCTTGCATAAGTTAGGGATCATGCATTTTTCTAACTTTTTTGTTTATTTTGGCTTGGAGTACTAGGTAAGTTTTTATTTGCTTTAGTATACTTGCATGAGTGTGAGTGGCTGCCATGACTAGCATGCTTGTCATGAGGTTAAGTGCTTACTTGTTAAACTGTTTGAGTGCATGTGGATGAAAGCTTATTGCTTGAATTGGAATGAGTCAATAAATGTACGTTTAAGCCCACTTTGCCAAGTGGTAAATTCACAAACTTTAAGCCCACTTTAGGTGGCAAAATCAAACCCTTTTTTGAAAAATAAACATGAAGTTGAATTGTTCAAATTCGGGCAAACTAGTCTATTCCTTGTATAAGCGCATCACATAGTAAATGCTAGCCTAATAAACCGGAACAAGAGCATATGATATTGATAAAAATCATATCATAATTAGTAGAGGCCGATATTTGATCGGGCGAGTGGGGTGCCAAATCATGACCTTCCTCTCTCGTACCTAAGTTCTCGAGCCGAGACAATTTTGATGATAACGGACACGTGGCTTTTGGCACGAGTCATGGGTTTCCTAAATTTTCCAAAAATAAAATATTTGCCGAATTTGGACTCTTTGGTGTTTATCAATTTCACATTGCACTTGTGAGATTAGATTCAGAACCGCAAGAGTCCGAACTGTAGGGCTTCTTTCAAAACTTTCAAAAGGGGGCGCAAAAAAGTCGAGCTACAAAGACCCAATTAGCAAGTTTCTTAATTGTCTTTAAGAGTAATCCCTTTATCAATAGATCTGCACTTAAAAGTTATACACTTATGTATTTTATTGACACTTTCTATTTCTAAAATTCTTCTTCAACGACAAAGTATTTCAATTCTATATGTTTAGCATCATTCGAATACTTGCCAGTCTAAGAAAATAAAACAATTGCGAAATTATCATAATAAATTCTCAATGACTTGGCAACAAAAATCGACAATCCCAAATCCTAAAATAAAGTTTCGCAATAACAATTCATAAATTGTGGTCTCAAGCACACCACTCATAGAGGATACTTATGATAGTTCATTTTACACTTTTCTTAATATTGCTCCTCCACATAATAGAAACAAAGAACCAAAAGTGAATTTTCTACTATCAATATATCAGCTAAAGTCTGAATCTAAGTAATCAATCAATTCAAGATTATCAGACTTCATAAATGTGAGCAAGTAATCTTTTATTCCTTATGATTACTTTATCACTTTCTTATTTAAACATTAAGCTTCTCACAATAAATGTATAAAGAATCATTTCCATTCCAATTGATTTTATAAAAATTTTGCATAAGACTGGAATTATTTCATTTAGGAACATGGATAACTTTATATGAATATTCTTTTTGAATCTCTATAGAACTTTTAATATATACATTATGAGGCAATCTTAACAATTCATGTAATTCATTCAGAAATATTTCAATTTCTATCACATAAATTGTCTTACTAATATATTTCATTTCAAAATTCTTAAAGAGAAACTTCTTAACTCGTGCAATAAATCATGAACATTATTGACAAGCAAAATATTATCAACATACAAAATCGTAAATATAAACTTGCACCCATTGATCTTTGGATATGTACACTAATCAAAAATATTTTCTTTAAATCCAAAAGAA
The DNA here is from genome assembly GCA_025200525.1 of Camellia lanceoleosa. Classification (NCBI taxonomy): domain Eukaryota; kingdom Viridiplantae; phylum Streptophyta; class Magnoliopsida; order Ericales; family Theaceae; genus Camellia; species Camellia lanceoleosa. The sequence goes on along the minus strand of CM045761.1, from coordinate 164,740,833 downwards.
AAATAGTATCATAAAACTTAAAATACAATTTTTAGAAAGCTTGTTTAAGTCCATAAATTGATTTCTTAAGTCTGCAAGTCACATTTTCATTTTCCTTAATACAGAAACCTTTGAGTTGACCTACACAAAATTCTTCATTTGAACTATCTTTTATAAAATTAATTTTCACATCTATTTAATGCAACTCAATATCATAATGAGTTACTAATGCCATAATGATTCTAAATCAGCCCTTTAAGATACAAGTGAAATATATATATATATATATATCATTGTAATCAATGTCTACTTTCTGAGTAAAATCTTTGACCGCATATCTAGCATTATATCATTTTATATTGCCCTTAGAACAATAAATATTTTTTGTATTCTTAGGCAATTCAATGAAATCCCAAATTTCATTCTGGTCCATTGATTTCAAGTCATCATTCATGACATCAATTCATTTAGTAGAATCAATACTTTCTATGGCTTGTGACAACAAAACCGAGTTTTTACTTATTCCAATATTATAATAAGATTGTTATAGATATACCACATAATCATTCGAAATGACAAATCTCTTTACCTTATGAGATTTTCTTAATATTATTTCTTGTGATTTTTCTACAACTTTTCATTGGTGATAATTACGTTATGGAGTAATTGATTATTTATTTGTTGTTCCAAGACATTAAGTTGTTTAACAACTATAGGAATAACAATTTTCTTCAAATTATGGGTAATGATACTTGTACCCAAACTTATTGAATAATCACATTTCATGATTTATCACTCCTATTGATTTCACCATTCTTATTAAATTTGATATTATTGGTTTCTGCAATTCTTGTACTATGACCAAGATAGTAAAACTAATACCCTTTGAATTTTCAAGATAATCAATAAAATAACCATTGATTATTCTCAAATCCAATTTCTTTTCATGTGAATCAATAATTCTAATTTTTGTAGACAACCCCAAACATGTAGGTGTTTTAAGTTTGGTTTCCTTCATGTTCACAGTTCAAAGTGAGTGTTTAAAACTGCCTTACTAGGAATCAAATTCTATATGAAAACAATAAATCATAACGACATACATCTACAATATTATGGGTATTATTAAGTAGGTCTGTTACCTTTGGATATTCATTCCAATATCAACTATGAATACCCATCAACTATCCTATTCCAATTCAACAATTGCTTAGAAGCGGTGCACCTTTGGGCCAACCTAATATCTTTGTAATTAAAGAATTGCGATTTCCAAAGTCATTATATATATATATTTTTAAAATACTTGGGAAGGGTATTAAATTTCAATTATTTTATTTGATATCTATGTGTCATTCCGATTGGGTCACTTTGGCAACTACCAATCATATCATAATTTAGATTTCAAATCAAAATAACATTTTGCGTAAACATTATTGAATAAATAATAATTTATTCACAATTATTCATCATTATAATCATAATGCATATTACTAAATCATAAAAATAATATTAAGACAATAAATATTAACACAATACATATTCTGTGTTACATAAGAATATATACTTTTGTACCTCATCAAATCACCTATAAAAATCAAGCTTATACATAATGGTGGTAATAACATCATACTAAAATAATTTTTTAGAGATTACAGTTAGATCCATAAATAGCAATATGCTTAGTACTATAAAGATCACAATAACACTTTAATGTGCCTCACGGTAAAATTTGATAATATAAAATTCAACAAAACATAAATAATAATGATTCATTATGTAATACGAATATCTTTAGGCATTACAAAATCAAACAATACAATGGTTATTATCCGATAAACCTTTTCTCATACTAAAAATAATTAAATCATTCATAGTATTCATTTATCAAAATATTAAAATATTCGGTTTATCATTAAAGAGTTAACACTTATTAAGTAAATATTATTTACACAATATGCAATCCAATCTGAAGTAGGAACATAAGAGTTGCATATTAAATTTCATATCATATTTAGCAAATTGAAAATTTTTGATTAAGGCAATCACAATTGTAATCAAAATTAATTGATATTTACTTAATCAGAAAATCATAATGTTCTGAAACATGAGCTCTGATACCACATGTAAATAATTTTATGGTGTTGTGCATATAACAACCTTCATAATCCAAAATCGTGAACTATTATGATTTTCACAAATAACAACATAATGCAAAAAATAAATAACATACCTAGATCAGTTATGCGAAACTTTCAAGTGATCCATAATTGATTGAACTGAACGTAAACCTAATATCAATATTAGTGGAAAAAGGTTTCTCTCTCTTAACCTCTTTAGAATACATTGAATTCAGAAATTAGTTTGATAAGTAGTCTGAATGTCCTTTTATAGGTAGAGAGATGACCAATTTCCTTATTCAACAATGATTCCACTTTTCCATCAAAGTAATATTCTTAGAAAACACTCTTCTTTATTTACCAATTAATTGTAGCAAAAATATGGAATCATAATCCTGCAAAATCTTTAATTCATATTACCATATCATGTGGGTCAATATAATGACTAAATAAATAATTTAGTCTTACAAAGAGGAGAGAAGAGGAAAGAGATAGAGCAGAGAGATTCAAACCCAAAAATCAAAACCAATACAAATCAAACCCACAATTCCATGAAACACACACACACACACACATATACAAATCTGAAAAATCAAAAGCCAAATCCATGAAATAAATCAAACCCACAAATCCATGAAACACATACACACATATATACAGATCTGAAAAATCAACATGAAATAAACACACACACACACACACACACATACACACACATATATATAGAAAATGAGAAGAGGCGAAGAGAGAGGGCGACGACGGAGGTGGTATAGTGGCGACAATGGTGGTTGCAACAGTAATGGAAAAGGAAGAGGCGATGAAGGCAAGGGCAGCGACGGCAACGACATGAGAAGATCGGCACCCCCTCCCTCTTCTCTCTTTCTTCTCTTTTCCTTTCTTTTCTCTTCCTCTCTCTTCTCTCTTTTTCTCTCTCCCTCTGTTTAACAGATAAAAGAGAGGGAAAAAAATTCAAAACAACATCATTTTAAATTCGGGCCACTCGAGCCTCAAGAATTTCGAGCTCTGAAGCATTTTTCTTTTGTTACTTTTTACTGTTACTTGTCAAATCACTCAATCAAAACGTGCTATAAAATAATAGGGTCAAGTTTTCCCAAAGAATCACATGAAGGATCAATACTCCCGTCTAATTAACATTGAAGGAATAATTCATTCTAAGATCATTTTCAAGCTTATTCAAATTTTTTATTAAATATAAGTAAAATTTTAATCTGATATGATGTATTCAAATTGTTATATCAAATTTGATTGAGTTAGGGCATCTCCAATAGTTTATCAAAAATTGCATCAAATCTGAGTAAAAATATGACCAATTCCTCTATCTGCTATTAGTCACTCCAACGATTTTCAGCAAAATATAGGATGTTCGAGGGGATGTCTGGCCGGTCGACTGACAAAAGCAACCTTGGCTAACCTTCTTCTCAACCTTCTTGGCCCCGACAAAAAACAGAGTGCTTCTCAACCTTCTTCTCCAGCTCATCCTTCTTAGCCCGACAACTCTGTCAACCTCCTTCTCTTATTTCACTAACACGAACGTCGGCATCACCTCCACCCCAAACTCCTTCGCTACATCCTATCCACAAAGAAATGCAATTAATCATCATCAAATCAAATTTGACTAGCTGTATCTGAATAAAATAAATAAATAAAAATAAAAACAGAGCCTTACAAACAATTCATCAACATCGATCTTGAGGAACTCAACGTCGATGAACTTGGCAACCATCTTGTGGATTGCTGGCTCCATGAGCTTGCAAGGTCCACACCACGATGCAGAGAAATCCACCACCATCTTCACAAATTACGCAAAAAAAGAAGGAGGATATATATATAACTAAGATACGATTCAGATCTTGAAATTCGATTAACAACTTTACTAATAATACAAAGAGAGAGAGAGAGAGAGAGAGAGAGAGAGAGAGTATGTATGTACGAGCTTTGGGGTTTGTTTAGAGGCTTTGAAGTAAAGCTGCGAATTGTTGGATGAGTGAAATTGAATGACAGGAGATGGCTTTGAGGACGTTGTGGAAGAGTTTTCAGCGTTTATAGAGTCGCCCCCATTACTATTTTGTGTGTCTGTCAAAGAAAGAAAGGAGTCAAAACTTGAAAGTAGATAATGCCTGTGTTCTGGGAATTGTTTAGTTAGCCAGATGACCAAGGAGACAACTGGCCGGACATCCGGATAGTCATCTGGTGGGTCCCATTCCCAACGTACACGTACAGTAAATTGGTGAAAGCTGGCCCAAGTCCTCAGTTTGGTGAAAATTTTGGGCCGTTCTCAATTTGATATCGTTTTGATAAAACTATTGGAGACAACAAAAAAAAAATGTGTCTTTTTTCACCAAATTCAAATTTGGTGATAAATTTGGTTAAACGTTAGAGATGGCCTTAATATAAATTTTTATCAAATCTTTTTTAATTCAATTTTTCACCAACGATCACTGTGAAATTTAATAAAAAGTTAAATCCTATTATTTAATACTAATTTGATAAAATGATTGAAATACCATTTTTATCAAATTTTTATTAAATCTAGATTGGAGATGATCTAGTATAAGACTGATATCAATAAAATTTGGTTCTCATAAAATTGGTTTATTCCTCTCTCTTTTGATTTTTTAAAAAAAATAAAAAAATACAAGTTGATTCTCAACTATAAGTGACCAATCAAAGTTTTCTAGGTAGGGCCATGCATATGAGAGCTCTAAAATTTACAAGGCTAGGACTACGACATTTCATGATAAACACATTTCTCGTAAGTCCTTTGAGTCTCACCACAAAGTGTGGCTATTCAATGCCAAATTGCGTTTGTTCCTGGGTAAACTCCAGTCTCGGTGGGATGGCCCATATGAGGTTATTGAAGTCTTTTAGCATGGGGCGGTTGAAATTAAAAATCCACAAGATGGTACGACCTTCAAAGTCAATGGCCAACAATTGAAACATTATGTGGATGGTATAAACTAAAGATCAAGTTATAGATGCGTTTAAGTATTTTCAGGCCATCATTGAAAAAGAAACTGGGCAAAAATTGAAGTATATCTGAATAGACAATGATGGTGAATACATTGAGCCATTTGATGAATATTGTCATAGCTAAGGTAGTCGACATCAAAAGTCAGTTAAGAAGACTCCTCAAAATAGTGTTGCAAACCACACCATTGTAAAAAAAACAAGGTGTTTGCTTTCATATGCTAAATTGCCAAGATCCTTTTAGGGTGAGGTAATGAGGACAGTTGTTGACATGATCAATTTGTCTTCTTCCTATCCTTTGAATGTTAATGTTCTCGAAAGAGTTTGGACCGGCAAAGATGTGTCTTATGAACACTTAAGAGCATTTAGTTGCCAAGCTTTTGTTCACATTCCAAATGATGAAAGGTCCAAGTTTGATAGCAAGTCAAGACAATGTATTCTTCTTGGCTATGGATGTGATAAATTTGGTTATAGATTGTGGGATCCAATCAACAAGAAAGTTATTCAAAACCGTGATGTTGCGTTTCTTGAAGACCAAACAATTGATGACTTTGGCAAATGTGATCAACTGGAGCCAAAAACTAGTAATCTAATTGACATTGATCCATCTCCTTCATCTTCAGTGGATAATGAAAATGGGAGAGATATGCAACCCCCTATTGAAGATGTAGAGGATGATGCTAATCCTAATGAAATTGAACCTGAAATTGAGGAAAAGCATTCAACTCAAAAACTGCCATAACAACTTGAGTTGAGAAAATCTACAAGGGAACGACAACCTTCGAAAAAGTATCATTCCGATGAATTTGTGTTGATATCCGATTAAGAGGAGCTCGAGAGCTACCAAGAAGCAATTGAGCATGCAAAAAGAGGTGATTGGAAAAAAGCCATGGAAGCGGAAATGAATTCCTTACTTAAAAACCACACTTATGATTTAGTGAAGTTGTCTAAGGGGAGGAAAATTTTAAAAAATAAATGGATTTTCAAATTGAAGAATGATGGTAAGAATCTAAGGTACAAGGCACGCCTTGTTATGAAAGGCTTTGAGTAAAAGAAAGGTGTTGACTTTGATGAAATTTTCTCGCCGGTTGTGAAGATGTCTTCCATTCGGTTGTACTTGGCATGGCCGCAAGAATGTACCTTGAAGTTGAGCAACTTGATGTGAAGACCACATTTCTTCATTGTGACCTTGAAGAAGAAATTTACATGGAGCAACCGGAGAGTTTTGTAAAGAAATGGAAAGAGAAATTTGTTTACAAATTAAAGAAAAGTTTGTATGTCTTCAAGTAAGCACAACGGCAATGGTACCAAAAATTTGACTCTTTCATAATAAATAATGATTTTTTTAAAACCACTTCGGACCATTGTGTGTTTGTGAAAAATTTTCTAGATGGTAAATTTGTTATTCTTTTGCTTTATGTTGATGACATATTAATTGTGGATCAAGATTCTACCATGATTAACAAGTTGAAGTTAGAGTTAAGCAGGTCTTTTGCTATGAAAGATTTGGGGTTGGCAAAGCAAATACTTGGTATGAAGATTGTTTGTGATCGAAAAAAGGAACTGATTTGATTATCTCAAGAAAGCTACGTTGAGAAGGTTCTTAAGAGGTTCAACATGGATAAAGCAAAACCGGTTGGTTGTCCACTTGTGGGTCACTTCAAGCTTAGTTCAAATCAATGTCCTACAAGTGAAAAAGACAAGAAAGAGATGTTGAAAATTCCTTATGCTTCAGTAGTTGGTTCTTTGATGTACGCCATGGTTTGTACAAGGATGGATATTGCTCATGTTGTTGGTGTGGTGAGTCATTTTCTCTCTAATCTGGGTAAAGAACATTGGGTAGCAATGAAGTGGATTTTAAGGTATCTTCGAAAGACTTCGAAGGTGTGATTGTGTTTTGGGAATGGTAAGCCGATGCTTGATAGGTTCACGGATTCTAACATGGCCGCTGATGTTGATTCTAAGAAATCTAATTCGAGGTATTTGATAACATTTGTAGAGGGAGCTATGACATGGCAATCTAAATTACAAAAATATATTGCACTCTCAACTACCGAAACTGAATTTATCACTATTACAGAAACTTGCAAAGAAGAATTGTGGTTGAAGAAATTTCTACAAGAGTTGGGTTTGAAGCAAGACAAGAACTGCTTTATTATGATAGTCAAAATGCTATTAATTTGAGTAAAAATTCCACTTTTCATTCGAGATTGAAACACATTGATGTGAAATACCATTGGATTCGTGATGTGTTAGATTTGAAATTATTACAACTCGAAAAGGTTCACAAAGATGATAATATTTCGGATATGTTAACTAAGACTTTGTCGAGGGACAAACATTTGAAGTGTCAAACTTTGGCAAGTATGGTTGATGTCTCCCCTTAAGTCGTAGGGAAAAAATTACTGGGTATACCTCCTTAGTGGATTATGAGACCCAATTGGTTTATTAAAATAATCTTAATTTGATTTAGTGTTGGTTACAATATATTTTTTATATATTATATCTAACTTTTGGAGACCCAATGGGTATTTAATAATTTGTTTGGTAACAGGTAAGCCTTTGATAAAAAGCCCAAGAATTAACAATATTTTTTTAGATATTGTGTTATATATTTTCAGATGTGGTAGGAGCAAGTTGTTTTTCGGTGAGATAATGCTCACTTTTTGGTAGGTATGTTCTTGGTAAACAAGCTTGCTACATAAGTCCAATTGGTGGGTTCAATTTTGGTGGTCAATTGTTGCTGTGTGTATTCGGCTTGTTTCTGTTTCAAATTTGCTTCAAAGGTTTACTGTGGTGACTATTTTGGTTTATTATTTTGGGTCTTCTTCAACTCTGTTTCGAAAACTTTTGTTCATCTATTTAGTGAGGTATTTTCTCTTGAGAATTAGTGATTATTTGAAATTCATCTAAGGGTGATTTGTGAGACCATTCGCGTCTCATTTGTAATCATTTAAAAACTATTGGCTGATAGAGAAATCGAATTTCGGTCCTGTGGACATACCTCACATTGAGGGAACCACGTAAAAATTCGTGTGTTGTTATTGATTTAATTTTTCTGCATTAGTTTTTATTTTCATTGATTGATTTACTTATGAGAAATCATCTATTTTTCTCTAACAACTGTACTCTAGACTCACCCACTACCTCCATCAAGGATTGAAAATCATGAATGATAATTGCTATGGCCATGGCTTCTTTCCAGTCCTCCATTGGATTGGAGAGATGTTGTTAGGCCTTATGAGCAGGGACGGAACCAAATAGGGACTACCATGGCCCATGTCTTTGAGAAAAGTCATGCTTATATATTACTTCTATAGCAACATATACTTAACATCTAATAGACTTGGCCCCTCTGTTGCTTCACATGTGTCATTTGGTTTGAATTGATATTCAATAAGGCTATTTTCACATAAAAAATGTGTATAAGAAATTTAAAATGTGATAAGTAAGGCTTTCAGTTTAATGATTGTATATCATTATTTTTGTAGTGTGAGATTACAGTGATACTTATTGTGGTGTTTAGTTCTCTCCCATCATGAGATTATATGTAATTGTTTATTTCTTTCTAAGTTAATGTCATTTCTTGTGGTAATTGTTGGACTTGGTGACTTTCTAATATGTAATGCTTCTTATATTTATAATTAATCTTTTATAAATTGACAAAAAAATAAATAATTAATTAAAATGTGATTTAGATTCAATCTAATGTTACGAGAACTACATTAAAATAAATTTGGATAACACATTTTACTATAGAGTCAATTGTTAAAGATTTTTAGCATTTTAGAATTTGAAATGACAAAAAAATAATTAATTTATTATTATTTTTTTTATTCAATTTATGACTCTCGTTAATATTGAGTATATATGACTTTTATTTATTATATGTTAAAGGGTTGTTTTGGCAATAATTTAAAATAGTTAAAAAATTAAATAGTCACTACTGAAAAATCAACCGTTCTTTACTTTCCTGTAAATTTTTTCATAAAGTCAAAAAATTAACTAAAGTACTTACTTCCCAAAACAACAATCGTACTAAAGAAATATTGATTTATATATATATATATATATTAATTTATTACTCATTATTGAATTGAAATATGTATAAGAATTGTTAAAATAAAAATTTTTCATGACTCAACCCTCAAAGATAAAATCCTAGTTCTGTCCTTGCTCGTGGACCCATTTTTGGGGCTCGTTTCTATAATTTGAACTGTTCACCTTTTAAGGTTCGTCTACTACATCATGTTTTCGTTATTTGATTAACTTGATTTTTTTGCAAGGATAATGTACTCAATGAATCCTAAAATGTGAATAGTTCAGATTATCAAAAACGAGATCCAAAAGTGAGCCCATTGCGCTAGACTAGACTATCCAATCTGATTACGAACTGGAGATAGTTCAATCCCAACTGCTATATTCAAATCCAATACCCTATCCCCATAATCATATTGTAGCTCGACTTTTCGTGCTCCTTTCGGAAGACGACTAGCCCTATGGTATCGGACACCCGCGGTTCTGAATCTGATCTCACAAGTGCAATGTGAAATAGATAAACAACAAAAAGTCCAAATCCGGAAAATCTTTTGGAAAATCGATTTTGAATCAAATTGTCAAAATAAACTGCTTTGCTAGATACATAGTTGCCACCTAAATATTTTTGGGAAATTTAGGAAACCCATGACTCGTGCCAAAGGCCACGTGTTTGTCATCACCAAGATTGTTTCAGCTTGGGAACTTAGGTACAAGAAGGGAAGATCATGAATTGAGCACCCCCACTCGCCCGATCAAATATCGGCCTCTACTAAGCATGATGTGATTTTTATTTACATTATATGCTCTTGTTCCAATTATTAGGCTAACTTTACTATGTGATGCCCACAAAAATATAGATTAACTTGCAAAAATTGGAATACTTTGATTCATTTTTTTTTAACAGGGTTTGTGAATTTGCTACTTGAAAAAGTGGGCTTAAATGTACATTCATCAAGTTATCCCAATTCAAGCAACTAACCTTCATCCATAGGTATTCAAACAGTTTATCATTTAAGCACTTAGCCTCATGGTGAACATGCTTTGACATGGCAACATCAACATACAATACAATATGCTAAAGTACAAAAATGCTCACCTAGTACTCCGTGGCGAGCCACAAGAAAAAAAAGAGTTAGAAAAATGCATGATCCTAACTATGCAATATGACTAATGCAATACATATAATATGCAATTACTAGGCTTGGCTACTAATATGTCATATGAATCAATTTGATAGCATGCGGTCTAAGCACGTATTCAAAGAATGTTTAACTACAATGTAAGTTAGAATGATGCGCCGAGCTCAATGCATGCAAGACGAACAGATGTAAGGTATGAGAGATGCTAAACGAAACATGATGCCCTAAAACTAACCACCATAAGCAAGTAAATAAAATAGAGAAAGACATGGGGTTTAAGACATACACATTATTACAACTGTGCCATCGCCCAGGAGGGTCCGAATAAGCTAATTAGTTAACTAATTACTATGAATTAACTAACTATTATAAACCAAATGAAATATATTAACTATTCTAACTAATTATTACAACATCACTTAATGAACTATTCTAGCTAATTTAGTACACTAATTAGAACTAACGAAGTAAGTGCACTAATTAATTAATTACAAATTAGAATTAACTAATTAATTACAACATGAATACAATATGAATAAGTAACTAAGCTAACTAATCAGCCTCGAGAAGTGAGGAATGCTCATGCATGCGCGAATTTCCACCCGAAAAGCCCACTGTTTTGTTGCCAGAATGCTTTTATTGCATAGTAGAACCTCTTTTCACCTCAGCCTCTACTCTGTTCTGTTCTAAAAAGGTTGCTGCTCAATTTGACAAAAGTGGCTGGCAGGCCAAAAGTGGTGGCTGGCCGGCCACAACCAGTAGCCTGTCGTCCAGAAAAAGTGGCATGCTGGCCACAAAATCTTGGTTCCTCCTGTTACAACGGAAAGCATACAGAGCACAAAACAGCATGTTCTCAAGGTATGTTTGTACACTTTACCCCTTTTTATCATCAAACAGCTCAAATGAGTGGCAAGCTCAATTCACAAGCCATCAATCGATACAATTTCATTACATGATGGCCTATAAACCAAGGTGTACAAGTTCAATAAATGCAACATAAAAGACTCCCAAACCTCCTCCTTATCATGGATTGATCAAAGGAAGTGGTTGACCTTGGAAACTTGAACCATTTCATCACTAGCAAGTATGAAATGCCTCAAGTTTCCATGTCTTCAATTAATGTCCGATTGAACACCAAATTGATTATTATCTATCACTTTTAGTCCCCAATTTCATTACTCCATTTTAATTACCAACCATTCCTCAGTCAATTAAGTCCAAAAGTGAGCTTTAAGTCCTCTAATGGAATCCAAGTGTTTGTTTTTGGCATGAGAGAAGTGTCATGTCGTTGGTAATGAACCCCCAAAGGGATTAAATTATTAAGCACAATGCCTCAATCTCAAGCTTTAAACAAACAACTAGTTTGAAACAACTTTCAAAGCAAAGAAAAAGCCAAAAAATGAGGGAGGTTGCAGAGGTGATTAAAGATGATCACAAGTATGTAGAGTAATAAATAAATACTATCAACTCAAATAGGTTGGTGGCTAAGACCTAAACCACCAAGCCTTTGAGGACTATTGCACTACAAGCATGCTATACAAAGTTCGAATGCAATGAACAATCAAAAACAGTCCTAAAACATGCTGGAATTAAAATAAAAATAGCTAAAACAACAAGTTAAAACATGGAGCAAGCTAAGCTAGTAAACAAGCACAAGGAGGGGAGGCTACCCCCTCCATTTTTTGAACTTCAAAACATGCTTTTAGCTACTGAAAAAGCTTTGAGATTCAGTAGTAAAAAGCTCAAAAAAAGTTGACAAAGAGGTGGGAAACACAAGGGTAAAGGCTTAAGAAATGAGATATAAAGAAAAGTGATCCACCCCTCCACCCCTGTTGGCCTTAAACCACAAGTTTTAACCCAAAAATACAAAGTATAAACAGCCCAAAAACAGTCTAAAAACAGTAGGCAGAATAGCAAATAAAGTAAAGCAACAAGCCAAGACTTATACATCTTGAAAAGGAGAACCCTTTCTAAGCATTAAACCAACACTTACACACCCTCAAGAGCTCAAAGTAAGCTCAAAAGTGTCTCAGCTCAAATACCACAAGGTTTGATTTAGAGTGTATAGGCAAAAGCTTAAGAATTTGCAAGAAAGAGAGAGAATTGTAAAGAGAGAGATAATTTTTGCTCCAAAATGTTCAACCCCCAAAAATGGAACGGGAGGTCTTCTATATATAGAAAAACATGAAACTCCCTCAGAAATATCCATACATACACGTATAGGCAGGTGCATGCATCTATGAAAACAACTGGCACAGCTGGCCCAAATATCTGCAAAAATACATAAGTGGCCAGCAGGCCACAAAGACAAATGACCGGCAGCCTACATTGGTGGTTGGCAACCCACATTAGGGGGCGGTAGGTCCCAGGGTTTTAAGGCTTGAAAAACTACTGTTTTGGTCCAACACACGACAAAAGGTGTGTAGGGTTTAAAGGCTCAAAGCTATGGCATTCTGTTGAGGACTTCGAACACCTGACAAACATATACGAATTCATCATTGGGTGTGTAAGGGGTGACATCCAAGTCATAAGGGCGGTCAAAAATGGGGTGTCTACAGTTGCCCTTCTTTGACAAAACTAGAAGTCATGAAATGACGTGAGTGAATGTCAAAGCCCGAAGATGACCCATTTTGACAAGGCTGTAAGACTTGGGCAAACAGTCAAGACATAAATTAAATGGTTGCGCTCATAAGCTACCTACGTATCCCTTTGCAAAGAATCAAACTAACGTAGTTCTAGGGCAAGATGTGAATGATATGCACAAAAAAATAAAAAATTAAAACTGGACTCACACGCTTCGTGAAGCCGGCTATTTTGAAAACTCTTGATCATGCAAGATAATGCAATAAATAATAACAGATGCAATAAGCAATAACAAGATAACAACATATGAATAAGCAGCTTTAAGCTCAAAACCAATACAGGTTCCATGCAAAAAGATCTAAAACACACGCTAACCACACCGAAATGTGAGATGAGGAAAGAAAACACCGCTCAGGGTCGTGTTTCATGCGTCCTGAGAAACTAGAAACGAAAACCATTCGTGTGTTTCACGCGTCACAAGAAACTGAGAAATGAAAACTGCTCGAGGTCGCATTTCACCCATCCCGAGATGAAAACCACTCAAGGTTGCGTTTCTTGCGTCCTAAGATACTCTAATCAGGCTAAAATCGTGAGAAGAAGAGAAAAACTACTCGGGGTTGCGCTTCACGCGTCTTGAGATAAAACCCGCCCAAGGCCACGCTTCACACATCCTGAGATATTCTAATCATGCTGAAATCATGAGAAGAGAAGAAAACTTGCTCAAGGTCGTGCTTCACACGTCCCGAGATAAAACCTATAAAAGGCAGCGCTTCACGCGTCCTGAGATACTCTAATCACACTGAAATCGCGAGAAGAGGAGAAAACCTGCTTAGAGTCACGCTTCACACATCTCGAGATAAAACCTACCCAAGGCTGCGCTTCATGCATCCTAAGATACTCAAAAAAGGTAATGAGATTACATAATAAACACAATGTAGTGAAAGTGTGTGATAGATGCACAAAGTGAACAAGTGCGATAGATGCATAACATGAACAAATGCGATAAATGCACAAAATGAGCAAGTGCGATAAATGTACAATATGAACAAGTGCAATAGATGCACAAAGTGAATAAGTGCAATGATGCACAAAGTGAATAGGTGCGATAGATGCACAAAGTGAGCACATGCGATAGATGTACAAAGATGTGCAAGTGCGATAGATGCACAAGATTACAAATCAATACAGTGACAACGTATATTCCATGGAAGATAGACAACCGATACCTGATGTTTAATTGAAAGCATGTTCTATGCAAACAAGATGCACGTTCTATGCAAAATTAAAAGCATACTCTATGCATGAATCATGAAGGGGCAGGATACGCGTGCAACATAAGTATATATGAAAACGCATGTTCTATGCAACAGAAGAGAACAAACGTGTAATTTGACAGAATGAATAAAAATGATATTCAATGACAACCTCCGATTTACCCCTCGGAGGCTTTGCAACATGCTCAAAAAGGATACACCTCCTTCATATTGGCAAGTAGGGCACATTCACGCACCGGAACGCAATTTCGAGCTCCCTAAGAATCAATCTGGACCCAAAAGAGAACCTGCCATACACTAATTGAGGAATAAAGGCATAAAACAGAACTAGGCCATAGATGAGGACCACCGACCACCTACCGGCCACTCGTGCAATTTCGGGGGCAAATTGGCCATTTTGCGTCGAGTCTTTATAAACACATATCCACACCTCACTTTTTACACATCCTCACATCCGAAATCACCTCTCTTGTCTCTAGATCCATGCTTTATATGCGTTTTTCAACACCCTATGCAAACTTTATTCGCGAAACCCTCTTGATTCTCTACACTTTGAACTAATCAGATTTTGATTTTGTCACTTTTCTTGAGTTTTCACCACTTTAGGCTTGTTCTCATCGAGTTTCTCTCAGGTTTTGTGAACTTTCCTAGGTTTTGACTTTTTCTCTCATTTTCTCTCTCATAGAGTTGACTTTTTCTAAGTTTTCTCTATTTTCTCCATTTTTCTTCAGTTTTCCACCCACTTTCCAAATAGTGGACAATATTCCATATGGCGGGGCTCCTCCCAAGGTTCCACCTACATTATCACCTCCTGCTAAGCTTAAGGAGCCGGTGGTTGCCAAGGCCGATGAGGTTGATGAGGGCATCGTAGCTGATCTTGAGACGGAGTTCATTCTAGAGCTCGAGCCTGAGCTGCTACCATCGGGGGTACACTCCTTTGATCCCATGACTTATCATCCTCGCATACATATACTTTCGCCTAGAGGCATCAGGCGCTTCAATGATTTCATTGGTAGCGTGCCAGAGGATCTTCTGTTGAGGGAGCTGGACTCCCACTTTCCTTCAGCGTTACTGAGGTACAAACTTTATCCTAATGTATTCCTGCCTTTCATTTGACTGTATTTCTTGCACTACCTTTTATCTGAATGCTCTTTTATCATTGTTTGATTCACTCTTTTTTTTTTTTTGCCATAGGGGGATTTTCGCTCTTACAGGGGGTATGGGGCGACGACAGCAAGAGACTAGTATGATGAGCTCTCTCCCGAGGTCCACGACCTTATTGACGAGGCTGGCTTCGGCCTATTCTGCTCCGGACTTTCACGGCACATAGCGAGTCAGGCTTTTCTCGGAGCATTGGTGGAGAGGTAGTAGGACACCACCAACTCTTTTCACCTCTCTTCCGCTGGAAAGATGACGATGACTCCCTACGACTTCGCCTTGCTCACAGGCTTAGAAGTAGGAGGTGATTCGATCTATTTCAACATAGATATGGGCGAGTGAGAGGTCGCTTGGATCCACCTGCTGGGAGCTCGCTCGCCTTTATATAGACCGGGGATGGTGAGATATAGCTGGTTCGCCGAGCAGTTTTGCGAAAGCGAGCCCGAGACACTGAAGAAGGTAGAGCAGTATACCAGGAGCTTCTTGATGTTTCTCCACGATACCACCTTGTTTTCGAATAGGTGGAACACCGTGGGCTTATATTTGTTGAACGCCCTGGTAACAATGCCCCAAGTTCGGTTCTATAACTGGGGCGGAACTGGCCTCGCCACCTTTTATGGCTACATGAGCTCCACTTCCCGTATGAGGGGAGAGCGAGTTGGAAGCTACTGGAGAGCCTAGGAGGTATGCGCCACACCTTTTTGTTTTTGTACCTTTCATTTTCACATCTGTTCACAACTTGTGCTTTCTACTTCATATATGTTCATGCATTGTACTTTTGGCTTTGTACTTTTTGCTTTATATCTATTTATGCATTATTGATAACATTGTTGCCCTTTCCTTGCAGCTATGGGTTTATGCCTACTTCCCAACTCTAGCTCTAGAGCCTATAGATGAGGTCCCCACCGTAGTGTCATACTCACGACGGTATGACAGCCGATACCGGCGTCAGAGCCGCGATGACACGACCTTCATCTTCTACCATCAACACTTTGGCATGGTGGCTGCTGATGAGGTAATCCAAAACTCACAGTCATTTCTACTTTGCTACTGTTCTGATTCATACTTCGGCAACTAATGACAACTAACAATCTATACATCCTCTATTTTGCAGATTATGTAGTAGCCTTAGGTGATGATGCTAGCTAGTGTGAGGGACCAATACGCCGGGACATGGGCCACATCCCGATTTTGGATTTTGCTGGAGGGCTTAGTCTGTTAGGCTTGGTTTCTGAGTAAGTGGTTTATATGCCAGACCGTAGGCTCACCCGATCCGGTTATTCCGATGCCACCCTCAGCGTCTATAAGGACAGCAGATAGCCTTCCAGTTGAGGCGATTATCCAGTTCATGGTGGGCCTAGATGCTGACTTCTTCAGAGTGGAAGGCAACTACGCGACGTTCATCTAGACTAATCTCATGCCCCCCTTGACGGGTGTTCGTGCAGACAAGGTAGGGGGTAACCGAGGCGGGTGAGATGATTCAGACGATCGGGGCCGATACTAGAGGGGTCCCTTCCATTAGGCAGATTATTGGTTGGCCAGAGATTCCCACTATGCTTATATGTTGGCAGCCGACTGGGACAACCTACCAGATTTCGATCGAGCCGGTAGAGACAGGGCACGAGTATGTCAAAGCTCGAGGCGCACCTTAGGTATGGACCACACTTTACAATTTACAACCCGCATTTTCCATTTCAGATATTGATTATTCAAGATATTGATCATTTAAACACACTTGCAGGCACTCGTAGAGTATACAGAGAGCCTCTTTGAGCTAGTTGCTTCTCTGGTTGGCATGGTGCAAAGGAGGTAGACGCTGCTTAGTCTCCATGGTATTCAGGTAGTTTCCTCTATTACAGCATGCATTTCACTACTGACTCTATTGTGCACCACATTATCATATTTCCACTGATACATTGGCACTTCCACTATAGTCTTTCCCAAGCTGCACTAATATACTGCATTGGCACACTATTCTCATACTGTATCTGGTTTCTGCATGACGCTCATTCTGCATACTATGCCTGTATCTGATACACACACTGTAACTAATATATTGACAACTATTTTTCCAGATTCCATCTATACCTAGGGCACTAACGGCAGTAGCAACACCAACACCGGCAGCACCTCCTTCAACAGTAGGGAGGAGAGGGAGACAGGCCCCAGCACCTGGCCGAGATATGCGCCGCGGTCGAGGCAGGGATAAGGGCACCCGAGGTCGGAGTAGTCCCTCGGAGCCCGTTTTGAGTGTTGATGATGCCGAGACCAACGACTCTAATGAGACAGCGAGTCGACATTCTGAGTCGTCTGAAAGCGGGGGTGATGACGCTGGCTCGGGGTCCAGGAGTGAAAATGGCACCGAGGCTACCTCTAAGGCAAGGAGCGGAGATGATGAGGCTAGCTCTAGCTCAGAGTTTGATTCTGATAGTGGTGCTGATGAAGATAGTGCCCCTGAGTCCCCTCCGCGGAAGAGGACGAAGAGGGCCTCTCGAGATTGAGATGACTGGCACCGATTTTTGTATTTTTGCTTAGTTTCTTTTTGTTTGGTAGTTTATCACATGTATAGCTTTAGATAGGTTTTACTTTTGCTTTTGAAACTTGTTCTCCTTTTGTAAAAGAAAAAAAAAATGATCGGAATAAAACCTCGCAGTTATTATGAAAAGTGTTTTTGTTTCTGCATCATAAGCACCATATTTATATGAAATGAAATTGGAATTGAGTTGAAAATTAAAATGAAAACTTGCATTAGCACGATGTTCTTAATCGGGTAAAGAGATAACCAATGACCAAAATACAAAATACAATTCGATAAGCAAAACAAAAACAACTCAAAATAGATATACACACTTGTTAAAACCAAAAGACTCAAAACAAGACCCCAAAACACAAAGATCAAAACAAAACCAAGCTGCCAACACTACCTGGCCCGCAAGTGAACGTCCGGCCACCACTTGTGGACGGCAGGCCAGAAAAAGTAGACAGCCAGCCACAATTAGTGGCCTACCGGCTAAGGGTGAGCAACGGATATACCGATCCACCCAAGTCGACCAAACCGAACCGATCTGCCACATTTTGGACGGATGCGTGTTGACAAGTGAATGGTTGCAGATTGATTTTTTTCCAATCCACCTAGTTTTGGACGGATGGCGGATTTGAGGTTCTTTTGGCTGAAACTGAATCGCCAAACTGCGAGCATCCCTACTAATTTATAAAACTTTATGTTTTCAATTTGTTTAGATATTTTATTTGTGCTTTCAATTGAAAAAGAGTTTAAATATTATGTTGAATATATTCTGTTGAAAAAGAGCTTTCAACTTGAATATATTTTTTAAATTAAAAAAAATAAATGTATTATTTATCTATATTTTTTTGTTTTTAAATCTAACTCTAAAAATAATGGTTTTTATTTTGAAAAATAGATATAGATGTAACAATACAGAAGCATACAATCTCTACGATTGCTCTATTCATGGTTTTGGTGGTTTGAATTGTTTTTATATTTTAAGAACCACAAATTGTAATACTTTATGTGGATGAGACATACTGTGATTGTAATATATAGATGAAGCATGCCATGATTGCAAAATTCTAAAGTTTCAAACTTTCTTTCTTTGGATGAGGCATCCAATAATTGTAATATTTTTTTAACTCTTTGACTGTAATACTTTTTTTTTTAGGAAGTGCACAAGTTGAATTATGTTGAAAATTTATAAAATTTTAAACCGCCAAACTGATTCGTATCCATCCACTAATCCGCCAATTCGCACAATCTACATCTGCCGAATTGGCGGACAGATGCGGATTGATTTTCTCCAATCCATTAATCTGGCGGACGGATGGCAAATTGGAGGTTTTGTGGCCGCAACCAATCTGCACCCATCCCTACTGTCGACCACTAACGTGAAGAACTACCAGAATGCTGACAGCTGGCCTTCACTCACAGCCCTTTCTTCTACAAAAGGTCCTCCTTCGTGATTTCTTCTCCAAAACCTCATTTTAGCTGTTGTTTCTTCCATAAATAGAGATATTCCTTACCAAAAAGCTAACAAATTGGATAGCCACTTTAGACAACACGGAGATATTCCATACTCCACTTTGTTTTTCGTTCCTCCATGCCGCGGCCTGATGCTGGGACCCAATTACGTATGTATTTCACTTCGAAACACAAGAAATATGCCTGACTCTTAAAGAATTTCGGGCATTAATGAAAACCCGGTGCGATGAGGAAATCATACCTCAACCCTGTTTTGGCCACGCCCAATCTTTGGGATGAATGTGTGGGCTCACTTTGTACAAAGCTCAATCCTTGGCCCATGACGGAGAGCTAGACATACCCAGCTTGATTCATCAATTTTCTAACATCGATGACAGAGGTGAAATCCTCTGGCAAGGTTTTCAGCAACATGCCCTCTGTTTATGCGTGCTTGTGCATTTTCTTCTTGCCCCTAGTTACGGCAGAACTAGTATTCGGTTGATCAAAGTGGTCCAATGTCTGAAAAAAGGTAAGAGTTGTATCGGTTTGGTACTGGCCGAGACCTTGATGGGCTTAGATGCTTTTCATCGGCAAAAGACTACCAGGTTTGCGGGGAGTCCACTACTCCTTCAAATATTATTTCCCATCCTTTCTGATATATGCCTCGTACATCACTCAGCACTCATGCTTTATTTTCTCTCAAAGCCCTTTTTTTACTTTTCTTTCCACGTACATCTCTCTATTCGTTGATTTCTCTTAATTTTTTTTATCCCTTCCCAAGTATGGCTCATGGGAAGGTGGTGGACTCTTGCCCCGAGTACTCAGCTCGAGCTTATTTCTTCCGCCAACAACTAGTGGATTTTCCCAATAAGGGATAGTGGTGTAACTAGATGTGCAGTAGATCTGCAACTAACATAGCTTGGCATTGCCCCTGGCTTTATCTGACTGAGATAAGTTACAACATAGCTTGGCAGCCTGGCATACAGTTGATTAGTCGCATGCACTACGTGTTCTACTTTCTCTTCCGGTTCAGACGCTAGTTTGGACATGATCAGACCTACCCAAAGGAGGGGGTAGAAGGCCCGACTTCATTCCTGATTCGTGCTTCACACTTGGCTAGGTACCTCACTGCCTGGAGGACGAGAAAGTTTCTAGCCCCTACCCCTGGTTTCAGTTATGCCCTTTCTAGCAAATGTTTAGCTTGGCTCGCGGATGAGGCACAAACTAGGCTCACTTTGGCTTCAGAAACTTCCACAAGCACGAGCAGAGGACGCAGGACCACCTGACTCACCTATGCTCCTAGTTTATTGCTTTGACCTTTCTTTTCAAGTCTTATGATGTAAAAGCAACTTTGATTTGTATTAGAGAGTTAGAGAACTTTATGTTAAAATCATTGGAATTAAAGTTGTGAGTACTAAAAATTTTACTTTTGGTCTAAAAATGGTCTAAGTTGTAAAAGGTAAAATTTTAAACAAAATCAACTTTTATTAAAACTTTCCAAAACCATTTTCGAAAGTGATCACTGCCTAACACACATAGAATCAATCCTCAAGATGTACAAGCCCGAATCAAAATATCATAACTGTCCCTGCTTGTATACCACTACTGCTCTGCATTATAACCAGCTCTTCTTCCTAGAATCAAGATCACAATCAAACTAACAGATGATGAACAGAGATGACCTGATCAGAAAACATGGACAGGACAGTTGAGTTGGAGATGATTATGGCCGAACTTCAGGATGAAGTTGCCTACATATCCCCAAGATGGGAATCAGGCCTTACGTTCGGTTCAGGTTCACTCGAGTATTAACTCTCTCCTTTTACGCTCTAACTTTTGCCAAAGTCGCTCTTTAGAGTTTTTAACCTTGCGAGCTCAATTTTTCTTTATTTCTAATTTTCCATGCTCTAACTTTTGCCTAGGTCGCCCTTTCGGGTTTTCGGCCTAACGAGCCTCTCAGGGATAGTATTTCTTCAACTTGTCCACGTTGATCAACTGCGAAAATTCTAGGCCATCTAGGTCCATGAAAATAACTGCCCCTCATGACCAGATAGCTTTGATGATGTAAGGACCAGTCTAATTGGGTCTGAACTTGCCCCTAGGGTTATGGATGACAGCTCGATTGTCTTTCAGCACCATGTCTTCCTCTTTAAGATTTCGAGACTTAACTTTCTTGGTAAAAGCCCTGGCAATTCTATGCTGGTAGCCCTGAACATGATACAATGCCTTCAGCCTTCTCTCATCAAACAGCATTAACTCCTCCAATCTGCTCTGTTGCCAATCTGCTTCCGCTATCTGACACTCAGCCATAACTCGCAACGATAGGACTTCAATTTCAATGGGCAAAACAGTCTCCATCTCATAGTCGAGAGAATAAAGGGTTACCCCGGTAGATGTCCGGATCGAAGTTCTGTAGCCCCAGAGTGCGAATGGCAATTTATCTGGCCAGTCTTTGTAGGTTTCAACCATCTTCTGCAAGATGTTCTTGATATTCTTATTGGCGGCTTCAACAGCTCCATTGGTTTATGGCCTGTATGTGGATGACTTATGAAAAGCCATATTGTATTTCTCCAACAAGTCTATTACCTCTTTTTGAAGTGGGAGCCATTATTTGATATGATCTCATTCGGGACTCCGTACCGGCAGATGATATTATTTCTAATAAATTTGGCCATATGCGATGCCTTCAACACTGTATAGGATTGTGCTTCCACCCACTTTGTAAAATAATCAATTGCCACCAAGATATAGTCATGCCCATTCGACCCTTTTGGTGAGAAAGCACCAATAACGTCAATTCCCCAAACTGAGAAAGGCCATGGAGAAGTCATGTTGTACAGCTTTAATGGTAGAATATTCATGCAATTGGCATGAATTTGACATTTGTGGCATCACCATACAAAACCAATACAATCCTCCTCCATGGTGGACCAGTAGTAACCTTGCCTGAGAATCTTCCAGGCTAACATCATGCCATTCATATGCACCCCGTATTCTCCATCGTGGATAGCCTTCATGAGGCTCTTCGATTCCTCTTCTTTCACACACAACTTATGCATTCCCAGATGACTTTTTTTTTACAGCTTACCTCCGTAGATGATAAATTGGACAAGCATACGTCGTGTTCCTCATTTGTCTTTGGCATTTGCCCCTGATGGATACATCTCTTTTTCCAAAAAGTTCTAAATATCATAATACTAGGGGTTTTTGTCTTGCACTTCATCTATCGCGACAATAGTTTCATAAGCCGACTTGTATTTTTGCTCGATGATAATTGGACGCATCCAGACTCCAAGTGGGATGTCTACCATAGAAGATAGAGTTGCTAAAGCATCAGCGAACCGGTTGTTCTCTCTTAGTAGATGCGCGAATGTCAGTTTTTCAAACCTAGGAATCAGAACATCCAGGGTCTGATGGTAAACCTTCATCTTTTCTTCTCTAACTTTCCAGTCTCCATTTGCTTGAGAAACAACTAAGTTCGAGTCCCCGATGACATCCAACCTTATTGCTCCTAGTGCTAAGGCGGCTTCTAACCAACAATACACGCTTCATATTCTGCTTTGATGTTGGACACCTTGAACCGAAGTTTAATGGCTAAAGGTATATGGCAGTCATCGGGTGCTATCAGCAACACACATATCCCTTAACCGTACTGATTGAACGCTCCGTCAAAGTACATCGTCCAAGTTTCCTCTTCAACTTGCAGAATGTCTTCATCTGGGAATAAGTATTCCATTGCCTTATCTCCTTCTACCGGGTGGTCTGCCAAGAACTCCACTACAGTTCTTCCTTTGACCGACTTGCGGGTGACATATTTGAGATCAAATTCGGAGAGAAGAAGCAACCAACGGGCCAGCCTACAAGCAAGCGTTGGTTTCTCAAAGAGATATTTGATGGGATCTAATCTCGAAACCAGGATTACAGAGTGAGCTAACAAGTAGTACCTCAACTTCCTAGTAGTCCATACTAAAGCTAAGCAAGCTTTCTCCAACGGAGTATAGCGGGTCTCGTAATCTAGCATTTTCTTGCTCAAGTAGTAGATGGCTTTCTCTTCCCTATCTTCAAATTCCTGAGCGAGCATGTATCCCATGGTCATATCTGTCACTAACAAGTACAGAATCAAAGGCCTCGCCAGCTCCGGTGACGACAACAAAGGCGAATTCTGGAGGTACTGCTTAACCTATTCAAAGGCAAACTGACAACGATCATCCCATCGGAATTTCTTCCCTTTCTTCAAGAAACCAAATAGTGGTTCACAACTCAAGATTAATTTGGAAATAAACTGTCTTATTAATTACACTTTACCCAGAAAGCCTCGCACTTCCTTTTCAGTCCTTGGTAGTGGCATTTCTAGGATGGCCTTGATTTTGGAAGGATCTACTTCAATGCCCCTCTGTGTGATCAGAAAGCCCAGCATTTTTCCTTCTATTATGCCGAAGGTGCACTTCTGCGAGTTTAACATCAATCTGTATTCCCTGATCCGTTGAAAGAATTTCTTCAGGGCAGTGTAGTGGCCCTCTCATTTTTTGGACTTGAAAATCATGTCGTCCACGTACACCTTGATCTCTTTGTGGATCATGTCATGCAGAATGGTGGTTGCAGCCCTCTGATAAGTAGCTCCAGCATTTTTCAAACCGAACGGCATAATTCGGTAACAGTAGGTACCCCATGATGTATTGAATACGGTCTTCTCTCTGTCCTCAAACGCCATTAGAATCTGGTTATACCCGGAAAACTTATCCATAAACGATGGCAATGCATGACCCATAGTGAAATCCACTAATTCATCAATGTGCGGTAGAGGAAAGTCATCCTTTGGACTGGCTCTGTTCAAGTCCCGGAAGTCTACACACACCCGAATTCTACCATTCTTCTTCGGCACTTGGACGATATTGGCCAACCAAGTCGGGTACTCTGATACCGATAAGAAACCTACCTCCATCTACTTGGTGACCTCTTCCTTGATTTTCAGCACCCAATCTGGACGAATTCTACACAGCTTCTGCTTGACTGGTCGGCCTCGGGGTCAAGAGGGATCCAATGCTATATAATCTCAAGATCAATTCTAGGCATGTCTTCGTCAGATCACGTGAAAACATCTTTGAAATCTTTTAACAAAGCAATTAAATGCTCGCGCTCCTCTGAAAATAACGTGGACCCGATCTGGACCAGGCACGGATCCTTCTTAGTACCCATATCAATGGCAATGATTTCGTCAACACAAGGTTTAGCACACCTCTCATCCTCTTGATTAATCAAGTTTTTTAAAGCCAAGGGAATTTTTTCCCTTTCGTTTTCATTAAAATTTTGAAAATCTTGGTCAATACAATAAACCAACGGCATAGAAAAGTACACAGAATCTATAGAGTTTTCATTCAAAAGATCCAGATCTTCGGTTACAGACTCAAAAGAGAAGCTTAATGAAGACCTAGACAAGACTTTGGTATCTGGGTTACCACCCCTAGAAATACCAGACTTAGACTCAGACTCAGAAGAACTTGAATCTGATCTCGACCTTACAGACTCAGTAAAATCATATTCTAGCTTATCACTTGATTCAGAACTGGACAAATAGCCCTCCTCCAGCTGCCAAATAAGAGATAGTGCCCTTGATGCATCCAAAATGCCACTGGTTGGGTTCACACCCGGTTCTACCCCGATCATGGAGACAGTAAGGTTATCCCCCAAGTTCTCTATGTTAGCCGCAGGATCTGTCAAGAGACAAGCCAGTGCTGCCTTTACTCCATGTTCGCTGCCATCTAAGTCACCTTCCATGCCCTGTTCAACTTTGATACTTGGTTCAACCCTTTCATCATCATCATTGTCTTGCAGCTGTAGATCAAAAAAGATCTTAAGCCTGGGGACACGCTGCTTCGAAGAATTCACCCAAGGCTCGGGAAAGCCACAAAAAGGAAAATCTTCTCCTTCCCAAAAGAAATGGCCATTCAACGTCCTCTAGATTAGCCTATAAATGAGCTCATAGTGTTTCCCGGCTTGCTTGGCCTTGGCTCTGCCCTTCATCTTTTCTCCCTTTCTGATCCGGTCCTCTTTGCTGGGCACATAGCCCAGACCAAAGGCATGTGGGTTGTGTGGCACATCTGTCAGTGCAGCAACACCTTTCCGGCCACTTCTTTTAAGCCCCATTCCTAAAACATGCTGCAGTTTGTTCATAAAATAGATGGACTGGGCGCTAACGTACATGCCTTTGTCTGCAGCCAGAATGGTCTGCACTACCCGGGCTTTAGCCAGAGTGAATCCCGAGAGAAATACTTCCTCCTCGCCGTGGTTGATCTCCAGCACCGGTGTAGTTACCTCTGGTGGCGGATGGATGGATGAATTTCCAAAAACAATTGTCACTCCTCCTCTATGAGGGTATTTCAACATCTAATGGAGAGTGAAAGAGACGACCTTTACATGATGCAACCAAGGCCTCCCTAACAGCAAATTAAAGGTAGCTGGCACATCCAAGACATAAAACTCAACCTTTTGCTCAACTGAGCCCACCTGGACTCTGACTTGTACTGTGCCCATGACCTCTCTACTTGTGTTATCATATGCCCGAATTACTTGGGCTGTGGGAACAAAGTTCACTAGTTTGAAGCCGATTGTACAGGCGGTGCGAGAAGAACAGACATTGATAGCTGAACCGATATCTACCAACACCATCGGCACCCATTTCTCCATGTACTCCACGAATATGTACAATGGTTTATTGTGAGCCGAGCCCTCCAGCAGCAGTTCTTTATCAGAGAAGGTTAGAGTTGGCCTGGCACCACTTGGAAAGACCAAACCCATAAACTGTTCAGACGTGGTGTCAATGGACAATTTAGCCTTGTCGATTGCAGACAACACTGCATGTCGGTGTATCGAGAGGCCATGAGAAGACCCCAGATGGAGATGTCAGCTTGGATTTTCCTAGGTTGTTTCAACACTGTCTCTTTTTTTAGTTGTTTCTCTTTCTATTTCTCGGCCTCTCTGTCTTTTTCAGATGTCTCTGCTTGATCCAGGTGCGGCAGCTTAAAATACCGCACATTTCTTGTCATATGGTCTATTTCTTCAGCATACCACATGTTGTCTAGAAGGCATTCGCCCCAATCTTCGTCGGTGTGGGCCAGATGCAGATCATCATCGCCTCACCATTTGCCCTCAGCGGCAAACAAATAATTGTTCGGCTCTACTTGTATCACCTTTATATCATAGGTATCCCCTACAGGGTGTTGGGCCATTACAGCTTGTCGATTGTTTTTAACCTTTTCTCGTTCAAACTGCCTTAATGGAGCTTCCTGCTCAGTATCCACAGTATTCACAGTGCTTATTTCCAGGGCTAGGTTTTCCACACCAGTGTTCTCCGGCGGCTTTCATTTCTCATCAACCCTTGCGGCTACTACAGCGAGCTCTGCTTTTTTTTTCCCTAGTTTCATTCCAGTTTCTTCTTCCTTGTCTGATTTATCACGCAGCCATCCAAAGTTGTCAGTTGATCCATTCAAGTCGAACCAGCCGATCTGTACATCTCTCTGATCCTGCTCATCAAAGAACTGCAGGTTATCCAAATCCTTCTCGAGTTCTGCCAAATCATCCAACCCCTAGCTCGAGCCATCTTCTCTGACGACATTGATGTCTACCAAGGCTGGTAGCACCAATTCAGGCTTGATTTGACTAGTTGGCACAATGTAGCAACTTGGATCGTACACCCCATCAAGTAAGTCCTCGGAACACTCTAGCAACAAGCTAGTACCTTCCTCCAAGGTCGACTCCCCTTCCACTATAAGTCTCATCACCACAGGCTTGGGTTGAAGGTTGGACGTGTCCATCATGCATAGATCTGCGCCTTCCGGAATGAACAACGTCGGCTTTGGTAGGTGTGAGGGAGTAATATATACGCTAGGGTCATAAGGGGTGGCCAGTGTATGGATCAGGTTGAGATTTCGAGATAGGGGGACTTGATTTTGGGCTGGGAGTGGATTTGTGGTCACGTTTGGCTTCTGAGGTAGAGCGATTACCTTATTGTCAATGAGATCCTGAATCTCATGACGTAATCAAAAGCACTGGTCGATGTCATGACCATGCTGTTAGTGAAACACGCAGTATTTTATGGGGTTAGGTTTGGGTGGAAGAGGATCAGGCAATGGACGGGGTTCTAAGGGTTTAAGGTGCCCTTTCTTGACTAGCACCTTCATAGCTTGAGATAGAGTCATGTACAGTTGGTTAAAAGTTCTTTGGGATTGGGTAGGGTTGGATGGTGTTTGTGAGCTTGTATTGGCAAAGGGGTCGGTAGTCTTGGTTGTGGTGACAACGTTTACATCTAATAACCTCGCAGCTGTGCTACCACTGGCAGCATTGGAACTGCGAACAAATGGCCTTTTTGCCGGCTCCTTCTCATTTGTAATAAGCCCCTGTTTCATGGCATCTTCGATTTGCACCTCTATTTCATGGAGTTCTGTAAATGTGAACAGAAGTAGGACAATCATCTTTTGCAGCAACTTATCGTGTAGGTTCCGGACAACCATCCTGATTTGATCCTTCTCAGAAGGCCTTGTGGTCATCATCGAGGCTTTAGCTCTCCACCTTATCACAAATTCAAAGAAGCCCTCCTTCAGCTCTTAGCGTGTTGCCTTGAGATCATGAGTTGTGACCTCGATCTGTGTATTGTACGAATAGTGCCCAAGATAGGCCTTGGCCATCTCCTACCAATTCTGTTTGACAGAGTCTTCCAACTTAGCATACCATATGGCCGCTATACCTGACATGGTACGACCAAAGAGAGACATCTTTTGTAGTCTAGTCAGGCCTATTGGCCGCAAGATATCTGAAAACAGCCGTAGGTGAACCATCGGATCTCCGAAACAGTCAAAACGGTCAATGTGCGAAATTTTAAACCAATCTGGTAATGTTACTACAGAATCGGTATACCCGTCCTCTATGTCCAAGATGGAATTAACCCCTTATGCTCTCTTGAATAACTTTTCCAGTTTATTGACCTTAAGTACAGTCAGGTCAACCTTGAACTCGAACGGAGCCTCGGTCTGATAAACAGGGGTTTTGGAAGCTTGTGCTGGAATTGGCTCTGCTGGATTGCCCTGGTTTTCTTGGACATTGGCAGTATGAGCAGTGGCTCCGGGTGTTAGGATACCTATAAGGGGTGTATGGGATGCAGAGGTCGCAGCCGGCTATGGTTGCTATTATTGTAGCCTAGTTATAACCTCAACTTGGTGGGTCATGACCTTGACCTAGCGGGCAGCATCTTGTTATAGGGTCTCAACTGTCTATTGAAGATGATGTATCAACTCTTCCATACTGACTGGGGGATACTGTGTCATTAGAATAGGTGAATGATCTCGTGCTCAGCTAGAAGTAAATGACCATCCCCGAACTGGATTGGACACAGGTGAGTTGAAGGGTGACTGTTGTAAAAATTGAATCAGTGAACTCTACCTGATTCTCTTCCATCTTGTAATTGGTGGGAGTGAGGTAAACGCGGGTTGTCCCCGAATAACATCCCTGGCTTTACAAAGCCTTCTGACTTGGGTCCAGAGTACTTTGGGGATATTCAAACTTTCTGAAGCTATGGTTTTAAACTACCTAGCAAAAGAAATAAAGCAAAAAGAAAATAGTAATAAGAAACTGCACAGCACCTCAGCTAAGATATTATCAACACAGACATGATTAAAGCTGTAGGACCGTACTCCACGTTGAATTTTGCCCCCAAAACAGATACCAAATTTGCAACTTCTATGCGCTTTCATGTACAGTTTCACTATAAAGAACATACCAGTTAAAAGAGAGCCAAACACCCCTATAAGGGGATAGGGTTGCCCTGTCCTAATTTCGTCAGGAACTAGGGTTTCACTAGTCAATCAAGCGGTTTCACGCAATCCTGCATTTGGGTGAGCATCTTATCATAGTTTGGAATAGTCATTAAGGCTTTACTATATGCCGCTAGGCCAAATGGTTAGAAAAGGGCACCTCAGCAAGACTACCCAACATACTTCTCGCACCTAACACCGAGAAGTGAAAGCAGGATCAAACGGTACAGCGGTAGTCCAGATCCAAGGGTTGTGTTCCCATCATGGCAGAGCCCATGACCAGTCAGCCTTTTGGCAAGCTTTTGGGCAAGCTTCCGGCAAACTGTCTAGGAATAGCAAATGGCAAACACAGTGACTTAGGCACACCAATGCAAATGCAAATGCAAAGAAACATATAAGTGTAGATAAAATTTCACATCATGAAGTTTGAGTCAAGTTCTCTAATTTTCCCAACAGAGTCGCTAGAAACTGTAGCTCGACTTTTCGTGCTCTTTTCGAAAGACGACTAGCCCTACAATATCGAATTCTCGCGGTTCTGAATCTGATCTCACAAGTGTAATGTGAAATAGATAAACACTAAAGAGTCCAAATCTGGCAAATCTTTTGAAAAATCGATTTTGAATCAAATTGCCAAAATGGATTGTTTTGCTAGATACAGAGTCACCACCTAAATATTTTTGAAAAATTTAAGAAACCCATGAATCGTGCTAAAGGCCACGTGTTCAATATCACCAAGATTATCTCGGCTCGAAAACTTAGGTACAAAAAGAGAATGTCATGAATTGAGCACCCTGCTTGCCCGATCAAATATCAGCCTCTACTAAGCATAATGTGATTCTTATTTACATTATATGCTTTTGTTCCGATTATTAAGCTAACTATAATATGTGATGCGCACAAAAGTATAGACTAACTTGCAAAAATTAGAATACTTTTATTCATGTTTGCTTTTGAATAGGATTTGTGAATTTGTCACTTGAAAAAGTGGGCTTAAATGCATATTAATCAAGCTATCCCAATTCAAGCAACTAGCCTTCATCCACAGGCATTCAAACAGTTTATCATCTAAGCACTTAGCCTCATGGCGAACATACTTTGACATGGCAACATCAACATACAATGCAATATGCTAAAACACAAAAATGCTCACCTTATACTCGGAGGCGAGCCAAAAGAAACAAAAGAGTTAGAAAAATGCATGATCCAAACTATGCAATATGACTAATGCAATACATACAATATGCAATTACTAGGCTCGGCTACTAGTATGGCATATGAATCAATTTGATAGCATGCGGTCTAAGCACGTATTCAAAGAATGTTTAACTACAATGCAAGTTAGAATGATGCATCGAGCTCAATGCATGCAAGACGAGCAGATGCAAGGCATGAGAGATACTAAACGAAACATGATGCTCTAAAACTAACCATCATAAGCAAGTAAATAAAATGGAGAAAGACATGGGGTTGAAGACATACACATTATTACAACTGTGCCCTCGCGTAGGAGGGTCCGAATAAGCTAACTAGTTAACTAATTACTATGAATTAACTAACTATTACAAACCAAATGAAATAAATGAACTATTCTAGCTAATTATTACAGTATCACAATTAATGAACTATTCTAGCTAATTTAGTACACTAATTAGAACTAACGAAGTAAGTACACTAATTAATAATTAAAAATTAGAATTAACTAATTAATTACAACATGAATACAACATGAATAAGTAACTAAGCTAACTAGGGAAGCGAGAAATGCTCATGCATGCGCGAATTTCCACCCGAAAAGCCTACTATTTTGCTGCCAAAATGCTTCTGTTGCACAATAGAACCTCTTTTCACCTCAGCCTCTACTCTGTTTTGTTCCAGAAAGGTTGCTGCTCAATTTGATAAAAGTCACCGGCAGGCCAGAATTGGTGGCCGGCCGGCCACAACCAGTAGCCTGCTTTCTAGAAAAAATGGTCTGCCAGCCACAAAATACTAGTTCCTCCTGCTATAACAGAAAACATACAAATAAAACAAGGTGTCCTTAAGGTATGTTTGTACACTTTACACCTCCTTATCATCAAACAGCTCAAAGGAGTGGCAAGCTCAATTCACAAGCCATTAATCGATGCAATTTCATTACATGATGGCCTATAAACCAAGGTGTACAAGTTTAATAAATGCAACATAAAAGACTCCCAAACCTCCTCCCTATCATGGATTGATCAAAGGAAGTGGTTGACCTTAGAAACTTGAACCATTTCATTACTAGCAAATATGAATTGCCTCAAGTTTCCATGTGTTCAATTAATGTCCGATTGAACACCAAATTGATTATTATCTCACATCACTTTTAGTCCCCAATTTCATTACTCCATTTTAATTACCAACCATTCCTCAGTCAATTAAGTCCAAAAGTGAGCTTTAAGTCCTCTAATGGAAATGAGTATCAAACCACGTGTTTGTTTTAGTCAAGAGAGAAGTGTCATGCCATTGGTAATGAACCCCCAAAGGGATTAAACCATTAAACACAATGCCTCAATCTCAAGCTTTAAACAAATAACTAGTTTGAAATAACTTTCAAAGCAAAGAAAAAGTTAAGAAATGAGGGAGGTTACAGAGGTGATTAAAGGTGATCACAAATATGGAAAGCAATAAATAAACACTATCAACTCAAATAGGTTGGTGGCTAAGGCCTAAACCACCAAGCCTGTGAGGACTATTACACTACAAGCATGCTATACAAAGCTCGAATGTAATGAACAACCAAAAACAGTGCTAAAATATGTTGGAATTAAGACAAAAACAGCTAAAACATGGAGCAAGCTAAACTAGTAAACAAGCACAAGGAGGGAAGGCTACTCCCTCTATTTTTGAGACTTCAAGACATGGTTTTAGCCACTAAAAAAACTCTGTGATTTAGTAGTAAAAAGCTCAAAATAAGTTGACAAAAAGGTGAGAAACACAAGGGCAAAGGCCTAAGAAATGAGGCACAAAGAAGGATGATCCACCCCTCTACCCCTATTGACCTTGAACCACAAGTTTCAGCCCAAAAATACAGAGTATAAACAGTCCAAAAATAGTAGGCAAAATAGCAAATAAAGCAAACCAACAAGCCAACAAGCCAAGACTTATACCTCTTGAAGAGGAGAACCCTTTCTAAGTGTTAAACTAACACTTACACACCCTCAAGAGCTCAAAGTAAGCTCAAAAGTATCTTAGCTCAAATACCACAAGGTTTGGTTTAGAGTGTATAGGCAAAAGCTTAAAAATTTGCAAGAGAGAGAGAGAGAGAGAGAGAGAGAGAATTGTAAAGAAAGAGATAATTTTTGCTCCAAAATGTTCAACCCCTAAAAATGGAAGGGGAGATCTTTTATATATAGAAAAACATGAAACTCCCTCAGAAATATCCATACATACATGTGTAGGCAGGTGCATGCATTTGTGAAAACAGCTAGCACAACTGGCCAAATTATCTACAAAAATACACAAGTGGTCGGCAGGCCACTAATGTTGGCCGACAGGCCACACAAATGGTCGACAACCTACATTGGTGGCCGGCAACCCACATTAGGGGGAGCGGCAGGTCCTAAGGTTTTTAGGCTTGAAAAACTACTGTTTTGGTCCAACACAAGACAAAAGGTGTGTAGGGTTTAAAGGCTCAAAACGGTGACATTCTGCTGAGGACTTCGAACACTTGACAAGCATTTACGAATTCATCATTGGGTGTGTAAGCGGTGACGCCCAAGTTGTAAGGGCGGTCAAAAATGGGATGTCTACACATATCCACCACCTCCTTTGATTTATTGCGTTATTGGTTATGATTTATTATGATATTGGTTATGATATTATTTTAGATCATTAGTTATAATATTGTCTGTAACGATCTAGAATTTTTCACTCTGCTCGAGCGGGGAAATTGACACTCGAGCGAACTTGTGAGGCTCCCAGCATTTTTACAGTCTGTTTGAGATTTGAGAGTTGTGAATTCCTACTCGAGCGTAAGAGTGGTCGCTCGAGCGGACGGCTTTGTTGGTCTGCGCGCTCCAGCGCCAAATTGGACACTCGAGCGGTCTGTTTGGTTGAGTTTGAATCTCTGAGACTAGTGGCATTATTTTTTACCATTTATTATTGTTTTTGAAGCCTCCCTATTTTATTTTTGGGTATTGATTGAAGTGGTAACATGATGGTAAAGTAAGATTGGACCAAAAAACTTTAATTCGGATAATTTTCCTACGAATAGCAGTCGCTCTTTTGCCCTTTTCTTTTTCCATACTTTGAATTTGGGTGTGTGG
This sequence comes from Camellia lanceoleosa, assembly GCA_025200525.1. Classification (NCBI taxonomy): domain Eukaryota; kingdom Viridiplantae; phylum Streptophyta; class Magnoliopsida; order Ericales; family Theaceae; genus Camellia; species Camellia lanceoleosa. The sequence goes on along the minus strand of CM045761.1, from coordinate 164,707,495 downwards.
CTAGAACCATTGGAAATCTTGTTTCCGGGGCTTCGATTTGGATACAAGAACGACCTAAAACAAAGTCCGGATGAGAGAGTTATACCTGTTTGAAGTTTTAGTATCTGTCATGGAAGCAAGTATGCTCAAGCGGGAAAATTGATGCTCGAGCGTACTGCGTGAATTCAGCAACTTAAAAAGTGATTTTTCAGATCATTCTTTGTACTTTCCTTTTCCTTCTTCCTTCCTCTCACCCTAGGTCCGAAAAACCCTAGATTTTTTACCCAAATACCTTTCATTCCCTAAAGTTTTGGACAAGATCTCTCACCAAAAAGTGAAGAATGCTTGAAGAACTCACTTTTCAATCGATTGAAGTTTGGATTTGTGAAGGAATCTCATCAAAGCTTTACTCTTTTGTTTGATTCTTGAGGTAGGGGTCCTAGTTCTTCTTCAATACTTGCATTAATAGATATATTTGTGGTATTTTGATTATATAAATACAAAATCTACATTTTTGAGCATATAGTGTTACATCATGAGATTTGTTAGGGTTTGAAGTGTTAGGGTTCAATTGTTGGGTTAAGATGGTGGAATATGAACCTTAGGTGTATAATCAATGGGGAAATTGGAATAAAAATTAGTGGTGTGAGAAGTTTTAATTTTTCTTGAAAATCTTGATTTTTCTTAAAAACCCTAAGTTGATTCATAATGATAATTAATGATTTTGCCTAAATTGAAAGTAGAATCATGAAATTGAGAGGTTGAATTATATATATACAAGTTTAATTGAATTTTGGAAGTGTTTGAAAATTATGTTAAAAATTAGAGAATGATCCTTTATTATGGATATTGTAAATCATGCTATAATATGAAATGAAATTTGGGGAAATAGATTTGTTAATGATATGGATGACATGAGCCTTGGGATGAAATGATGAAATGGAAATTTAAGAGTTCACCTTGAATTATGTTGAATTACATTTAGTGGTGTTGAATTGAATTGTGTTGAATTATGTTGAAATAAATTGTGTTGAATCATATTGAATTGTGTTGATTATATTGAATTATGTTGAGTTGTGTTGGGTTTTGATGAGTCGTGTTGAGTTGAGTTGTGTTGAGTTATGCCAAGTTGGATTGAGTTATGTTGGGTGGTTTTGTGTTAATACCTGCGCGGGGAGTTGAAAAAGGTTTTTGAGGGCCCACGTCCCATCGTATAGTAGCCGACAAATGTGGGGGTGGTTTTGAATTAAAGGTGCCCAATTGTCCTGTCTAGGCTTATCGCTGGACGAATATGAGAAAAATATTTTTGGGTGTCCACACAGTCCTGCCGTATTGTAGCTGGCAAAAGTGAAAAAATAATTTTTGGGTGTCCACACAGTCCTGCCGTATAATAGTCGGCAAAAGTAAAAAAAAGGATGGTTTTCAAAAATGTTTTAGGTGCCCACGTCCCATCGTGTAGTAGCCGACAAATGTGGAGATGGTTTTAAAAAGTTGAAAAATGGTTTTTAGAGAAATAAGATTTTTGGAAGAAAATGGCTTTTGAGAAAATAGTTTTTAGGAGTTCACTTCCCGCCGTATAGTAGCCACGGAAAGGTAGAAAGTGTTATGAATTGGGTGCCCGCTATCCCGCCATAGTAAGTCACCAAAAGATAGATTGTGTTAAGATGTGTGTTGAGAAGTGTTTCGAGTTGATGATGATATTTGTGACTTGTGATGAATCTATGAAATTACAAATTGATGTGTAATTTGGTATAAAGAGGAAATGCGCATAGACATTATTTATAAAGAATGGAACCTAAAAATGGGTAAGGGGATTATGGATTGGTGATGTTGAACTTAATGAATTAGTTGTGACAATAAAGGTAACTTATGAGTGTTGTTTTGTAAATAAATGAAGGACTGAATTGAAATGGGATTTATTAATCTTGTATTATCTTGAAATGAAATTTGAGATTGTGAATTGAGTAGAGGAGAATTGTTAGTAAACCAAAGAGGGAACTTGAACTTGAAGTTATGGAGTTCTAAATAAATATAATGAGTAGAAAGGAAGAAAAAGAAGAATATTAAAAATGGAAATTAAATAAGAAATATTTTGAAAATTGGTTAATAATTTTTAAAGGATGTTGTTTCTTAAATTTGTTTGTTTCACAAGGATCTATGGTTTTCTAAGGTTAAGGGATAATTTTTAATGACTGAAAGTCTTTCTTAAAAGCGTTTAAATGATTTTTGAGAGAAAGGTGGTACCTATGATATTTTGGAAAATTATAAAATGTCACCCTACTATATGGTATCACCCTACATACATAATCATTTCTATTTGTATGTTAGTTATTGATTCAAAACTATGAGATTCCTACTGGGCATTAGTGCTCACCCCTTATTGTTTTATCTTTTTACAGGAAGAAGGTTTGGATTCTTTGATTGAGGAGTTATGGAGTCCTTGAGTCCCTTGTATAACTTCATAGTGAATGTACAGTAAATGGATCTTGTATTTGTATTTATTTTATTGTAGTTTCACAGTATGAGATTGGCATGTATTGTTATCATTATAATATTCATTGAGAGAGAGAGAACTTGTATTATTGTATTTCTATTACTCAAGAATAATAGATATTAAAATAAATATAAAAAAAAAGAACCTAAATTAAAGGCTTTGGTAATATTTTCGTGTAATTAAAACTTGAGGCATTTCATTATCTCACTTATAAGCCAAGAGTTCTTTATTATATTTTATATGTTATTTTGTAATGGCTAATTTTTTTTTAGTTATAACTTTCCTAATATTGAATTATGATGTTTGTGATATTCAAACTCATAAATGATATAACTTGTGTATGGTACATATTCTTTTGAGGGTGTGCATCATAGTATTACCCACATAAGAACCGCTTATCTGCTTGAGACTCATATATATATTTTTTTTTTATTTTGCCCTTTTGTTTGGAATTATTTACTATTAGAGACTTGTACTTTAATTTTTCTATTTTGCCCTTTTATTTTGTATTATTTACCATTATTGGTGGTACGAATTTGGATGAAAGTTTTTCATAATTATGCAAAGATTTTTAATCAGTTATGAAACATAAATATTTTGGTTTTGGGTAAATTACAAATGCATCCCTAAGCTTCTTTTTTTTTTTCCTTCTTATTTTGCCCTTTTATTTTGTATAATTTACTAATTGTAACATATAATTGGACTTTCCCATTTTACCCTTTTCTTTGGTGATATTTACCAATATTGGTGGTATTAATTTGAGTGAAGGGTTTTTTGTAATAATGTATAGATTCTTGATCAATTATGAAACATAAATATTTTGGTTTTGAATAAATTATAAATACACCCTTGAGATTTGTTTAAAATATGAAATGCCCTTATAATATTAGAAATTACAACTATTCCTTCTTATAATCTTTAATTTAACAAAATAAACGGAAAAAAAATATATAAAATAATAATAATAATAATTGGAATAAAATATGAAAAAATTATTAAAATAAATGAAAATTCGTCTAAAAATAAGTTTTTAAAAAAAATCAAACAAAACAGAATAATTAATTATAAGATTTGCATTTTGGAAATATAAATTTATCACAAGAATAGCATATGCCTTGCATGGGTCGAAAAATATTTTTTTACAAATGAAACCAAAACAAAGTTTAACGATGATACTATATGATCATTGGCATGTGTAATATCACCATTCAATTATTCCATCCTAATAAAAAATAATAACAAAAAAACTACTCATCTAAACTAAAATTTTATCTCATCTATTTATTCCATAATTGTACCTTATGATAGAAATTAAAATTTCTATCATATATTTAATTATTTATTCTATTCAATTTTGTAAGAAACTATTATTTTTGGAGAAAAAGTCCAGGTAGTGGAATGGAATTAAGTGCAATGGAATGAAATGATTATTTTTTTTTATTTTTTTATGGAATAATTATTATTTATTTTACATTTTATATTATTTTTTGAATGAATCAAATATAAAATAAATATTTTTAAAAAAATATCATATTATTCCATTTCATTTAATAAAATATTAAAATCTAAGGTCATACTAGCACGTTCCTTACACGGGCCTTTTACACTAGTATATATATATATATACTGGCTACTTAGTTTCTTGAGATTCATCTCTTTTCTTTTCTTTTTCTGATTTTGCCCTTTCATTTGGAATAATTTACTAATGGTGGCCTATATGTTAAGTGAAAGTTTTTTTTTTTATAATTATGCAAACATTCTTGGTTAATTATGCAATAGGTTTTTTTGGTAATTATGCGAATATTCTTGATCAATCATGAAATAGGTTTTTCCGTAATTACACAAATATTCTCAGTTAATTATGGAACATAAATATTTTATTTTTTAGCAAATTACAAATACATCCATAAAGTTTGTTTAAAATATGAATCAATCCTATAATACTAGAAATTATACCTACCGTTTGTTACAAATTTTCATTTAACACAATACTCCAGGGAAAAAAAATTAATTCTCCTTTGCAATAATAAATTATAAAAATTGTTTATTGAAAAATATTTCTCATATTATTAAAAGCTATTAATTGACTTAATGATTTATTTATTAACAAATGGTTAACTGAAAAATATTTTTCATATCATTAAAAATTGTTAATTTATTTAATGATTTACTTATTAATAAAATTGGTCATTTGTTATGCAAGTATGATTTATTTATTAATAAAATTAGTTATTTGTATATATATGTGTATTTTATTTTACTTATTTATTAGTTCAATGAATTATCTTAATAATTTTTTTTTTAGATGAGAGAATTATCCAAATATTTTTTTTATATTTATCTGTTAAAAAAAGCTACACACCGTATATATTTTTTTTTATAAATTCGGAAGAAATGTTAAAGACTCATAAATTCACCTAAATGATATGGTAATGGAATTAGAGTCTATACCATTGGGTGTATAATAAATTAAAAAATAATGCATATCATACCACATAATTTTATTTTATACTAATGATTTATTCTATTCAATTTCATTGAACAATATTTTAATTTTCAAAAAATATCAAAATATAAAATTTAAATATACTATAATAATAGTCCGTGTCTTACACGAGCCTTCTTAAACTAGTACATATATACATATCAGTTGGTTTCACTAAGACCATCTCCAACGGTGAACCAAAGCCAGCATCAGATTCAAATTTTGATGAAAAAGTCACTTTTTCATGCTCCAACCGTTACACCAAAGTGATATCAAAATGATAATTCAGCAAAAAAAATATCAAACTGAGACCAAGACACAGATTTTACCAAATCACTGTTACTGACCGTTGAAAGTGGTACACCGATCAACCAGCTGGTTGCCCGGTCAGTGAACCAACCGGTCGACCGGTTCTCTTTGAAATAACTAGGTTCAAACCGGTCAAAAAATGTTCAAACAGGTAAAAAAAAAAATTTTGCCCAAACCGATCGACCAGTTGGTCAATCAACTGGTCGACCAACCGGTCGACCACTTCCCCAATTCTGCTTTGATACTCACTGTTGGAGCGCCTCGTATCAAATTGAGAAAATTGTCATTTTTTTCATCAAATTTGGTGAAAAAAGAAGTTAAGCGTTGGAGATGCTCTAAAATTATCATATGTTGTGAAAAATAAAAGTAGCACCGGGACTTCTTTTTTTTTTTTTTCCCTTCATTTATTACTTGATTTGTAAACCAAACACAAAAGAGAATGATTTCACTGGCTTCAATTTTCAAGATTTATTTTTTAAAAATTTGAGTTTTTCTACTTTTTCATGTTTTTTTTTTTTTTTGTTATCATTGAATTTTTTTAATATTTCAAGTAATTTTTTTAGTTTTTAAATATACCTAACATAAATATTTTTAAAAAGTATAATATTTGTGAAAAAAAAATTTAAAAAAATTAATTAAATACTAAAAATATTAAAAAATATAAATATTTAATATATTTTTATATTTTTATATATTTATTGATTTTTTAAAATATTTTTTCATAAATATTTTATTTTATATATATATATCTATATAAGATACATTTAAAAAGTAAAAATATTATTTAAAATTTTAAAAATATTTACTAAAAATAAAAAATTGAATTATTAAAAAAATTAAACCAAACAAAATAATTATTTTTATTATTTTTTACTATTGCTTGTCAAATCACTCAATCAAAACGTGCTATAAAATAATAGGGTCAAGTTTTCCCAAAGAATCACATAAAGCATCAATACCCCATCTAATCAACATTAAAGGAATAATTCATTCAAAGATCATTTTCAATGTTTATTTAAATGTTTTTATTAAATTTGACTAAAATTTTGATATGATGTGATGCGTTTAAATTGTTCCGCCAAATCTGTAAATTTTCATCAAATCTTTTTTACTTTGATTGTTCATCAAAGGTTACTGTGAAATTTTATGAAAAATTAAATGTTCTTGTGATTTGATAAAAAAAAAAAAAGTATAATTCCCTTTATTAATATCAATTTGATAAAAACAGTTGGAATACTATTTTTATCAAATTTAATTTGATAAAAAATATAAATCTAGATTGAAGACGATCCAATATAAGAATGATGTGAATAAATTTTGGTTCTCATGAAATTGGCTTGTTCCTCTCTCTCTTGATTCTTTAAAAAAATATACAAGTTGATTCTCAACTATAAATTGACCAATCAAGTTTTCTAGGCAGGGCCACAGAGATCGACCACCTGTGAACTTTTTTTTTATTTTTTTTTATTTTAAATCTCAAATGGTTCAAAAAAATGTGCTTTGTAATTATATTCAAGATTCATCATATCTATCTAAGATAATATAGGAATATGAGATCTTTACAACATGAAAAAAAAAAAAAAAAACTAACATTTCAAGAGAGTAAATATCTTCATTTTCAATATAAAAAGAAATCAAATATTACAATGTAATGCCACTCACATAAATAACTATTGAGTGTAACATGATTACCATTTTACATAATGAAAATAAGAAAAATTATAGAGGGAAATCTTGGAGTAGGTGAGCATGCGCTATACCAAAAATATAACCAATGAAAGATAAATTACATTTGTTAAAATTAAAAACATGTATTTTGAGCTATCATTTACATTTGTTAAGTCCTAAGGTCCCAAATTTCACTCTTTTCAGGTCCAGTTATCTGGACGACAGCACATATAATTAGTAGAACAAACATTCTAGATGTAGGCGAACCGTACCCAGTGTTAAAAGTGTAGATTCGAATCTCCATCTGAATACAAGTATATGACTTAACACTACATGATTAAGTGATCTTACTATGAATAACCACCTAAGGGTGATCTCTGAGACCTCAACTTCTTATAAGATCTAATCCCAAAAATTACCCCTTTATGATTAGTACAGAATCATCACTTGAATTCAAATGTACCAAACAACAAAAAAAATCCAATTCTACAATCAATATCTAATGACGTGTTTGACACCATAAGGTACAGTCACTTCAAGGTTGGCCCTAAGGTAAGGTGCGTAAGGCCGCCACTTCAGGTCCCCAAATTCTGTTTAAAAAACAGGGTTCCAAAATAATTTCAATCTTAAGTTACGTTTAGTTAATTATTTCGGTCTTAAATTATGTTTTGGTTTATTAAAATAATGTTGAATGAAGTACTAATTTCATCATGTCGATTTTCATTTTTGATTTACTAAAAATGATTACAAATAAAATCATCATTCACTAATTTGAGAGAATAGTAATTTTATAATTAAGGAATGATCATTTCATTCTATTTTATTTTATTTCAGTAAATCAAACATTGCATTATAATATTATAGTATTAGTAGTTTAAAAATGAAAGTTTAACCAAACAATTGAATTGGTGAATTATTTAAAAATAATGAATGGTTGTTTGTTAAATGTATGAATTATTTATAGAATTATGTTTGAGTATATGAGTTACAATCACTTCTGGAGAAATAATTTTTTTGAAATTCATCAAATTTTATAATTTAATTTACTACGTTAAGAAAAAATGTGAATAAATTAATAGTGTTAACAATTGAAAAAAATTTAAATTTATCTCAATATTTATGATTTACATCAATAATTATGTGTATCATATGCAACAAATTTGTAGAAGGTACAAGCAAAAAATAAAAATAAATTAAAGATTATTATTTCACTAATATATATATTTTAAAATATGTATGAAAGTAAGGGCATCATCTTCTGAGTTTGCTTTAGGCCTTCAAAAAGACAAGACCAAGCTTGAGTCACTTCAATAGGATATTGATAGATCGATCCTGTAATGCTAGCACACAAAAATTGCAGATAAAAAGAAAATATGATCAAGAAAAGACCACGTCTATTTGTCTATTCTCTATTGTCTAGCCTACAATATGATCGCAATTCATATATGGGTTTTATTAAATTTTTCATATTTTTCAGACTTGTACTGTGTGCCTCATTGTTCATTCAATTGTGATATGCATGGGCCTGGCTATTGAAAATTATTTATAAACATAATTTTCATATAAAAAATTTATTGAGATAAAATAGTGGGTGTTTTGATTTAAAAGTAAGCATAAGAGGTTACATCATTTTTTGTTGGAAAATGTTTGGAACTCCTACAAAAGAGGATCCCCACAACTCTCACTGATGTATTGACCATTGATGTGTTTTAATTTTTTTTTTTCTTTCTATCTTTGACAGTGACATGAGTAGTTCAAATCATTTTGAAAATTGTGTTTTGTGGAAGTCTTTATTATTACTGTCTTTTATTTTTATTTTTTATAACTAGGAACCATGTCCTAGGTGAGGGTCCTTCGAGCTCACCCCAAGAACATAAACTTGAGAATCAAATAACACTCCCTAATCACATGATCCAAGTAAACCAAAAGTGCTAACAAGAGTCAAACCCATGTTTGGTTGGGCATGTGGAAGCAAACGCACAGACCCATTAGGCTATCCCTCAAGGGTTACCCGCCTAGCTAATTACAAATGGAAAATTCTAAGAAAATTTGTAAAGAAAATTATCATGAATTGAAAAGTATGATTAAGATTTAATTTTGTATTATGGAATATATATATATATATAGAATGAATATGTACCACACATTGAGGTTGAGTTTGATTCATGGATTTAGAGAGAAATTTAGAAAGTGAAAGGAAAATGATGTGTGAAACGTAGGTAAAATATAGTTATATTTCATTCAAATTTTATCTAACTTTTTCTTTCTTTTTTTTAAATCTCTTCTCAAATATATGAACCAAACACAACTGGAAGGTTTTGAGAAAAACTCTGAATAAAATTATTGGGGGTGTAGTATATTACTAAATTACAAACATGTGCATGCTCCCAATGGCTGTGGACCTACGTGCATATGCATGCATGTGTGACTGAGAAGCAATTATCTCATCTTTTAGTAATTCTAATTGGGTTGTGTGTCGTTTCAGTTCTATTGGTTGCTTTATGTGTAATACAGAGAAGAAAAAATAAAAAATAATGGGTATGTAATTAATAGAATTGCAAGAACATATCAGTAGGATATGTGATAGATTATGTGATAATTTTTCGTGAATGAGAGAGATCAGACAAAACAAGAGCTAAGAGGTGTTCTACGTCTACAAAAACAGGTCATAAAATCAATTGCAGAACACATACGTGCACTTTTTCAATATATTTTTTTCTGTGCATATATCAATATTATTGATTACCAACTAGAGAATTGCATGCACGATTGTTTTTTATTCTGCAGTGTGCCTCAAACATGATATTCTCCGAAGCTGATTAGGAAATTTGGGCGGTTCCACACATTGGCTATTGTTAGGCATTGAAGATTTTGTTTGGCAATCAATCAATCAATTTGCCAATAATTTTCCATCAAAAAGTGAGGTAATAGCTGCTCTAGCACCCTGATTATCAAACTACCTTTTTGACTATGGAGACAATACATTGTATATGTATGCAACTACTAACATTGCTAGTGATTCTATGTAGGGGCCAAATTTTCGACCTATGTTAGAATGATATCGACTTCACAAAACCTAACTATGTAGCAGTTTTGTAACAAAGTCTTGAAGTAGTTCAGATATCTACTTCCATTTACATTCAGGGCTGCTTGTATTATGTTCAAATTTTTTTATTTTTTTATTTTTAATTTTTTTTGACTTCCAGTTAATGTCAATTATGTTTCTTTTAAATAATTAAATAAAATCTAAAACTTATCATAATATGTAGGGGCGGAACTAACAAGGGGCCAGGGAGGTCACGTGCCCCCTGGGTTTTGGAATTTTTTTTTTTTAAAGTAAACATAAAGAAAATATTTTAAATAAAAAAATTTATAAAAATATTATTTTAAATGTCAATGACATTTTTAATAATAAGAATAATAATGATTATTTTAATAGAAAATAAAATGATTACGATATTATTATCTATGAAAATTCTAATATAATGGTGATGTCTATCACTATTGACATGCAAATATAATTAATCTTAATGAAAATATAGAATTTATTAAATTGTTAGTTACATTTGACATGTAACATTCATTCCCCATGTGTTTCTTTATTATTGGTTGGTGATATCACATATTAATCATAACGTGATATAACTATTATATTGAATTTTTATGCATATTTTGTATAAAAAAATTACTTTATCATTATATAATTTATTTTAAGACTTTATATCCATGACTTTTTTAAATATTATCCATGATACACTAATTACAAATAATATTTACCTTATGTGGTTCTAGTTTTCAAAAAATTCTATATTTTTCCGTATTTTAATGTTTTCAATAAATTTTTTTAATATTTCAAGCAATTTTTTTCAATTTTTAGACACCCCTAACATAAATTTACCTAAAAAGTATAATATTTGTGAAATTTTTTTAAAAAAAATACACTAAATACCAAAAAATATGAAAATAATATGAAAATTTAGTACATTTTTCGTATTTTTGTGTATTTATTATTTTTTTTAAAATATTTTTTTCACAAATATTTTACTATTTGGATACATATCTAAGTAATGTGCATCTAAAAAAGTAAAAAAATAGTTTAAAATTTAAAAAATATTCACTAAAATTAAAAAAAATATAAAAAATAAAAAACTTAGTTTTTAGAAAATGAAATTCAAAAAACTAAAACCAAACGCACTGATTTTTTTTTTTTTTTATCTTTCTTGAAGTTAACGGTAAAAATTTACGTGAAATATTTTTATAAAAAATTTTAATATTATAATTAATAAGTACCCCATTTAATTTAATTTCTTAGCTCCGCCACTAATAATACGTCATGCATTGATGGTTTTCTGTTGTGCTAATTAGGCCTATTTTGGCAACTTGGTTATAATCTGTTTTTTGGATTATAACCTACCTCCTCTCTCACAAAAAAAACTGCTTATAAACAACTTTTTACTAAAAAATTGATTATTACTAACTTCCCAAAATAAGCCTTAGCAGCTCACTTGGAAACTTCATAATTGTCTGGATAGTGACAACAGGCAGGGTTTTTCTCAAAGCCCAACAATCACACAAATAATAGTTTATAATGGGTAAAAGTAAACAATAATACAATAAGGTGATATTTGATTTATAAGATTAATAGTGAAATATTAATAATTTTATTAAATTAGTATGGTATTTATTATTTAATTGGATTAATAATCTCACACCTATTCTATTATTAATAATCCTACAAATTTGTTAGATTAATTATCTATTGGATTAATAATCCTAAATCAAAATGTTAAAATAAATATAATTGGGTCTACAAATTAATAACCTCAATCCCATACTATAATTCACCCAATCAAACATGCCCTTAGAGTGTACATGAGTAGATAAATGATCTTGCTCAATTGGCTTGCCTGGTTTGGAAATGACTTTTTTAACATATATATATATATATATATTAAGGATATAAATCTATACTATATATTAAGGAAAATGAGATTTTAATGAGAAATAATGTAAAAGTCTCACATGCTCAACATAAATTTTTAAAATTTTTGATTTATTGTAAAAGTAAAAAAAAGAAAATGTTTTAAAATAATTGATTGATTAAACATTTTTTAATATCACTCATTTTTGTTTGTAAATTAACTCCAAATGTTCAAATAGTCAACTTTATAATACCATATAATACTCTTAACTTTTTAAATTTATATTCCTAAATTAATTCTAAATTTTTTCAGATGGTAGAAAGTTTATATTACAATTTTTATTTTATTTTTTTCTGTGTCAATAATGTTTCATCTTCGTTCTGTCTCGCACTTACACAAACACAAACCTCTCCTTGGATCCCACCACTGGTGCCCTCATCCATGGAAGATCATGATATAAGAATCTTCATTTACAATCACTTGTTGGAAGAATCTGTATCATCATCAACTACAAAAAAATTTAAAATAATTATTTTTCAGTTGTGTGTGTAATTTGGATCTGTATAATATCATTCATAACTTCAAACATTCATGCTAATGAAGTAATCTTGAATATTATTGTAGATTAGTTAAATGATGGGTATTGGAGTGCGTTTCTTGATTGTGAAATTGGAAGAAGGAGGAGGAGGAGGAGGAGGAGCCGATAAATAGGAATTCTACGGTAAGAGATAATGGGAAGAAAAAATGTTTATAGAAGAAAAAAAAAAAATTTGTTTTCTTTTTTTTTTTTTACTTGATTAGGTAATTCGGGGGATTCGGGGTCTCCCATTTCGGGGGACATAGCACTGCCGTATTTCTAATATGGGTATTGATTGAACGAAAAATGCTTGAGAGTTCTAGGATAAGAGCTCTAAACCATGTACTAATGACATGGAAGTGTGTGGGGTCCAGCCTAATGTGATGTTTTAGCTTAAATTTTTTTTTTTTTTTTTGGACATGCCAACTCATTAGAGCTCTTTTATAACTCTACTTTTAGAATTCTATAGCATTGTTGTTGATTGAACTCAATCATATTTTACGGTCAAAATCATTGGGTCGGTGGAAAAGAGGGTACGGGCATGGACGGAGGCCTAACCTAATATTTTGCAAGTTTAGCTAACGTGTCAATTGAATACTGTCTGCCGTAAACAACTGGACAAGTAACTTTTTTCTTCTTTTTTTTTTTTTTTGATGAAAAGTTAAAAATTCACTAAAAATAAATTAAAAAGTTAATAACTTATACTAAAAAATTAAACATTCTCCTTTTTTTTTATTTTTTACATATATTTTTGTAAAAAATCAAAAAGTCATTCTAAACATACTAGTTTTTTTACATCATATTTTAGCTAAAAAGTCAAAAAATTATTAAAAAAACCTATTCCCAAACAAAGTCTTAATCTCTAATATTTTATTATCTTACCTTGTTTGGTTTTGGTTTATTAAAAAAAAAAAAACATTTTAGAAAATTATACTCTCTTTTTTTTGTATTTTTTTTATTTTTAATAAATTTTTTAAATATTTTATATAATTTTTTTAAATTTTTAGACACACCTAATATAAATATATTTAAAAAGTATAATATTTGTGAATTTTTTATTTAAATAATTCACTAAATACCAAAAATACAAAAAAAAAAAATTAATTCAGTACATTTTCGCATTTTTGTGTATTTTTAATTTTTTTAAATATTTTTCATAAATATTTTATTATTTAAATACATCTAAGTAAGATGCATATAAAAAAAATTTAAAAAACTTGTTTAAAATTTTAAAAATATTCACTAAAAACAAAAAACAAAAACAAAAACAAAAAACAAAAAACTCAATTTTCATAAAATTGAAACCAAACACACTGTTTGATTTATTTTTTTTTATATTAAGAGTTTTCAAATGTTTAGTTTTCTTTTAATATTTTAGAACAACATACACTTCTTAACATTCCATCAATAGTGACATTATATATTTATATTTAAAATTATTGCCAATTAAAATTATATAATATTGAGTTGCCTTAAAATATAGGCCTTATTCTAACCCTACCTTGCACTTGATCTAAAAACTTGATTGGTTAATTAGTAAAAATAATTGATAATAATCAATTTCACATATCCTAATTTATGAGGTTGTGGTAGGTATGAATTAATTTGAGAGTATCAGTATTGGATTAAATACAACAGTAATTTAGAAGCCAAATTTGGATAAATTTTTACACCAAAGGTATAAATTTTAAAAAATTGCCTTGGCATAAAAAACTATCTAATATTGTGTCAACTTAAAAAATGTGTCTGGTTCTAATCATAACTTGGGCCCAACCTAAAAACTCAAGTGCACAAAAATAGTGCGATACAAGGGACAGATATACGAATGCACAAAACAGTACGATGCAAGATGCACAAAACAATGCGAATGAGGGGGAATGAATGCAATGATTTCATCAATATAGAGTTTAGCAAACATCTTCTCCTCTTGATTAATCAAAATTTTCAAAGCCTTTCTTTGCCTTCATTGTCATTAAAATTTTGAAAATCTTGGTCAATATAAAACAGTTAGTAATAATCAATTGATGGCTCATAATTTAACAATCAAACATTCTGAAGGCTCCTAATTAAAAAAATAAATAAATAAAAGATACTAAAATATTAATATAATTTTGTAATATAAATTATCTACCATTCAAAAACATTTACAAGTTAAAGATATAGAGTTATTAAAGAATGAGACTAATATCACAAGAGTTTCTAATTACACACTTAATTTTTTTCCACACCTACCACATGCATTTTAAATTTTAAAATTTAGGCATAAATATTGGTACATGTTGTACACAAAAAATTAAATGTGTAATTACAAATATTATTGGCCAAATTTTAGTAATAAATATGCATATAAATGTTTGTTTTTTTTTTTTTAGTAGGGTTCATTGCATCAAGACCCCCTCAACTATTAATATCACTTTCTCTCTCTCTTATTTATGAACCCTGTACATATTGGGTCCCTCAATTATGAAAATTATACAAATACATCCCTTTTGAAGGTAGTTTGGAGAGGTGAAAATGTTACATTTTTATAGTTAAAGAGATCAATATATGAAATTATAGATGATGGGGATAAAGTGATATTTGTTAATAGTTTAGGGGGTTTTGGTGCAATTAACTTATTTTATTATAAAAACTAAATACTAACATATGTGTATTCACCAATTTAATAAAAGGAAAAAATTTTGGGACCCTAAAAAATCTTCTACAATTCTATCCACAATGATGTGTCAAGATAAGTGTCAACTTTTAATTTGTTACAAACCCAATAATTGAGGGCCCCATTCATTTGCCACATCATTGTAGATAAATTTGTGAGTCAAATATGTGGGTCTCTATTATAGACTAAGGTGGTATTGGATAAAATTGAAAATTGAAAATAAGTATTGAAAATTGAATACGAATTTTTTAAATTGAAAAATTGTTTGATAACAATTTAAGTGATAAACTAAAAATAAATTGTTTGATATATATATATATATAAGATCAAATTTAAAATTTATTTTTTTCAAATTGTAATTTTAATTTTTATATTGTGATGGTGGTGATAGTTGTAGTGGGCATGCTATTATGGTGGTGGTAGTGGTAACGATGGCGGAGGCTTGGTGGTGGCAGTAGCGACGACATTTGTTCATTGCTGAATAAAGTGAATTTGTTTAATTCTAGAAGTCCGAACAAATTCACTTTGTTTGATTCTGGAAGTCCAAACGCGAAATTCACCCTCTCTTTCTCCTTCATCGTCCTCTTTTGCCGTTCTTCACCAATGCTACCTTCGTCGGTGTTAGGTTCTCTGGTCATGTTCCCTATATATACGTGAACAAAAGAAAAAAAAATTAAGGATTTTTCAAAAGTAATTTGAATTTTTTTAATTTATTTTATTTGGGTGTACTTCAAAAAGGTAATTTAGGAGAAAAAAATAAAATGTACTGAGAATAAATTATAATCATAAATAATTCAATAAGAAGTACTGAAAAATTGGACTGACTTAAATATTTTTTTTTGTGTAAATAGAATTTCCCCGCTACTCTGAACTCTCCTTCTCTATAACATTTGGGCCTGGATGGGCCTAACCGGCCTTTTCATTTTTACACACAACCTTGGGTGAGTTGGGCTTTCGTTAGAAAAGAGATTGGGTTGTGTTGATGAACATTCAAGTCCGTAATTACTTACTATTAGTAGCACAGATGTCCATTGTAAGGACAGAAACTGAATAAACAAGGCCCACCCTTATTTAACCAATTTGTTTAATTTCATTCCGAGATCTACAAAGCCCACCCTTTATTTCTGACTATTTTTTTGTCACACATCTGTCTCATCATGTAAAATTCATCTGTACTTATAGCAATTGTTTTTTAAAATCATATCATACAAAATACACATTTGTTAGGGGTTATATAGAATTATGGAGAGTATTCTTCAACAAATCACAAGATCAAGATTATGCCATGTTGATAATCACCTACTTATTTCAGAAAAAAAAAACAAAACAAAAAAAAAACTACAATTATGTATTGGTCTATATCCAAGAAATTCTCTTTTTTGAAAACATTATATGCTTACCAAATGTATAGTTCCTAAAAACTAAGTCAACACCTCTTTCAGTAGTCAATTTTCATGGATTTTCAATCAAATTTTATAAATTATTAAATAAATATGAAATTGTTGAAATGTAGCCACCTCATTCTTGTTATGAAAGTGATACACCATAATTTACTAAAATTAAATTAAAAAATTCTATACATTAGTAAAAAATAAGGTTGTGGTTGGAACGATTTCTAAACTATGATTCTACCCCCACATTCTAACATGATGTTTGGATAGGATGTTCAAATTATATTTCCACAACATTTAGAAAACTCTACAGAAAACTCTGTGTAAGGTGCGATTTTCAAAAAAAAAATAATAATAATAAATTTGGCCTAACTAGTCGTCCCACCGGACGTCCTATCCGGTCATCCGGTCGGTTGACCGGAACAGTGCGATTTTTTTTTTTTTTTTTGTAATTGACATATGTTAATTTTTATATATACGAAAAAAATATTTTTTTAATTTTTAAAAAAAAATTTATGTGCTTTAATAGAATCTTGAGTTGTATGTTTGGTTATAAGTTGTAAATTTTTATATCAAATATCTTATGTCACATCAAAAATTCTCCACTCCATTCATAACTCTTTCACCAAACAAATTTTTCACACTCAAATTATAATTCTAAAACTCACAAACTTAAAATACAATTCCTACTTTCAAATCATATTTAGAAAGGTCTATCAAACGCAACCTAACTCTTTTCTTTCTCATTTTTAGGGGTTTCAAAACAATAATTCTTTGAACTAATTATCACAATTATACCTCATTTTGGGTCAAATTAATACCAATTTAAGAGTCCTTATAAATTGTACTACTTGTGTTTATCTTAATGCTAATAGGTTTGTTGATGTTGTTTCTTACAAATTGAAAGTTGATAATCGAAAAGTAAAATATTAAAAACACGTATATCTGTACTTCTTAATAATCAATCTTGTAAAATTTATGTAAGTTATTTTTATCTCATAAGTTATAAATGGAAATTATATCAAATACTTTTGTGAAAACTCACATTTTATTATTCTTAAAAGAAAATAAATTAATTAATTAATTAATTTTATCTAGAGTCTATCTCAAAAATGTATTAGTGTAAAAGTTAATTTTAAATTAACTCAATTCAATCACTAACAAAGAAATAAATAAATAAATAAATAATAATTTTGTGGGTGTTTAATATTTGTTATTTATAAATTATTTCATTAAGGATTTATTTTAGAATTAGAAATTGAACGTCCAAATAGCCTAATGAGGTGAAATTGATAAGTTAAATCAGTTTAATTTCAAGTATTGGACCCTATGAAAGTGTAATTAAATATTCGATTCAGTTTAATAAAACTAAGGTTTGATCAATTAGGTCCGAATTGGAGTTAATTGCGTTGTGAGGATTGAGAATTTAGATTATTATGAACTAAATTTATTTATGAGGTGCTCAATTGAATATGTAGTTTATAGATGGAGATTTTGAGTTTGATTAAAAAAAATAAAAAAATAAAAAAAATTGAAGGCCTAAATGATTTGAGAAATCAAAATTGAGGACGAAAATAAGTCTAATTTAATATTTGGAACCTTTTAGGAGTTCGAATAAAAATCTTATTGAGATTGATAAATTTAATTATAATTAATTGGGCTCTAATGGAAGTCAAATTAGACTGATTAATTATGTGGGATTTATGATTAGTCATAATTAATTTAATGATGTGCTAATTGAAATTTATTAAGAATAAGTGTTGCTTAATTAAATAAATCTTAAATATAAATTGAATATAGGATTAAGAATGTATGTAAGTGTGGGTGTGGGTGTGCAAAGAAACTTTTGTGGGTGTGTGCATGTGTTGTGCTGGAAGTGTTACAAGAGTGCATGTGTGCACGTGTCATGAGGTCAAAAAATAGGAGATGTAAATAATATGTGTGTGATGAATTGAAGAGTAGAGTACACCATTAAGTCCAAGAAGGCAAACAGAAAAGAAAGAAAATTCAAGAACTTGTGAAGAGCTTCAATCATTCAATAACTCTAGGTAAGATTTCTAACTCTAATCTTGTAGTAAATCCTTCCTTACATCTCAAATCAAGATCAAATATAATTCAATTGTATGTAAATCTACATAGAATGAAAAGAAAATAATTAAGTCAAGAACTAAGAAATTAATTTGGAAAATTTATCAAGTGGGTTTAATTTGTGTTATTCCTCATGAATTTAGACTTCATCTTTACATGCATCAATGAATCTTAAGAGATTTGAGGAATTAATTTCACGTTTGGATATAAGAAAAACAAGTAAAGATTATTGAAGATGTTTTTGGCCCTTTAAATCTGCCAGGAAGTTATACGGATTTTTAGACAATTTTATACTTAAAATTTAAAGATGATTTCTTGTACGAAGTTGTTGATAATGATGTCTAGTTCATCCAAAAAAATTTCAACAATTATTGAGTTTTGTACGAATTTATACAGATTTTTAACCAAATCTGGAGCTATAGACAAATTTTATTATGTGTTTGAAAAATCATTAAAAATTTTATATTAAACCAAATCTGATAATTTCTAAGCAAAAAATGAAATTTGAGAAGTCTAGTTTCATAATAAAATTTTAGATCATGAAATTGATTTATAAATTTAAGTATGAAATTAATTTAAGAAAATGTGATAAATCTGTGTCATAAACACTCTTGGAATTTTTTAAGAATTATTTATAACTTATTTTTGGAAAATGCTTTCTAAAAAATGACCATAACATGTTTATTAAGTATTCTGTAGATTTACATGAATTTTAGAGTTGTATAAGTAATTTATTTATAATTTTATTTGCAAAATATATATTCTGAAAATTTTGACAGATTAAAGAGGAATAAAAAAAATTATCTCTTCAATTATTTATTTATAACTTATTTTTGGGAAATTCTTTCTGAAAAATGACCTAAACATATTTATTGAATATTCGGTATATTTTCACGAATTTTAGAACTGTATAAATAATTTATTTATAATTTTTATTACCTAAGGTATAACCTGAAAATTTCTGGACAGATTCAAGACCATCACTTCAATTATTTATTTGGATAAAAATTAGTTATTGTGTTGGTCTAAATCATCAAGTATTGTAAATTAGTAATCCATGTATGGGTGTATTGTGGTTTATTTAATATTGTGCTAGTTTAACCTTATAGATTAAAAGTCCATGCATGTGTGTAATTATGATTTATTTATTCTTTCTTTTTTTGGTATCTAAATTATTATTTCATATCATGGTTTAAATAAATTATTTATTTAAATTTTGTATAATTGTTTATTATTGTGTGACATGTGTAATATTTTATGTTCGGATTCTAATGAGTTGGCATAACATTATTGGTAATTAAATTTTGAATTATTGTGAATATCTCAACGAGTAAAGAGACACGAAATTTAACCAATGATACATTCCTTTAAAAAGTGATGGGTTGAGCCCGATCCGGAATCTTGCGCAAGTGAGTTGCGAAACCTAACATGGCAGGGGAAGGTATTTCGGCTCTTATCAGTAGGCGATATAAAATTGGTGGTGCGGGCGTCACAACATAGACTGTTCCCTTGGGGCAGACCGTGATGTCACGACATATATAACCCTAGTGCGTGAGCATCATTGGTAGTTACTATAGGTAATATTTGACCAAGGGAGAGTCAGAATTGCCCGTGGCCATTGCTTAGCGGTTGAGTGGAAATAGTACTCCGCGGGGAGTTACTTAAACTTATTTGAGAAACTAAATCTATGAAGAAAAAAAAAATTTAAAAAAAATGGACAATTTCCTTATGATGAAATGTTGTCTCTGTTTGTCATTTTTATTTATTTATTATCTATTGTTATTATTTCAACTGATGGCATTCTTAGTATGCTTATTAAATGCTACTTATTATTCTGTTACTAAACATTATTCATTGTGGGTATTATTACTGGGGTGGGTATTTCAGATTGTAGTATCTTATTGAGCTCGTCGCTCATTGGCATCCTCGTTGCCCTGGCGTTTCATACCAGATACCGAAGAAGCCGAAGGAAACACCGAGGTGTTGGAAGGCAACATTCAGCCCTGATTAGCTTGAAGCGTGCCAAAATTTCATAAGTTTTCTAGTTTTACTCTAGTTTTTTTTTTTTTTTTTTTGTGTGTGTGTGTGTACTAAGACAAAATTTTAAGTTTGACTGGAGTTGTAATTGAAGAATTTTTAGTTTTAGTGTTGTAATTAATGGATGATGGTAAATTTGATGGCAACATTGATGAGGATTCTTAATTAAGAAAATTGATTTTAAGTTTCAAACCTTATTATGATGTCTCAAAATTTTGAGGCGTCACAACTTTGGTACAAATCTCATAATAAGAAAAGAGTTATAAAGAGCCCCATAAATTGTACCGAACAGGATGAACATCAAATTGAGAATGAAGGTGTATTCATTTTTTGAATGATAGAGAACCATAATTGACACACTATGCCCTCTAGTATAAAGTTTTTTTGAATAAATTCTAAATATAAGTAATTATTCAAAGTTATGCATATCAGTTAATTCTAAGTATTTTCTGTCATGTAAGAATCAAATATGAGTCATCCAAAAATTATTTCGTAGTCAAGTTTTCATGCTTAACCTCGCAGCTACTAAGCTA
The DNA here is from genome assembly GCA_025200525.1 of Camellia lanceoleosa. Classification (NCBI taxonomy): domain Eukaryota; kingdom Viridiplantae; phylum Streptophyta; class Magnoliopsida; order Ericales; family Theaceae; genus Camellia; species Camellia lanceoleosa. Next base: position 164,686,356 of record CM045761.1, on the reverse strand, counting down.
ACGTGTAAGTTAAATAATAAAGAAAAATGTTTACAACAATATATGGTGGATGTTTGGAAAGTGGATTTTTTTTGTAGATTTTTTTAGTTATAGGATATTATTGGAGAAATTATTTTTTTTTGTGTTTGGAAAGATAATTGAATTTTTTTGTGGTTAAATGTAATAGTTGTGAGAGAAAAAGTAAAAAGATTATGGGATTTAATGTGATATTTTGTTTAGATTTTATTTTTTTTGATTTTGTAACCAATTTGTCTTTTAGTAAAAAAAAAACCCCAAAAAATTTGTTCCCAAACAACGCCTAGTGATATTTTGAAAAGTTGGTAAAAAGTTAATTTTTTAGCCTTTTTAGTCTATTTTATCTTTTTGTGAGTAAAAAATGTGAAAAGTAATGTAACTCAAAATGAGTAAAAGGTTAAAAGTTGACTTTTTTATTATTTCCTAAATGACCTTGTAAGGATTGTAGTTAGGGGGATTTGGTCATAGCCCCCTCACTATTTAATTTATCTTTTAAAAGGACAAGAATTATATAAGTACTTTCAAAACTCCCTGATATTTTAAAATTTGTTTCTTTTACTATATTACCCTCATATCTATCAGCTCCCCTATTAAAACATTTTCACTATGTATTTCAGAGTAAAATTTTACACTGTATGAAAGTAAAATTTTATTTTCATACAGAGTAAAATTTACTTTAGTTTCAGAGTGTTTTCATACAGAGTAAAATTTTACTTTTACTCTGAAACTAAAGTAAAATTTTACTCTATATAAAAGTAAAATTTTACTCTGAATGAGAGTACAATTTTACATTCTGAAACTAAAAGTAAAATTTTACTCTATATAAAAGCAAAATTTTACTTTAAAAAATAAGTAAACTGTGAGACTCTGAAGCTAAAAGTAAAATTTTACTCTGTATAAAAGTAAAATTTTACTCTGATTCTGTCAAATAAAAAAAACAGAGCAATAGAACCAGAGTAAAATTTTACTCTGGTTCTATCAAATGAAATTTGATTGCAGGTTCTTTGATTTTGGCTGAATCAAACAATTACACTAAAATTTATAAATAATCATAGAAAACTTGGTTATTTGTGTGCATATATTCACGATGAAGAAGAATGGAAGCAAGTTCTCGCACAGGAGGAAAAGAGGTTGCAAAGTATGGAGCATTTGAATACATGTGAAATTTCTGAAAATAAACGTCAATAGGGAAAAGAAAAAAAAAAAATCAAGATCAAGATCAAAACACACAAATATACAGATATATATATATAGATTACAGATCGGAATATATAGATATATATATTCGAATTCAAATCTTAAAACACATATATTTTCGAATTCAAATCTCAAAACACACAAACACACACATATATATAGATATATATATAGATTACAGATCGGAATATGTAGATATATATATATTCGAATTCAAATCTCAAAACACACAAACACACACATATATATAGATATATATATATATATATCAGCGCGATTTGCAAGTTCTCCACAACTCCGGCCATGGAGGAAGCTAGGGTTAGATATATATATATATATATTCGAATTCAAATCTCAAAACACACAAACACACACATATATATAGATATATATATATATATATGTATCAGCGCGATTTGCAAGTTCTCCACAACTTCGGCCATTGAGGAAGCTAGGGTTAGAAGAGAGAGACGAGATAGAAGATGAACAGTTGAAGGAGAGTTGAAGGAGAAGAGTTGAGAAGACACAGCTCCGGCCATGGAGGAAGCTAGGATTACAAGTGAGAGATGAGAGAGAAGATAAATTTTGTATCTGGATTGTGTATATGTAAGGGTATAATAGTCTGATAACATATTTAAATAATAAATTTTGTCCTTTATGCAAGACTTTATAATTATGAGGGGGTTTAGAAAGTATAATTTTTTTCTTAGTTCTTCTAACAATGAAAGGAAGGTAAAGGGAGTTTATAGCCAAATTTCCATTGTAGTTATTGCTGATAAACATGTAAAAAAGGAAAAATATCAAATCAGTGATGGTTTTAAAAAAAAATTATAAATTAATAATAAATTTCATAAATATTAATAATTATAATTATAACTTTTTTATGAGTGATTATTCCTAAAACTGTATAAAAATATATTAGAATGTGTAAAAATTACTTTAAATCTAACTTCTCTTCTTATTAACACAGTTCAAAGGGCTTGTAACAAATAATATAATATTATAGGATAAATTATAAATACACCATTTGGTGTTTGTTTAAAGTACAAATTATTCTCATAATTTTAAAAATTATATTTCGCCCCTTAAAATTTCTAATTTTATAATAAATAGTCAATTTTATTAATAAATCATTAAGTCAATTAATATTTTTTAATGACGTCAGAAATTTATTTCAATTAATAATTTATTTAATTTTCATATTGTATAGAAGAGCAGTTAAGAATTTTATTTTTAAATTAATTTTGTTAAAAATAAATTTTGTTAAATAAAAATTTTAATAAAAAATTATTTATAATTTTTTAAATCACAGAGGAAAGGGTCACAAACTCAGCCTTCTTTAGAAATAAGGTAAAAAACGAGGGCATAAAAATAAATACGAGAAAGAATGAAGTCGGCAAAACCGAAGCAATACAAAACCGTAGACCGTAGATTTCATCTGCGGAAGAAACGGAGCTGACGCTATTCTCCGGCGACTCTCTTCTGTCTCTTTCTCACGTATCCATATCCATATATATACATATCATTCAGATCAGATTACGACATCATCTATAGATAGAGACAGAGAGTGAGGAAAAGAGAAGCTTGATTGGTCTCTCACTCTCTTAAACACCTCGTTCAATTCTAATTCAACGAGGTGTTTAAACCTATATATGATTCAATTTTAGTTTTTGCAATTTGTGTTTTGAGATTTGATCGAGTTTTCATAGACTAGGTATAGATAATTTAATAGCAAATCGAGGAGATGGACACTATAATGGGCAAGATTCGGAGTTTGGACGCCTACCCTAAGATCAATGAGGATTTCTACAGCAGAACCCTCTCTGGCGGCGTCATCACCCTCGTCTCCTCCATCGTCATGCTTCTCCTCTTCATCTCCGAGCTCAGTTTGTCCCCCTGCCCCTTCTCTCTCTCTCTCTCTCTCTCTCTCTCTCTCTCTGTGTATATATTTATAATTGTGTATGTATGGATTAGGGTTAGGTTGATTTCCTGTTAATTATGCATTTTGGATTCTGATTATATGAACATTTTATCGGCTATTCATAAGAATCATAAACAAACTATAGCACAACAGTGTTGGCAGTAGCTCTGTTTTTTTTGTGTATTGGCTAGTTTATAACCAAAAATTCAAGTATAGGTGTGCTAGGTTTTGGACTTTGGATGTTTCATGACCAGATTAGTTTTGGTTGATTTGGAATTTTAGGTTTGTGTTTCAAGAATGCTTAACTTGAATTAGTTTACTGAGTTGGATGAGTGTTGTGGTGCCGAAATATTGTTCATTTTATTCTGCCTTAGATGAGTATTGTTATTGTCAATATTGCATTGGAAAAAGGCTAGTGCTTTGTGTGTGAAAGATTCTATGGGAAGCTCAATCATGGAGAATCATTTAAGCCACAGCAGATGGTATAAAAGTTTTGTATGAATTTGAGGATTTGGTTTTTGAATTTGTCCCAAGCTATTGTCCTTTCTTAAACTGTTTGGGGATAACTTCCCAAGTGTGTCTCAAGCTATGTTACTTGGAATGTGGATCGTTCTGGTACGTGCAACGGGAACACGGTATGCCACATGCTCTAAAATGTGATACAATAGGGATAGACTTGTATATATTAAACTTAAGAATTTAAGGTACTTTTAGAGTAATTTTTTTTAACTATTATGCATCCAATAAATGTAAAAAATAATAAGAATAATAAATAAAATAAAAATAAAGATTTGGTTATGTAGCAAAACATTTCTATGAACATTATGACTCATTTTTGATATTTTTGTCTTGTTAAAACTTAAGTCACCTTAGATTTTAATTCATTATATTTGATTTTTTTCCTCCTAAAGTAACATTTAAGAAAATATATTGAAAAAAACTTTTGGGATTGCAAAATTTATTGTTTTGGAATGAAAGTGTACCATATTTCTTAGTGTGCGCATCAATACGTAATTCACTAGGGTATTAGCGTTTTCTAGTAACATAGGTCTCAAGCTCAAAGATAAAATCCTTGCTCCGTCTTTGCTTGTATTGACAACTCTTTTGTTAGACAAGGTAATTAGGGCATTTTATGTGGTTCTTAATGTTTCAACCTAAGAAGCATAGACACGTGAGACGCCGACATGACAATTTTTAAAAAAATACAAGACACAACATGTGGGGACACACAAATGAAAAAATATATAATTTTATATATTTATTATATATCATGTATATGCATATATCATTCAATTTCAAAGATGATTTTTTTAAAAAATACATCATAAATGAGACATTTTTGGATGTGTGTGTCCTACAAGTGCCAGTGTCTAACACACTTTGGAAGTTTGAAGTGCAATGGAAGATTTTCACTTGCATCGAAAGAGTATTATGGAAGAGCTTCATTAGCAAAAAGAAGGAGTAGACAAGGCAAACCCCAAAATAGGATAGAGAGGGCTAAGTAAGTCTACGTTTTTCCATTGAGGACTGTGATCGACCACAGGATGGTCCAGAGAGACGTGTGTCCAAAACCCACAGTATGGTCGACCATTCTAGTGGATGTGGTTAACCACAGTGGAGGTTTGGTCTTAAGAACCTAAGTGGTTGATGGTCAATCATGACGTCGTATAGTTGACCATGCTTGCACAAAATTAAAAAATATAGTTGTTGAACTAATTGTTGGAGGCTTGGCTATAAATACTTCAACACTCCCAATTGAGGTTTTCTGATGAGAAAAAGACACCTAGAGCTATATTGACTCTTATACACACTCATCTTGAGTTTTGAGTGTGAATCCTACCTTGGATAGAGAGTGTGGCCTTCACATCTTAACACAAGATTTGAAAGAGCTTGCTCCAGGGGAGTCTCAAAGTTCTTTGCTCTTGGAAGGTATAATACTAATTCCTTTATGTTGTGTTTGGTTGGAGGATTTGGGAAGGGATTTGGAAAGGAAAAGAGAAAAGGTAGGTGAAATATGAATAAAATAAATTTACATCTCACATAAAATAGTATGGACTTTTTGGCTTTTTTAGTTACTTTTTAACTTTTTGGCTTTTGTAGGTTATGCCAAACCAAGCCATAGTTTCACATACATTTTCCCTTTCCTTTTTCAAATCCCTTCTTAAATCTCCCAACCAAGCACAGCGTTGTTGTAGAATATGCAATATTATAACACACACCATAGTAACGTCACATAGAGACAACAAAGGTTTAAGGGTATTGTATTGGTTCCCCATCAAGCCCATCTCCTAAGTGTTAGGTATGTATTGTGGAGTTTGTGGTTTTGGGTTGGCCTAAACCGATCGTATGTTTGTGGCAAAGGTTTAAGGCCATCCTAGTAAAAACCATTGAACAAGAAGGGGATGTAAAGGTTTTGGGTTTCCTAGTGAAAATCCATTTGTTTAGTGGTTTAACGCCGAGACTGCGAGCGGGCATAGGCAAGCCACCAAACCACTATAAATCTTTTTATTTTTCTCTTTAATATTTGCATTGCACTTATATTTGAATGTTTCATATGAGATGAGTTATATGCTTAAATTGCAATACATGAACCTAAGCACATTCTTAGTCAAGGAAAGACAACCAATAAATAGATTGAGAGTTCGGAAATTGAAAGGATTAATTTGATAGATCAATCATGTGATTTTGAATTAAGATTTGAGAAACACTTAATCAATTACCAAAATCATATGCAACTAGACTCATTATGATTGATTAAGGAGGTCTTATTTCAGTTGGAAAACATGGCAATTTTTATTGGTTGGGGAAATGGGCAATTTTATGATTACATGTGCTTGAAAGTGGCCTTATTTGCTTATAGGATGTTCTCCTACATACAACTGCACCTTTGCACTGCAGTTATAATGCTTGCATGTATGGTTACTGGATTTCTATGGCTGCCTTTACATCTTAGTGTTCATTCCTAATATGCTATTGGTTCTTTCCTCCTGTTTGTTTTCCTTGCTTTATTGATTGTTAAATTGCATGCTTCTTTTGGTTATTGGTAATTTATTGCTATTGATTATCAATGTATTTCTGTTTCTTTGCAGGATTATATCTCCATGCTTTCACCGAGACGCAACTGGTGGTAGATACCTCAAGAGGAGAAACCCTACGTATTAATGTAATATCTACTTCTCTTTCTATAGAATGTTTTGATGTAATTTATCAATTGGAGATATTTTGCTTTTTTCTTTTATCTTTTTACTGAAAGTTTCTTCGAGACTACTGCAACCATTTTAGATGGATTTTGGATTTACTCCTCCTGGCACTCATGATTCTGAATTGACTTTTTGGAAAAATTTGTTTATTTCTCTTTTTTCTGGATTTTGATAATATTTGTATTTAGGGTAAATTCTATGTTTGAAATTAATACACTGAGCCCCACAAGTTTGGCATAATTACATTGTGCTTCATTAAGATTTCAATTCACATAACACTTTGTTTCCTTTTCATCAATCATTTATTAGTCATATTGATAAATAAAAAAATGATGTTATCTCTCTTACACTAAAGTAAATTTTTATACACACCATCTATATTAGTTCTGGCCAATTTAGCATTACTAAAAGGGAAGTTATTGTAATTATGCCAAACTTATAGGGCTTATTATATTTTTTCAAACTTCGGGGATGGTCAATGTTACCCTTGCATTTAAATAACCAAAACATGTATTTGTGCCATAGTACCACCGTTGAAAGTGTTTGTCCACACTGTATATTTATGAAGTATTTTTGTGGAAAATATATAATTGTTTGATTCACCTTAATTGTCCTCTTTAACTGATTGATACATTTCCTTTTATTGTGTTAGAATAATTTATACATTAACTGTGCTCTGTTGGAAATTGCAGTTTGATGTCACTTTTCCAGCCCTTCCATGTTCCATACTCAGCCTTGATGCCATGGATATCAGTGGCGAGCAACATCTTGACGTTGTACGTATTGCAAAGCAAATTTATATATGATACACAGAAAGTTTGCTCTAATTTTGTCATGAAATTCTCTTTTTACACCCAATACTATATGCCATAAATTTACCCTCTCTCAACCATCAACGTTTTCACGATGGTGGAATTTCTCATGTTATCTTGCATTGAAGATGAATGAAGGAATGCTTTCATTGCACTGAATGTTACATATTTGGTTACGGCCTACGGGTACTAAACATTCCACACCTTTGTACTGTTCAAGTTAACCAATTGAGGTATATAATATCATGCTAATAGAAGAAATATGGAGGCATGGAAAGAGTGAGGTGAATTAGAACAGCATCAATCAAACTCTAGTAGAAATTTACACCACAATTTTAACCTGAACATGGCTAACCGCTTGCATTCACTTTGAGTGACATTTAATTTTATGTCTGCTTGCAGAAACATGACATATTCAAGAAAAGAATTGATGCTCATGGTAATGTAATAGAAGAAAGGCAGGAGGGTATTGGTGCTCCCAAGGTCAGTAATAAACAGTTCTTGAAATCCACCAGTTGTTTACGTACTATAGTGAGTCTTTTTTCATGTCTTTTTGCACTACATTTTGCAATGGCTTTGGCACATTAGAAATGTCTAGTCCCTCATTATAAGAAATGCCTATATGTAGCATTATCCATGAATGCCATTTCAAAACTCATGAGAGATTCTTATGCAAAAGGGGCCTCATTTTGATTGAGACATTGTGTTCAACATGTCAAACTATCTTCGTTTTCCTGCAGCATTGTTGTGGTTGTGGTGCAGCTGCTTTTAAATCATTCATAATTTAATGCTCAATAATGAAATTATATTCCTGTTATGCTTCAGGGGCAATTCTTCTGGCCTTTTTTGTTTTCATATTTTCCCTTATGTTTATACTGACTTTTTATAAACGGCACAGATTGAAAAGCCTTTACAAAGACATGGTGGAAGGCTTGAACACAATGAGACATACTGTGGCTCATGCTATGGTGCAGAAGCGGTATGCTTTTCTATGGCCTTGTGTGTTGATGCTTGGCTAAATGTTTAATTATGAGGCTTATATATATAATTTACATAAGAGCTTATGGATTGTTGAGCTAGACCTATTCAGTTAATTTGTTTAAAGATTTAATTTGGAATAAACACCAATTTGCTTTGGAGGAACCTTTTATAATTCCTAGCAAACAAGGATACAGATACAGGACACAGATACAACACAATGTAGGCACATGTTGATGTGTTAATTTCAATAAATCAGTACACAGTTCTCAGGGCACTATCCTTGCAACAAAAGTTTTGAAAATTTTAGTTAATTTAAACATTTACCTCCTTTGGTCAAGCTATGATAAAAATCTTGGGTTTTTTATATTTTCATTATATAGCTTTTTCTAATTTAGTAAGCAAGCAAAATTTATTTATTTTGCTCCTCTGGTTTTGGTTTCCATTATATTATGCTGCAGTACAAATTCAACTCATTCAGGAAAGAAGCTTCCTATTTCTGTTGCTTATGGATAATCCCCATTTCTTGCTATTTTGCAGTCAGATAATGATTGTTGTCACTCTTGTGAAGATGTTCGTGAAGCATATCGAAAGAAAGGTTGGGCGATATCAAATCCAGATATGATTGATCAGGTCTGCTAGTTTTTTTCCTTCTTCTCAAAAGATACTGTTTTATTGCTATGCATATTCCTAAGACAGCCTCCTTTCGTGGGTCACAAGATCACTTGAAGCACAATGCACAACCTTGATGCTATTCATTGTTGTGATGCTGTGAAGTGCAACTCCACTTTCTCATCATTGCCATATATTAAAATGTTGATGTGTGGGTGTTGTTCTTATCATTGGGGTTGAACTATTTGCATGCGAGACCATTCTGATGCTTGAGAATGACTGAAATTTTTGTTCGATCAGTGAACTGACATTGGCTCCCTTCCAAATCTTACTATCTTACATATATCTGAAAAAATCTTACAAGTTTATATGTCTATATGCATGAATCTATTTTGATAATTGATAAGTTATTATGGTAACACGCTTCTAACTTTGTAGAATCTTTAGCAAGATGTAAGGATGCTTAAGACAATGATTGTGTAATTTCTCAGCATAGCTGCCCTATAGAAAGTGTGCATGAGCCCTTCACATGTATGGATGAAATGAATTCCTAATATACACAGCCTCAAAGAAGTTTGTAATATTTTGAAATATAATGAGTTGTGCACGTCAAGCACAGCGGAATTTATATTTGCTCTCTGGAAAATTTCTTGTCTACTCTCAAATTTCCCAAGTCAGTCATCTGTAGGAAAACATCACACAACTCTCTTTGGAATTACACTCGCCACCAAATATTATAAACACTTGCCACCATGTGTTGAAGCGGGCTATGAACAACTAGACCAAGTGAAACCGTGACGGAGAAAGAAAGATACAGCTTAGGTGAAGTGTAGACTTTCTTCTTCTTTCTTTTTATATATTTATTTATATTTTTTGCGTGTTTCTGATCTACAATGCTCCTGTTTCTGATTTGCTTTAAACCTTTCCCAACCCTAGAAATTCTGTTGCGTAACCCTAATTTGTTGCCCATCCATCACAATGACTCAAGCCTAGTACTTAGGAGAACACATAACAGTCCTATGTTCTTGTTCACGGGTTACTGTTCACAGTGCAGGAACAACCCCAGAACAGACCCCAAAATCTCATATTCTTGCTCTCAAGGCCCTACCCTTTTGGTTGCACCTTTTGGAACCCTAAGGGCCAGTTTGGTTGTGTTTTCATTTTCTTTTTTTAAAATCCCAATATTTATTCACCCTTCCAATCTTGAAAAATTTCAAATCAGGGCCAAAACCCTACTTTTCCGCTGCTATAGGCTAAAGCTGGGCCCACTGCTTGTAGAAAAGTATTACTTGCACTCGTCCTGCATCACTTGGCCATAATTATTGTGAAACATTCAAGTAAAACATTAGCTATTGCAATGGAACTTTTTCCTCTTGTTGGAAAAGGTAAATGGTAGATATGCCCTTATGTCTTGGTTTTGCTTGCTGGATGGATGGTTTGCAATATTTCATCATGACTTTGAGCTTTTTTATATTATGGATTTTTCTGAATTTACATGTGATGATCAGTGCAAAAGAGAAGGTTTTCTACAACGAATTAAAGATCAAGAAGGTGAAGGATGTAATATATATGGGTTCTTGGAAGTTAATAAGGTGGCTGGAAATTTCCACTTTGCACCTGGCAAAAGTTTTCACCAAGCTGGTGTTCATGTGCACGATCTGTTAGCTTTTCAGAAGGATACTTTTAATGTAAGATAAATCTTGGTTCCTTAAGTTCCTTCCCGTCATAGATGTATAATATGTAACATTAGCATTGTAATGTGTGTTTGTAATCTGCTTTCCTTTTTCTCTTATGTTATGTTGAAGCTATTTCTCTTAAATAAATAATTATGTGATGTGATACAGATAAGTCACAAGATCAATAGATTAACTTTTGGAGAATATTTCCCTGGTGTTGTGAATCCTCTTGACCGGTATTTTTTCATTCTCATCTAACACGCATTCAGTGTGCTGCGTGGTTTTTTGCTATATCACATATCTTGGCACATCTTTTTTATTTCTTATTGCTTTAACTTACAGTGTGCAATGGACACAAGAATCACGAAGTGGGATGTATCAATATTTTATCAAGGTTAGTATTCTCCACTAATTGTAGCTAAAGCATTCTCTCCAAATTGTCACCGTACGTGTCTTTTCTTTTCCTTCTTCCTTTATTCTTTCAAAAGGAAAAAGTCACCGTATATTTAAGTTCTTGATGTTCTTTTTTTGGAACCTTTGCAAATTAGTGGTTTAGTAACCAAAGTGAGTTGAGGCAGTGTTTTTAAAGGCTCAAGGCGCACGAAGGCGTTGAAGGTCTCTTATTGAAGCAAGGCGCACAGTCTTAGTAAAAAATAGATAAATTAACATAGGCTAATCATTCATTGTATTAAGACAATTTTTTAAAAAAATAAAAAGTAATCAAGACAAATTATAAAATAATTCTCAAAGCCATGAAAGTGCATTATATCACATAGCATTCCAATTTTCAAAGATAAAATAATCCATATTCAACAAAAAAACATAAACACTAACATCCAAAACATAAATATCCAACAAATACTAATATAAGTCTTTAAGTCTTAACATTTCAAAACATCAATATCATAAGCAATGGTAGGTTAGGTCATATTATTTGTAATTTTTTTTTCCTTAACAAAGACAGGAAACAAAACAGACCAACGGTAGCAAAAAAACAAAAGAAGAAAAAAAAAACAGAGAGCAACGAAGAAGGGGAAGGAAATGGTAGGTTAGGTCATATTATTTGTAATTTTTTTTTCCTTAACAAAGACAGGAAAGGAAACAAAACAGACCAACAGTAGCAACAACAACAAAAAAAAAAAGAAGAAAAAAAAAAAAACAGAGCAACGAAGAAGGGGAAGGAGGAGGAGGAGGAGGAGAAGAAGAGAAAGAAGAAGAAATCCCCAGCAGCTGCAGCGATGAAGGAGCAGCAAAAAAAAAAAAAAAAAAAAACAGAGATACGACAGCACCCAGCAAAGAAGAAGAGGAGGAGAAGGAGAAGAAGGAAACAACAGAGAGACACCAGCAAAGAAGAAGCAGCAGCAATGAAGAAGCAACAACAAAAAAAAAAAATTGAATCGAACCAGCACAGCAAAGCAGAAGAAGAAGAAGAAGAAGAAGAAGAAGAAGAAGACTCACCTCAAGCTTTCTTTGATAGATTTTAGGGCTTTGAGGAGTCGACTCATTTGCGTATTGAGTTGTATGTGTTGTAATCGTATGTGGTTGTTGGACCCTTTCAAACTCATATCAGAGCCATTAGATCAGCATCAGGGGAAAGAGAAAAAAATACACGAAGGCACGCTTAGGCGTCACCTTGCGCCTAACCCAAGGCTCGGCCAAGGCGCGCGACTCATCTACCTCGCCTCGCCTTGCCTTGGGTCCCTTCAGTCGCAACAGCTGCACCTTGCGCCTAAGCGCGCCTTTCACAACACTGAGTTCAGGCACTTGATGCTTTCACAAGGATAGGAGAAATTTCAAGGCATGAAGCATGAAAAAAGTAAAAATAAGGGAAAAAGAAAAGCATATGTGAAAAAATGCAGGAGTAATAGAGAAATGTGTTTGTAGGAATATGGATGTAGAAATGCTTAGCAAAGTTCACAGCCATTCCCTATGTCTGTCCATAAGAGTTAGTGCTGTAAACCATCTTGAGCTTAATGAGTAATGTGGAACCTGGTCTTGACTGTCACATTGCCGACTGTCACATTGCCAACGAGCTGTGCTTCAAGTCATCTCGTGCCTTAAATGGTGATTAGTGCAGATTGAGCTTTCCCATGTTCCATTAGATAAGCGCTCGACTAAGCTTGTATTCTGTGAAAGCTTTTGGAAAGGCTTGTAGAAAATGGTATTCATGGGCGTAGTTTCAGTAACCCTGAATGAGCTTGCAGGCCATGTATGGATGATTTTCATTGAGTGATCTGTGTTGAAATTTCCTTCCCATTTTTCTTTCTTATGTTCTATTGTTGTGGATTGGTTTAACACTTAGTACCATCTTCCCTGTTAACAAACACCTCCTTGTTTTTTTATTATTCAAGTGACAAGCTCAGAATGCTGTAAGAAGGGTCTGAGATTGCAATTAAATATTTGTCTTCAGTTGTCCTTCTCAGGATTATAAACACCAAATGAGTTCGTGATGCAAGACTTGGCCAACTGATTGAGCTTGAAGTCTTTTTAGTGACAATGTTAAAATCTGAACTCAAGCACAACTGAGCTGTGCTAGTAAGTGAGCAAAGCTTTTTGTGAGTTGAGCTGATGTAGTATACCTTATCTTGTAGGCTTGCTGCCCAACCAGAGGAGCAACGGGCACAGCAATTTAACATTGAAATAAATAATTACTTATGGCTAAGGAATGATTCATGTACTGCATGTCACCAAAAGAAGAAATGAATAGAATGTTGAAAATTTAAAAGAAAACAAATCTTCCATATCTTATTTTCCAATTTTAGTATCCAGATGATTTGATAGTTGTTATAAGGTGAAGAACGAGTTTAAGCTCAAGGAGGGACTGGAACCAATTAAGCACGGGACGACCTCCATCAGATGTTGCCATCTATAGCTTTTGTCATCTTTTGATTTGGCTATGAATGAAGAAGAGAACGAAAGTAGCTTATCACTTAGATTCAGCTCTTCTGTATATTTACAAAATTATGCTATCTGTTCTACAGGTGGTACCTACTGTATACACGGATGTCAGTGGACGCACTATCCAATCTAATCAGGTTTGATTATCACATAAGAGTAATCATTCAGAGGCTTATGTCTTATTGAACATTGAAATGATGTCACTAGCATTTGTTCCATCGTCCATGCAGTTCTCTGTAACTGAACATTTTAGGGGTGCGGAAGCAGGTCGCCTTCTGTCCCTTCCTGGAGTTTTCTTCTTTTATGACCTTTCGCCTATCAAGGTGGGTTCCCTGGCCATTGGTTACATAAGCAGGTTCCATGTCTTAATAACTCAGTGTTGAAATGCTGATGATGCTGTTGACGGATTAGATTTCCCAGTATGATGTATTTTAGTTCATTATGTTTAAGCACTTACTGATGTGAAATGCTTGAAATTTACCCAATAAGGCTTTTCCTTTTTCTTCTTTTTTTTCTTGGGGGATGGGAATGAGATACAAATACTATATAGATGCATAATTACACATTAATTATTTTTGTGATTCATGGTACAGGTGACTTTCACTGAGGGACACGTTTCATTTTTACACTTCCTAACAAATGTCTGTGCTATAATTGGAGGTAACATCATCTCTCTCTCTCTCTCTCTCTCTCCCTCCAAACAAATATATATAGTAATGACACACTGTTATTGCATGCGGGGTTTATATATTTTACGTTACTTTTTCACTTGCATTGCTTGTCTAAGAAGCATGGACATGTGACACGGGCATGGACATGACGATACAAAAATTTTCCAAAAGTATAGGACATGGCACGTAAGGACATGTGCAAAATACATAATTTTATATATGTTTATTATGTCATATATAAGGATAAATAATTGAAAAAATTACCAATAAGTCCTAATAGTTGAACTTAATTCCCATTAAAAGTCCTGTTGAAATGTATTCATAGTAAAATCATTGCTAAAAATAAAGTTTTGTGATATTTTTTTTCTTATGTTGCAAAAATTCACAATTAGCGACTTTTTGTCATGATTTTTATAAATTGTCATTAAAACTTACAATTAGTGATGTATTTTTGTAACGAATTTTTTAAACTGTCGTTGAAAGTTGAAAATTACTTTTTTTTGTGATGATTTTTTAAAATTGTCGCTAAAACTTATAATTAGTGATGATTTTTGTGACAAAATTTTCAAACTATTGCTAAAAATTAATAATTAATGGTGTTTTTTAATAGTGTTTGATGAAAAATGCCATTAATTATCATAGGACTTATTGGACAATAAATTCACTTATTAGGACCTACATGTAAGTTCTCCTAAATAATTATTTTTTGCCATATATATAAATATCTATCCAAATGTAATAATTTTTTTAGTCTAAAGGAGGGAAATTAGTATAAATTTATATATATATATATATATTGTTATACGAGAGGGAGATTAATGATCTGCATCGGTAGATGAGATTTAGGCTGCACAAAGTTTTGCTGCATGATTTGGGCGAGCAAGTGTTGGGCCAAGGATCTGTGGCCCAGTTTGGAAAGAAGTTGCTCGGTTAAGGCAACGCTTGGTTGGGCCGAGCTACATGTTTAGCGAGGCGGTTATCAAGTTGTTACCTAAGACCCGGAAGGCGTGGTCACCGAGGTACTGTTGCTTTCGGGCAGAAGGCCGACACGCTTAAGCACGAGCTGTTTAGAGCTCGGCTTTGCCGAGATGTTGCCTAGCCCGGTCCTCATTAAGCTTAACTAGCAGGACATGAAGCACAGCGCGGCCATTGGCGGACAAGATGGTGCAGCTCGGCTGCCGAGCTCCCAGTAGAGTGAGCGGGCAATTGAGATTAGGTGATGCTTAGCAGGATTTGTGCTGACGGATGAGATAGCAGAGCCACGTGCTGAGAGATCATTGGGAGCAGGTTTGGGACGCAGAAGGGTATATAAGCATGTCTGCCCCCCCCATACGTGACAGACGAACATTCTGTAAGACACTCTTACACTCAAACACCCTCTCTCTCTCTCTATCCCAAGGTGTGTGCTGACTTGATCGTCGGAGGGGTTTTCCGGCCGCACACCGCCGGGTAGCTCACCGCCGTTGTGCTTTCAGGTGATCGGACATCGACGGAGCTTGGAAGAAAGGAGTACGGGTTTGCCGGAATATCTGCTCCCCGTACAATTGGCGTCGCCTGTGGAAAGCTGACAGATAAAACCTTGTCTTCCGAAGCTCATCTGATCGCCTTTTATGGCGAACAACGAGGAGATTCAAGTGTCCGCCATCGACGGAGTCACTCCGGACTCGGGCAGACGTAGAGAGGGACCTCCCACCATCTCTCCAATGGGGGACCTGGAGACATTCCCAGGAGGACAGGCAAGAGACGCGCGGGATAAGCGCGGGAGGAGTTATGGTCATTCACGGAGTCCAGAAGGTCATCGGCGGCAGAGAGACTCACACGCCAGACGTCTGAAAAGCAAGTTGAAGGACCAGGACGCCATCATCCGGCGAATGGCGGCAGATATGGAGGAGTTGAAGCGGCATGTCAGAGGGAAGGGTGTAGCTAGAGTGGACGACCACAGTGAGCGCACCCAACCCCGCCGTTCAGGTAGTCAGAGTCAGCGACACACTCCATCCATCTCCATTACCAGAAGTTACCAGGTTGGTGATTCCGATGTGCGCGTAGAGAAGTCCAGCGCGCAAGATAGTACTTACCAGCCCTCGTGTCCGGCGACGACGTCAAGGTATACCTATTCCGCTCGATCAGAAGATTTGCGGGCAGTCCTGAAGAAACGGGCTCGCCAGCGGGAGGCTCAGAGGATACCAGCGTTCCAGCGGTTATCCTACGGGGTTCACGCCAGCGAGGAGGTCGGAATGCCTCCACCCTGCCAAGCAGCGTCACTTCTGGTGGATTCTGACTTGGCAAGGTTGAGCGCCACCCCTTTCTCCCTGGAAATCGAAACAACACCTCTGCCGTCGGGCTTCCACCAGCCAAAGTTCACATTGTACGACGGGAAGACCGATCCTTACATGCATGTAAGTCATTTCCGACAGGTCATGGTCGGCAATAGACAGAATGATGCTCTTATGTGCCTTATCTTTCCGTCAAGTTTGGGCGAACTGGGCTTGAAATGGTTTGAGAGGTTGTCGGAGGGGAGTATAGAGAGGTGGCATCAGTTGGCCGAAGCCTTTGTGATGCGCTTCAAAACCAACACCAAGACACCAAAGGAAGTGGATCACCTGCTGAGTGTCAAGATGGAACCGTGCGACACATTGAAGGTGTACAACTTCAGATATTGGGAGACCTTCAACGAGATCTTGGATTGCCCGGTCAACTTTGCTTTCACTCAGTACAAGCGTGGTCTCCCGGTCAGACATAGACTGCGGGACTCGCTCACCATGCATCAGCCGATGTCCATGGGCCAGCTTATGCAGCGCATCAATGAGCACATCCGAGTTGAGGATGATGCATCAACTTCTGCGGTGAAGGCAACCCCAGAGTAACAGCATAAGAAGACAAAGAGTAAAGTGCACGCAGTTGGGCAAGAGTCCAGCCGCTCAAGTGACCGAGCAGAGGAATCAGATCGTGGCTCGAACCGTAAGAACCGGGGTAGAGGACGTCGGAATGACCGGGATGACTACCCCTAAGATGATGTAGCGGATGCAAACAGAAGGTTGAAGGCAAGGACTGGCATAAATACGGTTTTCAAGATTCCAATCTATCGCATACTTAGTGAAGTCCGAGACGAAGAGTATGTCCGGTTTCCTGCCAAGTTAGGCGATGGACAGAAGGGCTACAATCCGCAATATCGTTGCACGTTCCACCAGGAGAGAGGCCACCGGACTGAGGATTGTTTGCCGTTGAGGCAACACTTGGAAGAGCTAGTTGCGGCCGGGTACCTAGACCTTTACATTGATGGGGGCGTCAAGGCAAATCAGGCTCTGGTTGATCCCAGGGGATAGGATGACCGAGATGCGCCACCACAAGGAGTTATCAATGTCATCCACGGCATAGTAGAACCGGAGCGAGTTTGCGAACTCTGGGGTATGATCAAGAAGGCAGAACATATGAGGGAGGTTTTGTCGGTACAGCTTGCCATCAAGAGGGGGAAGACCGAAGAGAAAGATGTGATTAGTTTGACCTCAAGGGATCTAGAGCGTATCCAGACGCCGCACAACGATGCCCTAGTAGTGACACTCCGCGTCAAGGAATTTGATGTCAAACGGATCTTGATCGATTAGGGAAGCTCGGTCGAGATCATGTATTATGACGCGTTCAAGCAGCTCAAATTCCGGGAGACAGACTTGGCTCCGGCAACTTCGCCACTGGTTGGTTTCAACTCGCAGCCGGAGTGGCCTTTGGAAAAGATTATCCTGCCGGTCAAAGCGGGATCCGTGGTCAAGCAAGTGGAGTTCTGGGTGTTACAAGTTCCTTCTACTTATAACCTAATCCTTGGAAGGGGATGGCTTCACGTTATACAAGCCGTAGCGTCGACCTACCATCAGGTGATGAGATTCCCCTCGGCTATAGGGGCAATCGAGGAGATTTGGGGAGATCAACTTATGTCCAAACAGTGCTTCATGGCAGTGAATGGGAGCCGGGCAACCAAAGGCTTCGTTCAAATGATAGAAGGACCGGAAGACCAGGGAGTTCTTGACGATGTGGGCACCAAGGCAGAGGACAAAGCTGTTGAGGAATTGGTTGAGGTGCGAGTTGATATGGAGCGGCCGGATAAGTTCTTCTTGCTCGGTTCAAATTTCACATTTCAATGAAAAGAACCGAGATGGTAGAGTTTTTGATGGCCAACATCGAAGTCTTCGCATGGTCGCCTTACGACATGCTCGGCCTCGATTCAAGTTTTATCTGCCATCACCTCAATGTCTTCCCCGGAGCAAAGCCAGTAATTCAGCGAACAAGGAGATCGGCGCTGCATTGCATCACACTGAGGTAGTTGCAGAGGAAGTGAAAAACTTGCTCGAGGCACGAGCAATTCAGGAAGTGCACTACTCTCGGTGGATTTCCAACACAGTAGAGGTGCCCAAGAAGAATGGGAAGTGGCGAGTTTGTGTCGATTACAAGACAGTCAACTGAGTTTGTCCGAAGGATAGCTTCCTTTTGCCCCGTATTGACCAGCTTGTGGACTTGACGGCTAGACATAATCGGCTTAGCTTCTTGGATGCCTATCGCGGTTACCACCAGATTGCCATGCATGGGCCCGACCGAGAGATTACTTTCTTCACGACTCCAAGGGGACTCTTCTGCTACCGAGTCATGCCTTTTGGTTTGAAGAACGCCGGGGAAACTTTTCAGAGGATGGTGACCAAGATGTTTGCTCCTTTGCTTGGGCGGACAATAGAGGCCTACATTGATGATATGGTGGTCAAAAGCCGGCACGCCAGAGACCACCTGTCTGACTTGGCCGAAATATTTGCCATTCTCAAAAAACACAGGCTGCGCCTGAATGCGTCCAAGTGTGCCTTTGGTGTGGGGTCCAGAAAATTTTTGGGGTTCCTAGTCACAAACCGAGGCATCGAAGCAAACCCTACTCAGATAAGAGCCGTGCAAGAGTTGAACCAATCGGCTTAAGGACGGCAAAGATCTCGCCGGATGGCCGCCGCTTAATCGATTTATAAGGCGGTCATCAGATCGCTGCCGCCCTTTCTTCCAGGCATTGAAGTCAAAGTTCTCGTGGGACGAAGAGTATGACCGAGCTTTGGCCGAGCTCAAGGAATATCTGTCTTCTCCGCCACTATTGGTTACACCTAAGACAGGCAAGGAACTCTATCTCTACCTTGCCGTCTCGCAACATGCGCCGGGCAAGGTTAGTCCGCGTCTGGCGAATTAAGCACCTCTCAATCTTCTACGTCAGTAAAACCTTGCTGCCAGCAGAGACGAGGTACCTGCCGTTGGAGAAGCTTGCGTTGGCATTGATGATGGCTTCAAGGAAGTTGGCGCACTGTTTCCACGCCCATACCATTATCGTACTGACCGAGTTTCCTCTTAAGGCTTTGTTTGAACGGGCGGACTTCTCTGGTCGAATTCTCAAGTGGGTGATCGAATTGGGACAATTTGATGTGAAGTTCCAGCCGCGCACAGCCATCAAGGCCCAAGCTTTAGCCGATTTCGTTGCAGAATTCTCACCTAGAGCTCATTCGGTATGCCCGGTCGATATTACCGCGGTAGATGAAGAGAATGCAAGCCTGACCGAGATACAACTCGGTGGAGTTGGCGTCGCGGAATTTGCGCGCCCCACCGACGCGCCCTTAATTTGTACAATTCCACCGATCAGGACGCGACGAGTTCGGGTATTGTTGCCCAACCCACTCCGTCCGGTGCCGCATCACCAAGGGGGGAAGTAATGGAACTACTCAAGACGGAGATCGCAAAGATAATCTCAAGAACTCCGGTGATTCGTCTACGGACTTGTGCATCGCAAATCAACTTGCTGAGTCCGGTGCCGAATCACCAAGGGGGGCTGCGGTGGAACCAGTCAGTACTGAACTTGAAACCGGAAAGCCGAGCGACCGTGGTCCCATCACCTTTCGAAGTTCTCAAGACCCTTCGGACTGTTGGAAACTCTTTGTGGGGGAGATGTGGAAACTTTTTGTTGATGGAGCATCGAATTGTCACGGTGCCGGGCCAGGTATCGTTCTTATCTCACCGGATGGCCTCACCATTGAACATTCAATCACCCTCGGCTTCCCAGCATCTAACAACGAGGCTGAGTACAAGGCACTTTTGGCCGAACTCAAGAGCGCTCTTCAGATGAAGGTTTCCTAGCTAATGGTGTACAGTGATTCCCAGCTTGTGGTTAACCAGGTCTCTGGGATTTATGAAGCAAAGGATGACAGAATGGCTAAGTACCAAGCTTTGGTCAGGAAACACATCAAGCAGTTTCAGGCAATCAGAGTCCAACAGATCGGCCGTGAAGAAAACAGCCGAGCAGATGAGCTGGCCGGCCTCGCTTCATTGGTAGATAGTATGTCTTCTAACCTCCTGTTGATCGAATTTCTTCCACGGCCAAGCATTGAAGAAGCCGGGCAGACGGATGTACTCACAACAAGACTAGGTCCTTCCCGGATGGACCCCATAATCTGCTTTCGAGATCGGACTCTGCCAACCGACAAGAAAGAAGCGCACAAAGTTCGGGTGAAGTCAGAGCGGTTTTGGCTCTCTCCATCTGGCGCGTTGTATAAAAAGTCTTTCACCGGTCCTTATCTGAAGTGCGTGCACCCGAGTAGTGTGGAGGCCTTCTTGTACGAAATTCACGAAGGCATCTGTGGCAGCTATATAGGGGGCAGATCCTTGGCCTACCGAGCTATTTCGCAAGGATACTAGTGGCCGTGCATGCAGGCCGACGCACAAAAATATGTCCGTAAGTGCGAAAAATGCCAGAAATTCGCCCATCAGATCTATCAGCCCGTTAGGGAACTTCTTTTCCTCACCAGTCCTTGGCCCTTTGCCATGTGGGGGCTAGATATAGTGGGGCCACTCCCAACAGCACCGGGCAACCGAAAATTCTTCATTGCGGCCACAGATTACTTCACGAAATGGGTTGAAGCTGAGCCCTTGGCAACAATCAAAGAGAAAGACGTGAAGCGGTTTGTCTAGCAGAATGTGGTCACACGCTTTGGCGTTCCCAAGATTTTGATCTCTGATAACGGCACCCAGTTTGACGGTCGCTTATTCAGAGGATTTTGTGAAGATCTGAAGATTGAATTCTCTGACTCCACTCGGCCACACCGGTCAATGGTCAAGCCGAGGCATCTAACAAGACTATTCTTGATGGGTTGAAGAAACGGCTGGAGAAGGCCAAGGGAAAATGGGCTGAGGAATTACCCAGCGTCCTTTGGGCATACCGAACAACCCCGCGGCGATCTACCGGGGAAACTCCATTTGCTTTGGCTTATGGCATAGAGGCGGTCATACCTTTGGAAGTTGGCATGCCCACCCTAAGAAGTGAGGGTTTTGAACCCGGGCTGAACGCCGAGGCCATCGCCCTGGAACTGGACCTAGTGGAAGAGCGTCGGGAGAAGGCCCTCATCCACGTGGCCGCCTACCAACAAGAGCTCGCAAAGAAGTACAACAAAACGGTGCACCCCAGACCGTTTAAAGTTGGTGATTGGGTTTTGAGGAAAGTTATGGGCAACACCCTGGTGCCAGGTGAAGGCAAACTAGGGGCAAATTGGGAAGGACCCTACAAGATCACCGGTCTGGTGGGCAAGGGGGCATATCACTTAGAGGATCTGGAGGGAAGAGTAATACCCCGGCCATGGAATGCGGTCAACCTCAAACTGTATTATTTCTAGCTTTAGCTTTCTTTTTTGTGCAAAGGAATTTTTTGGCTTGCACTTCAGAATGTAATTCTTTTTGTCAATATATAGAAGTGACTTTACTTTCGCATTCAGATTGTTGTACAAACCGAGATGATTTATTTCGGTTAAAAGAGTTGGTGTTTTGTCCAACTTAGGCAATCTCAACCGAGGTGATTTGTTCCGGTTGAAAGAGTTGGTGTTTTGTCCAACTTTGGCAATTTCAACCGAGATGATTTGTTCCGGTTGAAAGAGTTGGTGTTTTGTCCAACTTTGGCAATCACAACCGAGATGCTATACTCTGGTTGGGAAAGTTGATGTTTCGATCACCTTAGTTATGTCCAGCCGAGATAATTTACCCCGGTTGTAAGAGTTGGTGACTTATTCAACTTAGGAACCCCAACCGAGATGGGTATTCTAGTTGAAGAAGTGGTGAGTTGTTCAACTTTGCTGTCTAGACCGAGATAGGTATTCCGGTCAAAGCCTGTTGGTGATATGTTCCATTTTGTGATTTATACCGAGATATTTTGCTGAAAATGAAATTGATGACAACCGTGCAAACACTTGTTGAAATCAGAACTTTTCATTGATAAAAAGTGTACAAAAGATGGGGAACTTAGCCCGGTTACATCAGAAAAGCAAAAAGAGAAAAAAGAAAACTAAACCAAGGGGGAAAGGTTGGTGAACTCGTCCTCGGTGGCCTCTATGTTGATGGTTGGACTTTTGTCTTGGACACTAGGCTCATCACGGCCGGGCTGCTCCTGCACTTCATTGTCATCTCCCTCGGTATCTGTCTCGGCCTCTCCTTCTTCAAGCCCTTCCTCGACCTTAGCCTGCAACGCGCTGAAGACGTCGTTGGCGTATGGCACAAGGTAGGTCGGTAGGAAAGTAAGAGGCGGAATGGCAAATACGTCGGTCTCAGAGCCTTGACCGAGATGCTCGCAGGCAGATTTCCAGCACGCTTTGAAGTATATGTCTTGAGTTGCAAAGACCTGCTTTTTGTAGTTTTCCTCGGCCTCAAAGAAGTCGGCGTTGTTGGCAGCTCGACAGTCTTTCTTCCTTGACTTCTTCAAAGCATCAAGCTCGGTCTGGAGGTCATCCTGTTTTTTCTCGGCCGTTTCGAGCTGACCGAGTAGTCTGTTGTTGTCAGCATTAGCCATCTCAAGTGAAGACTTTGCCCGGCCAAGCTCGGCTTGGAGGCTCTGGACTTGGCTGGCTGTGTCATTTGCCTTTTGCCTAAGTCTATGAATGCGCTCCATTACCAGGTGCTGCTTCTGAATGGCCTGCAAGAAGCGAATTTGATTAGTGAAGGAACCGGACAAACACTTGTGAAAATTTCAGAGGCAGATTGAGACTTACCCTGGCCATGGACTTAACTGATGACTTCACCAACCGAAAGTGTCGAACGCGGGTTGCCGCCACCACGCCGCCGGTAGTAAAAGTGTCTTGAAAGATCATAGCGAGCAAGTGCTCTTTATCACCTTGATCGGGTCCGAGTCGGATGTCTTGTCCCGGTGTTTCACCGCGGTCGCCAGATCAAGATCGGGTTAACCGTGGCGCTTGGTTGCTTGGCTTCGGCCACCAAATTCGCAGACGGATTCATGAGCTCTTTTACCAATTTCCGGCGTGGAGGGTTCTTGCTAGATCGCCGCGGCTTGAGAAGCCGACCACTACGCGCCGCTTGATTGACTAGCGCAGGCGCGGTGATTATGCTCAGATCTCTACCAAGTGGCGGAGCGGTGTTTTTGATTCGGCTTGCCATCTCTTGTTCTTCCGTCACCGGATTAGTGGACGACCGCAAAGTTGATCTCGAGAAGGTGATGGAGCACGAGAAAGTTCAGAACTTTACTCCTGGGAGCCGAGTATCTGATGTTGGAGTGTAGCCGAGCAACCGTTGCAATCTCTTGGCCGTGGTAGCGAGCGCGGTTCTCGATGGCTTTACGCTGGGATATTGATAGTTGGCTTGCAAGGCTTGAATTGTCGCAAAAGAAACAAGGAAAATGGTTATACGTAATGATAAAGAAAGTGGGCAAACCGAGCAAATAAGCGCGCTTACATGTGGAGCCGGTTCTTGCTTATGATCCACCGCATCATGGGCCGTCGTGAATTGCCAGACACCCAGAAGAAATCGTCATCATGCAAGTCCTTGTCTGGTGTGCCAGTCACAATCTTTTCTCTGCCCGGCCTAATTTTAAGATAGTAGGCGAGGCCATCGCCGGTGTGCCCTAAGGTGTATTGGCGCAGAATTTCGGCTAACTCTAGGCTTATGCCTAGCCGGTTGTTTAATTCATACACATCGTTTATTATTCGGTAGGTGTTGGTGGACACTTGTGTGGGCGCAAGTTTTGTCCGGCGCAGGAACTCGGTTATCAGAGGGTTGACCGGGAAGCGGAGGACTCCTTCTATGATTGACAGCACGGTGAAGGGGCATTGGTCTAGTCTGCCCCAAGGTGTTGTCTTTTCTTCTGCTAGTTCAAGATGGATGTCGGCCGATGCCAGACTTCTCTCGAATGCAACAACATGTCGGAGTGTCCACCAGGAAGCGGAATTTCCCCATTTGTGGCTGGCCTAGGATAGCTCGGCTGAGGGGTTTGGCACTGTGGTAATTGGTTGTTGCTCGGTCTTGAGAGCCTCAGGAATTGACAGTGGTCCCCTTGGACTCTGCAGGAAAAGGATGGCAAGTGTAAGTGTGAGCGCGGTCGCGCGAAGTGAGCTTGACTTTAGCTCGGTCGTTAAGAGTGCCAAACCACCTCGGTCGTCTAAACTAACTAAGGAGCTCGGTCGCCCAAGCGAACCAGATGTTAGCCCGGTTAAGCGACCAATTCCTTTTGCTATCTCGGTTTTAGCTGGGGTTGAGACAAACATGTTATTTGCTCGGTTAGAATTGTTTTTTGGATCAAATGAAGACCAGGAGCCCGGTCCGCCCCAGTTCTTCAGGAAAAATGAAGAACACCATTAACAATGGAGGGTTTGGGATGGTTTTAGATGCCCAAGTCCTAAAAGCTACGTTTTCATGCCGTAATGTGTGAAATATCAAAGAAAATGACAATAAAAGAGGAGTTGAAGGGCTTACCAATGTAGGGCAGTTTGTTCTTCTTCTTCGAGCGCGAGTTCAGGAACGGCAAAGGAAAGGCAAGAGCCCTGGATTGCTTGGAATGGCAATGAGTCAGTAAGAGTGAAAAGAAGATGAGAGGGGGATGTTTATAGAGGTGGTGAGGCCGCCCAAATTCAAATTTGAGGGGACGGCGGGGTTGGCTGCCCGATGACCAATACAGGAGTGACACGTGTCCCCATTAATGCAAAGATCGAGTTGAAGCAGGAAGGTCGACGAGGCGCATTTAATCGAGGAGTAAACCGGGCTGGTCTTGAAGACAGGAATGCCAATCGAGAAGTTGAATGGGGCAAGTTCAAGCCAGAATGATAACCTACCGACGCCATTCTCAGAAACCGCGACCGAGGAAAAGATTATCCCTGCCGCTTTAGGTAATCCCACCACGCCGGCGACGGAATTAAGGGCAATTGAGAGGAGATTAATGATCCGCATCGGGACAGATTTAGGCTGACATAGTTTTGCTTTACGATTTGGGTCGGCAAGTGTCAGCCAAGGATGTGGGCCCGCTTGGAAAGAAGTTGCTCGGTTAAGGCAACGCTTGGTTGGGCCGAGCTACATGTTCATGGAGACGGCTGGCCAAGTTAAGTGACCGGCGCCCGGAAAGGCGTGGTCAGCCGAGGTACCTGTTTGCTCGGCAGGAAGGCCGACCACAGTTAAGCACGAGCTGTTCTGAGCTCGGCTTTGTCGAGATGTTGCCTAGCCCGGTCCTCATTAAGCTTAGCTAGTGGAGTGCTTGGACATGAAGCACAGCGCGGCCGTTGGCGGACAAGATGGTGCAGCTCGGCTGCCGAGCTCCCAGTAGAGTGAGCGGGCAGTTGAGATTAGGTGATGCTCAGCAGGATTTGTGCTGACGGATGGGATAGCAGAGCCACGTGCTGAGAGATCATTAGGAGCAGGTTTGGGACGCAGAAGGGTATATAAGCATGTCTGCGCCCCCCATACGCGACAGACGAACATTCTGTAAGACACTCTTACACTCAAACACCCTCTCTCTCTATCCCAAGGTGTGTACTGACTTGATCGTCGGAGGGGTTTTTCGGCCGCACACCGCCGGGTAGCTCACCGCCGTTGTGCTTTCAGGTGATCGGACATCGACGGAGCTTGGAAGAAAGGAGTACGGGCTTGCCGGAATAGCTGCTCCTCGTACATTATATCATTGAATTGCAAGTCATTTTATTCAAACTTGAAATGTGTTTCATCTATAGTGTTAGGAAGTGATCAATGAGTATCGTGTTGATGTCGGACACAACATATTACCTTCTTAGTTGGTTATTCTAGGGTGAGTGTTTTTTCTCAGTTTTTTAAATGGATGAAGTATATGCTATTCCTTTCATTTGTGAATTTAAAAATCTTATCATATGTTGCTGCATAATTGGAACCAAATGTTTCCTTTTCATTTTTTTATGGGTTGGGGGCTAAGTTGCAATAAAAGATGTCTGTTGGGGTGGTGACTACAATTAGATCACATATGAAACTAGGTTTTGAATCTTTATCTATTTGCCTTATTCATGGATAAATTAATTAAACACATTTAGGATGATGTCCCATAGGTATGTTGTTCGTAGATGGTATTGTTCTAGTGGATAAAATAAAACTAAGGAAAGAATTATCACTAAATTAGAATTTTTGAAAAAAGCAACTAAGTCAAAAGGGTTTAAAATTAGTAAAAATAAAAATGAACAGATACAATGTAACTTTAGTGAGAGATTGAAAACCAAAAGATAACAAAGAGTGAAGTCAATGTGATCCATAAAATTGAAAGAGGTTGGCTCAAGTGGAAGAGTGCATTTGACATATTATGTGATTGACGACAAATATCAAAAAAATTAAAAGAAATTTTTTGTAGAATATAAGGCCAGCAATGTTTTACAATAAAGATAAAATTAGACTAGGAAATTAGGAATGATGAAATTAGAAATGAATATATTCGGAGTTGGTGGAGTTGTTAGGAGTAACACCATTGAAGATAAGAGAGAACAAGCTAATATAGCTAAAAAGTCAGTAAAGAAGTTAAAGAGCCAAAAGGATATCAACTCATACAAAAAAGTAAGATTTCTGCCATTTCACTCAACTTTTTGCATGTTCTTTTGTAAAAAGTCAACAAATTCTTCTCAAACATATTTGGATTTTTTCACCTCATATTTTAGCTAAAAAGCCACTGAAAAAGCCACTTCCCAAACGGGCCATAAAAAAAGCCAAAAAGCCATACAAGAAAGTCACAGATTTCTTCCCATTTTCTCTATTTTTTGTACGTTTTTCCGTAAAAAAGTTAAAAAGTCATTCCCAAACACTTGAGTTTTTTTCACCTCATATTTTAGCTAAGAAGCCACTTCCCAAACCAACCCCAAGTAGAATGGCGGAAAAAGATTTATGTAGCCTACTCCACTTGATTGAGACACAAAGCTAAGTTTGGTTTGGGGCTAGGTATGCTTGTTGGTTGCTCATGCTCTTTCATTCTCTTTACTTGCTTGTGAGTAAAAAATGCATGGTTTTACTAGCACCAGGAATCTTCTAAGGAGTGAGACACAGCAGCCCAAGCCCAAGCCCAAGCATGTCTTCTGAGTGATGGCACCTAGCTATGAAATCCTAGATATGAATGTATATGTATTTCATGTTGACTTAAAGAAATTAAATGTGTTTCTTCAGAGTTCAAAGGCTCATGCTATGCGTGTCTGATATTCTTCCTCGTGTTTGCATTTAGATACATGAATGCTTATTCTGGCTACTGTGTTCAGGTGTTTTCACTGTTTCTGGGATATTAGATTCCTTCATATATCATGGTCAAAGGGCAATCAAGAAGAAGATGGAGCTCGGTAAATTTAGTTGAGGATGAATCCATTCAGCATGTGTTGCTGCTGTACGTGTAATTCTGGTTGGTAAACCCAGCAAAATGATTTGCCAGAAAGAAACAATTTCAAAGAAGGGAAAGTTGGAAACGGACTCTTCCTGCGGGGTTGGCGGGCTGCTTTTGACGCATCTAAGGTTTTTTCATGATCTGTTTATTCAATGAATTAGACTAACTTTGCTGATATGTTTATGTATTTTAGACTTGCCCAACAGTGCACACAGTTTTCTCAGTCATAATATGTATTTTCAATATTGATATGGATGGATATATGTTTGAAAGATTCTTAGAAATGTGAAAAAGAGAGAAACCAGGGAATTTCTAGTTCAAAAACCAAGAAATTTTTCTTCTCTTTGCATGTATTTTGCAGCCCTCCTTGTCCCTGTAGAAAGAATGTCTTAGAAATGGTAGAGCTACCAGAGTTCACTTTAGGCTGTGTTAATATCTAATTTTCTATTCAAATTCATGATTTAAACACAGCCTAAAAAGATTTACTTAGGTCTGAGATCCTTTTTTCTGAAATAAAAAAATTGGTCCTGCCCAAAATCTTTTGAGATGCTTGTTTGGTTATATTTTCATATTCTAGTTGTCTTTTATTTCTCAGAAAACTTTTTGGTGACCTGTTTTTAAATTTTTTTTTAATACAAATCACATTTTAGAAAACATTAAAAAAGTTATTTTGAATTTTGAAAAATATTTTTGTCCAAAAATGGAGACGATGGGTGTTCTGAATATTTGGATAAATTACATTTTGCCCTTTTAAAGCTTCATCTATGTCTCACTTTGGCCCTTTAAGTTTAATTTTTTTCGCTTTGGTTCTTCATGTTTGCAAGCTTTTCCACTGTGGTCGTTTAAGTTTAATTTTTTTCACTTTGACTCTTCATATTTGTAATTCATCCCACTTTGACCCTTTATATTTGCAATCTTTCTCACTTTATTTTTAGACTAAGTTCCATTCAAAAAATTAACAGAATTTGCCACATCATTAACCCATCAGCTGCATCCATAATGTAAAAAATTTATTAAAAATGCAAAAGATAAAAAATAAACAAAAAAATCGAATTTTTTGTCTTAAGTGATTTTTTTTTTTCAAATTTATTCATAAACATTATTACATTATACATGCATTTAGATTAGATGCAACTAAAAAAATAAGAATAAATTTAACTAAAAAAAGAAAAAAATTTATTAAAGACGAAAAAATAAAAATATATTGATTCAAACACATGTATTATCAATTTTGAAATGAAAAATTTACTATCATTTTTTTCAATGTTTAGTGAACTTTATCTTTTTTAAGTTAAATTTGTTTTTATTTTTCTTGCTGCATCTAATCTAGATGTATTTATAATGTAATAATGTTTATGAATAAATTTGGGAAAAAAAAAATTCACTAATGAAATGTCAATTTTTTTTTGTTTTTTATTTTTTATTTTTTGCATCTTTAATAAATTTTTTACATCACATATAGAGTTGATGTGTTAGTGATATGACAAATTTTGTTATTTTTTTAGATGAAAGTTAGTTTAGGAGTAAAGTGAGAACATAAAAGGCTAAAATGAAAAAAATCAAACCTGAAAGGCAAAGTGCAAAGTTTAATTCACCCTGAATATTTCACTGTATTAGTTTTCAAAAGTATGTAAAACGAACGGGAACACAACCAAACTTGGTATTTCAGCTTTTAGCTTTCGTTTAAAATATAGCAATGCTATGGACATCTATATACTTCTACACAAGTTGTGTTTTGTTGGCAACTAGTAAAAATCAACACAAATGTTAAAAGTCACACTAATTGAAGAAAATGATGCGGCATGAGGAAGGCTGTAAATGAATAGGACCACTACTGAACAGACTCGAGTTCGGTTTAGTAAAATCTTGTTTGAACTTGATCTATTAAATTTTTATTACATTTGATTTTAAACTTATTAAAATCTTAATAAATAAATTCAAGCATATTAAAACTTGATTTGTTAGCTCAGCTTGTTTAATAGTCATTTAAATAATAAAATAAATATATTATTTATATATTAAATAATATAAAAATATGTATAAATAATAGGAAAACATGTTATTTATAAATTTAAATAATAACTAATTATAGATAATATATTTATATAATAGTGGCGGTAGATATTATTATTTTGGTAAGATGTTGAATTTTCTTTTAGTATGTTTATATATATTATATAATTATATAATTAAAGTTTCAATTATAAGTTTAGTCTCATATTAAGTATGAATTTATAATTTTTTTAATTTTTTAAGACTTATGAACAGATTCAATCTTGACTCAAGTTTAAATTTATTAAAATTTTAATAAACAAATTCAAACATAAACTTATCTCGACTCGACTCGACTCGACTCATTTCTAATCAGTTATCTTCATACTGTCATATAATTTTTTAGCTCTTCCCCTGACTTTTTAATTGAAAAATACCCCCACTTGCCTACTTTTTCTTCTTTTTTTTTCGTTCACTCTTTATGAAGAGGAGCCTATCAATATATAATAGCAATAGGGTCATCATAAGAGCTTCCATTGAACACATCTTTTGTTTCTTATTGGTTGTTTGTGAAGAAAAATGGTGAAAAAAGAGGGAATTAAACAAACACACACAGTAGGAAGTTTGTTTTTTTATATTATTTTTTTCTTGAAAGCAACATGCACATCCGAAATATGAAATGAAAAGAGGTGGAAGGAAGCTTTGAAAGCAATGTGATTC
Organism: Camellia lanceoleosa; assembly: GCA_025200525.1. Classification (NCBI taxonomy): domain Eukaryota; kingdom Viridiplantae; phylum Streptophyta; class Magnoliopsida; order Ericales; family Theaceae; genus Camellia; species Camellia lanceoleosa. Next base: position 164,656,025 of record CM045761.1, on the reverse strand, counting down.
CGTATGGCCCAAGGTAAGCTTCACTCTCTCTCTCTCTCTCTCTCTGTGCCAATATGAAATCACATCTCATCTTTAGCTATGTTGAGAAAGAAGAAAGCAAAATGAGAATAAAGTGTCTGTCTATGCGCTTGCTTTGGTAAAGTTTGAAGGATAAAAAAAAATGCTTGGTTTTCCTTTTTTTTGTCTGATGACAAAGAAGCTACAAGATGGATATCCAAATAACCCACATTATGAATTTGATCTCATCATGTGTCTGTTTATCAATTCTGAATAGACTATTCCAGAGCTAAATTCTTTAATTGGTTTTCATTGAAACAAAAATAAAAAACTAAGGGGTTGTTTGGGGTATCTTAAATAAGTGTACTTTTTGTCTTTTTGGACTAAAAAATTGAGGTTGAAAGTATGGATGTTTGGGTTAATTTTTTGACTTTTTATGGAAAAATGTGCAATAAAAAATTGTAAAAATTGATTTGTAGAGAAAAATTTGAATTGGGAGTTATGCAGCCGTAATTGTTGATTTTTGGTAAATAATGTTAACTTTTTAACTTTTTGAGTAACTTTTTAATTTTTTGACTTTTTTATAAGTTCCTAAACTTGGCCTAAATGAATTATATATCATGTATTATACAAACTAATATATATACATATTAACAATGATTGAGAACCTTTTTTTTTTTTTTTAAGACTCCCACAACCTCCTTTGAATCTCAACCATTGATGGTGTGCGCCTCACATATACATGAGTGGTTCTTATACATACATCAATGATTGAGATCCAGAAGGGATTGTAAGGGTCTCCAAAAATAAAAGAAAATCTCAAGTATTTTTCTATTTTAAATCAGAATTTTGCTTCAGACCCCCACTGGGGGTCGACCCCCAGTGAGGTGGCAGCCCTTGATTGGGCAAAAAACACACTTTTTTTTTTTTTTTTTTTCAGCTGTCAGCCAGTGGGGGCGCGCCACCTCACTGGGGGTGCGACCCCCCACTGGGGGTGTATAGCATGGTTCTTTATATCAGGTCAGGCCGGGTTTCAATTTTTATTTCTAAATTAAAAAAATAATAATAATAAATGGGCTAAAACTTCAGTTGAGTCCGACTATGGCCTAAAATATAAATCTCAAGCTCTTAAAATAGCAAGTTGGATTTGACAAGCCACTAGTCCTATACCCACCCCTACCTTGTATGATTGGCTTAGAGGATTAGTTGGGACGAAGGAAGTCTTTAATGCAACTTTTGTTTATAATTTGCAAGGTAAAAATAATTTAGATAAATCTCACAAAGTTAATTATTGAAAAAATGAGAAAAATATGTTTTTAATTATTATTTTCGGATTATTTACTTTTAACTTAAAAAAACTGCATCAAACATACCCAAAGCCCTAATACCATACACACACATATATATAAATGAGTAATATTATACGTAATCTTGTTCGTTCCTCATTTTCTCACTCTTGGATACAAAAAAATGAAAACCATATCAATAAATGTACGTGAAATTTCTCACTTGTGTCTATGAGTAAGAAACAAATAAAAATAAACAAAAAAAGATTATATATAACATTTTTTAAATTTCAAAAAAAAAAATAAAAATCCTGTGTCTTCAATCGCCTGTGTATTATTACATGCATACAAATAAAAAAGGTTAGGTGATGTGCCCAAAAAAAAAAAAAAAAAAGAAGTTAGGTGAATATTTCTATTTGTTTAAAAACTATAGCAAGCGTAATTGTGATAGCTCGTTCTTATCTTCAAACCTTTTTGTGCGTTATAAGGTGGATGAAGACGCCTCATTTTTGTCAAAACATATGTTAGAGAAGTTTTAAGGTGGATATCATATGTGAAGTTGGAGTGGGAGGGACAGTACACCTACACAAACAAAATTGGTAATTCAATAATTGGATAGCCACCTTTCATCTAGTAAAATATTATAAATTTGAATAGGAAGAAAAAAACAAAAGCTTATTTTTCATTTTTATTTTATTTTAATTTTTACTTAAATGCATAATTTAAATACAATCTAATTTTCCGTGGATATGATACTGTACTTCAAGATATTTTGGATACTCATGATTCTCAATTGCTATGGGTACAATTATTTCATGTAAAACCATTTCTAATCGTATATTAAACTTATCATTAAATTTAAATTTGATAGAAAATAGTTTTTTTTTTTAACTCTAACGATTTCATCAAATCAGTATCAAATTTAGGATTTTACTTTTCTTTCATCAAACTGAGGATGAATATGTCTTTTATCAAATCACTATTCATTGTTATTGGATTTTTACTACTGAATGTCTCTCGAATGTCTTTTCGAATGACCACCTCAAGACAAAAATTTATGAAAAAATTACTTTAACCGGTCGACTGCCCGGTCGTCCTCTTGGTCGACCCTCCAGATGATCACCTCAAAAAGAAAAATTATGAAAATTTTGCACTAACTGGTCGACTGACCGAACATCTATCTGGTCGACGAGTGGTTTGACCACGCCGCAAACCCTCCTGTTGGAGCACTTAATAAAAAATATAAAAAAAAAAAAAAAAAACTTTTCATTACATTTTTACTCAAATTTTTTAATAAAACAAATTGATACACTGTTAAAGATATCCTAACAATTATACACGTGAAGATCTATTATTTTGGATTAAATATTTACAAAATATAATTCTTTTGGTTATTCTTAGAGGTTGTTGGGATAACTACAATAAGTCGGCTCTTTTTTAAAGACTCTTTTTAAAAAAAATTATGTCAATTTTTTTTTTTCTTGCATACGTATTGTGAAGATGAATTTGAAAATTTCTAAAATAAAAAATAAAAAGCCAAAAAATTCTAATTTGTTTATTTTTTTCTGGACTTTTTTATTAATTTTTTAAAATTTTAATTATTAATTCATCTCGTCAAGTAAAATTTGAAAGTCTAAAGATTTTTTACTTTAAAAAAAAAAAAAAAAACCACTAGAGAGAAGAATAAACCAACAAAAAAAACTATAAAAAAAAAGTAAATCCCAAATACTCACGTGGTCAAGTACTTGTTAAAGTTTTGTTTAAAATTACAACAATGATTCATTCCACTAAAAACACCACCACTAATAGCACTAATGCATTAAAAAAAAAAAAAAAAAAAAATACAACTCCAAGACCAAAACATCACGAATTGGGATCCTCTAGAGTGATTTTTCCCTAAAGTTTCCTAGAGTGTTACATTGTGTGGTTGAGATTTACTGGCAAGTCACATCAATTTTTCTGATATGACTTGCCAGTAAATCTCAACCACACAATGTAGCACTCTAGGAAACTTTAGAAAAATTTCACTCTAGAGGATCCTTGCTCAAACATCACATCATTACTGGCGGGACCCACTGCCACCTAATTAGTGGGAGCACTAATTATTGCTCCCAAGCATTTTTCTTAAAATTAATAGGTAAGCCTCCGTTTCAGAAGTTAGTTTTGAGATTTTTTTTGATTAAAATAATCACAAAAAATAAAATAAATTTTTTAGTCTAAAAGGACAAAATATCACATCTAATTCATAATAATTATATTCTTTTTCTTAAAAAAAAGATTCAAAAAAGTCAAAAGTCTTTCCCAAACTAGGCTTTTTAAACCCAGGCTAAATAATCAAAAAATCCAAAAAGTTAAAAAACTAACTCACTTCCCAAACGAAGGCTAAGTTTTTTGTTTTTGATGAAAAATATTTTGTACGAAATTTTTTTTCTAAAAAATTTTTTTTGGGGAAAATATTTTTTTTTATTTGGTTGTGGTGGTGGTGATGGAATAAAGATAGACAAGGACGGAACTAGGTAAAAATTATAAGGGGCCATAACCCCTTGTTTCTGTAAAAATTATTATTTGTCATAGAACTTTAAATATATATATATATATCATTTTATACATAAAATAACCCCAATATAAAAATATATATGTCATTCTTCTTCCATCTTGAATTTTCTTTTTATTTTATACCAAAAAAATTTCTTTATCTTATTAGAAATTGTTTCTATTTAATTTTTTTTAATGTATATATAATTTATATATATCATATTATACATACATGTGTATTTTTTGTATATGGTGAAAAAAATTATTTTTCTTTTAGTCCCTCCGATAATGAAATTCTGGTTCTGTCCCTAGTTGGGTGGCGATAGCGACTGAAATGGTGACAATGGTCGTGGTGATGATGGTGGAGGTAAGAGTGGTGGTGATAATCTTGTGACATACCAAAAAATGTTTTCTACCAAATAAATAAAGGATTGCTTTCAAAAAATGGATAAAAGCTGATTATTTTATTTTTTTAAACTTTTTTTTAAGAAAAATATGCAAAAAATAAGAGAGGTAATAAGATTCAAAATAAGTTAACTAAACCAATTCCCCAAAAGCCCAAAGCATAAAACTTATCCCAACCAAATTGACCAGCTCAATGAAAATTGTTTTAAGATCAATTTTAAAATTTAATAGCCAAAATTTGAATATATTTTTAAGGGTAAATTACACTTATACCACATGAAATTTTAGTTTAATACATATCATTCATGACGTTTAAGAAGTTACACTAACTTTCTTATCATTGTAATTATTTAGACAGAATGAAAATATTAAACTCATGTACTCTCTTTTCTTGTTTTATTTTATTTTTTCTATTTTTTTTTCTTTTGCTTTATTTTTTTTTCTATTAAGAATTTTTGCTTTTTATATAAATAGAAGATTTATAAAATGAAATTATTGATTACATACATAAAAATATAATTTTCAAAATGTCAAGAGATTAAATATAATTAAGTGCTCGTTTGAAAAGTTAGGTTTAGGGCTTTTTTGACAAAAATAATCAAAAAAATAAACTTTTTAACTCAATAAAATAAAACATCACATCTAATTCATAATCATTACATTCTTACTTTTATAAAAATTAAAAAAAATTAAAAAATTTATCCCAAATAAATTTTTTTAACCACAAATTAAAATAAATAAAAAATCAACCCAATTCCCAAACATATCCTAAGGGGTTGTTTGGGATGTCCTAAATAAGTGCATTTTTTATCTTTTTAGACTAAAAAATTGAGGTTGAAAATATGGATGTTTGGGCTAACTTTTTGACTTTTTATAAAAAAATGTGTAATAAAAAATTGTAAAAATTGATTTATAGGAAAAAATTCGAATTGAAAGTTATGCAGCCGTAATTGTTAACTTTTGATAAATAATATTAACTTTTTAACTTTTTAAATAACTTTTTAATTTTTTAACTTTTAAAAAAAATTCCAAACTTGACCTAAATCAAATCTCCAGTGTGATTTACCTTACTTTTAAAATAAACTTTTTAAACAACTTTAATTTGACTCTACTCATTTACTCGGAGAAAGGTGGTGGGGTGACTTGAAAATTTTTGTTTCCTCTCCGTCAATCAATCGGGTGACTTGACCTAAAAGCCAAGAGTGTTTTTTGGGTAAACATAAAGCTAACTTTTATTATTATCTTCGATGTACCAAAAAAATAAAAAATAAAAAATAAAAAATAAAAAGCAAACGTTTTTTTTAATGAATTTAATCCTGCCGACTTTCATTTAACATTATTTTGTTCCTTAAAATTCTAATCAGCAATATCGTATTCACACAACTTTTCTTCCGAGTGTTTTTCGAAATGAGGTTTTGTCAAAATCAGTTTCTTATCTGTGAAATACTCATTCACGAAAAATTATATAGATGAATCATTTTTAAATTTTAATACAAAAAGAATAAATTTTAGTGTTTGGATATAGAATGTGCATGTCATATATATTTACATAAATTTTCACAAACATACATAAATTATTTTACAAAATCGAATAAATTCTCACAAGTATACATAAATTGTGATTTTTAAAATTTTTATAATCTAACTTACGTATATTTATAAAAATTTACGTGGATTATATAAAGGCCCTGTTTGGTAGAGCTTATTTCAGCTTTTAGCTTAATTTAACCTGTTTTGATGTGTTTGGTTCAACTTAACAATACAGCTTATAGCTTTTTGTAAGTCAAAAATCAACTTATTCTTTGAGTGAAGAAGGAGAAGCTTAATTTATAAGTTAAAAATCAGCTTATATTCACAGCTATAAACTATAAGCTGTTATGCTATAAGCTATAATCACTTTCTCACGGCTCTATCAAACGGGGCCAAAGTAGCTTACATAATTATTCTAAATGTTATGATTTAAGCCAATAACAACTATTCTGTAATATCAAAATCAATGAATTTGTGTGAAGAGGTATTGAATAATTTCTCCAAATACAACTAATAATACCTCCATAGATATGTTTGCTCATTTGTATGAGACATGCACTTGAGATGTTTTTTGCATTCAACCATTCAATTATTTAGTCTGTTGTGTTAAAATTTATAATAACAAAAAAATCTATTTATTTAACATTTTTCTTTTTTTTCACCAATATAAACTCATATTATTAAAAAGAAAATTTTCGTGATACTTCTACCAACATAAGTTAATGTTAGTGAGCAATCCTTTAAAAAGTGTCCAAGTTTCATGCGTTTATAATTTATTTTTATTTTTTTTGTGACTAATTTGTCCCTAAAAAGACCTAACCCTTAAATATTGAACCAACTCTTTTTTCTTTGTCCTCCTCTCTTTTACTTTTGCAAAGTAGACATAGACTGAGCTGAGAAACTATCAATTTTTTTTTTTTGGGTAATAAAAGTGCAGTAATATTATAGATAATAAAAAGAAGTGAGGTTACATAGTTGTAGGGTAATAAACTTTCCTAGGATCATCAAACAGTTGGTTACAAATACAAGGAGAGGGATGTGAAAAAATATGAATTTCTTCATTAGCAAGTGCTCCTTGATTTGCTAGTAGATCAGCACAGGCTTTCCCTATAGATGTGATTAATTTCCTTCGCTCTCAATTTAGATCATGAGGAGGGACCTGCAATCAACAATAAAATTGTGGAGTTGACGAGAATCACTTTCCTTGCCCTTGTTTTGAGATTGAGGCATCAGTTTCAATTTCAATGTTTTTTTAGACCATCTCTCATTGCCCACAATTCTGCTGCGACACTAGAGCTAGAGGTGACTCCAATGTTTTTGCCGAAGCCTGCAATCCAACGGCCAAGGTGAATTTAGGGGCAAAGTGTGAGATCTAGTTTTACGAAGATACATCAATTTCTTTGTTACATGCAAAAATAGTGAAACTTCCATCTTAAAAAAACCTTTACTTACTTATTTGAGCCCTCTATATGAATTTTTCAATCCTTAATTTGAACCTAGCTACCCAATATTTGCAAAATGACCCTTAGGGTCAATTTGAGAACATAATTAAAAACTAATTTTTAACTTTATATTTATTTTGAGTCATTATCTTTATATATTTATACATAATTTTTTTGAAAAAAATTACTTTTAACCAACTTCTTCAATACTTCTTTTCCCTCAATTTGAGAAAGAAATTCATTTAAGGATCGTTTGCACCACAATCAATTTAAAATGTTTGTTTGATTCTAATTTTTTTAATTAATTTTTTTTAATTAAGTATTAATTTGAAAAAAAAAATTAACTTTTTAATTTTTTAACTTTTTTAATTATTTTAACCTGAATTAAAAAATAAAATTTAGAAAAAACTCTCTAATTTTTTAATTTATTTTGTAAAAAAAAATATAATGATTATGAATTAGATATGATATTTTATTTTTTGTGACTAAAATAACTTATTTTATTTTTTATGATTAAAATAATCAAAAAAAAACCCACTTCAGCTATTCCCAAACGGACCCTTAATGTTTTTCTGTTTTTTATTTTTAATTTCAAATAATTTTTAAAATATATCTAATTTAAATATATTTTAAAAAAATAATAAATACACAAAAATATATTAAATCACCAAACAAGCTGCTGAATAGAAATGAATCACACACCAATATGGAGTGAATGAACCAACCTACTACACAGGACTTCCCCATGGTCTAGCCAACACAAAAACCAGCTGACCATGGAAGAACATACATATATTACATACACTGTCAACATTAATAATCACAACTTTACCCATTAATCCCTACACATCAACACCTAAAACCCAATATTACATAATAACCCAACTACTTATTCACCAAAAAAACAAATACAAAAAACAAAAGACTCAAAACTTAATAATAATAATAATAATAATAATAAGCCCTGCAATTGCCAAAAATTTAATTACAGCGACCACTACTAGATGATACAGATGATACTTTTTATAAAGAAGCCCAATCAATCTCATAAGACGGATACTTCTCCAACATCAATGACCCATCCCATGCTGGTTCCTCCTCCGTGAAGTCCGGAAACCCGAGATCCGACAACGGCGACGACCCGGCTGACCCCTCACTCTCCGACGACGGCGAGTTCGACTCGGCTTCCACCTTACAACCCTCCTCCCCGACCTCCACAGCCCGAGCCGCGGCTGCTGCTGCTGCTGCGGCTGCCACCTTCGACGACCTCGGCTTCGACTTCTTGGCATCGATTGGCTTTCCCTCAGCCAAGGTCTGGCAGATTGCCTGTAGCTTGGCGTCGACGGCTGAGTGGAGCGGCTTGTACTCGCCGAAGTCGCCGCCGATGTGGGACCCACTGTGACGGAGGTTGGGGAAGTTGAGCCTTGCGAAATCGCCTCGAAGCTTGTAAGCCGCCTTGTCGTAGGCCAGCGCGGCTTCCTCGGCTGTGTCGTAGGTGCCTAGCCAGAGTCGGGTCCGGTTCTTGGGTAAACGGATCTCAGCGACCCACTTTCCCCAGTGCCTCTGTCTCACTCCTCTGTAGAGCTTGTTGGGCTTTGGGGGAGAGCCCACTTGCTTCATGGGGATGGGCTTTGGGCTGAGGAAACTCAGGGTCGGCTGTTGCTGAGGCCATTGATTGTTCATCTGCTGCTGTTGGAAGTAAATCTGGGCTTGGATCTGTTGGATCTGAGATGGGGTTAGGTGGTTGAGCCCAATTGAACCCGGTTGCTCCAGACCCAACGGGTCATGGGTCGAGAACCCTTGAGAAAAGCGTTGGGTTGTCGAGGTGGAGCAACTATCTGGGTATGAAGAAATGGACTGGGAAGAGAAAGGGGGAGACAAATAGCAAGAATTGTAGGAAGAAGAAAAGGAGGAGGAGGAGGTAGGAGGAGGGGAGAGAGAATTTGAGGAAGAGGAGGTTGGGGAAGCACTTTTTATAAAAGGCTCAAGTGCTTCCATGAGGTCACCACCCCTAAATGGGTCTGAATCTGACTGAAACAGTGAGCTACTACTCCATGATTCCATTGTAACTGCCATTTCTAAACACCAAAAATTTACAAAGAACCAAAAACAAAACAAGAAAATCAACCTGTTTCTTAACCAAAACCAAAACCAAAAGAACAGATCAAAATTATAAAGAAAACAAGACAAACACAGAAAGATTTAAGTACAATAAAATTCTTCTGATAAAAAGAGGATCAAAAGAGGATCGTAAATAAATCGGCCTCTTTAGCCCAGATCTAAGAAAACCAAACCTTGAGGGATACAAAAATTACCCTCCTAGGTGATTTGATAAAATTAAAAATATATAACAAAAAAGGAAAATTAAAAAAAGCTTTAAAAAATAGAAATCAGTGATTGAAAAACACTGGATCTCTGTTCTGAAAACACCTGGCTTCCTTGAAATCCTTCTCCAAGTTTGCTTTTTGTGCACTGTTTTGAAAAACAAACCCAAAAATACAGAAAACTTGAAAGACAGATGATTTACAGAAAGGGATACAGAGAAGCGGGGATGTTACAGAAGGGGGGGTAAGAAAAAGAAGAAGAAAGAATCAAGAACCAAAAAAATTTTCTGATCACTAATTTTCTGGGGAAAGTAGAAGATTTTCTCGCTCGGCCTCACAATTTGATCTTATCTCTGCATATGGGTTTTGGCAACCCTAGTATTATATAGCAGTGTTGGCCCATTGTTTAGTCACTGAACCACATTGGTAATCACGACACTTTCTCGGCATCTAATCCTTCCTTAATTTTATTAATTATCGTATTAATTACAATTATCCATCTACCCGGTTAGGTTCTTCGGTTCGTGATGTCAGACTCCCTCAATCAATGCTCTCTAGCCATTAAGATGTCGACACGTGCCCCTGTTTACAGGCAGGTGTCCGTCGTCGATTGGCAGGTGTCCGTAGCACTGCTTTGTTGACTAATTGTATGTGTTCACACCGGCTTTGATAGGGTAGTGTGATTTTTGTCATTTTCTTTTATTGGATTAAACTGCACGCTCTTGCATATACCTCCACTGTTGTTACTGTTAGAAAATTGTTAGTATTTTCAGGGGGAGGTTGCTGTTGGCCCACGTTCGACTATACGTATAGATGTTTATATAAAAAAAAAAAAAAAAAATTAATTTATTTTATAATTATAATTATATATTTTGATGATATTTATTTATAAGATAACGATAATTTGAAATATTTTTATTTTGCATTTAAATATAATAAAATCATAATTTATAAGTATTTAATTAATTTAATTTTTTTTATAAATAATCACATATAATATAATCGAATAAAATAATTAACTCAAATTACCGAAACAAAATATATAATAAGACCCGCATAATCGCCTCCCTAAAGGAAAGTCAATCCATATATGTAATAAATAAAAATATTGTAAGACATTTAAAAAATATAGGCCTCTTCCGGTAAAGAGGTTAAAATCAGTCTTTTTAGTTTTCTTTTTTTAAAATTATATTATTTTTTCATTTTTTTACATATTTTTTTTAAAAAGTCAAAAAAATTACCTTTTAACCTATTTCCCAAAAACAAACATATTAACCTCACAAATATTTTCATATTATGTCACGGTTTTAAAACTGTCATTAATATAGTAAATAGTGATATATAAGTAAAAAAATTATACATAAAATTCAGAAGTATCTATTTTATATTAATTCCTAGCATGACCCATGAGCAAAATTCATTTGTAGATTATTCAGTACATTTGGTTTTAGTTTTTTTAAATTTGGTTTTTTGAAAATTGAGTTTTTATTTTTCATATATTTTTATTTTTAGTGAATATTTTTAAAATTTTAAACATTTTTTTACTTTTTTAGATGTACCTTACTTAGATGTATCTAAATAGTAAAATGTTTGTGAAAAATATTTTTAAAAAATTAATAAATACACAAATATATGAAAAATGTATTGAATTTTCGTATTTTTTTATATTTTTGGTTTTTTGTAATTTTTTTTTAAAAATTCACAAATATTATACTTTTTAAGTATATTTATGTTATGTGTATCTAAAAATTTTAAAAAAAAATAGCTTAAAATATTTTTTAAAAAATCATTGAAAACAAAAAAAATACGAAAAATAAAAACTTCAAAATTTTTAAAAAATGTTTTCTGGAAACCAAAACCAAACAAACTAATTAAATTTCAAATTTCAAATTTTATAGTTAAATATTACTATACTTTAAAATATTTTATGGTATTAGTCAAATATACCCAATTTTCAATTTTTTTCCTTACTTCAAAAAAATAAAAATAAGCAAAAAATAAAAATAAAAGTTTTAATTATGTTAGACTTTCTTTTAAACTACAAATAAATTTTTCCGAACAAGTAATAGGTTTTAGATTTCACTTATATTTTGCCAAACGTAATCCATATTCTCTCTAAGAGTCTAAAGTCTAAATCTCTTTTTTTATTATTTAATATTCTCGCTCCCTAAATAATAATTCTAACAATTAAACCTATCAACTTTAAAGTTGCGACTTTGAATATGAAAATAATCACTTTATATATACAACTATTATCAAACTAGGGTTAACACAACTTTTTTTTGGGGGGTATAGGAATATAAAATGTAAATAAAAAAATGCAACAAACTTGGTCACATGATAAGCAGAGACAAAATTAGAAGAAGATTATGGGAGGTTATGACTCCCTGTTTCTGCTAACATTATTATTTGTCATAAAATTTTTAAAATATATATATATATATATCATTTTATATATAAAATGACCCATAATATAAAAATATATATATCATTATTCTTCTATCTTGAATTCTTTTTTTATTTTACATCAAAAAAAAACTTATTTATCCTATTAAAAATTGTTTCTATGATATTTAAATTTTTTTTATGTATATATAATTTATATATCATATATATTGTATATATTTGTGTTTTTTATATATGATGAAAAAAATTATTTTTCTTTTGACCCCTCTAATTATGAAATCCTAATTATATTATGATGATAAGGTAGAGTGCCATCAAGTGAAGACAATTTAATGGTTGAGATAAATTGAATGTGCTCAAGTTCTAGTGTTTGTATTGTTTTGACACATTATGCATTTTTAATAGTGGCAATATTTAAAGGAGTATAATAACATATCCTTGATCCAAAAAAAAAACAAAGAATAACATATCCATATTATCTACCTACATAGTAGTGGCCATGACCAAAAGTTGGATGATAACATTAGTGAATAGTTTAGGGTATGATTGAGGTCACTAATTGTGGGTGGATTATCTCAAACACATGATAATGACATTTTACGCAAAAAAGAAGGCTTCAGAGGGAAGTGAGTTGGTGACAACTCTTTTCCACCGAAAAATATTGAGAAAATTTTAAATCAATTACACAAATAAAATTCTCAATTTTGTGTGTGTGTGTGTGTGTGTGTGTGTGTGTTTGGTGTACTTTTTTTTTAATGTATCAGATTTATATCAAAAATATTATCATATGTAATGTAATCTGAAAAAAATGAAAGCAACAATGATATTGTGTTATTATTATTTAATAATATAATATCATATAACTCACTATGTATATTTAATTGTTATTAATTATTCAAAAAAAAATGAAACTGTTACTACATTATTATGAAAAATGTAGCTCATTATTAATGTAGTTATGTATTTTTATTATTAATTAATTATATTACGTGTCAATGATATGTGTAGCTGAATTTTTATTTTGAATAATGTTTGAGAGTTCGAAAATTCTTCCCCCCTAATCCCCCTAATACCCAAAACGACGTCGTTTTGGGCATTAGGCTTTTTTTTTTTTTTTTTTTCTTCCATTTTCAGTCTGCAGAGGAAGAGGAAGAGGGAGAGAAAGAGGAGAGAAGGAGAGAGGGAGAAAGAGGAGGGGAAGAGGAATGGAGGGGGATCGTCGTCCCGATTGTCCAATCAATTATCGTTGCTCGCCTCTGCCTCCCCCCGCCCTAGTTGATGGCCCCTCCAGTCCTTCTCTCCTTCCTTCTTCTTCCTTTTCTTCCTTCTTTTTTCTGATTTTCTTCTTCTTCTTCTGAAAATTCTTTTTCTTCTTCTGAAATGAAAAAACAAAAAAAAGACAAAATGACGAAAACGATGCCGTTTTCATTTCGGGGGGGGATTCGAGGGAGCTCTTTCGAGCGACGTAGCATTGCTCTTTTATTTTGTGGGTTTTGAGATTGGAGTTTTTAGTAGTTTTTTTTTTATTATTGTTTTTCATTTTTCTAGTGAATTTTTTTTAAGAAAAATTAAACAGATCATAAAACTTTTTTAAAAAAAAATTTGTTCACTAAAAACAAAATAGTTTTGTTTTTTTTTGGGGGGGGGGATTTTTTGTCTTTAGTTATTTATTTTGAATTTTTTAAAAACTTTTTTAATTTTTTTATATTAGATGGACCAAAAAGAAAAAGAAAATGACACAAATTTTCAAAAAAAATATTGGATGCCAAACGATGCTTCCACTCACGCACCATTTCTATGATTGATGATTATAGACTAAAGACGTTAATTTAATTCTAATGAGTAATTCCAGATGTAATGCGACACCCAATTACAATAATTAGGCTAATGATAAGGATATATCAGTTGACATGGTAAGGAGGCCGTTCGATCTATGGTTGACATCTTATGACGCATATTCAACGCTTGAGATACCTCTAATCTGATGGGAGTTGGAGAGAATTGAGCGGTCATATAATGGATGGGCCATGTGGAAGGATACATATAAGATTGTGAAAAATATCGTATAATTCGTTAAAATTATATTAATTAGTATTAATTTGTATCACTATAATCGTTAATTAAATTTAAATTTTAAAATTTATAATCTGTTTTTTAAGTTATTTCACTTCGTTATAATTAATACATATATATTTTTTAATTTTTAATAAATTATTAAAATAAAAGTGAGTGTGAGAGATATTTAAAATATGAAATTCATTACAAATTAATAATTATATATATGAAACATATTATTTAAAATTACTTTGTGTTATATATATAAAAAAATATTATACAAATTAGTATTGTATAACTTGCAAATGTATGATAATTAGTTAGAATATTTTTCAATCTGTCAATCAGCTAAAAACGGCTCAAACTAGAATTTGCCAATTCTCTAATCCGTCAATCCGCTATTCAATTTATAATTTTACTCATAAACCCCTCGAATCGAACTGTGCATATCCCTAGATATATACATGAACACGCTTTTCCATATAGATGGGCCTATTTTGAAATGTACAAAAAAAAAGTCCATTTTTAATTTTTTTTTATTTTTAAAAATTATATAAAAAAATAAAAAAGGAATGTAATTTAAATAAGTTAATAAATTGACTTTTTTTCTTAGTTATCAAAATAAGCCAAATGATATGTTAGCACATTTTGTTGATTTTTTTGGAGTTATATATTAAATTTTTTATTTTAATGTAATTTTATTTATAATTTGTGAGATAAAAATGAGAAAAAAAATGTTTTAAACTTTTATTTCTTAATTAGCAATTTTTTTTAAAAAAATTTTAAACTTAACAAATAGGACTAGTTATAATTTTTGTTAGAAAGGACTAGCTATAATTAAGAATAGTTCCACTGTGTTTGGTTACCAGTTTTTCAAAACACTTTTTAGAAAATTTTATTTTCTTATTTTTCGTATTTTTTTTGTTTTTATTGAATTTTTTAAATATTTTAAGCAATTTTTTTACTTTTTAAACACACCTAACATAAATACACCTAAAAAGTAAAAAAATTGTAAAAAAAATCTTTTCAAATGCTTTCGCTAATGAGACCTAAAATGCTTTTCAAATGAGACCTCAAATGTAAAAAAAATCTTTTCAAATGCTTTCGCTTATGGTGACTTTTTGGCTAAAATGCTTTCGCAAATGAGACCTAAAATAACTATTTTGAAAAATAGGTTAAAAGCCAACTTTTTAACTATTTCTATTTTTCTTTTCAAATTTTTTTAAAAAGTTGAGAAATAATATTACTCAAAGGAGGTTAAAGGTCAAAAAAATTAGTTTTTAACTTCTTACCAAAAAAAAAACTAAAAAATTTAAAAATTTATTTCTAAATGAAGGATTAATCCAAAAAATTTCATATAGTGTACCTTTTTAAGGAGTTTAGTTAGGGCGGTGTAAAATGTCGCTTAATTTATTAAAATTGTATCGATCCATACCAATCAGCACCGCTTTAATCGTTACCCGCGGTTTAAACTTTAAAATTTATAATCTGCCAATCGAACCACTCTGCTCCGCTATAGTTAATACATATATATTTTTTAACCTCTAATGAAATATTAATGTAAAAATAAGTGTAAGAGAGATTTAAGATATGAAATTTATTACAAATCAGTGGTTATTGTGGGGATATATTTTCTGAGTACCAACACGTGGCCGAGGTGACACCGAAGTGTCAGCAGAGTTCCCCACGTGTTATGGTAGTTGTGCCGAGGTTATCTCGGCTAGGCCGATGACACCTCCGGAGATATCGGAATGGATAAGGATAAAGGACAAGAGTCCTAGAATGAAGAGAAGCTCAAACACGATGTGGACAAGAGTCCAAGGTTGGGAAGACTTCATTTGGGGTAAAGATAAACTCTTAGGGAGTATGTCTTAATTCCAATCGAGAGTCCTAATTAGTGAGTCCTAAGTCCATTAGGACCTGGTTCGCTGGGACTAGGATTGATTGGCTATAAAGAGAGGCCCCCATGGGTCTAAGGCACGTTTTGATACTCAAGTTAGGGAGTTAAATCGGATTATCCTTGAGAGATATATCGACTTGATCGTCGAGTACCCCGGTGGTCGAAACCACCGCCGGAGTCTTTTCCTTCGTGCAGTTACAAGGAGTCGCTACTCTCGCCGTGTTCTTCCGTTGAATCACTAAGGAGCAGTGGATCGAAATTCACTCACACAGTTTGGGCCGCTCTGTGGGAAAGAAAGAAGAATAGATGGCCGATAACGCCAGAAGGAAAATATTGGGGACGACACTCCATCTCGAGTGGAAGACCGCCGATCCTAACGCGGAAGGAGGCGCATCGCGAACGAAGAAACTCGTGATCGTAATCACGCAGAAAAGACGCCGCCAGACGGCGACACATCAAAGAAAGCGAACCGCAGCAAGTACTACTAACGAGGATGACCTCTGCACTGAAAGATAGATGTCCGAGGAGGATGAAGAAGTAAAGGAGATGGCACATAAACCGCCGACCTTCAATCGGCCGTCAACTTTATGATGCGTAATAATGTCATGCATTGCCATACCCGCCGCAGACACACCAATGCCAAGAAGAACGCCCAAAAGAAGGGACGGAAAGAAGTCCTCAAGCCCTCAAAGATACGAGCGGAAGGCACTTTCACCGACCATCTGCGAGGTCGGCCGAGAAGAGCCGAGGAGAGAAGAGTCCCGGCGACACATCGTGAGAAGGATGCACCCCAAAGAACATCGGCATGTTCCGGCGGGTGTTGTGTTTTGATGCGCCCCGCGGAGAAGGATCAAAAGGGGCCACCATGAGGCCGAGTAGCGCCAAAAAGGCTGAAGTCCATTGACACCGAAATAAGCAGGAGAAGTAAAGAGGACTTGAGAGACTACCTCAAGAGGAAACAGAGAATGCCGGAGCCAAGTAACCTCCCCGCTTAAGCCGAGGACTCCATTCTCGTGAATTGGACAAATTGTGGCACCAAAAAGATTCAAAGATGCCGAGGTTCCAGATATATGATGGTAAGTCGACCCTAACTTCCATGTTGGATTATTTTTGAATTCAATGGCGTTATATGGAACGAGCCGTTGTTCGCAAAGTGTTCCTTCATCCTTGGGGAGATTGCATCGATTGGTTCCACAAACCACCGGGAGCGTAAAGAACTGGAAGGCTCGCCGAGATGTTTGTGGCCGTGTTCATAACAAACAAACCGCAACCTTTGAGGTGGATGCATTGATGGCCCTCAAGATCGGCAAAGATGAGAGCCTCAGAGCCTACGAAAGCGGTACTATGAGGTGTTCAATCGAATACCGAGTGCAACCAGAGGTGGCGGTCGTCTCTTTCAAGAACGGCCTAAAGGATGACCGCCCACCGCGAAGTCACTAGCAAAAACCCCGCCAAGAGTATGGAAGAGCTCATGGCGAGGATTGAGAAGATGCACGAGCCGAGGAGGATACCTCGGGAACAAGGAGACAAAGATGAAGGCAACGGGCCAAGCGAGGCCAAGCAACAATGGACAAAACAAACAGAGACAGAGTTGAGGACTAAACAAGCAAAGGATTTTTGCAGCCAATCCGATCCAAAAGGTCCTTGACCAAATTCAAATCACCCTACTTCAGGCGCAAGAGCACAAGGAGAATTCATGAGAGAAACCAGAGGCCAGTGGCGTTTACCATAATGAGCAGGCCACCCAACTCGTGGTTGCAGGCCCTTAAAGCACACTTAGAAGATCCGTGAGACAAGGCCATTTAAGAGATCTTGTGGATGAGGCAACCAGTAAGAACAGCACGGTTGCCTCAAGAAAATTTCGCTTCAAAGACAAAGAACTACAAAAGTGTGGACCTCGGTGGTTAACGTGATCCACTCAAAGGTGAACGAAAACGACATACGGAGACGCAGAGGGTGAAACATCCGCAAAGATGTCAACCAGTCGATCGAAAAGACCTCGGTTTGAAGATTGCCGAGACCTATGATAACCTTCACAGGTCGACCTTGACATGGTTCAAAGACCGCACAATGATGCCCCGTAGTATCCCTCCGTTGGGGGAGTGCCAGTGAAACGATCTTGATTGATCAAGGCAGCCTCGCGACATCATGTATGTCGATGCTACAAGGAGTTAGGCCTTCACCCCGATGACATGGAATACCAAACGGCCCGATGGTCGGCTTCAATGGAACGCCGACGCGGGCCTTTTAGGCGCAACAAGCTTGGAGGTACAAGCCGCACAAAGAAGGTGAGGACAGAATTTATTGTGATTGATACGCCGCTTTACAACATCATCCCGTGAGGCCGTGGTTGCATGCAATGGGGCGCTTCCTCCACCTTGCATCAATCGCCGCGATTCCCAAATGTAACATGGGATTGAGGAAATCAGAGGAGATCGGCCAGAAGTAAAAACCGCCCATGGCAAAGAATGAAGTTAACTCGCAAAGATTCGAGAACCACGGAAGCAGAGGTTGAAGAAGAGGACATGAAAGTCCTAGATGATGTCGGCAAGGAGCCTACCGAAGAGTGAAGAAGCATTGAAGAAAGTCTTCGCAAGAGGGTGATGAGGAACGCTTTTCTTCTCGACAGATTAGCGGAGAAGAAGAAAGGGAGTTGGAAGCCTTCGAGAAAAAATATTGAGGTGTTCGCCGACACCTTATGAAATGCCCGCATCGACCCCGAGGTCACATGCCACAGACTCAACGCGATGTGTCGCCAAACTGTAATACAACGGCCAGAGACCGACGCTGATACACGCCGAAGCAATGGAAGAGGAAGTAGCTAGACTTCTAGAGGCCATCCGAGAAGCCAATTATCCAACGTGGTTGTCAAATACGGGTAGTAAAAAAGAAGAATGGCAAGTGGAGGGTCTGCAGAGACTTCACAAATTTGAACAAAGCTCGTCCCAAAGACAGCCTTCCGCCAAAGATCGACCAATGGCAGGACGCCACATCCGACATGGTAGGATGAGCTTGACGACATATAGGGTATCACCAGATAGCCATGTACCCCGGATGAGGAGAAGACAATTTATTACTCCCAAAGGTCTCAGATTACTGAAGTCATGCCCTTTGGGTTGAAGAACGCAGAGCAACTTACCAAAGGTCAGGACCCGATGTTCGTGACACTTGATTGGCCGAATCGGAAGTCTACATCGATGATATGGTCGTGAAGACCAAGGAACCGGGCGATCATCTCGACTTAGAAGAGGTTCAACATACTAAACATATATCGGCTCGACTAAACGCATCGAAATGCGCCGAGTCGGATCCGTAAGTTTTGGGGTACTGTGACAAGAAGGGCATTGAAGCCACCAGATCAAATCAAGGCCATTCGAATTACAGAGTCCGACATCGCTAAGGTGTTCAGATGCTCATCGAAGGGCCGCACTCTAAACAGATGAGGTCAAGTTCGACAAGTGTAAACCTTTTTCAACTGTGAAAAAGGCCACGATTTTTTATGGACGGAGGAATGCGAGGCCGCTGACCGACCAAGAAGTACCTTACCTCGCCCCGCCCTCTCAACGCCAACTCGTGAGGAACCGTTTATACCTAAGCTTTCAGAGCACGCAGCGAGTGCCAGGATTATCCGGAGAAGAAAAGGGCGTAAGGCGATTTTACTATGTGAGAAGACTTGGCCGACGCAGTAAACAAGGTATCCGCCATTAGAAAAATTAATCTTGCCCCGTAATGGCTTCAAAAAAGTGAACCACTATTTTCGTGCTCACAAGATAGTGGTTCGACAGAGCACCCATTAAAATCCTTGTTGCAGCAAGGAGACTTGACCGAAGAATTGCAAGATGGGCCGTTGTTTTGGGCCAATATGACCGGAGTTTAGGCCAAGAACCGCAATTAAGGGCCAAGTCTTGGCGACTTTTGGGCCGAAGTTCTCACCGTAATACATCGAACATCTGCCCGCCGAGCCGAGATGAACGATGCCTGCATAAGGAAAGAGAAGCCCACCAAAAGCCAAAGAACCAAGGAAGGAGAAACTCGCACTCGCAAAGATTTACATCGTAATTCCTTTCAACTTTTTGTTGATGGAGCTCAAACCGACAGGCGAGCCGGAGTAGTGTTAATTTCCGATGGGGAGATATTGGAGCGCCAATTCGATCGGGGTTCAAGGCCTCGAACAATGAGGCGGAGTATGAAGCATTGATTCTCGGATTGAAGCCGCAATAGCAGAGGCAGATGAGGTAATTATTTTTGTGATTCACTTTATAGTAAATCAAACTACACGAGAGTTTGCTGCCCGAGATGAAAGAATGTCGACATACGTAAAAGAAGTCATCAGGCTGGCAGACATGTTTCAAAACTGCCATCTTCTTCAGGTTAGCTGAGATGACAACAACCACGCCGACGCGCTATTAATTGGCAAGTTCAAGACAAACCGAAGACAAGGACAATAATGATTGACTACCTACCAGTTCGAAAGATAGAGCCACCGAACGCAATGCAAGAAGCATTATGCGCGGATTTGGGACCATTTGGATGGATGCAATTGTTGCATTCCTAAAAGAAGGCAAGCCGCCGTAAGATCGGAAGGAAGCACACAAGGTCGATCGATTCCAAGTTGACAGCGACATCTGCATGTAAGATCCTTCATCGACCTCTTTAAGGTGCGACACCCTCTTCAAGTCGAAGACTTTCGCATTTAAATTCATGAAGGAGTTTGTGGAAGCCACGCAGGGCAGATCGTTAGCACATAGGCCATTACCTGTGGGTATTGGCCCTATATGCGTAAAGACGCAGGTTCATGTAAAGAAGTGTGAACAATGTCGAGGTTTGCACCATTGATACACCGTACCGGCCGACTTGAACTCGCTTCAAATTTCTTGGCCATTTGCCCAATGGGCATGGATCTTGTTGGAAAATTGCCCCAAGCAACCGGGCAACGGAAGTACTCATCGGTGGCTACGGACATTTCACAAAATGGATAGAAGCAGAGCCTCTTGCCAAAATCCGAGATGTGGATGTGAAGAACTTCATCCGAAAAGCATCATTACCAGATTTGGGATTCCAAGAGCAATCGCTGTTTACGACAACGAACACGCTTTGACAAAGAAACTCATCAAGAATTTTTGCGCCAAATTCAAGATAAAAACTACTTCAACACCAAGCTTTCCCCAAAGTAATGGGCAAGTCAAGCATCAAACAAGGTCATTCTAGATGGAATAAAGAAGAGGCCGCAGTACCAAAGGGAAGTGGGTAGACGAATTGCCCAACGTGTTTCGGGCATATCGCACTACGCCGAGAAGATCAACAGGGAATCCCCTTTGCCATGGCTTATGGCACTAAGCAAATATTCCATTGGAGATCGGCATCCTGTGGATCGTAACACGTGAGTTGAGAACGGGTCTAATGATGTGCTCTAGCCCGAGATCCGGACCTACTAGAAGAAAGAAGAGAGAAAGTCGAATCCAAGAAAGATACCAAAGAACAAATTTGCCAAAGCTATAACAAGAGGGTCAATCCAAGGGATTTCGTGTCAACGACTTAGTCTTAAGAAAAGTGGTCTAATAAGAAGGATGCCAGAGAGGGCAAACTTGGCCCAAATTGGGAAGGCCCCTACGTAATCAATTTCTGTTAGGGAATGGGCATACCGGCTCGAAGATAATGAGGGCAAAGCATTGCCTAGACCATGGAACACTTGTAATTTAAAGTTTTTCTATCATTAGATATTGTTTGATTCTTTCTTGCCGATATGATAAATAAAATCTTAGCAGAATTTCTCTGAACTTATACAACTTGGCACGATATTGTTTTTTGAATAATGAGAACCCAAGAGGAACTTAGGTTCACATTGGGGGCAAAGAGAAGACATTAGTAATGCTTAGCCGAAGTTAAGCCGAGATAAATAAATTCCTTATCTTTACTTGTTGAAATTTGTAGCAATTTACAAGTTAAAGTTAAGCTGAGATAAATTCCTTATCTTTACTTGTTGAAATTTGTAGCAATTTACAAGTTAAAGTTAAGCTGAGATAAATTCCTTATCTTTACTTGTTGAAATTTGTAGCAATTTACAAGTTAAAGTTAAGCTGAGATAAATTCCTTATCTTTACTTGTTGAAATTGTGAGCAATTTACAAGTTAAAGTTAAGTCGAGATAAATTCCTTATCTTTACTTGTTGAAATTTGTAGCAATTTACAAGTTAAAGTTAAGTGAGAAGATTCCTTGACCTCGCTTGTTGAAATTTGTAACAATTTACAAGACAGCCTTTGTCAAGTAAAATTTGCGGTGTATAATGCCCGAGGTATGTTACCCGAGGAGATTGTGCAAAAAGGAAGAATCGAAATCATGCAAAATATTCTAAGTATAGAATCATTCGTAAAAAGAAGAATTAAAAGCCCAAGCATCCAAGAATAAACAAATGATAAATAAGTTGTTTACAAGAAAGGCACATCGGCCGCAGTATGAACAAATACAAAGAAAAGAAAACAAAGTACAAGAAATAGAAGAAAACAAAAAGTGTCAAGGTTCTTCTTCAACTTGAATGTAGGTTATTGAACCCTGAAGGTTCTGGAAGAACCACCTCGGTGTCTTTTGGGTCCACAACCTCTGATCTTTTTTCAAATGAACCCCTGTGTTCTTTATTTGCCACGACCTCGAGTGTTTGTCACCGCAACCTTAGCGGCCGATTTCGCTAAGGTTTCATCAACACTTCTCCCAATTAGAAGCATATCGAAGACAGCGAATCGAGCCGCCTTTCCTTGGATTGCTTCTCGAATTGCTCATCCCCAAAGGAGGTCCAAAACTGTCGGCCTTGGGAGGATTTGGCCTTCCTCACCAAGGGTTCATCTTTATTCATCTTTCTTCATCTTCATCCTGCCAGATTCAGATTCATCTTGGCTTGAGATGGAGGAAGTGGGTAAGACGCAGTTTCGCCTTGGCGCCATGGCGAAGTCGATCGAAGATCAAGCTTTTGGTCGAGCATTCCAACCTAGGACGATCCTTTGTTGCAAGCTTGCTTGACCGAAGCTTGTAGTCTTCAAAGAACGCCTGCCATGCCTTGTTGTAAGCAGCTTCGATTTCACTTTTTTGTGGCCAGAGCATCCCTGTTTTTCGCCTTCTTAGCCTCGGCTTTTTTCTGCCGCAACTTCCTGACGCATAAATTCACCTTTTTTGAAGAGCAAGTGATTGGGCCTTTGTGTCGCCTACCGCTTCTTCCGCTTTTTTTCATCCTCGCTGATCTCTTTTTGGTCTTTTGAAGGGCAAAGAAACTCCTTCTTTAATTCAGAGAGCTCCTCCTTGTTTCAAATGCCTTTACAGAGAAGGCGTGGGCATGTTGAACTACCGACAGCTCATAAAGACAAAGGTTATTACAGAGTGAAAATGATGTTTTACAAGTATGAAGATAAAACAAGATCATCAAAGTTCAAGGCTTACTTGGACGTAACGCTTGCAACATGAGGGCATAGTTCTCATATTCACCGATCTTGGAGTTTTTCTCAAGATCACCTTCGATGAGAACGGCCACGCCGAGTGCCACGCCGACGTTAATGTCGAGGCGCTTTCATTGGCATAAACCGCCCGTCCTCAGTGTAATTTTGGGCTCTCAGGAACTTTGGGAACCCCGATCCCGAGGTTGAAGGCTTTTGCTTTTTCGGACCAGATCCAGAGGGTCGCTCACCGACCTCTTCACAGAGCATAGGTGGTCTTCCCGCCTCCGCTACCGGAGATTGGCAGAGATCTTCTACCAAGATCGCCTTCAAGAGCCTTAGCCTTCTTGGTGGCCTTCTTGGTTCTTTTTCGGTTTTGTGGGGCATAGTTTGAGCCGCTCATCCTCCATGTCATCCGGCAGTCGGCCAAGAGATTGAGCACCGCTTTCTTTTTTCCATTTCAAATTGCTTTTGGACGAGTCTGGCTTGCCGCTTTTTTTGGATCGTTCAGACGGAAGCAACTTGTTCAAGGAGGCGCTTGATGAGAGGTGCTCTCTTCCTCTGTCTTGAACGTCGGCAACTTTGAAGTATATGTGGAGATGAAGTTCAAGACCAAAGGGCCTTATGCTTTCAAGAGGGAGGTCCAAAAGCTTTTTCGCTCAGTTCGAGGAAGTAGGATCGACGAAAGTCCTTGGGAGGTCGTGAACGCCCGCAAAAATGTAACAAAACATGAGAAACAGATAAAATATTTTGGAAAATTGAAGAAAAAGAAGCTAAGTAGTTCGAGATGGGCTTTACCCTTGCCTCCTTATCGTTCGTGGGAGAGGAAAAAGTGGACTTCTTCACTGGGCCAAATTCCCAGCCTCCCAAAGGACAATAAGATAATCCTCAAGAGCCCCTTTGTTGGAGTCTGGGAGCTCGCCACAATCTTATATTCTAGACCTTTGAGGTAATACACAAAACCTTTCACCTTAAGGTTATGGGCACTCATGGTGTACATATACTGGATATCGGCAAGAGTGATTCTCACCCCCCCTTGACGAGCTTAAGCTATTATTCCGATAAGGGTCCTATAGGCATTTACTAGAAGTTGCATAGGTTGAGGTCGTAGTAGTTAAGGACCTCGCGAGAGGATATCAAGAGGGAACCTAAGTCCACACCAACAAAGGCAACTACAGTGAAAGGCATTTTATTGCCATCAGCATAATGGAGTCCTCCTCCCGCCTAGTCTGAGTTGGACATCATCTCGAATGGAGAATTCTTGCCTAAAGTGTTCTAGTTTTGTGGGGTATCCACCCTATGTTTCCACACACCCATGGTCTTTATAAGTGTTTGGCTACGTAAATGAGTATTCTTAAGGATTTTAAGGACCTCGCTAAAACCTAAGTAATCGATTGTTTCAGCTTCTTTCCTAGAGATTGATGGTTCTACAACAAATCCCAAACTTAAATCTACGAATAAATGAGAATGGAAGGCGTAAAACTGAAAACAGAAAGCAAAAGAAGTTTCAGATTCAGAATACAAGAAAGTGGAAGGCCAAAAATGTATGAGATGGTGCAAGTATTCAGATGCAAAATCAACAATGATTCAAAAATTACATGACAAATGTAACATTAGAAGCGAGAAAACCAATAACGATCAAAGAAACGGAAAAGAAGGAACAGGGCTTACCGTAAAGGATGAAGTCGAGATGAGTCCCGCCGAGGTCGTGACTTAGCGACAATGGCTGAGCTCCACGTAAATGGCAAAGGCGCATCTAATGCAGAGCTTCGAGCTTGGGGGCAATGGAGGATTCGAAAGGAAAAAAGGCTTCGAGAGATAACAAGAATTTCAAAATGCGAATGAAGCGAAGGAGAGAGAGACAAACGTTTTTGTCAAAAGTGAAGTAATGACGCTTAGAACCGCAGCAGAGAAAAGACGGCTTGTAGGCTGGCCACCACGGACCAAGAAGAATGAAACGCCGCCTCGTAATGGTTGAAGATTGATGACGATGTGACACCATACACGGGAAGTTGATTTGAATCAAGAGGACATGCCGCCCCGAATGAATGATCTCGCTAAAAGTTCTTAGGCCGACGTAGCGAGATAAAATCAAGATAGGTTCCATCACCTCGTAATGCCGAGGTAATAGAACCTAGGGCGCCAGGGGATATATTTTCGAGTACCAACACGTCGAGGTGACACCGGTGTCGCCAGAGTTCCCCACGTGTTATGGTAGTTGTGCCGAGGTTATCTCTTGCCAGGCCGATGACACCTCCGAGATATCTGAATCCGGATAAGCGGATAAAGGACAAGAGTCCTAGAATGAAGAGAAGCTCAAACCTGGATGTGGACAAGAGTCCAAGGTTGGGAAGACTTCGCTTGGGGTAAAGATAAACTCTTAGGGAGTATGTCTTAATTCCACCGAGAGTCCTAAATTAGCAGAGTCCTAAGTCCATTAGGACCGGTTCCTGTTGGGACTAGGATTGATTGGCTATAAAAGAGAGGCACCCCATGGGTCTAAGGTACGCTTTTGATACTCAAGTTAGGGAGTTAAAATCGGATTATCCTTGAGAGATATCTCGACTTGATCGTCGAGTATTCCGGTGGTCGAAACCACCGCCGAGTCTTTTTCCTTCGCAGTTACAAGGAGTCGCTACTCGCCAGTTGTTCTTCTCAATTTGAATCACTAAGGAGGGCAGTGTGATCGGAAATTCACTCACACAGTTATATATATGAAACATATTATGTAACATTACTTTGTGTTATATATCTAAAAAATATTATACAAATTAGTGTTATATATTATCTAAATGTATAATAATTAGTTAAAATATTCTACAATCCACCAATCTTCTTAGACCACCTAGACCGCAATTTGTAAATCCACCAACACGCCATTCGATTTGTAATTTTATTCTTAAATTATCCGAATCGTACCGCACACACCCCTAAGTGTAGTTTTATAATTCAACTCTCCATTATAAAAAGTTGGAGAAATAGCATATCAGTTTACATGTTAATAATAAAATTTATGATTTTAATTATTAAAATTATATATATATATATATTTTCACACCATTAAGGTGTAGTTTTGCCTAAGATCATCTTCAATAATTACTCAAACTTTCATTAAATTTGAATTTGGTAAAAAATAATGCCTTTTTCTACGTTAACGGTTTCATCAAATAGGTATCAAATCTAAAATTTTACTTTTCTTTCATTAAATTAAGTCTCCGTTTGGGAAGTGGGTTGAATTTTTGACTTTTTGACTTTTTTAGCTATTTGAGTCTGGGCTCAAAAGCTTGGTTTGGGAAGGATTTTTTGACTTTTTGACTTTTTTGACTTTTTTGTGAGGAAAGAGTGTAATGATTATGGGTTGAATGTGATGTTATTCGTCATAAATAAATACGTTTCGTTTTTTGGCTCAAAGAGCCAAAAGAGCCCAAATGAGCCCTTCCCAAATGACACCTAAGGACTAATATGTCTTTTATCAAATTATTGTTCATAATCATTTGATTTTCATCACCTGATGTTTTTCCGAATGTCTTCCAAATGACTATCTCAAAGCAAAATTTATGAAAAAATTACACTGATCGGTCAACTCCCGAGTCATTTGCCAAGATAATCATCTCAAGGCAAAAATTTGTAAAAATTTTACACTATTTGGACATCCATCCGATCGTCTACCCAATCGATTGGTGTTCTAATAAAATTTCAAAAATCTCTATTAAAACACTTAATATCAAATAAAATTTTTCCTCAAATTTATAAAAACTTTCATACGCCCTTAAAGAGATTCTAATATATACACATATACTATTTTCCACATAGTAACTTAACCATGGTTAGTATGGTCAACTGTAGTTTGATTTCGGCGGAGGTTACGGCGAGAAAGCGTGAGGGAAAACAAGTGGTCACGTGGGCCATAGCACGAGGAACGTATGGTCACGTGAGGGAACCACATCTCAAAGTGCACCATCGGACAAAAGCTAATTTCAGTTTAATTTGCGGCGCCGCTTGAGCCGGGTTGGACTATTATAAAGATCAACAATGATTCATCCCACCAAAAATATCACAATTAATAGTATTAATACATTAAAAAAATAGAAAAAAACAAAAAAAATATAATTTTAAGATCAAAATATTACATCATATGAGACTCACTGCCACCTAATTAGTAGGAATACTAATTAGCGCTTCCAAATATTTTTCTTACGGAGATTCCTATAATAACACCCCCGCGCAGTATCGAGCGTCATCGAAATTTCAACTTTTTATTTCAAAGACAGCCTTCCACGTGTCCTATCATAGTAGAAAGTAGATCCACGCATCACAATAAACGTAGCTTTGGAATTAGAAGTACCGATCTCTACGAACGCTTACGCTGTGTTTAGTTAGAAAATTTAGAGAGAAATTTGAAAAGAAAAAAGAAAAAGGTGTGTGAAATGATGTGAAATATAAGTATATTTTTTTTACATTTTACCTACCTTTTCCATTTCTCTTTCCAAATCCCTCCTCAAATCCCTCAACCAAACACAGAATTAAAAAAAAAAATTCTGACAAAGCGAAGGTTGTGCTTGGTTGATAATTCAAACTATTATTCCACGTTGTTATTAATCCTTTGTATGTTTACAGTTTTCAAACTAATTTCAAAATTTATTTTTAAAATATATTTGGTAAATCAAAAAATTTTTAAATTTTTGATATATCAGATCATTCTCCCAAACATCTGCCTAAATAATTTTTGAATTTTTGGATTTATCCGATTATCTCCCGAACATTTAGTCGGTTAATCAGAACAATTTTTTCTTTTTTTTAGCAACTGGACTTGTTATCTAGAAAAAAATATATATATTTCTTTTTGATATTTTTTGAATATAGAAAATATTATTTTGAGACCAAATGACAAATTATTTTGACATTTATTTAAAATTAACCAAAAAAAAAAAAACTTTTTCCAAAACTCATAATCAAATAAATTTTCTCTTTTTAAATCATAATTTCAAAATTTACAAATTCAAAAATACAACTCCACACTAAAATCATAATTCCAAACGCAAACCAAACGCTACCTAAAATTTTCACACCACTCAGAAAAATATATGGGTAAATTACAAATACACTTTTACGATTGCTTTTAAAGTGCAGATTGTTTCTTATAATTTAGAAAAATTACAAATACTTCATAATTAAAAAAATTTATTTAACAAAATTAACTAAGAAAATAAAATTCATAATTATTCTCCTATGCCATAATAAAATTACTTAAATTATTAATTGAATTATATTTCTAATATCATTAAAAACTGTTAAATGACTTCATAATTAATTAATAAAATGAGCGATTTGTTATGAAATTAAAAATTTCATGGGATGGAATATAATTTCTAGAATTACAGAGAGTAATTTGTATTTCAATCAAATTTCAGAAATATATTTATAATTTATCTAAAATATATAAATTGAATAAAATTTCTTTTAAATTTTAAATTATTACAAATTTATATAAATTTATGCTTGAATTATTTTTTTTTATTAAATCGCTTACTATATAAATTTATAAAAATTTACATAATTTTATAATAAAAATACATATGACACGCACTACATACCGGAGTATTTTCCAAAACTTTGAAAAAATAGTTTCAAGTTAGTTGACCGAATCGGGCGAACGAGAATTTTTGGTGGGGGCATGTCAAATGCCCCCCACCAAAAAAATAAAATAAAATAAATTAGAGACAATAATGAGGAGTACATCGTGTAAATCGAATCTATTTATTAAAATCTTATATATATATATTTTGATAAATTTGTTATTAAAAAAATTTTAAAAAAAGAAATTAAAACTAATAGGTTAGGTTTGAAGTGATATAATAGACAAATGATATGACTTAAATAATTAAGGGATAGTTTGGCATCCCCTAAATAATTCATATTTTTATATTTTTTTCATCACATCATCTCTCTATTTTTCTGCACATCTTTTCATAAAAAGACAAAAAGTACACTTATTTAGATTATCCCAAGTAACCCCTAAATAAGATAATAACTTTTTGATTTTTTAATTTTTTTTTAAGAGATGCCAAAGTTAGCCTATGTTGATAGAATGTTTAAGTTTGATAGGTTTATTTTAGACTAATTTTAATAATTGGATAAATTACACTGACACCCTTTAAGATTTTTATTTAATACAGATCTTCTTTTTACGTTTAAAAAATTACATTTACCTCTTTGTTAAATTGAAATGACATATTTATCCCTTAACTTTTATACCATAAAATAATAAAATAATACTGATATTTTTGTTCATGTCATTTCAAGATAAATAACAATCATCTTCTTTGATTTAACTTACACAAAAAATTAATTTTTTTTTATTTTTCGTATTTTTTATTTTTATTGAATTGTTTTAGTATTTTAAGTAACTTTTTATTCTTTATTTTTTAGATACACATAATTTAGATATACTTATGAAGTATAATATTTTGTGATTTTTTTAAATTTACCAAATACAAAAAAAATATAAAATGCAAAAATTCTGTAATACTATAATAAATGTGAATGACGGTGTTTGGTGATACTGTAATAAATGTGGGTCAATAAACGACAAAGAAAAATGATGGTAGAAATAAAAATGAAAAATTCTATTTATATATAAAAATTTATACAAAAAACATCATAAAAATATTGTGATAGTAATGTTATTGTAAATATAAATAATGTTTATTGGTGTTTTGTTTTAAAGTGAAAGGTTACCATTAAATTATATTATTGTGTTTGAAAATTTTATATAAAATTTATGTTTGTATATCATCACTCAATAAAAATATGTTCAGGTAGAATTTAATGACGGAAAGTTTGAAAATATAGTCATGATGATAGGAAGAAGAAATGGTAGAAAAAAAAAAATGGTCATTTAAAAAATTTTGGGACATGACCTCGGCAATCTGGGAGCAATTTGTAATGAGATTATAAACCTCAGGCAGGGGAATATAATTTTTTAAACGTGAGGAAAAAATCTATATTAGATAAAATCCGTAGGGGGTGTCAGTGTAATTTACAATTGATAATTTGATATGCTTATTTTAAAACTTGTTGGGTAGGATATTAATGAAAAAAAAAAAAATCGAACATCAATAGTTATATATTTAAATTACATTTGTTTTAAATTATATTTTCAAAAGTAACCATCTATTTTTTATAATACAAATAATGACTCAAACACACTGGCTCCGTTTGATAAACTTCTCAAATTATAGTTCTACCCATTGATTTGAGTGTGGTGTTTGTTTTGAGCTTTCAAATTATAATTTTACACTCATTTCTCAAAACTTAATTCAAAACATAATCATTATTTTTCAAAACTCATAACAAAATACATAATTTAAAACTCTTTTCAAAACTCAATTCAAATCAATATTTTAATTTTCTAAATATTTTTAAAATATTTTAATTTTGTTAAGATTTTAAATATTTTAATATTTAAATATGTTACGATTTTTTAAATTTTTTGAATATTTTTAAATATTTTACTTTTTTAAATATTACGATTTTAATTTTTAAAATTTTAAAATAGTTTATAAAAATAAATTCAAACTCTATTTTATAAAAATATTTTTAAATATTTTAATTTTTTTTGTTATATATTTAGTTACGATTTGAGTGTAGAGTTGTGAAAGTAATATAGAGTTTCGAATTATGTATTTGGTTATGAGTTTTAAAAATAATTTCTTAATTGAGTTTTGTTTTATGTGTTTGATTACGATTTGAGTGTAGAGTTGTTTTTAAATTTAAAATATTAAAATTTAAAATTATTTAAAATTTTTGAATATTTAAATTGTTTAAATTTTTACGATTTAAATTTTTTGAATATTTATTTTAATTTTTTACTTATTAAATTTTTTAGATTATTTAAATTATTTAAATATTTATGATTTAAAATTTTTGAATATTTATTTTGAAAAAAATTATTTCCTTTGTAGTATTGTCAATTAAAAAATTGATTAATGTTATTTTCTGTTAATAATAAATTTTTTTAATTAAATTTTAAAAAGAATTTGATTATGAGTGTTGATCAAAATTTTTAATAGTGTGAAAGTAGTATATTTTGCTATGAGTTATAACAATTTGAATTAAGTTTTGAAAATTCTTTTCAAAACTCATAACAAAACAAATTTTCTTACTTCACATGTCAAATCAAACTTTCAAAACTCAATTACACACTCAATTCAACACTCTATTAAAAAAGAATAAAGCTTGGAAGCTCGAATTTTCTTCTCCCGAATCCCCCTAATGCCCAAAACGACGTCGTTTTGGCCATTAGTTTTATTTATTTATTTATTTTTTTTATTTTTCTCTTTTTGTCTGAACCAGGGGAGAAAGAGAGGAAGAGAAGAGAGAGAGAAGAGAGGAGAGGAGAAACAGAGGGAGAAAAAAAGGAGGAGAGGAGAGCCGATCGCCGAGCCCGATCGTCGTCTAGCCCAACTCCATTGTCGCCCAGCCCGGTCGTCGTCCAACCCAACTCCGTCACAGCCCAGGCCCGCCGCCTCCGCCTCCGCCTCCCACCCCTTCCTTTGCCCCTTGCCTCTGCCTCCAACCATTGAATAATTTGCCCCCTTCAATCCAGTTCTTCTTTTCTCCTCATTCTTCCTTCTTTCTTCTTTCTTCTTCTTTCCAAATTCGGGGGATTCGGGGCGGGGGGCTTTCGAGCTCCCAATCACAGCCCATTAAAAAATCATAACCAAATAAATTTTTTACACTCAAATCATAATTTCAAAACACACAAATTTAAAATACAACTCATATTCTCAAATCATAGTTAGAAAGTCTTATCAAATGGAGCCATAGTTACCTACGTCTAATTATCTTAATTTTTTAATATAAATATTTTACTCATCGTGTTTTAAAAAATGAATGATGTGAATTATTGAATTAGCTCCAAAATGGGCTAACCAATTTATTAAAGTCAAATGCTCTTGTGAAATTTTTTTTTTAAAATTTTTTTATCGGCAAATGTTAGTTGTTAATTGTTAGATTAATACTTATGGAAGAAAATCTTTTCACCCTTAGCAAAGCACCTAAATGCTTGCACTCCTTTAATTCAACTCCTTAAGAAAAATTGAACTCATGACCTCCTTGAAACTAAACCCCAAGAAAGATATGGTGGCTAACTAGGATATGCCTAGTTGGTTAATGCTTTCGTGAATTGCGATGACTAACTCAAGGGAATTCACATCATTTATTAAATCGAACTAATTATAAATGATATGCATTCAACATCTTATAAAATGAATTATTTGAATTGTCAAAACAAAATTCGTGATGGGCCTATGAACCCCTCAAGTTCTCTTTTATCTCCTTGAGGTCTAAATTTGAAAGAAACCCAACCATTTGTGTATCATAATTGAATAAAAACTAATATAAAACAATTAAAACTTCTAAGTGATTAACAAAGCGAGTTTACATTGAAATACTTTAGATCCATTAATAAAGGTTGAAACTTAAGAACATGAAGTGAAATTTGAATAAAAACAGAAAAGTGTAATTTACTTAAAAACTATAATATCGAAAATTAGTTGTAATAATGTTAGAAATTCAAAAGGATAAAATTCCTTTGATAAGATATTTGAATTTGACAGAAAAAAAAAAATTACATTTTTTAATCATAAATACAATATTCAGCTAGTAAATTTTAAAATCTTCTTAATGCATTATTAAAAAATACTAGAGTTAAATTCATTTTATCCTATTTGTGATTTGGGACTGGAGCACTTTATCCCCATATGATTTAAATATAACCAGTATGCTCCCATGTGATTTTGGACTAAAATATTACCGTCAATTTTTTCATAAACTAACAGAAGATGTATTACACACACACTATTTTTTTTAAGTAGACATTATTTTCTAAAAAAAATAGAATGAAATTAATACAATAAAAGGACAATTTTACCCCAATTTTCTCCAAACCTAAAATTAGATTAATATGTTAATTAAAATAAAAGTGTAATTAAATTAAAATTAGATTAACATGTTGGAAATTATAATAATAAATAATTAAGAATTTATGATTAATTGTGATCTAAAATATAATTAAATCAAAATTAGATTAAAAAGTTAGTAATTACAATAAATAGTTAAATATTAAGATTAATTGTGATCTAAAATATAATTAAATTAAAATTAGAATAAAAATTTAAGAATCACAATAAATAATTAAGAATTTATAATCAATTGTGATTTAATTGAATTAATACTAAATATTATAAATTATGTATATGAGAGTAAGAAACTAACAAAAAATATAGGGTTTGAGAATATTATAGTCATTTCACATCTAACATCTATAATTAACGGTATTGATGGTTGTATTTTAGTCTATAATCACATGGAGCATACGGTTTTTTTTAAAAGACAGTGGGATAAAATACTATCAAGTCACATCACAGAGAAGTGAAATGAATTTTGCCCAAAATATTATATATAAATTATGATGTGATAATATAGTATGGTTTAATTTTTTTTTTTATATTTTCAAAAAATGTTTAACATTTTTCAAATGGACTCATAATTTAGAAAATTCTACAGATAATTTTTTAATTTTTGCCGTTAGGACACCTAATATGAAGATTTGAAAGTATTGTATATTTTTTTATAGACGCTCACTTCCATGCAAAGGGTTATTTTGATAAGATGGTTATAATTAATTTTTTGGTAAAACATTACTTATAAATAATTTTTTTGTGAGAGATGAAGTGAATTATAATCTAAAAAGTGGATTATAACCCACTCCCCAAAAAGTGTACTATACTTTTAAACTCTTAACATCCATCTTTGTTTGATGAGTTTGGTTAATGAGTATTCCACTTGCTTTGGTAAGTTAGTAAAAAGTTAGTTTTTGACTTTTTTTAGTTAAAAAATTTAGCTTTTTTACTTAAGTCACTACCTAAAATTCATATTCTATTATTTGATTACAATTTTTTTAATCAATTTTTTATTCTATTCTATTATTTGATTACAATTTTTAATTCATATTCTATTATTTGATTACAATTTTTTATTCTATTATCTTTAAAATTCATATTCTATTATTTGATTACAATTTTTTTATTATTTGTATTAGATTCCAATGAATATTCTATCTAACAAAATTGTTGAATTTTGTAATCATATAACTAATAATGTAAAATAAACATAAAATTAAAAATTATACATTTCGATATCTATTACAAAATAAATTTCGATAAGCTAAAATTATTTATTTCACTAATATAACTGGATAGACAATCTTACACCAAACCTATAAATAATTAATCATGTCACTATTATTCTTGTTTGAGAAGATGGTTGCATTAAAATAATTAATAAGACAAAATATCATATCTAACTTATAATTATTTTATTTTTTGGCCTATTTTGGCAAATTAGTAAAAGCCAACTTTTTAATTTTTTGATTTTTTTGAATCACATCATCTCTTTATTTTTTTACATATTTTAAAAAAATAAATAAATTAAAAAGCAAACTATTAACTTACTTCCTAAAATAAGCTCTCTAACAACATCAACTATAAAACAATATAACTAACTTTCTAAATGCAATTTTTTTAACCAAAATAGTCAATTTCTTAAACAAAGGGTTGGTTTAGGATGTGGATTGACTTTTTGATTATTTTAATTTTAGGTTAAAAAGTCTTGTTTGGAATAGATTTTTTAATTTTTTTAATTTTTATAAAAAAGTAAAACGATTATGAATTAGATATAATATTTTATCTTATTAAATTAAAAAATTTATTTTATTTTTTTATAACTAAAAAAAAAAAAAATCAGACAAGGCAAAGCCCTAATAAAAACAAGGTGTATAAAAAAATTTTAAAAATTCATTGGTAAACATTTTGGTCGAGAACGGAGAAAGCTAAGGCCCGTTTGTTTTCAGAGATAGAATGGAGGGGATTGATAGTGAAGAGATTAATAGTGAGGGGATTGTTAGTGAGGGTCGTTTGTTTTCAGAGATAGAATGGAGGGGATTGATAGTGAGAGGATTAATAGTGAGGGAATTGTTAATGAGGGGATTGATAGTGAGGAGATTAATAGTGAGGGGATTGATAGTGAGGGAATTAATAGTGAAGAATTGTTAAATTATTTTTATATAAAATAATAAAACAAATAAAAAAATATATAAATTAAACATTAATATTTTAAAATAATTCCCAATATATAAAAAATATAAAAAATAAAAAAATTTATAATCCCCTCACTATTTTTCTAATACCATCTCTACTTTCTCACTATGAATCCCCTCCCCAAGGCCCCATTTGTTTGGGGTTATAGCAAGGGGATTAGGATTACTAATACCTTGGGACTAGTATATGAGGTGTTTGTTTTGAGAGATAGCCTTGGGACTACTAATACCTTGGGACTAACTAATACCTTGGTATTACTAATACTGTGTTTGTTTTGAGAGATGGGGAGGGTACTACTAATACCTTGGTATTACTAATACCCTTGGGGAGGGGATTCATAGTGAGGAGGTAGAGATGGTATTAGAAAAATAGTGAGGGGATTAGAAATTTTTTTATTTTTTTTATTTTTTATATATTGGGATTTTTTTTAATATTAATGTTTAATTTATATATTTTTTTATTTGTTTTATTATTTTATATAAAAATAATTTAACAATTCTTCACTATTAATCCCCTCACTATCAATCCCCTCACTATTAATCCCCTCACTAACAATCCCCTCACTATCAATCCCCCTCATTCTATCTCTGAAAACAAACGACCCTCACTAACAATCCCCTCACTATTAATCCCCTCACTATCAATCCCCTCCATTCTATCTCTAGAAACAAACGGGCCCAAGGGCATTAGTAATACCAAGGTATTAGTAGTACCCTCCCTATCTCTCAAAACAAACAAGGTATTAGTAATACCAAGGTATTAGTTAGTCTCAAGATATTAGTAGTTCCAAGACTATCTCTCAAAATAAACACCCCGTATACTACTAAGGACGGGGCGTCACTGCTGTGACGTTTCCCAGCTGTGGTACCTGCGGTGCCTTAAACGGCACCGTTTCAACTTATTTCTTTATTTTATTTTTTTAAACTCTGTTCTCAACTTCTCACAGTGCCTCTTCTTGAATAATGTTTTTTTTTTTTTTCAATTATGTTATGTCACAATGCCGTTTGTTTTTTTTATATTAATTTTTTAAAGTTATCTTTTCAATCTATATTGCTTGCATTTAAAAAATAAAATTGTTTATTTTTTTTGGTTCCCTATTAAAATAACATAATTTTTTTTTTTATTTAGGATAAATTATAAATATACACTCTAAAATTTGCTTAAAATACGAATTATTTCATGTAATTTGAAAAGTATATATTAACATTTCTTAACGTTTAATGAGAATACATGGATAGCCATGGCATTTTGAATATATCATAGATACCTTTTAGACATTTGAAATTTATATTACAATATTGACATTTAGTTAAGTCACAAACACCCTTATCATTTTGTAAAAATACACAAGCAACTCTTAATATTTTGAATGATCCCTTTTGTATTTGTAATTTTTAATCATATGACAAATGGTCCCTAAAATTATTTTAAAATATATTGTGACGTTTATAATGTAAAATAATAATTTCAGTTACATCATACTATAAAAATATAACTTAAATTAATAAGTTTTAATTTAAATTAATTTATTTATGTGTACCCATATATATAAACATTCTTTTGATAAAAATATTATATTATTGCAAATATCCTGCTCCAGCAAACAGCATCATGAAAGGAGGATTTGAAGAAAAAAAAAAAAAAAAAAAGAGATAAAACGGCACCGGATGAGCCACAGCAGGGAACAGCAGCGGGAGTCACACAGCAGTGACCCCGCATCCGTATAGTAATCCCAAAGTATTAATAATCTTAATTTTTTGACTATAACTCCAAACAAACGGGGCGTGAGAGCTTTACGATGACCTTTTTTTCACGCGTTTTGACAGTTGTACGCGGCAGGCCAGTAAGGTAACTACTAAAAAGCTGCCACATGTTCTTTTGTTTTGTGTACTCCCCTCTATTGTGAAAAATTATTGGTGTAATGTTAAGAATTTTAGAAGTTTTATTAAATTTTTTGTTAAATATTTTATGTGTGTAAGATTCGTATTATGTGAAATATTTGATAAAATTTTTGAGATTTTTAATATTTTTAAATTATTGGTTGGTTAGGGCACCTGGGCATGCTTTGCTTGGCCAATCACAAATTTGCACGTCTTTTTATATTTTTTATTTATTCAAATCTCGTTTGAAAACATATTATTTTAATAATTTTTTAATTTTTAACTAAAATATGATGTAAAAAAATACTAATATATTTAGAATGATTTTTTAATTTTTTATAAAAAACTGTGTAAAAAGTAAGAAAAAATAAATTTTTTGATTTTTTAATATAGATTATAATTTTTTAATTTTTTTAATAATTTTTTAACTTTTAAACTAAAAATATTATAGGTCAAATGAGGCCTCAATATATAATTTTGAATTTCATCCCTTTTATCAATTAGAATACACTTGGAACACTACATGATTATACCTTTTTTTTTTTTTGAGGGGGTACATGATTATACCTTTAGACCAACGAATTCTCGTGCTGTTAGGAAAATTATTTATTAGTTCAGGTCACCACGTCACTTTATCTTTAATCAATTACAATTTCCTTTTTTAATTTATTAATCACTCAACACAAAATTAAAATTTTTACTTATTTTATTAATTACAATACACTTAAAAAACCATGTCACCGTACACAAGACTACCGAATAATTAATCCGTTAGTAACCAACTTTACCAGACTAGAACTGTTTATTATTAACAAATCAGGGGTGGGTGGCCTTGTGGTAAGAACATGAGAGCTAAGCCCCCAGGTCATGAGTTCAAATGCCCCTTGGGCCAATCTCCTGGGCGTAACACAGTTGGTTAGGAGGTTGGACCTCAAGTTGTCTAACCAGTACTTGGTGTGGGTTCAATGCTTCCCCGCTGTGCGAGTCCTGACTTAAGCGAAGCTTGTCTTGGGAGGTCGGTGCAAGTTCCCAAGTTATAGTCTCCTCGCTCGGAAGGCTAACAAGACATCTTGGTGATCTCTACAAAGTTGGGAGGTCGGGACAAGTTCCCAAGTTATAGTCTCCTCACTCGGAAGGCTAACAGGACATCTTGGTGATCTCTACAAAGGGCGCTGCCTTGAACTTGCGGGAGAGTAGGGAGGATTTTCCTATAACAAAAAAAATAAAAATAAATAAATAATAAATTAAATTAAATTAAACAAAACAATATCATATCAATTTGCATGATAGTTCATGCTTATCACCCACCAACCCAAAATGTTATATTTTAAGGGGAATTACAAAACATATTACTTAGGCAAAATAATTGCAATTTAATGAAGTTTTTCTTTTGTCCAAGTATCACTTGTGTAATTTCACTAACAGTAACATATTCAAATTTTTTGTCTACAAATTTACTAAAAAATTTCAATGTGTGCAGTCCTGTTGGAAAAAAATAATTTTGAACTGTTAAATTTTTTGAAAATGATAGAAATATGGTAGCAAGCCTAGTCCTACATTGATAGGAGAAGCATACCACACTATAATTAATTGGGATTTGCGTTCTAGGGACACCAAAATTTGGTAGATATATTTCTCACCTCATTTCGTTTTTCTTTGTTGTCACTATATGGTTTTCAAACCTGAGGCTAATGAAAGATGACATAATTTTTTTTAAAAAAAATTAAAGAATGTCATTAAAAAATGGTATATTTTTTGTTCATGTTGGAATGTAACAACAAAAATTGAAAAAGTTTGAGCAGTGAGGATTGCCAAAAAAAAAAAAAAAACAATGAATGGACCTTTGAGATAGATAGGGACTGTGATCAGTAGTGACCACCATAGCCCCAACCACTGTACCCACCCCAGCCACCCAGCTCGACCCAACATTTTATTTTCATAATTGGCATATATGAATACTAGCGTAACATCCATGTGATGTACATAAGTTTATAAAATAAAATATCAAAATAAAAATAAAAATAAAAATAACTTGGACATAAGTTTTTTAATTTAATTAGTTCATTTTATTTAATTTAATCTAATTCATTTATGTATAAATGACTCAACAATTATTGTGCATCTTACATTTAATTATTTTGTAACTTAAGTTATTTGAAATATAAAAAATATAATTTTTTTTTATTATTAAATTAAAATTAAGAATATTTAGGCATTTTTGTTTGGTTGGATATAAATTAATTTTAAAAGTAAGCAATAAGTAATTCTTTACAATTAGCTGCTATTAGTTACAAAATAATTGAATGATGGAACTTTACAATATTCATTGGAAGTTAGCTAAAAATTTCATTTATTGACTAAAAATAGGCATATAAAATACTTAAAATATAAAAGATAGTTTGTTTGGTACATTTCTAATTTTTTAAAATTATTTTAAGAATAATTATTTTATTGGGATTAAATTAGATTTTAAACCTATTTATTTTATTGACTAAAAGTATACAAAATAGTTAAGATATAAAAGGTAGTTTGTTTGGTATAATTTTAACTTTTTTTTGTATTATTTTATTGGAATGAGCTTCGGAGAGGATTTTGATACATTCTATCTATTTATAAAATATTATTTTTAAATAATAAAATAAAAGATAAGGAAAATATTTATATATAATCCTTTCTCCAGGTTAAATTCAAACATTTTTTTAATGAAATTCATTTCTTTACTGAAAAAAAAGATAGTAAAAAAAATAGTATGTATTTGATTTTTCGTCATAAATGTCGATTTATCCGTCATAAACGTGGATTTATCCATCATTTATATAAATATGGTCAATTTTGCTATTTCTCACAATGGACAATTATAAATAAAAAACATAATATATATAACTTTGCCATCAGTCAATTAATAACTTTTTTTTGGCAGAAAATATAATCACTTTAAATATATATAAAGTTAACATGCTACCTCATTCCATGCTTTAACTGTGTTTTTGTTCACATGACAACAAATTCTCGTAACTTATCATCACCATCAATATGATCTCCATTTGTGATATAAACTTGCATTAACAAAGTATTACTATAATCAAAATAAAAACCAATAAATTAAGTTAAATTTCATTCAATGAGAAAATGTTCTTACTTTTAAATTCAGAAAGCTATGGAAGAAATTTTTTTGATTTTTGAAAACCTAAAAATATGAGATAAGTCTTGACTATTGTTGGTTTGTATATGGTGGTAATCTTGCATTGCATTAGAGAGTTTTCCTGTTTGAAATCCCTCAATCTTGTGATAAATCATGGTAATTTGAATAAAATTTTTAAATCATGGAATAAATTATGACAAATTTAAATTTGTATTGTGATAATTATAAATTTAATACTTAAATAAGCTAGTCAATTGAGGTTTTGATTTAAAAAATAATTTTGTATGAGATTTTGAAACTCTCATAACATCCCTCTTTAAAAGCATACTTTTGTAAAATATATAGATATATAGTTAATTTCAATGTCACTCTTATTACTCCTTAATACAAAAAGTTATGAGTTAATTATGAAAATTTTAAATTTGTATTTTAAACTTATAAATCATAGGATAGGTCATTATAATTTTGAATTTATATTGTACTAATTTTAAATTTAAATTAATAGATTAGTTTTCATATTTAGTGACTCTGAAATTTACATTTTAAAATGGATTAGCATACTTTTTATTTGAAAGTTTTAAATCAATAGATATTATTTATTTATTTATTGTTAGTGTAATTTACCATATAATTTTTAGATATAGATAGACACACAACAGTTTACATTACATTTGTCCAATTGAAAATTAACATTACCAAAAATAAAAGAAGAGTAATATTATACAAAATAAAAAAAAAATAAAAAAAATTGTATTTTATTCATTGACGTGCACCCATAATATTGTTAAATGAGTTATGTTTTACATTTTAAAATTTATTATTACATGATACATCAAAAAAAAAATTATAAAAATGATTAATTTTGTAGTGGTATTGATGTTTTCAAGTTTGAAAATCATTATATAGATTGAAAGGTGTGGAAGCAAGCAGCTCATTTCATGACAATATCTCATTCTTTAATTTGTCACTTTCATTTCACAACCAGTTTTCATGTCATTTTTTTTATTATTATTATTATTTTGTATAGGGTCGTTGTCATTAGAAATTGATTTGGGTTGAAGATATCAGATAGTTTGCTACTATTACACAGACATTTGCACATGATGACTCCCATATTATTTACACGACACAACACTCACTATTTTCTCCTACCTTCCAAACAAATACAGCTTGAGTGGGGGAATGGGGTTTTCTGCTATAATTCTTCCTCCATTTGGTCTATATTGGACTCTAATTAATGGGTAATTTGCATGATGAAGATCAATGGCTATATATATATGACTCTGATGCTTGGTCTTCAATTTTATTAAAAGCTTGTTTTAGCATATGTATAACTTTTGTTTTATCAGTTTTTATTTCTGTTTTTCGTGTTTTTCAACCTAAAAAAGAATGCTGAAAGCACTCACTAATTTTTGTGGGAAAACAACTAAAAATAAGCGAGTTGTTTTTACAAAAAAATCATGAAATTGTTATAGGAAATAGTTCTCTAACAATTTTTACAAATTTACCCATTTCTATTGAAGAGTCACCAATAAGAAAGAAGGAGAGAAAAACGGTTAAATAACTAAACTGTAAACCTTAATTAGATTCAAAAAAACTTGTGTGATTTTAGAAGGTGAGCAGATTGGGTGTTGATAAAATTTGGCGGATTAATTGGCATAAGAATTAAAGTTTGTCAACTCGCTAACAAATTAAATTGACCCAACCTACATATATGTATATGGGCAATTACCTTGCACTTTTGCCCACGCACAATCTTTTCCCTACTCTAATATAATTAATCTAATGACACCCCTCCCTCATTTTTGTTGCATATATTTTATCGAATTAAAATTTTTTTTTTCATATTAATTTGTGAAATATGATTTTGAATAACATTGTGTGTTCGATTAATGGTGAGTTTTGTGTCAAGATTTAGAATAAATAATAATTCTTTATTTGAAATTTTATAAATAAAAAGAAAAAAAGGGTTTTATGCTCACTTGTGATTAAGATTTTAAAAAACAATCGTGACCATTATATAATGCCGTTATGTAATGATTGTCATGGTTACCGTCACTTATTACGGTTGCTATAGCGGTGTGATGGAAATTCATATGTATAACGATTGTTTCGGTGTTACATAACGGTCTGTTATACACCGTTATTCACTTTTATATAGGTTCCTTTCCAAAAACCAAAACAAATAAAAGTTTATAAAAAAAGAACAAATATTCAAGTGATTCCAGCTCAAAAAAAAAATCTTATATGATTTTTTTTCTTTATAATTTTTTTTCCATTACATTAGCATGTAAAATAAAAAATATATAAACAATGGTTGTATTTATTTTTATAATTATTTTATTTAATATTTGATTGTAAGTATTTTTTATTTTGTTATGGTAATCTGTTGTCTAAAAAATATTTTTAAAAAATAAATAAAATTAGTAACTCAATTTTTTGTTTTTGTTTATGGCACTATTTTTATTTTTACAATCATTTCATTTAATATTTAATTGTAAATAATTTTATTTAGTTAGTTGTAAAGTGTTGCCTAAAACATAATTTTTATTTATAGTACAATTTTTATTTTTATAATCATTTCATTTAATAATTGTGAATATGTTTTATTCAATTAGTTTAGATATTGGTCAAAAATAATTTGTATACATTGAAAATCAATTATTCTTAAAATCATTAACTATTTAAATAAAATATAAAAATTCTTTTTATAGTGATTTAAAAATATGAAGTATATTGAATCATAATTAAAAACTAACAAAAATTGATTAAAATCAATTTTAAACCCCAATAAATGTGACTTTGAAAAAAAAAATCGTATTGGTAAATTTTTTTCAAATTGCACAAAATTTAAAAAAATCACAATTCCAATTACCATAACTATTATGCTACAATATTTACATCCGACAACCACAATCACTTTTCGAAACCTATAATCTCTATCATTTTGTATTTCTAGTCTATCTAACCCACTCCAACTGTTGGTTTGAAACCGCTAAAATTTTCAATTAACCCACCGAGCGCTGGTGACAGAGTAAAATATTCTGAGTCTGTCAAAAATGGTTTAATTATTATTATTTTTGTGTGGTCAAAACTAACTCAAACTGAACCCCACAAACACCACTAGCAGTAAGGTCTGAGTTCCACTCCCACGCGGATTGAACTTATCTACTACCAAGATTTTCTTTAGCTTCAGATTCATTGCATGAATTTTAAGAATATCGGCAGCTGGGGTCCTCAAATCTGTATTTTCTAGACAATTCTAAGGCCTTGTATTGTATTGTATGGGCTATATATCATATTAATGATGATACTCATTCAACTTGGTCAAAACAATCTTATTTCAACTCTTGCACGCCGTTCATTACTTCTGATTTTTTATATTTGATATTCAATTTTGTTGATCTTTTTAGATTGATACCTCTTCTCTGATTTGATTTTTCATACTGTTCAGTGCTGGTTTGGGATGCCCTAGTGAGGTTAAAATAGTCATATAAAATAAAATAAATTATTTTAGTCAAATAAAATAAATTATTTTAGTTAAATAAAATAAAATGTCCCATCTAATCCATAATCATTTTATTTTTTTCCTTCACAAAAGTAAAAAAAAAAAAAAAAATTTATCCCAAATAAAATTTTTTAACCCCAAACTAAAATAATCAAAAAGTCAATTCACATAGCAAACGAGCTCTTGAATCTTCTTTGATAGAGAGCTGTTTATGCCATGCAGAAATCGGACTAGGAACTTCCTTCTTTTTCTTTTTTTTTCCTTTTTTTTTTTTCTCTGACATTGTATATATATATATATATATTTTCTAACATTGTAATGAATCTTGTGGGCCATTGACTTGATATCTTGAGTTTTGAGGTATTCAAATTAAGAGTAAGGATTGTTATGTCATTTACCGAAGCTGGAGTTGAGTGACATTAATACCAGGAGTGAGGAGACAAATTATAGCCGCAATGCAAGCTAACAAAAATGAAAAAAAAAATATATATATATATATATTTACAAATGAGTAGAAACTATGCTCCGATTTGGCATTTATTTTAGAACTAAATAATTATAAAAAGATTAAATTGATTATAAAAGTCAATAAGATAAAATATTACTTTTTATTCATAATCATTATACTTTTTCTCTCACAAAAATAAAAAAGTTTCAAAACAAAAATTAAACGAGACTAAAAAAATTAGATTAAAAAAGTCCCAACACAAAAAAAATTAACTATATTAATCAACGCTAAACGGCCTCTATGTATATTTTCCAATTTATGTGATGTTAGGATTTGATCACTTGCATGGTATCGTATTAGAATAGAAAGTGAAACAAAAAAGAATTTGAAAATTGAAATCATAGAGAGAATGATTTGCCTATTTATCTCCATTTATTGAAAATTAACATCATAATTATTATATCATCATCACATCAATATTTTATGACTTTTAAAACCCAT
The DNA here is from genome assembly GCA_025200525.1 of Camellia lanceoleosa. NCBI lineage: Eukaryota > Viridiplantae > Streptophyta > Magnoliopsida > Ericales > Theaceae > Camellia > Camellia lanceoleosa. Next base: position 164,611,087 of record CM045761.1, on the reverse strand, counting down.
CTTAAGCATGGGCGAGCCGGTGCTCAAAGCCCCAAAAATTTTGTTAAAATTTAGTGACTCAAAAAAAAATTGGCCTTAACACTAGGCTTTATTAGGCCACGTTAGGAAAATGTTATAAATTTAAATTTTTTTATTAAAGGAATGATCAAATGTCTCACATAAAATTCTTCACTCATACGAGACATTTGATCATTTATTTAGTAAAAAAATTGATATTCCCAGTGTTACTCCTCAAATTAAAAAATGGCCTAATCTTAGATTATGAAAGTTTAATTAATATTTTTACAATTAAAAGTGGGGAAAAAAAAACAAAAAAACTCGTGGAAGATAATTTGCAACACACTATGAGAGAGTGAGTACATGAAATACAAGTCCACGACGCAAAGGCATTGGGTCCACACGCTTACCGTCTCTCTCATATTGTGCAAGTGATGTGCTTGTAAAAGAGAGAATTGAGAAAAGTAACAAATAGGTGGCACCAACATCTGGAATCCATCTATCATCATAAATTCCAATGTATTAGACAGTTACCAACCAACCCACCCACCTTTTTGTCACCCTCAATAATAGCATCGCCCTACCAAAGAGAAGACTCTTCCACTCCCGTGACCAAAAGATTAAAAAAAAATAATGCTAAGTGTACTAATTAATATACTACCAAATATATTACAAGATAATATGATATAATTTTAAAAATTTTAGATATTTACAATATATATAATAGGTGGAGCGAGTAACAATGACGTAACACTAATTGATATACTAGTGTGAATAACACATTAATACTATCAAATGTACAAAAACTTAATATATATATATATATATACAAAAACACCGAACACCATTAATAAAAACAAAATTTTTGCCTATTTCAAATTTAAAAAATAAAAATAAAAAATCTCTTAGCAGCCACAACTACTTGGGACCTGTTGCTGGCTGATTCCAAGAGGATGAACTCAATGTTGATATCTTAAATCTAAGAACTGAACCCCATTAGGCAAATGCAACCCACGGCTACCGTTCAAAAACACACTTGACTCCTTAATTGTAATATATACATTCATCAACAAATGCAAACCAACTTCTAGAGGTGCACCCCACATCTTAAAACATGGAGTCCAGATAATGGTTATAATCCCTCCTGTTGAACTCTAATAAGCTACCGTACATTCGATCTGCAACCCCAACAAAAAGAGCTTCCGTGTCAGGGCTGAAGGAAATTCCAGCAATCTCCCCGAACAGATCAATCTCCTGTGCCTTGGCATAGTCGCATTGTGCATCAAAAACATGAACAAAGTCTGCCGGCTCAGCCATCGCCATGAACCGGCCATCTGATGAGAACCTTATGGCTCTGATTGCACCCATCCTTCCCTTGAGTACTGACACAGACTCCGACAGTTTTCTAATATCCCACAATCTACATGTAGTATCCTGGTTCCCTGTTGCGAAAATTCGGCCATCTGGGTGCCAAGCTGAAGAAAATGAATAGTCCAAGTGTCCCTTGAGGTTTTGAAGAACCTGCCAAAGAGTTGTTTAAGTAAGACCCAAACGAGGAAAACCCTGAAGAAATGAAATAGTGGAAAATAGAGTAGCAGCCAACCTTCCCGGACTGAGCATCTGTGATTAAGCACTCCGGACTGTCCCCTAGGACTGCCAGTAATTTACCATCAGGACTGACGGAAGTGTTCTGCAAACAAAACCAGTAAAAATATACAGGTTAGAAATTCGAGAAATATATCAGAAGGTCGAGATTTGTATCAGACAGCAGTTTCCGGTCTACTCACATTTACGGACCAAGGGAAGCATAAATGGCTGATGCACTTGAAGTTCCCAGCATCAAAAACCCTGACCTGAGCATCATTATTTGCAGTCATGATCCTCACCGAGCCACTGCAATACAACCAACATATTAACAATGCTATATCAATGCATAGGCCATGCTTTAATAATTCTTACAATTGCATGTAGTTAAGATTTGAACGAACTTGGGATTGTAGCATATGTCCACTGCATTAGTTATAGCATTTTCATCTGTGGTTATTTTTGTGCTGAAGGCAACCCCAGACTGGTTTAAATACTGAACAAGTAAAAGAACAAGTGAGAAAATTATGTCACTTAGAAGAATTCTCAAAAAACATTAAAAATTACAGAAAAAGACCAAAAAAAATAGTAACTTTTAGTTCTTCAATGGTTGTACATTATACCTTACAGATCAGCTCCCCCTTAAAACCACCTGTCACCAGTAGATTATCTTTAACAGCCATAGTGCTTATTTGGACCCTGTGGAGTGTCTGAGCCAAGGAACCAGGGTATTTCTGCAAAAGCATCCCAAGTTAATTGTTCTATGCTTCAAATTATCAGAATATACTAGCAAACAAAGAAACTCAGACAAGATGTTTCTTACTAGTGTGGGCACAATCGGTTTAGCAACATTTAGCACTTCTTTGCTCCTCCTCAGAAGTGAGGACCAGTGCATTACTGAATAGTTTTGGATAAGGTACACATCATGTTTTGAGGTCGCCCATAGAAGATTCCTTAACTGCAGAAAGAAAAAACTCAGTCTAATGGCTTTAGTAACAATATTCAGCCAATCATCCAATGCATATACGAACTGATAAGATCTGACAATATAGTTGGAAAAATAAAACAATTCCAAAGTTCGTCCATGCATTATTATTTTTTTTCCAACTCAACAAAAACATGATTCATCAAGAGGTAATTTTCTAGAACCTTATTGTAGGAATGAAAACCACTAGATTATGCTCATGATTCCATAAAAAAAAAGAGTTCTAGTTTCTCATGTTCCAAAGAGGAGAGAGAGAGAGTCACAATATACACTAGAAATTATTCCCTTAATTACTACCAAAACTTTTTACAACAAAGAGTACTAGTTACTCATGTTCCAAAAGTAACTAATTATTGCAACCATTTAATGGTCACCCAATACCTGACACAACCCATTCACCAATTGAGGGTTAAACCTTAAAAACCGTTGGACATGTTACTGACTCCATGTGCCTCTAATTAGCCAAATGCATAATATGAGATGCCACTTAAAAATGATCGTCCTGACTGTGCTGAGAAGTACATGCTGCTAGTTTGGCTTGCTTGTGAAAATACTGACATGCCAAATACAGCAGACTTAGCAACCTAGTTTGCCTCACACAGGCAAGATTAGTTGGACTCCACAAGTTTGAGGAAAGCTACACCAAAAGCTAGAAATCCAGGGGACCCAGCATAGGAGGGATTAGGGAAGTTAAAATGCGAACACATTAGGTCATCCACTCAAAAGAAATCAAATTAGCATTATTTCTGTCGGAAAAAAAAGAAAAAAGGAAAAACAAAATCGGTGTTATTCATAATGCTCTTCTTTCCATATGACGATTCTTATGGGTATGCCGTATGACAATATATGAACCATGCTATTTGACAATGCCAATTAGTAAATGGAACTGGTAAGCACGACTGACTTAATTCAGTATTTAAAAAGGAACAATATATGAACCATGCTATTTGACAATGCCAATTAGTAAATGGAACTGGTAAGCACGACTGACTTAATTCAGTATTTAAAAAAGAAGAAGAAGAAGAAGAAGAAGAAGAAGAAGAAGAAAAGGGCTGGTACAGAACCTCTGTTGTTCAAAATTTCAAGGACACAATAGTAACATAGCTTGTAGACACAGTTAAAATGTGATGGTCGATGTCTCTTAGAGAACCCATAACACTTAACAAGTCAAAGATTCAGCTAGAATGACAAAACCTTAATTGCCAATGTTACTAACAAAGAGCAAAAATTTCATGCATCCAACAAGAAAGATCTAAATGCATGAAGGTAGATAATCAGAAGAATGTCTAATCATTGCCTTGCGAACTTTGGGTTCTTTTGCTTAAGGCCCAAAACAACAGAGTCAAATGAAAACATACACCAAGGAAAGGAAAGGAAAGGAAATGAAATATGCAATAAATATCGGCCTGGGAAAAAGAATAAAAGACATGAAAGAGAAAGTGCTGAGACTTCACCATTCAAAAATCGATGCATAACACAATCCTAGTGAAACATAACATGACTAAAGATGTAAAGGAAACATCACACCAAGGAAAGATACATGCCCTGTTTGTGGGTAAATGTTAGCACCAATTTACAAAACTCATCCATGTCATAATGGGTATAATTAACCACTAATCAGGGAAAGATCTCAGCCAGAATGATATTGATAGTCAAATTAATATGGAATTTTTAAACAAAACAGTACAGCAATTTATATGTGTTACTGAGATAATAAACATGAAAACAATAGTTCTAATGAGCCCCCAACAATAAGGACACATCAATGTTAATTGCAGGTATTTCTACAGAGGCCTCTTAAATGCTCAGATATGTCCCCTAGCATACCATATGAACAAGGTATTCTTATGCACCAGCTGCTCAGACTTAACTGCCACCCTGCTTTAAAGCTGAAATAAAGATGAGATGGCATTCCCACATGCAATCAAAAAGCCAAATTAAACAGTCAAGAATAAGAACCTAATTAAAATCAAAGCTCCCAATGCAGGCAAATCAACATTTGCATGCACCATTACCAGTGACAATCAATAACTCAAGCCAAAATCAGTTGATCAACCAAATCAATACATAGGTAGGTCTTCAAGCAACTAGAAAACTTTTTTATTTATTTATTATGAATCTAAATTTGTATTGGAAAAAATTAAAGCATACAGACTGCAACAACAAAGAGACTACAATGACAAACTATATAGATTTACAGATTGTCAGGTCAATGAATAGCCAACCATGATGCACCAATAAACTACCATGTTACTGCCAATGGCCCTGTTTGGTATACCTTATTTCCAGTTTATTTCAGCTTTAAACTTAATTTAAGCTATTTTGATGTGTTTGGTTCAGCTTAACAATACATCTTATAGCTTTTTGTAAGTCAAAAATCAACTTATTCTTTAAGTGGGGAATGAGAAGTTTAATTTATAAGTTAAAAATCAGCTTATGCTCACAGTTATAAGCTATAAGCTGTTAAGTTATAAGCTATAATCACTTTCCCACAGCCCTACCAAACGAGACTAACATATGTCAAAGGGGAAAATTCAAAAAGAAAAAGAAACCATAACTACAAAGATCTATTGCTAGTGTCATTTAAGATCCACTGCATGTTTTTCTCTAATAACTCAAAAAAAATGCTTATACAAGTGTTACATATGCCACAAGATCTTAGCATTTTAAAAAAAGAAAAGAAAAGTAAGTGACTAAAGTATTTCCATACCACTGTCTGAGGAAGACAAAATGTTGACCTCTTAGCATAAAAAAAGCTTTCAAATCTCTTCACAAAGTGTTCCATTCTCTAAGATACCTAAGATGACTAACCACGTGAACCATGGACCTCAAGCTGTTGATGCATATTTGGACAAAATCTAATCATGGTGCATTAACAATCTCTCACATATTTGGATGTCTTAAGAGGGAGGAGGTAATCTACATTAACAGATCAACTATTTACAACATAAAACAGAATGAAAGTAGTCACACATGCAATTATAGCTGAAGCTCTGCTGATTTGGAGTCACTACTAGACACATAGTTCGTCTGGGTCACACAACAGATAATAAATATCACAGAACAAACCACAGGAAGACAATGAAACAGAAAAACAATCATAGCTCAATCTTAAGACTCATTACATACTAGACTATCTTTCAACACTATAAACCAAGAGAAACCATCAAAAATAAATAAATAATTTGATGTGATAACACTAATGCTGTATGCATTGCTGACTTGGAGGTGAATATAAAATATACAAAGATGCATTTATGCGTAAAAAAGCATAATTGTGTACGGTAGCATGTACAATAATTTAACAACCAAAGAGCAATATCAAAGCATTGAAAGGTACATCTACATCATTAACAAATTGCAGATCTCAATAAAGCCATTATATCCTCACCACAATGCTTCCTCATCCATAACTTTGCATCAAAAATATTCAGCTGTTCAGATACCAATTTGTACATATTCATGATTGTACCTTCCAAATACAGATCTTGTAATTTTATAAAAATGGATGTGAAACTTGGCAAGTGTAAATAATCTGCACAAAAAGGATTCAGTAAATACATGACCCGGCTCAATGCTACTTGAACCGGGCAGAAGCAAAAACAAATCAGTGGGAAAAGCTTAATTCTAATACCAGATGATATATACAGAGAAGGGCAAGTGCAAGATTTTTTTGTTGCTGCCAGAGTATTTCAGGTAAAATTCTCCAAACAGATCCTTCTGACTCGGGAAACAACAAAATAATGCTAGCAACAGCCCAACTCTATTAACAATATCTATGCTAGCCTGCACAGAATCACCTTTGTTATGAGAAAGGTAAGGATAATTATGATAATTTAATTTAAGGCAAGGCAAATTCACCAGTTTGCAGGCCACAAGAAGGTTTGTCTCAAGCATAATGATCTCATTAGAACATGATTTAATCTGGAACACTGCTCAAAGTTTTGTTAGTAGTTCGGCACCAATCGCATCATTGTTACAAATAAATTACAAAATCTCCTAAGCGTTAACATAAGGCAGCATTTATAAACTTCATACCTTCAAAAGAATGACGGGAGAACAGAGCTACAACAATAAATTAAGGTATCCAAAAGTGTTAATATATGCGCAAAACCTGCGAAACTATTGTCACCAATGATATGCATGTACCCAATTCCAAAGTGGTTTTAGAAAAAAGAATAAATAGCTTTGTTTGACGCTAGAATTGAAAATTAGAGAAAGTGATAATCCCAACAAATATAAGCAATTTCTTATCCATGTGAATGGAGGCAACGATATCTTAAAGATTGTCAAATACATAGGGTTTGATAGCATAATTAGTTTAGATACACAAATAACTACTGGTGAGACTCCAATCAATGCCCATTCAAAAATATTAAAAAGGCAAGGGGACAAAATATTGGACATAATATCTTACATGTTTTGAAGTAAGTTGTAGAGGCTTTCATTCAAGTTAATTAAAAAATTCTGCTTTGAAGTAAATTTCTCAATAATTATTGAATATAAGAATATAAAATAACTGAAACTACATAAGATATGCCTCCATAGCAACCAGAAGGATTCTAGGTAAAAACTAAAGCTTTAAAATCAGTTGGGAGCGTCTCTACCTGAAAATGCACAATTGTCGATTTGACAATCCTTGTATTGAACTGGAAGTCGTAGAAGCTGTGGCCCTTCTCCACCTGCTTGCACTCCTGTCAGCACTATATTTTTAGCAACAGGGCTCAAAAGAGGAAACACAACTCTATTGGACGAAGAAACACAACTAACTTCGGGATCATGTGTAAAATTTATCAGGTTCTTATGAAAAAATAAGAAGCTATCAAACTAATTCCATGACACTTCTAGTGTAGACTTCATGAATGAGAAAGAATATACAGGGTCCCCTACAATGATAAAAAAAAATTGTTTTATTTCTTTCATTGAAAAGGGTGCTCAATTATGAAGCCCAGTAAACCTCTTGGGAACCTCTACAACTAAATAAAGATCCAAAAATTGAAGTAAAGAATATTAAATCTAAGTCAATAATTATCCAAAGATCCAAAAATTTAAGTAAGGAATATTAAATCTAAGTCAATAATTAACCAAATGGGAGATTCCCAGCTTCCACTTCTTCACTTATCTTTCCTATGGCTAAAAGGATTCTCAACCCAACGTAAAACACATTTGGTAACACACAACTACAACCCAAGACTGGAGAGATTCAACCCTTTTTTTATAAGAAGGAAGCAACCTTTTTTTTTTTTTTTTTCATAAAGAGGAATTGAATCCTCCATAGATTTTCAACTCCCCGAAACAGCCTTCATGACAGAACTTGATCATGCAACAATAGCAATCATTGAAACAAATGGAAAGAGGCAAAGATTGACCTTAACGAGTTCCTCACGAGAGCGTGAAAGGTTCTCATAATTTTTGTACTCTTTCAATCTTGTCTCACGGTACTTGTCTCTGGTGAAATTGAACCTCTCCCAAGGAATTCCCTGAATATCTTTGCCATTTCTAGCTTCCAAAGCTGAAGTATCAGTTTTTGCCTTGCTCTGTAAACCCAAAAGTCCATTAACACCCCTTTTTTTTTTGATCGGCTGTCCATTACCACCCATAATAATATAATATATTAACAATGGTAGATTAAAACATACCAACTCGATGTCGTCCTCAAAATCTGAGTCCAGAGACTCATCAACACTGTTCCTATGTGATTCGATGTCCATAAAGGGATTATCATCGATATTATTTATGTCATAATCATCTTCAACCATGTATTCTTGGTTCTGAAATTGTGCCATTGGCCTACAATGGCAAAATGTAAGTTAATCAGCCAAAAAACAACTTCATCCCCAAAACATAATAACATTTCCAGGAATCCACAACGAGAAAGAAGCAAAATACACTTTAGAAGTTACGAAAAAAAAATGTGACCAAGAGCGTAAAACCTAATTCGAAGTGGTTTGGTTTAATTTGGTAAAGACGATGACACTAAAATCAAAGACACAACAGATAAGATAGCCGATTAATCGATCACATACACTGTATAAAGCGAAATAAACAACATATCATGACAAAAACAATCAATGACGAGTACAGTACTTCGTCATCAGTGAATAAATTCCAACAACAAAAGGAAGAAAAAGAGACAAAAATTACCGATTAATCTTCGAGGAAGTAAGTCAAGTAGATTTCAATGAATCAAAGGTCTTTGAAGCGAAATATAAAGGCGTGAAAATAGCAATGATCCAGAGGATTTTCCCGAGAAACAAACAGAAAGCAGGCTCCGGCTGAGAGAGAGAGAGAGAGAGATTTTTTTTGTCTAAAAGAGCGAGTGAAGACAGGTGAGGCAAGGTTCTCTTCTTGCAGTCTTATATTTGTGTTCGTCTTTGCAGGATTTCGGATATATTTTAAGCTCAAATTTAATAATTTGAACAGTTTATATTTTATGATTTATTCAGTATATTATACTTGTAAAAAATCAAGTTGATCAGATATCAGAAAGTATATGTTCGAAAAATTATTTATTAAATTATTTAAAAAATAATTTTTAGTTTAATTTTTTGAACATATACTTTCTAATATACGATTAACTTAATTTTTTACAAATATGATATACTTAATAAATCATAAAATAGGAAGGATTCGAATTATTAAAATTAAGTCTAAAATAGACTCGAAAGCCTATAAAGACAGACGCTAATACAAACAAAGGATTTGGGGTCCCTCATGTCGAAGGCACGGCGATCCTAATGCCCTCTTTTGGTACATTTCGGGCCATTTCGATAATCCGAACGAATTCGTATTTTTGATGCATCGAGTACAATATCTTGTAAAAATCAAGTTGATCGGATATCGTTAGCACTTTCATCAAATCACATTTGTATTCAGTTTTACATTAAAAATTATTAATTTTTTCAGATACAAATGTGTCTTGATGAAAAGGCTAACGATATCCGATCAACTTGATTTTTTACAGACATATTCTACTCGATGTATCCTAAAATGTGAAGCTGCATGGAAAGAATCCTCGTTCAAGACAAGTGGCCGGAGTGTTCTAGATACAACGAATGAAGGCCGAGTTGTTGGTGTGGGACCCACCAGTGGGACCCAGTGTTAAAGAGATCACGTACCTGAGGCCTTGGGCTCCACTAACGGAACCGTTAGGTTGTTAATTAGCCGTGCCGTTGACAACCGCTTACGCACTAGTGTGGCATGTTATAAAAAAAATAAAAACTAAAAAATATATTAAAAAAATGAAAAAGTTATTATTATTTATAAAAAATAATATAAAAAATATATTTAAAAAAAAAAATACAATCAACAAGTCTATTGAATTGAGGGTCTATTACGAGTCTTGTTTTAATAATTTGAGCCGTTCAATGTGTAGAATTCGTCGAGTACTATACATTTGTAAAAAATCAAATTAATTGAATATCGATAACTATATGATCAAATCAATTTTGTATAAAAAAAGACGGTAAACAAATTTACGATTGATCAAAAATTAATCCGATGAGATAGCTATCGATATTCGATTAACGTGATTTTTTACAAATATATAATATTCGACGAGTTCTACACGTTGCACAATTCCGATTATCAGAAAAGAACCCGTGATGGACCTTTACAGGCCGAAGAATACTGTCCAGTTTGATCTCAGATCGAAGGCAACTTCTACTGTACATCTTCCGAAGTATGCTGGCCACTGTATTGGCTTCCTTACTCTATTCACTGTCAATAGGCAATCACCATAATAGGGGTAATATGGTGATTTTACTACTTTATATAATATTTTAATATATATTTTTTTTGTAAAAAGTTATTTTAAACAATTATTTTTTTTCCTTTACTTTTTTATCCAAAAAATCAAAAAGTGCACTTATTTAGAATACCTCAAACAATTCCAATAAAATAACACCTGCACCAATTAATGTACGTACCAACATTAATTATAATATTATTATTAACATCACTTATTATATAAATTATAAATATAAAAAATATTTTAAATTATGTCACATCAATAATTAGTATATTAATTAATACACTAGTTGGTACATATAGTATTATTCATAAAATGATGCTATAAATAAGGAGAAGCATGGTTTGGATGTGAAGTAAATTGAAGTAGTGGTGTTATATATATTAATTGGCATACTAATTAATGTAAGGTGAATTATATTAACCGTCTTTATCGTTTAGAGCTTGTGTTATTTTGATCCATGATTTTTCAATTCTGATATATTTGATCCTAAATTTTGAATCTTGTTTCAAATAAAGATAATTGAAAATACCATTGATTAATTTTAATGACAAAGTTGTCAATTTGATAAAATGTAAATTAATTTGACAAAAATAAATGTCAAAAAAATAATTTTAAATTTTTAAAAATTATTTCTATCCACCAAAGATAAAATTATATAAAATTAATAAATCTTTTAGACATTTATTTTTTTTATCAAATTAATTTTTATTATGTATTTAGATGATGATTATGTAATGAGTGGTTGTTAGAATTTTAATGTAATCAATATATTTAATATATGAAATATTTTTAGTTTTGGATTTTTTGATTTAATGGATTTGGTTAATAATGATATCAAAGTTGTCGCCATATTTGAATTTTGAAAAATTAGAAACTAGTTAAATGAAAATAAAAATAAAAATAAACACCCATTACATGATCATCATCCAAACACATAATAAAAATTAATTTGATAAAATAAATAAATAAATAAATGTTTAAAAAATTTATTAATTTTACATAATTTTATCTTAGTGGGTAGAAATAATTTTTAAAATTTCAAAAATATTTTTTTGACATTTATTTTTGTTAATTTAGTTTATATTTTTATTAAATTGACTATTTTGCTCTTGAAATTAAGCAATGGTATCTTCAATTGTCCTTATTTAAATCAAGATTCAAAATTTAAGGTCAAATGTGTCACTTTTGAAAACTCATGGATCAAAGTGACACAAACCCTAAATTATAGAGATTGTTAGTGTACTTTGTGGATTAATGTATTGTTATTTTAAAATTATAGTATTGTTATTTTAAAATTATGATTCCACTCATTATATAAATTATAAAAATTTAAAGCCTTTAAAATTATATTACATCTACACCAATTAATATACTAATTAATACATATAACGATCAAGTAATATATAGTCACAACTTATTCAAAGATCAAGTAATATATAATTATTTTATAAATAAAATTGTTTAATTTATTGTTTTGAATTAGTTTTACTATTAAACGATAAAATATTTGTAAGCAAAAAATTGACAACTTCTGAATATATTTAAGATATTAATGAAATACTTGAGAATCAACTATAAATCTATCTATACTATCTATATAAACAAATATAGTGGAGTATGAGAATTCTCCAAACTCTTAATACTAAATTCTTATGGATTCTCTCTCCTACGTGTCACTTCTCAAGTCTCCCCTCTCACTTTTCCTAATTTTTAATCATTTGTCAATTATATAAATCTCAAAAGCTAAAAGGATTATATCTATTTAAATAAAATAAAAAATATTTAAATATGAACAACAAAGAGGTAGAGATAAAAATATAAAATAAATAAAATAAAAAGATAACTATTCAAATTTCAACTACAAAATAATATAAAGAGTCAAATAAAAGATAAAAAAATAAAAAAATAAAAAATATTACGAGTCAATTAATTATAAAAATAAAAATTTAACTATTTATATATGAACAATTTAAAAAAATTTAAATAAAAAAATATTACGAGTCAAATGATTTTTAAAATAAAAAGGTAATTATGTATATATGAATAACAAATAAATATAGATGAAAAAATATACAAAAATAAAAATATAACTATTTAATGAAAATTCAAATAAAAGATAACAAAATATTTAAATAAAAAAAAAGAACAAGATTGGGATATAAATATCCCAAAAAGATGATAATTTTTTTAACTATATATATTTATCTTTTGTTAGTTTGTTATAGAATTTCTATATATTTCAACTTTTTTAAAGTTTATCTTTAAGTGAAATTTAATATTTTATCTTTTAAAATCATCAATTACTTATCCATACAAATTTTAAACATGATAGAATTCCATATATATCTTTTGTTTAAGCATAATCTTTTTAATATAAAAACAAGTTCCTGCAAAAGAAACCATGAATAGAAAATTGGGGAGAAAACAATCAACATTGAGCCATTTCTGATCCCTTTTCGGTGCCTAAAAATCTTAAATATTTGCTTTACATTTAAAATGTGTACTTGCATGAGTTTTTGCATTTGTAAGAAAATGAGTTCATAAAAATGGATATTATTATTTGTAAATTTTTTTTTTTGTTACAATCTGTATTTTTCCTTATTTCTTTCTTTTTGTTAATAATGTGTCATTTAATTGAAATTTTATTCTTTTTTTATATTTATAAAAGCACTGCAATTATCAATTTGTAACTCTCCCACTTATTGATTATTTGTTTTTAATCTTTTTTTGGTGTAGATATTAGATTGAAAATGAAGAACACATAAAAATTTATTGGATATGGGTTATACTTTAAATGTATTCATCAGTTGATTTTTTATTGTTAATTATCCTATTGAAATAATTCATGATTAAATTTACTTTTAGTAACTCATTTCCTTTGAGAACTAAACCACAAATTTCTTCTTTGTTTAAATTATTTATTTATTTATTTAGATTCAAAGTTTGAGCAAATGGAAGATATCTCATATTTAAAATATTAATTTTTTTTGGAATAATTTAAATATTTATATTCTTTACGTTTGTCAATTCAAGTATAATGCATTTTCAAACATTTTTTTAATTTTTTTTTATAATCATTCCAAACCTATTTGTGTTTAATGAATCAATATAACGAAAAAAGAAATAGCATGTAAAAAAATTTAACTACTAACTAAATATAGTGGGAATTAAAATTAATTTTATTTTAATTTATTATATTATATGAGATGATTAATGTAATATCTACTATTGATTAAGCAAAATTAGTGTTACTTAAATTTAATATATTAGTCATTTTGATTAATTATAATATGCCTTTATTACTCTATTTTTTGTTGTCTGAAGTAATTCTTAGATAAATTAGCTATTATATATGTGATGATTTACTAATGTATGATAGTTTTTAAAAAATTTTAATAATGTGAAATATTAAATATTTTTAATAATGTGAAGTAAGATTTATATACACAAACCAAATAAAAATGTCAAGAAATATAAACAAATAACAAATTTTTTTAGTAATTATTGACTTTCTAAAAACTTGTGCATCGCACGGGTGACCACTAGTAACATATTATACATATGTATCTATTTAAGTGGTTGGGATCGGTTTCAAATCGGAACTATAAGCGTGATCGAATTAAAAATTATGATTTACTTATTTTAAAAATTACGATTGAACTGTGCATTTAAAAAATAAAACAAAATAGTACGAGTCGATTTGAATCAAATTGATTTGCAGCTTTTTAAATTTTTTTTCTCAACCCTAATTATAAATAGTTAAAATGTGATTCTTGAATTCATTTGTAATAATATAATAGGAAATTGAGCCTCAAACGGCTCATCAACATTCCTATTTTAAGGGTATCAATTTTTTTTTTTCAGTAAATACTGAATTTTTTTATTTTTTATTTTTAAAGTCTATGTTAATGTCAAAAATAGTTATTTTTTCTTTTGTCATTTTGCCAACGGTCTAATTTAGACTATTTTCTTTTGTATTTTATTAAAATTTCTTTATAACAAAATTAGACCTTCATACGGGTAGTGGAGTCAACAATTCATTGTCCTTAGAATGTGCGGTTATCATCTCCAGTAGGGGTGATATCATATTAGATTTAGTCAGGTGGCATTTTATCTGCTATCTGTTTAAAATTAAGTGAAGTGAAAAAAAATTAATTCACATCTATCTATAGATTTCGTAGATATGAATTAAGCGGGTCGTGCGGGTTGACAAATGGATGTGATTGGTTTGACGGTTTGGTTAGACTTTACAAAATTTGAATATTTTCTTAAATTATAATTTATAACTTTTACAATCTCTAATAACTAATAATCTAAAAAAATATGTATTATTTGTCTATAATAGGCTATGACACCACGCATGCATATTTTTAAGGTATTGTTTTATCTTTTCACAAAATATATATATATATATATATTGTTATTTCTGCTCTATGTTGTTACTTGTTAGCAATTTCTTTATTTTTATTTTTAACTTCGTCTACGGGGGTGCGAGATGATTGATCTGCCATCCGAACCGTATCTGTGAATGTTAAAAATTTTTATCCTCATTTGTCTATCAAAAGACATGCATTTGTCCATTAGGTTGGGTCGATTCAATTGGATTAATCGGGTTGAACGGATCCATGATGACCCCTAATTTCAAGATGATGACATTATGAGGTGGTGTTTGAGCGGCCAACTAGAGTTAGGGCAAGTATGATTTATTTTTCAATTTTATGCTAGAGCTTCATTTCAATTAAATAAGAGTAACGTTACACTCACATTTTTAGACACTTTCACCAATAATAATGTGGCAAGAGAATTGGGTTGTATATCATTAAGTTTATAGCAAATTAAAAGTTAACACATATGATACAATATCATTATAAATACAATTACAAATATTTTTTTGGGGAAATTACACAAAAAACCCCAAGATTTAGCGCCTTTTTCAAACTAAACGCCAGGTTTCAAATTGTGACAATTTGTACCCCACCATTCCACCTGTGTTGCAATTCGATCCCCCCGTCCATCTCTGTCTCTGAAGACTGATTTGGGCACCAAAATTGCCCTAATCTTCACGATTTAGGGCAAAAGACACACCTCCATTGCGATTTACAGCTCCATACAACCCACCTGGTGATTTAACCCGTGATTGAAGCCACGCATCGAAGGAAGACAGTAATTTCATAGTTGATTTTCCAAAAAGCCTTGGACTCTGAGATAGAGGTAAGAAATGGGTTCGTTTTTTGTTGTGTTATATAGGTTTTCCCCTTTCTTTGTTCTCTATCGTTGACCTTCTGTTTGTCTCTATTGTTGACGTTCTTTTTCTCTCCATTATTGACTTTGTTTTTGTTTGCATTGTTGACCTTCTTTTTCTCTCCATAGTCATGCAAACTGTTTTCTATTCTATCAAAGTGAAAGACAAAAATAAGTGAAGGTAATAGCTGGGGTGGGAACAATTGGAGTGAGTTGACTTGTTGCAGTTGTGCATTAAGAGTAAAGATTAGAACTTCGTGGACTCATGCTAATCCTGCTAGGAGGTTTTTGGGTTGTCCAAATTATGGAGTAAGTGTATACAATTTTTCAATAAAGTCAGTTAGCAATTTTTCAATATTTATAAAAAATTGAGAATAAAATAATATGTTCAATTTGAAGAAGATAACAACTGTATGAAAGATTCACTCAAAAACAATTGCTCATTTGTTTATGATTTATTACAATTACAGAAAAATGGGGCTTGTGGTTTCTTTTCCTGGTACGATCCACTCACATGTGCTCGTGGTAGACAAGTGTTGTTAAAGTTGGTAGATGAGGTTGTAGCACTAGAAGAATGTGTCAATGAGGTTGCACAATTAGAGGATGTTGTTCAATGTTATCGTGCACAACAGAAGTGGCTTGCTATTACCTTGATTGCTACATTGCTTATGAACGGACTATTTGTACTCCAAAATAGTGTTTAGGCTTGCTATGTAATTGATAATATGTGTTTGGCCTGGGTACATTACTTCTATAATGTGTTTTGTAATTGCAATGCTTTTGTTGAACAATGGCAATGTCAATTGTGTTTGGTTTGAAATGGTGAAACGGTTTGTTATCAATTGCAATTGCAATTGCAATGCTTTGTTTTGTAATAGGGAAATGCTTAGTGCATTGCTTTTGTTTTGTAATGGTCAAATGTAAATAAAATGTTAGGTTTGAAATGGTTTGTGAAATGCTTGTGTTTTGTAATTGCAATGCTTTTGTTATCAATTGGTGAAATGATTTTGTTTTGTAATGGTGAAATGGTTTTGTAATGGTTTGTCCCTAGTTTCAGCATGCTATCCCAACCTTCATGTACAACGATAATAACCATACAAGCATGGTCAAAATTGATAACCATACAGACATATGAAACCTAGTTTGACATAAGCATAACAACCACAACAAAGCAATCATAAGAACATGTCATTTTCATGAATGAAGTTAGAACATAATTCAAGCCAACCAAATATTGGGGTTTCAACTATTCAACCATTGAAGGATAATAACCATACGAGCATTGTTCAAGGTTTCATAACCCATATGTACAGAATAATTGTTCCAAAAGCCTATTTTAATTACAAAAGTGGTGATTAAGGTAAGAGAAACCATGAACATTCCAAAAGCCCCATGAATATTGCAAAAACCCTATTTTAATTACAAAAGTGTTCAAAACCACTTGTTTACAGTACACTAGTTGCCCATTGCTTCCTTGTTGCCAATGTCTGTTGCTGTTAATCTTGTCATCTTCCTTGGTTGCTCATCAATTGCTTCTTCAACACCACTTATTGCTGCTGGCCTCTTCCTAGATTGACAACCATCAGGTTGTGCTTGGCTGCTCCCCTCTTCCCCAAATAATGCAGCTGTCTTAAAGCCCATGAATGTCTACAAAAAAATTTTGTAATTAGTAACATGTATTATTTATTACTAACATAATGATTATTTACTTTCATTCAATGAAATACTTGCACTACTATTGGATTTCCCAGAAGGTCCACTTGTTTCTCCTTTCATTGGACCTTTGCAAGTCCTTTGATTGTGACCATAACAACCATATTTAGAGTATTTTAGGGTAGACTGCCTCCTCTACAACTTGTATGGATTCTTAGGTTCATCTGGGTCCTTAATTCTATGTCTGGAAGGCCTACCAGTTGTTCTTTTAAGCTTAGGAGGTAGAAGAGGGTCACACCCTGTTTTAGGCCACAGATCTGGCCTATTCATTGGATTAATCAATGTCTCATAAGTCCTTAAAAAAGTTTCCTTCTTGAAATATGCATGAACATAATCTTCAACCCTCTTATTCTGAAAAAATATAACAGCTACCCTATGGGGACAAGGCATTCCAGTGAGATCCCATTTGAAGCATATGCATGTCCTACTCTTTAAGTTCACTACATACGTATCCCCGCTATGTCTGATTTCAAACTCAGCACCTGCTGACCATGTAGGTATCTATACTTTAGACTTCAGCTTCCTCTTTTTAACTTTGCATTGTATCTTTTCACAAATGGGCCTTTTGTACTTTAGCATGCTGTCTCTATATTCATGTATCCTTACTATCAAAGCCCTCCTAATCATCTCCATCATGGTAAGGATGTGTTTGTCCCTAGCTTGTATCACCCATGAGTTAAAGCATTCAGAGATGTTATTGAGTAGCCTATTGAATTTGGTTCTTGGACTAAACCCATGCCTAGACCATTGGATTGGGTTTACTCTCATCATCCAGTCATATGCTTTACTATCTACTCCCTGCAACTTAGTCATGTGCCTCTCCCATTCAACCCTTGTGTATGCTTTTGCTGCCTTCCAAACACAATCCTTTAACTCTTTCCCTTTAAACAACTTCTTGAAGTTTGCATACAAATGTCTGAAACAGAACCTGTGATTGGCTTCAAGGCATACCAATCTCAAGCTTGGAACAAGTCCCTGTAACAAAAATAGATAGCATAGCCAAATAATTAATTGACAACTTTATTCTAGGAATGACATAATGATAAGAGTATTTCAAAACATAAGGAATACATAAAAATATTTACCTTTAAACAACTTGAAGTTTGCATACAAATGTCTGAAACAGAACCTGTGATTGGCTTCAAGGCATACCAATCTCAAGCTTGGAACAGGTCCTTGTAACAAAAACAGATAGCATAGCCAAATAATTAATTGACAACTTTATTCTCGGAATGACATAATGATAAGAGTATTTCAAAACATAAGGAATACATAAAAATATTTACCTTCTATTGATTAGTCATAAATGGCCATCCATGTTCTTTAATTGGGCCAATATCTTGTAACAAGTTGTGTAAAAACCAAGTCCAACTCTCCTTACACTCTGCCTCAGCTACGGCATAAGCTATTGGATACATTTGATTATTTTCATCCCATCCAACAGTTACAAATAACTGCACTTGGCAAGGTTCTTTCATAAAACAAGCATCCAACCCAATTAATGGTCTTACGCCAGATAACAACCCTCTTCTAATTCCACCAAGGCATACATACATTCTCTGAAACCTTGGTTTAACTTCCAATTGAGGCCTCCACACATTTATGTCAACATTAATACCCTCATTGGTTCTTTTCAACTCAGCTGTATAATCCCATATCCTACTATATTGTTTAGCATTGGTTCTCTCAATCTTCTGAATTACTGTCTTTTTGGCTTTATAAGTTTTCATTGTTAACACACTTACAACAAAATTATCTTTGATGGTTTCCTGAAACTCATTCACTTTCAATGTTGGAGTGGTCTTAAATTTCTGGACATATTTCTCTGCCAACCAAGAACTAGTCATTTGTCTATTCTTGTAAGTTCTACAGCAAGAGTGTTTAGGTTGATATATTTTTATCTGCAAAGTGTTCTTTTCAGTAATCTTGGATGCATACAGTCTCCATTCACACCCAGCACTACAATTCACTTGAACCTTCCATTTTTCACTCTTAGTAAACTTCACATCATATCCTCATTTTACTGCATATTCCTTGACAGCATCTTTGAACTCATTTGCAGTACTAAACAACATTCATAGTTTGAATTCTATGTTCTGCATATCAACCTCAGGCCTAAATTCAGGGTACTTACTTAGGCATGTTGTTATTATCCTCATCATCAAAGCCTATAGGGGTAACTAGTTCTTCCTTAGATGAATCTACATCATTCACTTTACACTCATGACCTTCTTTAAGCCCTTCTTCATTGACATGTCTCTCAACATTACTATCAAGCATGATGTTATCAAGATCAGGATCATCATCATCACTACTGTCTGAGAAATCCCTGTCTAATGGGTCATCATTGCCATTACTATCAATGTTTGAGTCTTCTTGATAGCGATCATTGTTGTAATTTCCATCATTTTCCACATTTTTCATAGGCACATTAGTAAAGAATAACACAGGATGAACAATATCTACATTATGTGGCTTATGATACTCAATAAACAGCTCTAAGCTATTTGTATTTTCCAACAAAGAATACATTTCTCTAATATCATCATCATTAGCCAACACTCTTAACAATAAAACCAAATTTTTGTTGGGAATCCTATAGAAAATATGTTTGTAATAAAAAACACCTAACTCATTCAACATGCAGCTAATCTCTGAGATAGATAATTTATCAACATCAACTGCATCAAATACATCCACATTACCCCCAACATAACTCCTTTCATCATTCTCAATAAAATAGCCACTGTGGAGTATTAGAACTTTAACAAAAGTTGCCATTACTGCATCCATACATAAACAAAATAATAATGACAATAACTATGGGTCCACTTGCAAATAAAGCATATTAAAAAAACAAAACTCTCATAGAAAGCAACTTGGCCCACAATTCTCCATCTATGGAGACAAAATATGACAGAAAAGCAGACATAGAAAACCCTACAAAAATAATGAACACCCTAGGACCACAATGTATTTAGTGATATAGAGGCATGCATACAGTCAGAGATAAAAGCAATGTCACAAAGCAATAAACAATAAGTGTGCACCAACAATGGAGAGAAAAACAATGTCATAAACGAATAATAAAAAAAGAAGGTCAACAATGGAGAAAAAAAAAGGAAAAACCCGTATAAAACAACCAAAAACGAACCCATTTCTTACCTCTGTCTCAGAGTCCAACGCTTTTTGGAAAATCAACTATGAAATTGCTGTCTTCTTTTGATGCGTGGCTTAATCGTTAGTTAAATCACTAGGTGAGTTGCATGGAGCTGTAAATCGCAATGGAGGGGTGCCTT
This sequence comes from Camellia lanceoleosa, assembly GCA_025200525.1. Taxonomy (NCBI): domain Eukaryota; kingdom Viridiplantae; phylum Streptophyta; class Magnoliopsida; order Ericales; family Theaceae; genus Camellia; species Camellia lanceoleosa. The sequence continues at coordinate 164,590,515 of CM045761.1, read as the reverse complement.
TTGCCCTAAATTGTGAAGATTAGTGCAATTTTGGCACCCAAATCAGTCTTCTGTTAACTAATAGAGACAAAGATGGACAGGCAGATCGGATTGCAACATGGGTGGAATGGTGGGGTACAAATTGTCACAATTTGAAACCTGAGGTTTAATTTGAAAAATGCTCTAAACCCTAGGGTTTTTTTGTGTAATTTTCCCTTTTTTTTGTTGTTGTGAATTTCAAATATTTTTCTTTTAATAATTATAATATATTTTGTTTTACGTGTATTGAGTTATTTGTAATCTTGTTAAATGTGGAGTCGAGATATGTGAAACATGACGACTATTTGATTTATGTTACCTAATATGCAAGATTAAATTTTAATTTAAATAAAATTAATATGGTTAATTGTGCAGCTTAATTGGTCATGTGATTAATTTGTAGTTTCACATCTTAAACTCATTTATGCCCTATTACTCTATTAGCTTGAAACATCATTCGTCAATAATCTGTAAAGGGGACATGTGACTTTTTCACATTGTGTGTGTATGGAGAGGTTATTTGGTGGTCTATTATGATATTTATTATTTGATATTTGTTAAATTATTTATAAAAATTTTAACAAAACATTTTAAATTTTATTATTTTAATAAATAAATATCAAGTTTGACGCCATGTAAATTTATCCTAAAATCACAAATAATTTTCCTTATGTAGGAGATTAATCATCATCTTGGTATTTTTGCATTAACAAGAGAGGGAAACTAAGAAGGAAACTAAAGGAATTTTTTTGAAAAATCCTTAAAAACACCTTACAACCTCTTCCAATGTAATCTCCTGTCATCTCCAATCTTACATTGTTACCACAAAATATGTAATTGCATCATTATGTATATTTTGACCCTAAGTATGGGTTTTACACTAGAGATCATGATTTTAGTAAAATCATTTCTTTAAAGCATCAGCATCAACATCTCTATAATGGTTTTGGGGCTACATTAGCAAGTTAGAGTCCAAAATCACTATTGTATTAGTCTTGCTACAACAAAAGTGTAATTTAACATTGCTACAATGCATTGCTTGATATAGTAATACATTGTTCACAATGAAAATAAAATGAAAGAGCAAAACTGGGTAAATGCGGATGAAAATAAGATAGCAATTAGTCTTATTTATATTAAAAAAATATGGCCATTAGAATATAATCCTTAGAATATAGCTGTTGGATTTTTTTTAAATTTTTTTTTGAATAGTGGAGATATCATTAAGAAAAAAAGGGAGTTACATTAGCAAAAAGCAAAGAGCTCAAGCTAGGTGGTAGCGACAAAGCCCAATTAACAGGTAAACTATTAGAGGCTAAAGATTAGCAATCTAGTGTGCCATTCTATTGTTGTTTCTCTCCGTCCACAAAAAGGAAATTTGTTGCTGAAAGGCAATACCACGGATGTCCAAGATCTAAGCAGAGCAATCCCAAGGGAAAACGGTTTCAGAAACACACAAATGGACGAGCCATTGATTATCACTCTCAAATTTCACTTGAGACAAATTGAGAGCTTGTGCCATTAGACACGTTGAACGGATAGCATGAGCTTCAACCTATAAGACATACGAGGTTACGATAAATGTTGCATTTTCATCCAAAATAAACCATGTGAATCTCTAATGATCACAGCTATAGCAGCCTTTGAGGACTGCTCACAAAATGCTGCATCACAATTGATCTTTAAAAGCCTAGATTAGGTTGGGATCCACTTAGGAGGGACATGCTGAACAGGGGCTTAAGGGCCAACTCCAGAGTTATTGGGATGCGAAAGTAGCTTATCTATTTCAACCTAAGCTTATTTAACTCTGTGACAAATAATAAGGGGATCCACAAGTTGATGATTAAAAACAAAATCATTTCTAGATTTCCAAATGTTCCATCTAATGGTGGCCACCTGGCTGAGCAGAGACTTGGACTCTTTCTTAAATTGATCTCGACATAATAGCTCATAAGTCCAACTAGCAGTATTTGAAATGGATCATTTCTCCACTTTGACGCTCAAATTGCTACCAAACTAGATTGCTTGAGTCCTGCATGTTCTATCGTTTCAAAATCCTTTACACAAATTGGGCAATTAGCAGACCCTTCACATTTTCACTTGAAAAGACCTGCTTTTGTGGCAAGAAGGTTGTTGTAAACATGCCATCAAAAATGACGAATCTTGGGGGGTATCCAAACTCTAAATTGATCTCCACAACAAGTTCCGAAAGTTATGCGAAGTTGAAGGTTTGCAATGCAAGTTGAAGCATTATCACTATGGGCCAAGGAATAACCTGACTTTACTGAGTAGATATCCGAGTTAGTTGGGTGCCAAATGTTGGATTTATTTTCTAGTGTGGCCCAATAGCCTAAATATTTTTACATGTTTTATTTTATTTGAACTCCACAATTAGATAAAGCCAATATTTGAGATCAAGTTCAGTAATTAAAATTTTAATATAATTACTCTTCTAAGATAAGAAGGAAACCTTGATGGATTAGGAATTCTTTTGATAAGAGTTTATCTAGCCCACTTCTCTCCTCTATATAAGGATGGATGACTCCCCTTTCATATGATAAGTATTTTTCCATCACTCTAAGTTTTATTGTCATCCTAATTAAAAGAGACAGAGAGAAGAAGGTGAGCCAAGAATTCAAGGTTTAACTATTAGGGGTATTTTCTCAACTTTTTTAATTCAATGGCTGATAAAGGTATGTTCGTTTTATTCTTGAGTTGTATTGAATTCAAGATCCTGTAAAGTTTAATTCCGCATTATCATTATCGTTATATGTATTATTAAATCTTACATGGGGTATCAGAGCTTTCGTTTTGTGAATCAATACACATTAAAATAATAATATATTTATTATACTATTTTTAATAAACGGTACCTTCGTTTTATTAAAGGTATTGACTTTAAATATTATCCCAATTGGTTTGTATTCATCAAACGTATAATATACCTTTTGATTTTGTTATGCTATTAACATACTGTTCATATCCCTTTACAATAAGTAATATGCATGCTTCGGTTTATTGCATGCTTCGATTTATTATTTTATAATCATTATAATATTAAGGAAGAATATGTATTGAATGATTATAAAATTATTTATAGAATGATTCAAATTACCCATACACGGATAGCCAATGGCATAATGGGTTAAGTCCATGAGCTTTAAGGGACCCATACACTTTAAACCCACCCATAGTCAATGGCATTGGAACCCATACAGCCAATTGCGTTTATGTAAGGCTTGGGCGTGAATGAACGGCTATATGCATAAACCCATATGTAATAACCGGTGTTTGGGGCAAAGATTAAAAGTAATTTGTTAAATCATTCAGTTTATTAAAGAATAATGATTTTACCTCATCTGATTATATACACTTATTGTCTATTATTGTTGATATTTATATATTTTCATGATTTAAATTTGATATCATGATATAATTTTATGATATTGGATATTAAATATTGAAGTGGTTAATTTATTTAGGTGTAACTCTTGTTAACCATTATATAAGATATTCATGATTGTTATATTGCATATATATATTCATGTTCATTTAGAGTTATTGTTATTATCATATTGGTAATTGCAATCACATAAAAGAATTTCTAGAAATCATAATAGTGATTGAATTAATGATAATTAAATAATTCAAATTAATGCATAGAGAATATTACTGGTTAGTTTCGTATTCATAGGGTTTACTAATTTTATAGCGACCCTGGTTTTCCCTCCATTGATTAGTGTAATCCGGACTTGGTTCCGTGGATGTTGATTGTTGTATATATCTTGTTTCCGTCCTTCAATACTTTGTATTTGAGTTATAGGATGTTTTGGGCAGGTTTGTTACAAGTTGGGTGTGATTGGAAGCAAATGGTTGCTGCCCAGAATTTTGGTCCTTCGTTCGAGCGAGCCTTTTGTCGCTCGAGCGAGCTTCTTGTTTTAGATGCTTCGCTCAAGCCAGGGTTTCTTCGCTTGAGCGAGAGTTGAGTTTTATATCTGGTGGCTCGAGCGAGGAGTCCTGCGCTCGAGCTTGCGTCTGCGTCTCTTTTTGACCTGATGGTTTTGATTCTTGGCTCGAGTGAGCTTTCTTTTGCTCGAGCGAGCGAGGTCTATGTTTTGGGTTTCTTCGCTTGAGCAAGCATTTTGTCGTTCGAGTGTGTGTTTGGGTTGCAGACCTGAAGGTTTGGATTGTTGGCTCGAGCGAGGCTTTCTACGCTCGAGCGGGGCTTCTTTGTGTCTGGTCGCTCGAACGACCACTTCTTCGCTCGAGTGAGCCTGTGTTATATCAGTAGGCAGCAGCGGGTAAACACTTCACTTTTTCAGCTCCTCTTTTGTATAAACCTTAGATCCGGCTGCTCTCCTCTCTACACTTACCTTCTCTCTAGGGTTTCATCCATTTTTAGTGTGTTTCTACCCTAAGTTCTTTGTAAGAAAGGTAGAGGGTCGCGAGGGCTTTGTTTTAACCTGAACAATAGTGGATTTAGAGCACTTTGGTTTTTCCTCATCTACTCCTTTGGGCTTCTAACTTTGAGGTAGGGATACCCTACTCCATCTTATGGGCTTTGTCTTTAATTTTGGTCATTTTGAGTAGTTGGTGATGTTGGGCAATTTTTAGAAAAGTTGGGGTTATTGTGTAATTTATAAAAGAGAGGTTTTCAAATATTAAAACCCATATGTATGTAAGACATTGAGAAACGGAATTATTGTTGTATTATTGATGAAATTGGACCTTAGGGTTGATATGGAGGATTAGGGAAAAATGCCCTAATTACTGTGATTAATTGGTATAATTAATTTGGGAAATATGAAATTGAATTGGAAATTGTGAAATTGGGAAGTTATGGGATTGAATGGTGTAGTTGGATTAATTTATCACTCACGCATGTAAAAGTTGATATTATATTTGTTTAATGCATTTATTTTTTGTTTAGAAATAACTGCTTTGGGCTATCGATGGAGAATAGTCTTGATTGTTGTAGACACTGTATGTAGATTAGGGAAAACTGAAACTAATCACATTGAATATGACAGTTGGAATAATACATCAAATATATGTATTGATTGATTCCTGTATATGATAATTGTTTATATACTTGGAATATGTGTATTGTGTGGGAGGAGATAGAGGATGTACTCCATAGTTTGAGGAAAGATAGGGGATGGACTTTCAAACATGTTTGGGAGGAGATAGGGGATGGACTCCATTAATACAGCAAATATGTGTATTAAATTGAAGTATTGATACAGCAAATCTTTGTATCATTTGTGAAGTATGGAGGTGTTTTAATATGATAACGATGCATCAAATATGTGTATCTGTCGTGAAATATGGAAGTGTTGGTATATGAGTTATAGTCTCATTGAATTGTTTGGCCAGGTTCTGAGCCATGTATATGAAATGATTTAAATAAGTAAAGGAAAGTGGAATGTAACATGGACATAATTGTCATGGAATTGGATTGTGATATAAAGTGGTTTATAAGTGTTAACGATCTATTAAATGCTATTGTTTTAGTCATTGCTTATATTTGGTTTAGTATATCTCTACTGGGCTGTGGCTCACCCTATATGGGACATCATTTTCAGGTACAGATGGTATGCCACCTCCAAGGACGTAGCTTGGGAGGCTAGAGGTTGAAAGACTTTTTGTGATATCTTTTATGTATTACATGTAAATTCAAGCCAAGGGCTTAATGTGTTATGAGTTAGTACTCTCTTTTTGTGTAACCAAGTGTTGGCTTGGAAAGTTGTGAGCCCATTGGGCATTTACTTTTGTTGTCAACATGTAATACATTTGTAAGGAATACTCTGATGAATGGAATTAAGTTTTGTTTACTTATGTCTATGCATGTCAATAGTGTGAGTTTCTATGTATTATTTTGAGGGCGTTACAACTTGGTATCAGAGCGTACCGGGTTCGAATACTTTGGGTACGCGGGAAGTGGTTAGTACCACAATGGGTTTGTCTCGCTTGTTAGAGACTTAGATATAATGTTATATGCTTATGTGATAACATATTTATGTGGTTATATGGGTATGGAATGTAGTTTCTAGGATGTTGATTGGACCCTTGGGTTTCTGAGAGTCTTGTTGGAAAAGCACTTGATCAATGCTGTTTCTAATCGGAACTCTAGCAATGCCTCGGGACTATCATTATCTGGAAATGAAATTCGTAAATGCTTATGTGATTATGTGCTTACGTGAAATGAATTATTGTTGTCCAATGCATTAGGACGTGAGTGTTATAGCTTCGGCACATTTGTGAATGTGCTAATGTTCTTTGTCACCTTTATCAGGATGTCAGGACGAGGACGTGGTGGTAGGCGAGATAGGCCTAGAAGGCAGGAGATGCTTATACCAAATGGTATTCCGGCGCAGCAGGAGGGGGTTGGCCAGGCCAATGTGGCCGAGCTAGTAGGTCAGCAGGCCATGGGCGCCTTTAGCCCGCGAGATGGCAGGAGCTTTGAGGGCATCCATGGACATTCTCAAAGCTGAGAATCAAGTCCAGGCCCAGGTTGTTGATGCAGGGCCTTCTTTTCTGAAGAGGGAGTTCTTCCGATCAAATCCGAATGAGTTTGTGGGTGATCCGAAGGAGCCACTTAAGACTGATGAGTGGCTTGAGTAGATGACTAAGACGTTTGAGATGCTTGGCATCGAAGACGGGGCATTGAAGGTGACCTTGGCATCTTTCCAGCTAAAGGGGGATACGGGTCAGTGGTGAAAGTTCATGAGAGGTCATGTTGGTGGTACTTGGGAGGCCTTTGTGGATGCTTTCTAGGAGAAGTTTCTGTCTCTCGCTGTCAGGGAGAAGTTAAGAGATCAGTTCTGCCAGCTTAAGCAGCTGAGTTCATCAGTGGCCGAGTTTGAGGCCGCATTTACCAGTTTGTCCAGGTTTGCACCTGAGCTTGTGGCGTCTGAGGAGCGCCATTGTCTGAAATTTGAGAAGAAATTGAGACGCGGACTCAAGACTAGAGTTGGGGGATCCATGACCTGGGACTATGGGCGCCTTGTGAATGTTGCGGCCCATATGGAGATTATGATACACAAGGAGGAGGAGAGGATGAGGGGCTCCAAGAGGAGTTAGGATGGCCAGGGGGATGGTAGGAGGCAGAGGGGTTCTAACCCTCAGTAGTCCCAGGGTGCTTTGGCGAGATCTACCTTTCCAATGCTGAGTGCAGGTTCTGGGAGAGGCAGTTAGGGAGGCATTACTTGTTACAAATGTGGTCAGCTGGCCCACAAGTCTCCAACTTGCCCACAGAAGGGCGGAGGGCAGAGAGCAGCTTTATCATCGGCTCGTCCTCAAAGCCAGAGTCAGAGTAGAGGTTAGCCGCTCTCTTGTTACCAGTGTGGTCAGGCGGGGCACCTGAAGAGGTTCTGTCCGCAGTTAAGTGCCACATCGGGTGCGTCTGGTTCTAGGTAGACACAGAGTTTTCAGCCAGCACAGTCTGTTCAGGCCTCGAGGGCCAATTAGGGAGCTTCATCATCCCAGTCTGTGTAGCAGTCTTTTGCTCCTATGGGTGAACAGGTTGATCAGAGACCTTCTGGGCGCGTGTATGATGTTACCGCGTAGGATCTTGTATCGGCTCCATCTGTTGTGAGAGGTACCTTCTTGTTTTGTAACTCGGTTGCCAATGTGTTGATTGATACGGGAGCATCCCATTTCTTTATATCTGCTACATTTGCATCTGTTTTGGGGTTGGAGTTGGCACAATTAGCATCTCCTATATGTGTTGTATCACCTGTTGGGGGTAAATTGATTTTGAAACAAGGGTGTCGAGGCTATGATATAAAGGTCGCCGACCGCCGGCTTCTATTCTCTTTCGTAGTTATGGCTATGTCGGGTTTCGATGTGATTTTGGGTATGGACTGGTTATCGTCATATTGGGCTATTATTGATTGTTACCGCCAGAGGGTCACTGTATGTACCTTGAGCGGGGATTGCTTTCATTTCTTGGGGGATCGGGTTGGTAGTGTTTTGCCACCGATGTATGATCCGCAAGGGTAGAGTGAGCTTAGTGGTTTTCTTGCTAGCTTTATGAGTAGTGAGTGTGATGAGACCCAGACTGTATTGCCGAGAGTGGTTTGTGAGTACTCGGACGTCTTTTTCGAGGATCTTGTGAGTTTGCCACCTCATCGAGAGATTGAGTTCTCTATTGATCTAGTGCCCGGCACGGCGTCGATTTCTATGGCATCATATCGTTTTGCCCCAACCGAGTTGATTGAGTTGAAGATTCAACTCCAAGAGTTGCAAGATAAGGGCTTCATCCGCCCTAGTACTTTGCCATGGGGAGCACCAACCCTCTTTGCTAAGAAGAAAGATGGGGCTTTGAGACTTTGTATCGACTACTAGAAATTGAATCAGGCTACGGTTAAGAACAAGTACCCTATGCCTTATATTGATGATTTGTTTGACCAGCTGAAAGGGTCCCGTTGTTTCTCTAAGATAGACTTGAGATCCGGTTACCATCAGTTGAGGGACAGGGAGGAGGATATTCCGAAGACGGCATTCCGTACGCGATATGGCCATTATGAGTTTCTGGTGATGCCTTTTGGGCTCACCAATGCACCGGCAGTGTTTATGGATTTGATGAACTGTATATTCCGAGAATTCTTAGATCGTTTTGTGGTCATCTTCGTAGACGATATTCTAATTTATTCACCGTCTGAGGAGGAGCACGAGGAACACTTAAAGAGTGGTGCTTGAGTTACTTAGAGCCCATAGGCTGTATGCCAAGTTTGGAAAGTGCGAGTTCTGGTTAGGAGAGGTCAAATTCTTAGGCCATGTAATCTCTGGGGAAGAGGTGTCTGTTGATACATCCAAGATTGAGGCAGTGCAAGATTGGGCACAACCTAAGAGTGTTTTTAAGATCCGCAATTTTCTGAGATTAGCTGGGTATTACCGCTGGTTTGTGAAAGATTTTTCCAGGCTAGCTTCGCCGTTGACTAGATTGACGCAGAAAGGGGTCAAATTTGTATAGAGTGAGACTTGTGAAAGTTGTTTCAAGAGTTGAAAGTTAGACTTACCACCGCTTTGGTTTTGATTATTCCGGAGAGAGGTTTGGCTTATGCGGTTCATTGTGATGCCTCACGAGAGGGTTTGGATTGTGTGTTGATGCAAGAGGGGAAAGTGGTAGCTTATGGCTTGCGGCAGTTGAAATTACACAAGAGGAATTACCCTACACATGACCTAGAGTTAGCAGCCGTGATTTTTACCTTGAAGATTTGGAGGCACCACCTTTATGGTGAGAGGTTCTAGGTATTCTCAGATCATAAGAGTCTGAAGTATCTGTTTACACAGAAAGACTTGAACTTGAGGCAGAGGAGGTGCATGGAGTTTATTGAGGATTACGACTTTGAGTTGTACTATCATTCGGGGAAGGCCAATGTTGTGGCCGACGCCCTTCACAAGAAATCAATTAGTGATGTAGCTTGTATAGCCATCCAGGAGTGGGAGATATTGGGTGCACTTGGCGAGTTTGATTTGCTTATGGGCGAATCTGTTAAGGCTGCGGCCTTGTTTTCTGTAGTTGCCCAGCCTACACTTATGACTCGAGTGTTAGAGGCACAGAGAGGTGACTTTGAGGTAGAGTCCCTCCGAGAGAAGATCTCCAGTGGGAAGGTTGAGAAGGGTTTGACTGTGTATCCCAACCTGAGTGTGAGATACCGAGACCGTTTGTTTGTGCCGGAGTCATGTCGAGAGGAGGTACTCTGAGAGTTTCACCATTCACGCCTTGCGGTGCATCTAGGAGGCACTAAGATGTATCGTGATTTGGGTCGCCAGTTTTGGTAACAGGGTATGAAGAAAGATGTGGCAGTTTTTGTGTCTAGGTGCTTCACTTGTCAGCAAGTGAAGGCCGAACATCAGAGCCCAACGGGTTTGTTACAACCCTTGCCTATTGCCGAGTGGAAGTGGGAGCATGTCACTATGGACTTCGTTGTAGGTTTTCCGAGGACTCAGCAGGGTAGTGATGCTATTTGGGTGGTTGTAGACCGGTTGACTAAGTCGGCGCACTTCATCCCAATGCGCGTGAGGGATTCAGTAGATTATCTTGCCGACTTGTATGTTCGGGACATAGTGAGGTTGCACGGGATCCCAGTGTCGATCGTCTCAGATAGAGATCTACGTTTTACTGCTAGGTTGTGGCAGAGTTTGCAGAGTGCCTTGGGCACTAGGTTGACCTTTAGCACGGCTTATCATCCTCAGACTGACGGGTAGTTCGAGCGTACTAATCAGATCCTTGAGGATATGCTTCGAGGTTGTGTTCTTGATTTTAGTGGGTCGTGGGAGAGGCACTTGCCCTTGGTGGAGTTCGCCTACAACAACAATTTTCAGTCGAGTATCAGTATGGCACCGTTTAAGGCCTTGTATTGCCGACCTTGTAGGTCTCCAGTTTGTTGGGCCGAGGTGGGTGATACACTTTTGTTGGGCCCGAAGTTGGTGAGAGAAACGACGGAGAAAGTTGAGCTTATCCGTAGGAGGCTTGTTATAGCCCAGAGTCGCCAAAAGTGTTATGCCGACCGTAGGCGGAGGCCTTTGGTATTTGAGGTGGGTGATCATGTTTTTCTGAAAATATCTCCTAGGCGGGGTTTGATGAGGTATGGTAAAAGTGGGAAGTTGTTCCTTCAGTTTATTGGCCCTTTCGAGATCCTTGAGAGGATTAGCGAGGTTGCCTACCGTTTAGCTTTGCCGCCACAGTTGTCCGGAGTTCATGACGTGTTTCATGTTTGTATGCTTCGGAAGTACGAGCCGGATCCATCGCATGTATTGGATTGGACCAACTTAGAGGTTAATGAGGATGCCACGTATGAGGAGAGACCGGTTCTGGTCTTGGATAGGCAAGATCAAGTCTTGCGAGGCAATACCATCCCATTGGTAAAAGTTTTGTGGAAACATCATGGAGTGGATGAAGTCACTTGGGAACGTGAGTTGGAGGTCCGAGAGAAATATCCGGATCTATTTGTGGATGTTTAAGCATATGTTGTATATTTTGTTGTATTGATAAACCTTAAGAGCATTGTATATGTCATGAGTTGTAAAACATTGTATATGTTTGGTTTATGGAAATATTGTGGAAGTTTATTTTAACATTGTGTATGTTAAATATGTTATAGAAATGCAAATATGTTGTTGGCATTGGTTATATAATTGAATTTTGGATTATATGTTGAAATTGGTAAATTTCAAATGAATGCATGTTGATAATGCACGTTGAAAGTTGTATATTGTGAAATGCCTCTTGAATAGAGATGGGATGACCAGTAATGGTCAAGATGTGGAATGTTGAACTATGATGTTATTGAGAATTGAGAAAAACTTGTTTTTGAAAAACTTGTACCTAATTTCGGGGATGAAATTTTTTAAGGGGGGGAGGTTATAGCGACTCTGGTTTTCCCTCCATTGATTAGTGTAATCCGGACTTGGTTCCGTGGATGTTGATTGTTGTATATATCTTGTTTCTGTCCTTCAATACTTTGTATTTGAGTTATAGGATGTTTTGGGCAAGTTTGTTACAGGTTGGGTGTGATTAGGAGCAAATGGTTGCTGCCCAGAATTTTGGTCCTTCGCTCGAGCGAGCTCCTTGTTTTAGATCCTTTGCTCGAGCCAGGGTTTCTTCGCTCGAGCGAGAGTTGAGTTTTGTGTCTGGTGGCTCGAGCGAGGAGTCCTACGCTCGAGCTTGCGTCTGCGTCTCTTTTTGACCTGATGGTTTTGATTCTTGGCTCGAGTGAGCTTTCCTTCGCTCGAGCAAGCGAGGTCTATGTTTTGGGTTTCTTCGCTCGATGTAACATGCTCGGGGGGGGCCGCGCACGTTAAACAGTTCGGACTCCCAAGATCTCTTTGATCTAACCTCACGAGTGCAATTTGAAACATAGATGAGAGTCTAGATTTGGCAACTTTTATTAAAAATCCATTTTATTGCAATTTTGTCAAAAATGGACTGCGTCATCAGATCTCAGAGTCACCACCTAATATTTTGAGAAATTATGAAACGCATGACTTAGTGCCAAGGCCACTGTTCGTCGTAACCAAGGATGCTTGGCTCGGAACCTTAGGTATAAGAGGGGAAGGTCAATAATGAGCACCCCCGCTCACCCGATCAAAAGATCGGCCTCTACTAAACCATGATATGAATTTTATTTTCTTTATATGTTCATGTTCTGATTATTTAGTAAATCCTAAAATTTACTATGTGAAGCATATAAGGTATAGACTAGTTTGCTCAAATTAGAACAATTCAATTTCATTTATGTTTGTCGAAAAGGGTTTGATTTGCCACTTGACAAAGTGGGCTTAAAGTTTGTGAATTTGTCACTACAAAGTGAGCTTAAAACGTACAATCGTTGAATCATTCCAATTCAAGCAATAAGCCTTCATCCACAGGCATTCAAACAGTTTATCATTTAAGTAATTAGCCTCATGGTAGAATACTAACACATAGTAAGAAAAACATACACAAATGGGATGCTAAAGCATAAAAACGCACAGATTGACCGACATCCCTCGAACAACTACAAAACAAAGTTACTAAAATATGCATGATCTTGTATACAGAATCCTAATGCAATTCACTCATGAGATGCACTAAAGATTCGGCTTCTAAAATATGGCATGTGAATCATCTCAATAACATGAGATAGCGCATAGAATCACAGAAGAATTGATTAAATCCACACATGTAAATGTAGTCGAACCTTAATGCATGAGACATGAATGTAAAGCATGGATATGCATGGCATGTCAGATATATACATATGCACAGTTAGGAAAAGCGATTAAAGAATGTGATAGAAAGAAGCGGGGTGGGGAGTTATTACAACACTTGAATTATTACATATCCGAAGGAGAAAGAAATAAAATAAAATCCTCACAAACACTCAAGATAAAAATAAAATAAATAAAAATAAAAAAATAAAATGAAACAGGGACACACCCTGTATAACTAAACACCTGCTAATAAAACCCATATTAAGCCCACAAATTGAGCCCACTTGAAGTCCATGTAAAACCAACTCCGGCCCTGTATTGATAAAACCCATATTAACCCACAAATTCAACCCACTTACTTGAAGCCCAAGCAAAACCAACTCAAGCCTTGAAGCCCATACTGATAGTCTATGCAAAACCAACTCAAGTTTGGTAGTCCATCTATGTTTGTTTTTGTTTTCAGCTTCAAAATTGCACACTGCCTATGCACACCGAGACCCACTCTCTCCCTCTAAACATTTTCTCTAAACAAAATATATCTTTTACCACCTCATTCTCAACACCACTCCAGCTCGCAGAGAGAGAGAGAGTGTGTGTGTTGTGTTTGTTTTTATTTTAGCTTCAGATCATGGCTCCTCCCCGAGGGAGAGAGTGAGAGACAGATGAGGTTGGGAGAGAGAGCAACTCCCTTGAGAGAGAGAGGCCGTGGGTTTGCATGTGTGTGAGTGTCCTTACTCAAACCCAACTCCATGTTTTTTGATTGATAAGGGAGCCGTGCTGTGTTGTTTGATTTTGTTTCAACAAAAATGCTCTCAGAACACCACTGCACCACCGCTGCACCACCTATCTCTCCACTGAGAGATATGAAAATCCAGCAGTAGCTTAAGCCATGAAACCCAGAAAAATGATCTGTATGAGAGAGAGGGCCTAGTGTCTTTGTCTGAGAGAGAGCTATTGAGCCAGCCCCTCAGAGAGAGATTTCCTTCTTCGTTTCTTCACCCCAAACTGTCGAGAGAGAGAGAGAGTGCATGTCTCTTTGTGTATCTAGTTTGTGTTGTTGCCCGTGTGTGCGTGTGTATGCATGTGCATGCTGTGGGTTTGCCGAGAGAGAGAGAGAGAGAGAGATGGCAGTCTCTCCCTCTATCACCGTGTGTGTTCGAATGGTCCTCTCTCTCCAAACCGTGTGGGTATATCTCAGTGTCTCTCTGGGTCTACATGGGTGTGTATGGGTGTCTCCATTATAGAGAGAGAAGTTGGTGGTGTGCGTGGTCTGTGTGGGTCTCTAGAGAGAGAGAGAGGGGGAGAGCCCGTGTGTGTGGTGTTGTGTGCTCTGCTGTGTGTCTGTGTTCTATGTGTTGTGTATGCATGGGTTGTGTGTGTTATGCGTGTGTATGCATCAGTCGTGTGTGCTGTGTGTGTGTAAGTGAGTGTGTGATAGCAGAATCAATCGGCAGTGTGTCTATGCCGTGTGTGTGTACATCTGTATGTGGGTGCTCTCTCTCTCTCTACGCCCCCTGAAAATATTCTTCACCCCCTCCGTATGAGTGTGGTGTGTTATGTCTCTCTAACCCGTGTATGTCAATGGTGTGTTGGCTGTAATGCCGTGAGTGTGTGGCTTCTCCCTCTCTCCCATCTTGCCCTTTTTCTCTCTCTAAAAAATTCTCTCTAAAAACATCTCACTCCTCTCCCCCCTTTTTTTCTGAACACCACTATCTTTCTTTTATCAATCTCAGATTATCTCCCCTCAAATAATTCACCACCCACTCCCTCTTTTCTGTCCCCCTCTCTTTTTAATATTTTTCAATTTCTCACCTGCTCTCTTATCTTTTTTTATTCTTTTTTCCCTGTGACCATACATGCTCCCTCCTTTTCTAAAACAAAATAATTGTTCTCCACCGCCCCTACACAACCTCACCAAAAATCTTATCTCCATCCCCCCACTCATTCATCCTTTTTTATTTTATTTTATTTTATATATATATATATATATTTATCATTTTTTTTTTTTTTATCAAATATCAAAATTATTTATACCAATTTAGATAAAAACATCAAAAACTATGTACAACACATAAAATTATGAAATACTAAAAATTAGTAATTTGACCAACATAGGTGAGGTTTGGGATTAAAGTTTTTTTTGATATTTTCTACTGAGAAATTCATAAAATAATATATTCCAACTTTCATCATGGGGTGTTCAAAAGAAGGTGCCCAAGTCTTAGGGCCAGTCAAAATAGGGTGTCTACACTTGAGCGAGCATTCTGTCGTTCAAGCGTGCGTCTGGGTTGCAGACTTGAAGGTTTGGATTGTTGGCTCTAGCGAGGCTTTCTACGCTCGAGCGGGGCTTCTTTGTGTCTGGTCGCTCGAGCGACCACTTCTTCGCTCGAGCGAGCCTGTGTTATATCAGTAGGCAGCAGCAGGTAAACACTTCACTTTTTTATCTCCTCTTTTGTATAAACCCTAGATCCGACTGCTTCTTTCTTTACACTTACCTTCTCTCTAGGGTTTCATCCATTTTTAGTGTGTTTCTACCCTAAGTTCTTTGTAAGAAAGGTAGAGGGTCGCGAGGGATTTATTTTAACTTGAACAATAGTGGATTTGGAGCACTTTGGTTTTTCCTCATCTACTCCTTTGGGCTTCTAACTTCGAGGTGGGGATACCCTACTCCATCTTATGAGCTTTGTCTTTAATTTTGGTCATTTTGAGTAGTTGGTGATGTTGGGCAATTTTTGGAAAAGTTGGGGTTATTGTGTAATTTATAAAAGAGAGGTTTTCAAATATTAAAACCCATATGTATGTAAGACATTGAGAAACGGAATTATTGTTGTATTATTGATGAAATTGGACCTTAGGGTTGATATGGAGGATTAGGGAAAAATGCCCTAATTATTGTGATAAGTTAATTGGTATAATTAATTTGGGAAATATGAAATTGAATTGGAAATTGTGAAATTGGGAAGTTATGGGATTGAATGGTGTAGTTGGATTAATTTATCACTCACCTATGTAAAAGTTGATATTATATTTGTTTAATGCATTTATTTTCTGTTTAGAAATAACTGCTTTGAGCTATCGATGGAGAATAGTCTTGATTGTTGTAGACACTGTATGTAGATTAGGGAAAACTGAAACTAATCACATTGAATATGTCATTGAATATGACAGTTAGAATAATACATCAAATATATGTATTGATTGATTCCTGTATATGATAATTTTTTATATACTTGGAATATGTGTATTGTGTGGGAGGAGATAGAGGATGCACTCCATAGTTTGAGGAAAGATAGGGGATGGACTCTCAAACATGTTTGGGAGGAGATAAGGGATGGACTCCATTAATACAGCAAATATGTGTATTAAATTGAAGTATTGATACAGCAAATCTTTGTATCATTTGTGAAGTATGGAGGTGTTTTAATATGATAATGATGCATCAAATATGTGTATCTGTCGTGAAATATGGAAGTGTTGGTATATGAGTTATAGTCTCATTGAATTGTTTGGCCAGGTTCTGAGCCATGTATATGAAATGATTTAAATAAGTAAAGGAAAGTGGAATGTAACATGGACATAATTGTCATGGAATTGGATTGTGATATAAAGTGGTTTATAAGTGTTAACGATCTATCAAATGCTATTGTTTTAGTCATTGCTTATATTTGGTTTAGTATATCTCTACCGGGCTGTGGCTCACCCTATATGGGACATCATTTTTAGGTACAGATGGTATGCCACCTCCAAGGACGTAGCTTGGGAGGCTAGAGCCTGAAAGACTTTTTGTTGTATCTTTTATGTATTACATGTAAATTCAAGCCAAGGGCTTAATGTGTTATGAGTTAGTACTCTCTTTTTGTGTAACCAAGTGTTGGCTTGGAAAGTTGTGAGCCCATTGGGCATTTACTTTTGTTGTCAACATGTAATACATTTGTAAAGAATACTTTGATGAATGGAATTAAGTTTTGTTTACTTATGTCTATGCATGTCAATAGTATGGGTTTCTATGTATTATTTTGAGGGCGTTACAATATGGCGACAAAGTTGCAAAACTTAAAACTTTAGGGATGCAAGTTGATGAAACTTTCCTCGTGTAGTTTATTCTCAACTCACTTCCATCACAGTTCGGCACATTCAAAATTCACTATAACACCAATAAAGATAAGTGGAGTTTGAACGAGCTGACTAATATGTGTGTTCAGGAGGAAGTGAGGTTGAGGAAGGAAGGACGTCAAACTGCATTGGCTATAACTCATGGAGCTATAAAGAAAAAGAAGGGTAAGTTTGTAAAATCAAAGAAAAATCCACCCAAGAAAAAGAATGAACCTGGGGAAGAAAATCAGGCTCAGAATGGTTTCACTGTCAAGTGCTACTTTTGTGGCAAGAAGAGACATGTGAAGAAAGACTGCAGCAAGCGAAAGGCTTGGTTCGAAAAGAAAGGTAAAAAATTTTCTTTTGTTTGTTATGAATCAAATCTTGCTGAAGTACTTTCTAATACCTGGTCGATTGACTCTGGGGCCACAACCCACATTACAAAAGACATGCAGGGATACCTCTCAACCAGGAAATCGAAGGAAAGTGAAAGATTTGTCTATATGGGGAACCGTCTCAAAGCTGAAGTCGTAGCTGTAGGAACTTTCCGACTGTTCTTAGAGACGGGTCATCAGATGGATCTAAAAGACACTTTTTATGTTCCTTCAATTTCTAGGAATTTAGTTTCGTTATCCAAATTAGATCGTGTTGGATATTCAGTTTTATTTAGTTGTGGAAAACTCAATTTAATGTTTAATTCAATAATGATTGGTTCTGGCAATTTATGTGATGGTTTATATAAAATTACCTTAAATCATAAGTTTGTACAATCATTAGTAACTTTACATTCGAATATTGGTTTAAAACATGGTTTAATTAATGAAAAAATCCTTAACCTTGTGGCATAAACGGTTGAGGCATATCTCTAGAAATAGAATTGAAAAAATTGGTAAAGAATGGGATTTTGGAAAACCTAGACTTCACTGATTTTGAGATATATGTGGATTACATTAAAGGAAAGCAAACCAAACACACCAAGAAAGGTGCCACAAGAAGTAATGAGCTTCTTGAGATAATTCATACAGATATTTGCGGGCCACTCAACATCCCATATCTTAGTGGTGAAAAATATTTTATTACATTTATGGATGATTTCTTACGTTATGAATATGTATATCTAATTCATGAAAAGTCTCAGGTTGTTGACATCCTTGAGGTGTATATAACTGAAGCCGAGAGACAATTAGATAGAAAGGTTAAAAATAGTAAGATCGGATAATGGTGGTGAATATTATGGTAAATATGATGAGTCAAGCCAAAATCCTAGCCCATTTGCCAAATTCTTAGAAAAGAAAGGCATTCGTGCTCAATATACAATGCCTGGTACGCCATAGCAGAATGGAGTTGCTGAAAGGCGTAATCGTACACTTAAAGATATGGTTAGGAATATGTTAATTTACTCAATTGTACCCATTTCATTGTAGGGTGAAGCTTTAAAGACTGCAATGTATATCTTAAATAGGGTTCCTAGTAAGGCGGTCCCAACAACTCCTTTTGAGTTGTGGACTGGTAGGAAACCTAGTTTGAGACAATTACATATTTGGGGTTGTCCAGTAGAGGTAAGAATCTTCAACCCACAAGAGAAAAAGTTGGACTCAAGAACAATATCTAGATATTTCATTGGTTATCCAGACAAGTCTAAAGGGTACAAATTTTATTGTCCTAATCACAGTATGAGGATAGTGGAGACTGGTAATGCTAGATTCCTAGAGAATGGTGAAATTAGTGGGAGTGAGAAAACATGAGTGATGAATTTTGAGAAAATTAGGGTGGATGTGCCAACATTTGACCATTGTCGAAAAATTGTTGTACCTCAGATTATTCCACAGGCTGAGGGAAACGAATAACATAATGAAAATCCTTCCCCACCTCATGTTTCACCACTTTATGAAGATACCACCATTGAAAATATTGTAGAACCACCACAACCGGCAATTTTGAGAAGATCTCAAAGGGAAACAAAGCCTACCATTCCAGATGATTACACGGTGTATCTACAGGAATCTGATTTTGATATTGGGATTAACAAAGATCCAGTCTCCTTTTCACAGGCTATGAATAGTGATGATTATACTAAATGGGTCAATGCTATAAATGAAGAGTTAAAATCCATGGAACAGAATAGTATTTGGGATCTCGTCGAATTGCCTAATAACTGCAAAAAGGTTGGTTGTAAATGGGTCTTCAAGACCAAGCGTGGTGCAAAAGGCAATATCGAACGATTTAAAGCCAGACTTGTTGTCAAGGGTTTTATTCAAAAAGAAGGCATAGACTATACAAAGACCTTCTCTCCAGTATCTAAGAAGGACTCACTTAGAATCATCCTAGCATTGGTAACTCATTATGACTTAGAGTTGCATCAAATGGATGTGAAAACTGCTTTTCTAAATGGGAATTTGGATGAAAAATTTATATGGAGCAACCAGAAGGATTTGCAAATAAAGGTAAAGAACATTTAGCTTGCAAATTAAAGAAATCCATATATGGCCTTAAACAAGCTTCCAGGCAATGGTATTTGAGGTTTAATGATACCATTACCTCATTTGGATTTAAGGAAAATGCAATTGATCAATGCATATATCTGAAGGTTAATGACCTTGGCTTATTGCATGAAACCAAGGAATATCTCTCTAAGAACTTTAAAATGGTCAATATGGGTGAGGCAAACTATGTTATTGGCATAGAGATCTTTAGGGACCGATCTCGAGGATTGCTAGGACTATCTCAGAAATGATATATTGATCGTGTTTTGGAGAGATTCAATATGAAGTTTTGTTCAGCTGGTGATGCACCAATCATGAAGGGTGATAAATTAAGTGAAAAACAGTGTCTAAGAAATGACTTGGAAAGAAAACAAATGAAGGACATTCTATATGCTTTGAGGCTACAAATCATGCTTTATGGTTACTAAATTTCATCTCAGGACTTGGTGTTGTTGACTCAATTGCCAGGCCACTGAAAATATATTGTGATAATACCGCAACAGTTTTCTTCTCTAAGAATGGAAAGTACTCCAGTGGTTCCAAACACATGGAAGTAAAGTACTTAGTTGTTAGAGAAAGAGTCCAGAAACAACAAGTGTTAATTGAAAACTTAAGCACCTCTCTTATGATTGCTGATCCATTCACAAAGGGATTGCCACCAAAGACATACAAAGAGCATGTTATCAGGATGGGTCTTTTAAGCAACCCTTGATGTGTATGGTTAATCGTGAGTGCTTATTTTTATTTGACACTATTTGCGCAATAATAATTTTGTTTTTGTTTTTTCTGTTTCTAAAAGTGTATGTACACATTAATTTGAATATTGATAAACAGGGAATGTCTTAACAAGACAAATTATAGGGGCCTTTCAGGAAAATAATTATATATCCCAATAAAGGACTGGGTTGGTGAAGGTTATCAATGATGTAGTGCATAGAAGGAAATATGACATAAATGTTATATAATCGCTATGACTCACATTGGTGATCTGAAGTAATCACACTATTATAGTTTCTAATATATCTGAACTTATTGGCTATTTTTTAAAATTCGTGATCATGTGTCAAAGTTTTTAGTGTGAAATCCAATGAGTCAAAATTTTTTATAAGTTGCATATTTTTGGAAAAACTCATAATTGCATCATAATTGGCTTAATGGGCCAAGTGGGAGAATGTTGGATTTATTTTCTAGTGTGGCCCAATAGCCTAAATATTTTTACATGTTTTATTTTATTTGGACTCCACAATTAGATAAAGCCAATATTTGAGATCAAGTTCAGTAATTAGAATTTTAATATAATTACTCTTCTAAGATAAGAAGGAAACCTTGATGGATTAGGAATTCTTCTAATAAGACTTTATCTGGCTCTCTTCTCTCCTCTATATAAGGATGGGTGACTCCCCTTTCATATGATAAGTATTTTTCCATCACTCTAAGTTTTATTATCATCCTAATTAAGAGAGACAGAGAGAAAAAAGTGAGCCAAGAATTCAAGGTTTAACTATTAGGGGTATTTTCTCAACATTCAACGGCTGATAAAGGTATATTCGTTTTATTCTTGAGTTGTATTGAATTCAAGATCCTATAAAGTTTAATTCCGTATTATTATTATGGTTACATGTATTATTAAATCTTACGCCAAAACCAGAAAATCTTTCCTATTGAAAACAACAATTGGGATTGCTTCGATTGCCCTAATCTCTTCTTGTGAAAGGTGGTTAAGAAGAGCCCCTAGCTTCGAAGACTGGTTTAAGTGATTAATGGCATCAAAAACCATGTTGATACTACAACCTTTAGGCTTAAAGAATAAGATCATATGGCCTTTGATAGAGGGGATCGATCTACACTCCCAAAAGTGGGTTCATTTTCCTTTATTAATCTGCTACCAAAGCCTATTGGTAAGAAACTCTCTACCCTTTAACAAGCTAGACTAGGCCGATGAAGCTAAAGTCCCTTTTGGGGCTTATAGAAAACTCAAATTTGGATAATAGAGTCCTTTGTACATTTGAGCCCAATATGAGTTTGGGTTTGTGATAAGCCTTAATTCTTGTTTGGCCAGAACTGCTTGGTTGAAAGACTTAAAATCCTTTAAGCCCATTCCACCACATGATTTAGGAGAAGTAATGGTAGCCCAATTGGCCCAGTGAATGCCACGATTATCTGGATCTCCTTTCCACTAGTAATTCCTAATATAGGAGTTAAGCTTGTTGCAAAGATTTTAGGGGGAGCTCAAAACATGACATCGCATAAGAAGGTATTGCTTGGACCACAGCTTTTATCAACACTTCTTTGCTTGCTTGAGACAAAAGCTTGTTTTTCCATCCCTGAAGTTTAGCAAGAGCTCTTCCGACCAAAAAGTTATAAGTGTCAGCTTTCAAACCTCCCTAAGAAGATATGAGTCCGAGGTATTTAGCATGAGGGTTAGCCTGAGAGATTCCTAACATAGTACATATGGAGTGATGAAGAACCACAGATACATTGGCTGAAAAAAAAAAAAAAAAAAACTTGATTTATCAAAATTTAGAACTTGGCCAGATGCATTACTGTATGTTTCAAGAATGTTCATAATATTGTGGCACTCTCTTGGGTTTGCTTTAAGGAAAATGATGGCATCATCGACAAGGAACAAATGTGACAAAATAGGATAGGTTCTTCTCAATCGAAGTCTTGAGATACTGTTGGACTGAATATTATGAGAAATGAGACTTGAGAGCACCTTTACCACTAACAAGAATAGATAAGGCGATATAAGGTCCCCTAATGCAACCCACATGAAGGAACAAAAGATATCCGAAACTCACCATTTGCAAACATAGAAAACTGCACAATGGGGTGTTTGGCAAGAAAGTTTTTAGCCTTTTTTTAGGTTAAAATCCACAAGAAGACAAAATAGGCTAAAATAGCTAATAAGATAAAATGTCACGTCAAATCCATAATCATTTCACTTTTTCTCTTACAAACTTTACATCCAACTACAAAAAAATTCAATCATCTTACCAAACACAAAAATTTTAACTTACTAAAATAGCCAAAAACTAAAATAGCCTACTAAAATAGCAACTTCCAAACATCCACAATAATGACACACTCCATAGCCCAATTAACCCAAGTGACATGAAACCTCATTTTAAAGAGAGTGGCTTCCAGGAAATTCCATTGGATTCGATCATATGTTTTATTGAAGTCAAGCTTGATTAGCTATTAGAATATGACTGTTAGAATATAGTTGTTGGAAAGTGACAGTTAGAATATAGCTGTTGGAATATAACTATTGAAAATAAAAATAAAAATTATTTAAATAGAAAATAAAATAATATAAGTAAATATTTTAATAAAATTAAATTTAGAGAAAAAATTCACTTTACCCCTTATGGTTTGTCCTTGAAGCACTTTACCCTTCTATGGTTTAAATATATGCAGAAAACTCTCTTGTGATTTTGGACTAAAGTGTTACGGTTAGTTTTTTCGTTAAAAATAACAGAAGGTTTGCCGCACTCTCCCAAATTGAGAATGGACAATGCAAAAGTTCTAAGTTAAAGTCAAAAATTGAATCAAATATCAAAAATACCCTCATAGTCATTCTATTCTCCAAATTAAATCTTAATCCTAACCAAACACTAATCCTAATTGTTATCTTCCGTCAATAATTTAATTCAATTTAAAATGTTATTAAATGAGAAATTGGGGTAAAAATTAATAAGTAGATTAAGAAAATTTTATGGTAATAAATTAAGGTATTTAGGTTAATTTATGGTTTAATTTATTTTTTTATATATATATATATATGTATTTATATGTCACGCTAAAAAATTTAGATAATTAAATATTAAATTAGGACTAAACCCCAATTAATATTCCATCATTCAAATCCTAGGAGTGAAACAAAATCTAAACGTTCTCGTCTCCATAAGGTTTAAGTAAATTTTCATATTCAAAAGATTATAAGGGATAAAGAAAAACTAACAAAATGCCAACCAAACCATCCACCATAATTTCATAACTATCCAATACCTCAAACATTAAAGTAACAATAAATAGTCAAAACAACTTAAATAATATAAAGTTACAAACCATGCCAAATTATCAAAATACTAAGGTCATAAAAAAAATAATAAATACATAAAGTAATATTAACTCTAAGCTCAAGAAAACAAAAGAAGTTCAAACGATATGTCCAACAACTATGGTTATTTTTCGTCACCACCATAGTCCTAACCAATCTTGCAAAGAAAGCTCGGCTGTGCTCAAACAGA
This sequence comes from Camellia lanceoleosa, assembly GCA_025200525.1. Lineage (NCBI taxonomy): Eukaryota > Viridiplantae > Streptophyta > Magnoliopsida > Ericales > Theaceae > Camellia > Camellia lanceoleosa. Next base: position 164,566,967 of record CM045761.1, on the reverse strand, counting down.
ACGCACCCGAAATACCAAGAGACAAAGCGGGTCAGTATACAAGTATACTGATATGAGTACAAAATTTGACACCCACTTATCCACCCGACACAAGCAAAAGTATATTTAATTCTTGTTACAAAACAAGACAATTAGTTTCACCTGCACCGAGATGCAGGGGTAGTTTCTCGAGATACGATAGCATTTAATTTCTTACTCGTACACAACTAAATGTAAATAGAGTATAAAATAAACAAAATAAATATAAAAATTATGGTGGGTCAACCCTGCATAAAATGTTAGTAAGACCCACTATTTTGCAAAAAAAATAAAGTTAATATAATTTGATCATAAGTAAATTGTTGGAGAAGTATAAAAACACACTGTTTCATGCTTAAATCATTCGAATTGACCAAATGTCACGACCCCATCCCGCCCCTAGTAGGATGTTGCCATGATGGCCAGTAGTTTGAGACTACCAGAGGCCACTTACAAGATCACACACGCACAAATCAGAGTAAACATATAGGGCTTACAAATGCGGAAGCAATAAATAAAAACCAAGTAGTCCATAAGAGCAGTGCTTAAGTTAAATGGAATGACATTCATCTCAAAATAGCTTTAATACAACAAAATGGAGTACAAAGATTACATCTTGACTAGAAGGCTTCTCGGCCATCAATTACAAAATACAAGGAAATAACAAAGAAGCATAATCTTCAAGATGTTGCAAAACATGAATCCAAAACACATCGGCAAGCACACCTAGGTGTCACCGCCGCCCTGCTCATCACTTACATATATATAGAGAGGGTGAGATTGGATACTCAGTGAATGGCCTAATTAATAAAGGGGTTTACATGAATGATATCCGAGGTCTTTTAACAAAAACAATACACTATAAATCAAGCTCATCTATCAAATCCTTCAAGCTTCAAGGGATGTTTACTAACATCAATATAATACAAGAGATGACATTCCGGACAAACAAACCCACGCGGTAAAACCGTCAGTGGCAAGGCAAGACAAGACAAGAGAGATCTCTAAACAAGGGTGTCGTTGCATTATAGTCCCCGGACACTAAGGACTTGTGCTACGAATGCTTATAGTCCCCTAGCACGTACGGACTTCCAAACTTTGTGCTACAAATGCTTATAGTCCCCTAGCACGTACGGACTTCCAAACTTTGTGCTACAAATGCTTATAGTCCCCTAGCACGTACGGACTTCCCGAGAATGTCATCAAAATAAGATATAATACTTATTGCAGGTAGGAATAATCATTCATGTTGTAAACAATTTTCCAAACAGGACAAAACAAGGCTTTATCAAAGCTTTATAACATATCTTTATTAAAATACCACTCACTTATTCCTTCGAACGTCGGGGTCAAGGCAAGTCCAAGTCCTACAAACACATGGCAGAAATATGTTGATTGCACTCTCAAACAAACTTTATATGAATGCAAATGATCTCGGCATTCTCCAAGAACCAAGTCAAATCAAAACAAACACTGTCTCCCATCTCGGGGAAACATGCTGGGCACCAACCAAGTCTTGGCCGAGGTCCCACACCTTCTCGCCGAGGTGTGGTCCCGAGGGCCACTTTCAAAGAAATGAGGTCGGGAAAATCTGGGGTTTTCCTCTGCTCAAGAACATAAAGAACATGAACATGAAGATCATGAAGGAGATGAATGCCAAAATCATAACTTGCGTGTATCAAAATCTGAGTTTTCATGCTATGAGTTCGAAATCATGAACCTGGGTGCCCATACTAGAAGATCTTACAAAAACAAACACAAAAGCATGTAACTTGTTGCAAACTTTCGGATTAAACAAGGCTTTTTCTTCAAAACTTATGAACACCAACTTTCTCTTTCTAAAACCAATCTTTGAATCAATGTATGGCATTCAAAACATATTCAAACATGCAATGCAACTAGATGATCAATAAGAACAACAAGAGTTAAATCAAGATTCTAACCTCAATACTCAAATCAAACGGTTTGAACTCCAAGGATCAAGCTTGGTATCTACTCTCTCACTCTAAAATCCCTCCTTCTCCTTCTAGAGCTTCTCTCTCTACTCCAAAACAAGAATGTAACAAATGAGGGGTTTCTCTCTCTCTGTACCGATTTAACACTCAGCTCGGACACGTGGCAACGGTTGGTTGGTTCTCCTCAAAGAGGTGATAGATTGACAAGACAAGTCTATGACAAAGCGTGTTCAACAAGCTAGGCGGCAAGGGACTCCGGCAAGTAATGACATCGGCTAACAACAAGACTTCGGCAAGTCAAAGAACAATGATCTCGGCTAGGAAGAACAGCACTTGACTAAGCTGTGCCACACCTTGGCCTAGATGCGCCACACCTCGGTCTATGTCATACCACTCCAGGACAAGATCACCTCAGCACAAGGATAACATCTCGGCCCAAATAATACACATCTCGGCCTTGGCGATACACACCTCGGCCCAGATGATAATCATCTCGGCCAATATGTCAGGACAAAGGTGGAGGTCAACAAAGAAATCCTAAGGTGGTCCTAAGTGCAAGAGTATCAAAAGGGTGACCTAGGCTCAAGATGACCTTGGCTGAAACACACACACCAGGAAATAACAAGGCACACGAGCAACATCCAAATAAGACAAGACTAAATTTGCTAATGTAACACAACAAGTCAGGATCACATATAAATGTATGCAAGTATGACAAGAGTAAGGTGAGGGTCACTACAGTCTACCCCCCTTAAAGAAGTTTGGTCCCCAAACTTGAGTTACCTTGCTCCACAAATAACTCTGGGTAACGGATTCTCACGTCCTCTTCCTTCTCCCATGTGGCTTCCGTACCATAGTGCTCCTTCCATTCAACCTTTACCATTGGTATCGATTTGCTTCTCAACTGCCTCTCTTGTCTATCAATAATCCTCATTGGTTTCTCCTCGTAGCCCAAGTCCTCATCAACCGCGATTCCCGAATGGTCAATTATATGCAGTGGATCTCGGATGTACTTCCTCAACATCGAAACATGGAACACGTTGTGGACTTGGCTTAAATCTGGCGGTAGAGCAAGTCTGTAGGCAACGGGGTTGATCCTTTCAAGAATTTCGAACGACCTTGTATATCGGGGTGTCAGTTTACTTTTCTTCCCAAATCTTGAAACTCCGGTTGTCGGCGAGATTTTCAAAAATACATGATCTCCAACTTCAAATTCTAGCTCCCTTCTCCTCTGATCGGCATAACTCTTCTGTCGGCTCTGGGCGGTTTTGATCCTCTGTTGAATGAGCTTAATCTTTTCGGTCGTTTCTTGCACTAGCTCGGCGCCAATCAAGGTCAGATCTCCCACCTCGGTCCAACATATCGGACCGCACTCCCTTCCATACAAAGCTTCATATGGTGCCATGCCAATGCCGCTTGATAACCGCTGTTGTACGCAAATTCTACTAATGGCAAATGCCGGTTCAGCTTCCTTGAAATCTAACACGCATGTCTGAGCATATCCTCAAGTGTCTGAATAATTCTTTCCGTTTGTCCATCGGTCTGGGGGTGAAAAGCTGTGCTAAACTTTAACTCAGTTCCCAAGGCTCTCTGCAGGCTCTGCCAAAATCTAGAAACGAACTTCGAATCTCGGTCTGACACAATGGACATCGGCACACCATGGAGTCTGATGATCTCATTCATGTATGATTCGGCAAGTCGATCGGCATTGAATGTAGTCTTCACAGAAAGAAGTGTCTTGACTTAGTAAATCTGTCAACTATAACCCAGATTGAATCCATTCCTTTTTGTGTCTTCGGCAAACCCACCACGAAATCCATGGAGATGTGCTCCCATTTCCATTCAGGAATTGGCAGAGGTTGAAGGAGTCCTGCTGGTCTCTGGTGCTCCGCTTTCACTTGTTGACAACACAAACACTGGAATACGAACTCGGCTATTTCTCTTTTCATATTCGGCCACCAGAAAGTCCGCTTCACATCTTGATACATCTTGGTGCTTCCTGGATGAACGGCAAATTTGGAGTTGTGGGCTTCTTGCAAAATCTTCTTTTTTCGCGTTCGAACGCATAGTCAGTCTTCCTTCGAACTTAAGCACTCCCTTCTCAAAAGTGTAACCTGACCTCGGCCTGGTGTTAATCTCATCGGCCACCTTCTTCAGGAATTCATCCTCCATTTGCCTTGCTTTTACTTCTTCAATGATGGTCGGCTCCGCTGAGATCATGGCTAAACACGCCAAAATTCCCATTGTCTTCCTGCTTAGTGCATCGGCCACTGAGTTGGCTTTGCCTGGGTGGTACTGAATCTGTATGTCGTAGTCCTTCAATAATTCCAGCCATCTTCTCTGCCTCAAATTCAGTTCCTTCTGAGTAAATAAGTACTTCAAACTCTTGTGATCCGTGAAAACTTGGCAAGAAGCTCCATACAAGTAATGACGCCAAATCTTTAAAGCGAACACCACGGCTGCTAGCTCTAAATCATGGGTAGGATAATTCTTCTCGTGAGGTTTCAACTGGCGAGATGCATATGCTATGACCTTACCTCCTTGCATTAATACACAACCCAAACCTTTATGTGAAGCATCGCTATAAATCCGAAATTCTTCATTACCTGATAGAAGCACAAGAACTGGTGCTGTAACTAATCTTGTCTTCAACTCTTGGAAGGCTGATTCTCTATCTTCGGTCCATTCGTATGTCACTCCTTTTTGAGTCAACTGTGTCAATGGCACTGCAATCCTTGAGAAGTCCTTTACAAACTTTCTATAATAACCTGCCAAACCCAGAAAACTACGAACCTCGGACACGTTGGTCGGCGTCGGCCAATTTACCACGGCTTCAACCTTGCTGGAATCAACAGAGATACCCTCTTCATCAATCACATGCCCCAAAAATGAAATGCTGGAAAGCCAAAACTCACACTTACTCAACTTAGCATACAATTTTCTGTCCCTCAAGGTCTGTAGGGCAAGTCTCAGATGACCTTCATGCTCGGCTGTACTCTTGGAGTAGATTAATATGTCATCAATAAAAACAACCACAAATTCGTCTAGGTACGGCTTGAAGACTCTGTTCATTAAATCCATGAATGCTGCCGGCGCGTTAGTCACTCCAAAAGGCATTACCAGAAATTCGTAGTGACCATACCTCGTCCGAAAAGCAGTCTTCTCAATATCCTCAGCTTTAACCTTCAACTGGTGGTAGCCCGACCTAAGGTCAATCTTGGAAAAGACTCGTGCTCCTTGTAATTGATCTAGCAAATCATCAATCCGAGGCAACGGTACTTGTTCTTAATGGTTACCTTGTTGAGTTCTCTGTAGTCAATGCAAAGACGAAGTGTACCATCCTTTTTCTTAACAAACAAGACTGGTGCTCCCCATGGTGAAGTGCTCGGCCTAACAAAACCCTTATCCAACAATTCTTGTAGTTGCACCTTCAATTCCTTAAGTTCGGCTGGGGCCATCCTATAGGGTGTTTTGGAGATCGGCTGTGTTCCTGGCATGATGTCCACGGTAAACTCTATTTCTCTATCAACTAGGTGGCCAGGCAATTCATTTGGAAAGACGTCGGGGAACTCATTAACAACTGGGATGTCGGCTAAATTAACACTTCCATTCTGATCACTCAGTATACTACACAAATAGCCATGGCACCCTTTCTGAATTAACTTATAGGCCTTAGTGGACAAAATCAGGTAAGGTGGGGACACTACTCCTTTACCTTGGAAAATAACCTCGGCTTGGTTTGGGGGTCTCAATGTGACACTCTTCGAAACACAATCAATAGATGCATGATTCGTCACTAACCAGTCCATTCCTAATATGACGTCAAAGTGGGTCATGTTTAACGGCATCAAATCAACTAATAATTCTACACTCTCAATCACAATAACACACGCCCTATAGATAGATGCAACAATCATAGTTCTCCCAGATGGAGCAGATACACATAACACATAATCAAGGGGTTCTTGTTCTCTATTTAACTTCTCGGCAAACCTAGCAGATACGAATGAATGCGTAGAACTCGAATCAATCAATATGTATGCATCTTGAGAGCAGATTGGGAGTATACCTGACACTACTGCCTCAGCATTCTCGGTGTCTCCTGGCACTAGCGCGAAAACCCTGTCTTGTCTCATCTGTGTCCTCCCGATGTTGCTTCCTTGTGCAAAGCCCGAGGTGCTCCCATTTTTCTTCCCATCATCAATCCTTGACTTCGGACAGTCTCTCACGCGATGACCCATTTCTCCACACTCAAAACAATACCGACGCCTAACCAAGAAACCCCTAATGCGACTTCCCACAACTTGCACACATCGGTTTGGCATTACCTTCCCGGTTCAATTGTCGAGTCGCGACATTCGCCTTCTTCTTGGCATTGAACGGAACTCGGCGGTTATCATAACTCTGTCTCTTCCTCTAATTCTCTCCTGTATTCTGATATCGGTTCAAATTAGCTTCTGCAAGAATGGCCTTGTCCAAAACTCCAGCATAAGTCGGCATGTTGAGCATGTTGACTCTATCCTCAGACGTCCACGCAATCCGCTTTCAAACTTCCCGGCTTTCCTATACTCATCATCGACCATATGAGGCGATACCGCCAATTTGGTGAAAACACGGTCAGATTCTCGCCATCGCCTTGTTTCCTTGTGTCAAGGTCCGAACTCCGTGGTCTTGCGGTCTCGAACACCGATAGGGAAATGTTTGTTGTAAAACTTCTAAGAATTTGGCCCAAGTTAAGTCGATTTTCTTCGAGTCAAGATCCACCATCTTCGAGCCGCCGCCTAACGAATGTAGCCAATGCCACCTTCTGCTGGCTCAGGCTGAAAGATCTCAAATAGCTTCTCCATTCCTAGAACCCATGCTTCGCTTTCATCGGCTCTATGCCCCTTGGAATCTCGGCGGTTCATCTTCTTGAACTCCTTAATCGAGTCAGGTTCCCTCTCCATACAAGGCCGGTAGGGGCACTTGGGATCTTGGAGGGTGGAGGCGGATCAGTATATCGGCCATTAGTCTGCTCGGCCTGGGTAGTTGTAGCACTAGCATTCTGTTGTCTGACTTGTCTCAACTCCCGAGTTAACCCTTCAACTAGTCTTTCCAGTCGATCTAATCTGTCTTCTGATTGACCTCGGCCAACTGGTGGTCTTCCTCTCCTCATAGTGCTATGAGTATGTAAGGTGTGACTTTAAAACAAAATGAGCGACAAAGTATGTATGCAAGCAACAAGCAATTATGCCGAGATGATGCACGTATTGTCAAATAGCAAGCAACATGATGCAATCCTAGCATCTTTCTAAGGGAAATCCTATGCTCCTTGGGACTCAAGTGTGTGAATAACGTACTACATGGAACTTGTGCTCTGATACCAATCTGTCACGACCCCATCCCGCCCCTAGTAGGATGTTGCCATGATGGCCAGTAGTTCAAGACTACCAGAGGCCACTTACAAGATCACACACGCACAAATCAGAGTAAACATATGGGGCTTACAAATGCGGAAGCAATAAATAAAAACCAAGTAGTCCATAAGAGCAGTGCTTAAGTTAAATGGAATGACATTCATCTCAAAATAGCTTTAATACAACAAAATGGAGTACAAAGATTACATCTTGACTAGAAGGCTTCTCGGCCATCAATTACAAAATACAAGGAAATAACAAAGAAGCATAATCTTCAAGATGTTGCAAAACATGAATCCAAAACACATCGGCAAGCACACCTAGGCGTCACCGCCGCTTCATCACCTACATATATATAGAGAGGTGAGCTTGGATACTCGATGAATGGCCTAATTAATAAAGGGTTTACATGAATGATATCCGAGGTCTTTTAACAAAAACAATACACTATAAATCAAGCTCATCTATCAAATCCTTCAAGCTTCAAGGATGTTTACTAACATCAATATAATACAAGAGATGACATTAGGACAAACAAACCCACGCTGTAAAACCGCTGGCAAGGCAAGACAAGACAAGAGAGATCTCTAAACAAGGGTGTCTTTGCATTATAGTCCCCGGACACTAAGGACTTGTGCTACTTAATGCTTATAGTCCCCTAGCACGCACGACTTCCAAACTTTGTGCTACAAATGCTTATAGTCCCCTAGCACGTACGGACTTCCAAACTTTGTGCTACAAATGCTTATAGTCCCCTAGCACGTACGGACTTCCAAACTTTGTGCTACAAATGCTTATAGTCCCCTAGCACGTACGGACTTCCCGAGAATGTCATCAAAATAAGATATAATACTTATTGCAGGTAGGAATAATCATTCATGTTGTAAACAATTTTCCAAACAGGACAAAACAAGGCTTTATCAAAGCTTTATAACATATCTTTATTAAAATACCACTCACTTATTCCTTCGAACGTCAGGGTCAAGGCAAGTCCAAGTCCTACAAACACATGGCAGAAATATGTTGATTGCACTCTCAAACAAACTTTATATGAATGCAAATGATCTCGGCATTCTCCAAGAACCAAGTCAAATCAAAACGAACACTGTCTCCCATCTCGGGGAAACATGCTGGGCACCAACCAAGTCTTGGCCGAGGTCCCACACCTTCTCGCCGAGGTGTGGTCCCGAGGGCCACTTTCAAAGAAATGAGGTCGGGAAAATCTGGGTTTTCCCTCTGCTCAAGAACATAAAGAACATGAACATGAAGATCATGAAGGAGATGAATGCCAAAATCATAACTTGCGTGTATCAAAATCTGAGTTTTCATGCTATGAGTTCGAAATCATGAACCTGGGTGCCCATACTAGAAGATCTTACAAAACAAACACAAAAGCATGTAACTTGTTGCAAACTTTCCGGATTAAACAAGGCTTTGTCTTCAAAACTTATGAACACCAACTTTCTCTTTCTAAAACCAATCTTTGAATCAATGTATGGCATTCAAAACATATTCAAACATGCAATGCAACTAGATGATCAATAAGAACAACAAGAGTTAAATCAAGATTCTAACCTCAATACTCAAATCAAACGGTTTGAACTCCAAGGATCAAGCTTGGTATCTACTCTCTCACTCTAAAATCCCTCCTTCTCCTTCTAGAGCTTCTCTCTCCAAAACAAGAATGTAACAAATGAGGGGTTTTTCTCTCACGTACTGATTTAACACTCAGCTCGGACACGTGGCAACGGTTGGTTGGTTCTCCTCAAAGAGGTGATAGATTGACAAGACAAGTCTATGACAAAGCGTGTTCAACAAGCTAGGCGGCAAGGGACTCCGGCAAGTAATGACATCGGCTAACAACAAGACTTCGGCAAGTCAAAGAACAATGATCTCGGCTAGGAAGAACAACACTTGACTAAGCTGTGTCACACCTTGGCCTAGATGCACCACACCTCGGTCTATGTCATACCACTCCAGGACAAGATCACCTCAGCACAAGGATAACATCTCGGCCCAAATAATACACATCTCGGCCTTGGCGATACACACCTCGGCCCAGATGATAATCATCTTGGCCAATATGTCAGGACAAAGGTGGAGGTCAACAAAGAAATCCTAAGGTGGTCCTAAGTGCAAGAGTATCAAAAGGGTGACCTAGGCTCAAGATGACCTCGGCTAAAACACACACACCAGGAAATGACAAGGCACACGAGCAACATCCAAATAAGACAAGACTAAATTTGCTAATGTAACACAACAAGTCAGGATCACATATAAATGTATGCAAGTATGACAAGAGTAAGGTGAGGGTCACTACACCAAAACTCAAAGAACAAAAGTTGTACAGAATCAAATTTACTAAGAGACAACGTGAACGAATTTAGTAGAAACTGAATAGGTTGAGAGAAAAACTTGATAGAAGAGCCTAGATGGAATTCAACCGAAAAATCTGAAGCTGAAAACGAAAAGAAACAGCTTTAAGATGATTTTTTTTAGAAAAATTCAAAACATGAAAAGTGTTCAGAATAATATTTTACTTTAGTCTACGTGAAACTAATAAAAATGAGCTTGTTTCATGGGTTAAAATAGCATCTAAAATCTACATTGCTAAAATGAATAAAAACTATTATAACCAAGATAATCCGATTACAAGTTCTAATCCATCTTTTTAGTAAAAAATTAAAACATAAAAGTTGTCTAGAATTACATATATATGCCTCTGCCCAAATTTCATTATTTATCAAGGTTGTTACTATTTTTTAAGATGTACAAATCGAAACAATGCAAACAATACCAACAATTTCATATTTAATTATTTGTACCTTAATTCCACCACTTCAGTCCTTCACTTCTGACCTACACATATATCCTATGTTCCTCCCGTATACCTAACACCGCTCCGAAGCCAAACTTGCACAGGGATATCGTCCTAAGTTTGACCCATACTCCTCGGATGGTTAGCATATACGTACGCACATAAATCAAACCACTCGTCTACTCCTGAAAATGAGGCAACAATATATATATATATATATGCAATCTCTCATATACTCATGGGAACAAATATAACAATGCCAAACCTAAGATATTCAAATAAATATCATAATCCTTACATTTTATTTTATATTTTTTTTATACACTCTTTCTCACCAACACTCAAATAAAACAACAATCTATGGAGTCATGGTGGAGTGTAAGGAATTTATCTATGAGTTCGAAGTTATTTTAATTTCATATAACCGTGAGTGTGATTACAATCATAAAATAAATACATATAAAAACTTTAAACCTTACATACACATCTAACCAAAAAATGAAATCAATCCATCATTTACATGCAAATACAAAATCAAACTAACATAAAATAAATAAAAACAATAATTAAACATAAATTAAGGAAAGTAGGTTTTGCTTTCGCAATGTTTTTTGGAAGATCAAATAATCATTTGAAGAATTAATAAAGCCACTAAAATAAAACCCTAACCCTTTTTTTTCTCCCACTACTCTTCCGCTATCTCTCTTTCTCGCCTTCTGTTTCTTTTATTTCTCACAGTGCACCCTCTCTTTTTTTGTTTAATCTCTCTCTCTCTCTCTCTCTCAGCTGCTGCTAAGTTGAAATTTTTTTCACACACTATTATGATTACAACCTAAGTCTAAGTATACTATAAACCTAAGTCTAAATATATTATAACCTAATTTCCTATTATATTATATTATACAAATAAATCATAAATATAACATATATAAATATAAATATTCCATATAAGATCAATATATATATATATATATAACACCTTTTATATCAATTTATGTATTTTGAAGAAGTGTTTGCTTCATTTCAGTAAAACAATTATAAGTCAAATAATTCTATCTTTTGATTTAAGTATTTCCGCCTATTGTTTTGTATTTAAGTTTATTTTTAAATTTATTGTTTTGTATTTAAGTTTATTTTTAAATTTAAGTTTATGTGCTGCTGCTGCTTCCACCTGTTTTGGTATCAGAGCCAAGTTGTTGATATGTTGCTTCTTGTTATAATTCTTTATGATTAATTCTTCTTATTTGATTTTGTTCAATTAAATTCCATCTTCCTTATTCTCACTTAACTTATCTTTTGTTTTCCACTCTGTCAGTAGCCACTCATCTTTCGTCCCAATCCTGTGTAAGTCCTTAGGTTTAGGCAGTGGAAGAATATAGGGGAGTCCTGGAAAGGGTATGAGTGAACACCTAGTATGAGAAAACATGATAAGTTATCATTGAATTTTGGAAAATTGGATTTAATTTTATAAAATCACAATGAATTGATTATTCAGAAGTAATTCTTCAGTTAGTTCTAGATTTACAACGCTTGCTCCTATACCTAATACAAACTTAGTATTAAATGAAGAAGAACATGAATATCAAGATGTAAAAATTAATTTAGGATGAGATATCCCTAAAGTTAAAACTAGAGAAATATATAAAACTAGTTTTTTACAATCCACCTTTAATGTTGATTTACAAGTCAAAACTGTTAAATAAGTTTATGCTTTAAGTAAACCAAGAGAAACCTGCCAATTATTGTCTAAAGATGCAATAAAAAAACATCTCAAAGCTGGTTATAATTTTATTCATTTAGGATTAATACAAGTAGGAATAAATCCATTAACTCAACAAAGTAAAAATACTTCTGTTTTACTATGTTTAAGAGATGATCAATTTATTAATTACAATGCTAGTGTAATGGGTATGATGGAATCAGGCCTCTATAAAAGGTCCTGTCCATTTTAATTGTTTCCCTGATTTTACTTTAAGTTTACAAGATCCTCACATATTAAAAGCTTTAACATTGAATGTTCAATTATTTGGAGAATTTACCAATATGTTAGAAAGTGTTCACAACATTGCTTTAATTTATCAAATTTATTACATGTGTATTAAAACTAATTTAAATGTCCAAGCTTTAACCAAAAGTCTAAAAGATAATACTTTATTAATCCAAGGCAGTACAACTGCAACCAATATTACTGCTCCAAAAATGATCCAATGGAAAGATATCAATCTTCCTGATGATTGGATTACTACTAATGAAAATTATTCCCCAAATCAACAAACTTCTAATAGTCAAGATATTCAACATATTCAACAATATAATGATGGTTCTGTTCATATTAGATTTAATAGAACTTTTAGTCAATCTTCTAGACATAGTACATCTAGCTTACCTACAGAAACTGATGAAGATGAAATATTCAAGACCCCTTTATTCACTAGAAAACACAGGAAAATTCAATTAAATGAATCATCTTCTTCACAATCTCACCACATCCATAGTAAGATGAAAGAAATAGATAATTCTTCCACTTTCCAAATTAGTAAACCAGTTTACTCTACTCATACTCATCTTCAAGAAGAAGATATTGTTTCCCAGGATTCACCTACTCAAACTGATTTCGAAATTGTTCCTCCTATTAATCCACAATTATTAACTCTTAGTAAACCCTTTATTCTTTATTTAAATAAACTTCATGCTGAATACAAATCAAATCTAAAGTAAATAAGTCAAAATGTCATGATTATTATAAACAATATGATTCCAAGCAACAATAAAAAATTACTAAGAAATGGTATAAATTTATGCTTGAAATAAACATTGAAATTAATTTCTTTGATTATTTAGAAAATTATTACCAAAAAATCAATGTAATTACAATAACTAAATGGAAGACTTCTTCCAATACTATAGTTTCAGCTAGTCACCGTCCTTTAGAAAAAATTCTTATTGAACATAAAGGAACTATTGTTTTAGCCTCTCTATTCAAACTTCCTAGTGATGAATCATCTGAGGTTAAAAAGGTAATTGAACAAAATAATTATACAAATCAATGTTTGAAAACTATTGGCAAACAACTTGATAAGATTGAAACTTCTTTTAAAGAATATTCTACTAGTCATACTTCTATTAGTAAACCTCTGGACAAACCTCTTATTAATCTTCCCAGCAATAGAAAACGATTAAGTTTAACCACTCAAGATCATACCACTATTGATGCAATTGAAAAAATATTTAGTAAGATATCTACACCTAGTAATGAAACATCTACATCTAACACTAAAAGACTTACTGTCTTAACACAACAACCTCCATTCAAATTCCCTAATAATTCTAATACATCTAGTGATAATGAAATGAATTAGCCAGCCCAACAATTTCAACATTTCCATCTTAATAAAATCACACATCTTAAAGTTAATCTTACTACTCTTACTAAAAATTGGTACAATAAACCGACACCTTCTGATCTCCAATTTGAAGAAACAAATATTAGCAATCAATTTTCTGTTTCTGCTAAAAAATTATATAAATGGAATATTGATGGTCTTAGTGAACACCAAATACTTCTAAAACTCAATCGTTTATCTATGGTTTCTAACAGTTATCTTACAAATTATCCTGACTATACTCAACTCGAAATAGTCATATTAATCATCACTGGATTTATTGGAATACTTAAATCTTGGTGGGATAAATATCTTACTTCTGATCAACGAGAATCAATCCAATATGCTGTTCAAATGAATAATGAAGGTTTTCCAATTTTTGATGAAGAAATAGGTTCTACTATACCTGATAGTATTAATACTTTAATATATACCATAGTCAAACATTTAATTGGCACACCAACTAATATTCATTCTCGTATTCATGATCAACTTAGTAATCTTACATGCCCCACTTTAAGCGATTTCAGATGGTACAAAGATGTTTTTACTTCTAGAGTGATGCTTAGAGATGACTGCACCAAGTCATTTTGGAAAGAAAAATTTATTAATGGGCTACCTAGTCTTTTTGCTCATAAGATTAGAGATGTTCTTAGTCAACCTTCTGGTATTATCGAATATGACAACTTAACTTATGGTGATATTATTAGCACAATTCAAAAAGAAGGTCTCAAAATGTGTGTTGATTTAAAACTTAGTCAAAAAGCTACTAAAGATAAACACAAAGCTAAATATGAATTAAGAAATTTTTGCGAACAATATGGTTTACCACCTGTAGCTCCCTCACAACGGAAAAATAGTAAAAACAAAAATAAAAAATCTTCCTACAAATATTCCAATAAAGGGAAAAAGAAATATTACCCTTCTAAATCAATTGATAAATATTATACTAATCCCAAAAAGAAATATTTTAAGAAATCCAAAAGGGAGTCAAAACCCAATCCTAATGTTACTTGTTACAACTGTGGAAAAAAAGGTCATTACTCTAATAAATGTAAGGCCAAAGAAAAACTTAAAACTAAACTTAACCAATTACAAATTACTAAAGAAAATCAACAACAAATATTTGATATATTCAAATTAAATATTTCCCCGAATCAATCCACTGATCAATCTAGTAACTCATCTGACAATGATACTTCCTCTAATAACACTCCTACTTATTATTCTCCTACTGATAGTACGGATAATGAAATTGAATTAGGTTATAATGACACTTGTTGTAAAACAATTAATGTTCTTAGTAAATCTCAGCAAGAAGAAACTGCTCTTATTGAATTAATTGCTAAATTAGAAACTCCTAAATTAAAAAGACAATATACTAATAAATTAAAATCCTTATTAACAAATAAAGACAAGAAGCCTAAACATGATAAACCAATCATTAGTCTAAATAAAACTTTAGACCGATTTAAAAAAGAAAAACATAAAGAAGTCATTTTACAAGACTTACAAAATGAAATTAATCAAATTAAATCCATTATTCAAGAATTAAAAACTAAAGACAAATCTTTAAAAGATGAAATTGCCATATTAAAAATCAACAAAAGCCTTGATGATTTTCAACAATCAAATAAATTTGGATTCGAAAATGAAAACAAATCTGGATTTGAAGCTGATCCTGATAAAGGCATCTTTGATAATCGTACTCATAGTGATCAAGATAGTAAATGTCTTAATCTAATTCACAGAATTAATATCCAAAAATGGCATTCAAAAGTTAAGTTAATCATTAATGATTTTGAAATTGAAGTTATTACATTAATTGACACTGGTGCTGATTTAAATTGTATACAAGAATGATTAATTCCAACCAAATATTATCACAAATCTACTAAACAATTAAGTTCTGCCAATGGAAGTCAAATGCATATTAAATACAAGTTACCAAAAGTACATATTTGTCAAAATAATGTTTGTTTTAAAACATCTTTTGTATTAGTTCAAAATTTAACTGATAAAGTTATTCTAGGCACACCATTCATTTTCCTGTTATATCCCATTACTTCTACTAATCATGGTATAACCACACAAGCTTTTGGTCACACTGTTACTTTTAAATTTTTGTCTCCTCCTGAGATCAAAGAATTAAACCAATTAAAAGAATGTTCTACTGCTCAATCGATTAACTAAACAACTTAAATTCCTCAAAGAAGAAATAAAGTATAAGAGAGTTGAAACTCAATTAACTGATCCTCTTTTAATATCCAAAATTAATCATTTTAAAACCCACTTATAAAATACTGTTTGTTCTACTTTGCCTAGTGCTTTTTGGCATAGGAAAAAACATGTAGTTACACTCCCATGTATTAAAAAATTTAATGAATGACAAATACCTACTAAATCTCGCCATATTCAAATGAATCATGAATTAGTAGAAATATGCAAAAAAGAAATTAGTGAATTATTAAAAAATGGTATTATCAGTCATAGTAAGTCACATTGGTCTTGCCCTGCTTTTTATGTTAATAAAAATGTTGAACTTGAACGAGGTGTTCCTCGATTGGTCATTAATTATAAACCATTAAACAAAGTTTTAGAATGGATTCGATATCCAATTCCGAATAAAAAAGATTTAATAAAAAGACTTAGTCAAGCCATAATTTTTAGTAAATTTGATCTAAAAATGGTTTTTGGTAAATTCAAATTCATCCTAATGATCGTTATAAAACTGCTTTCACTATCCCTTTTGGTCATTATGAATGGAATGTCATGCCCTTTGGATTAAAAAATGCTCCAAGTGAATTTCAGAATATTATGAATGAAATATTTAATCCCTTTAGTCATTTTTGTAACGCCCTCAAAATAAATCCACAATCAAACATTCAAGACACGCTTAGACATAAGAGAAGTAAGCATAATTACATTTCATCAAAGTATTCATTACAAAATGTATTACATGTTGACAACAAAAGTAAATGCCCTATAGGCTTACAACTTTCCAAGTCAACACTTGGTTACAAAAGAGAGTACTAACTCTACACAAAATAAGCCCTTGGCTTGATATACATGTAATACAAAAAAAAAAAAAAATAAAAAAAAAATAACAAAAGAGTCCAACAGCCTCAAGCCTCCCAAGCTACGTCCTTGGAGGTAGCATACTACCTGTACCTGAAAATGATGTCCCATATAGGGTGAGCCAACGCCCAGTAGAGATATGCTAAACATAATATGAGCGATAACTAAAACATTAGCATTTGACAAATGTTTAACTCACATGAATCAATTCATAATCCATTTCAATTACATGACAAATGTGTCCATGTTTCATTCCATTTTCATTACTTATCCGGTTTCTCAATTCATAATCCTAGCTCAGAACCTGACCATATACTTTAAATGAGATTATGTCTCATATCAATAACTCTTCCATTTCAACAATTTAAATGAGATAACAACTCATATCAAAACACTTCCACAAGTCACAATAGAAACACAGATTCACTGCATCAATAACACATCAAACACTTCCATACTTCACAAATGATACACAGATTTGCTGTATCAATAATTCAATAGATACACGTAGTTGCTGTATCAATGGAGTCCATTCCCTATCTCCTCCCACATAACATCCAGTTTAGGAGTCCATCCCCTATCTTCCCCTAAACCGTAGAGTACATCCCCTATCTCCTCCCATACAATACAATGTATATAAACACATATCATATACACAATTAATCAATACATAAATTTGATGTATTATTCCAACCGTCATATCTGATAACATATTCAATTGATTAGTTTTAGTTTGCCTAATCATCATGCATTGTCTACAACAATCAAGGCTATCCTCTACCGATAGCCCAAAACAGTTATTTCTAAACAGATAATAAATGCCTCAACAGATATAAAATCTCAACATTTCCAAGTGAGCGATTAATAAATCCAACCCCACCATTCTATCTCATAATGAGCCAATTTCACATTTTCATAACAATTGTCATTAATTACACTAATGACCCAAATATACCCAAACACGGCATTTTCTCCCTTTTTCCTCAATATTGACCCAAAGGTCCAAATATTATCAACAACATCAATACTATCATTTTAAGACCCAAAATATACGTTTATGAGTCAAAATAACAAAACCCCTCTTTTGAAAATAACACATTTCAAATCTTAACTTTCCAAATCAACCCATTTATACAAACAACTCAATGTCTATGTTAAAGCACATAAAAATGAGTAGGAATCCCTACCTCAAGAGATGAAACCCAATGAAGAAGATGAAGAAATCTCGAAGTGCTCCAAACCAAGAAATTTTCGGATCAAAAGATAGCCCTTGACAAACTCAACACTTTTTGTAAAGGACCCAAGGTAGAAGATCAATAGATCTAGGTGATATTGAAGAGAGAAGTTGAAACCTAGAGAGAGAGGCTCTCAAATCTGGGTTTGGGAAAGTAAAAGAGAGAAAGGAAAATGAAAAAGTGATCCAAAAAGGTGAAATCCCGATGTGTTATACCAGTCGCCCCGCTCGAGCATCAGATACAGACTCACGCTTGATCGTCAAAAGCGCCGCTCGAGCGTTGATTGCACACTTTCCAGAAGTTTTGCAAACCATGGTCCCCACTCCAGCGTCAAACTTCCCGCTCGAGCGTCAAAACTCCCGCTCGAGCATCTGAAGACCTGCAGACAAAAGTACTGGGAGATGGAAATTTATGCTCGAGCGTCAAAACGCGCGCTCGAGCGGAGAAGCAACAACGAAGGGCCCGCTCGAGCGTGAAGGCCAAATTCTGGGCATCAACCAATGGTTCCAAAGCACAACCAACCTATTTCAAGTCTGCCCAACACAACCCAAGACTCAAATACAAAGAGTAAGGGAAGGAAATGAGAATGAGACAACAACATAACCATGGACCCAAGTCCGGAATACAATATACAAAGGAAAGGAAAACTGGGATCGCTATAATTTTTCTATTGTCTATATCGACGATATCCTCATTTTTTCTAAGTCTATAGATGAACATTGGAAACATCTTAATTCTTTTTCCATCTTATTAAATATAATGGATTAGTCATTTCTGCTCCCAAAATTAAACTTTTTCAAACTAAAGTTCGCTTCTTAGGTTATGATATTCACCAAAGCACTATTCTTCCCATTAGTCGATCTATTAAATTTGCTTCTAAATTTCCTGATGAAATCTTAGATAAAAATCAGTTACAACGATTTTTAGGATCATTAAACTATATTGCTGAATTTTATAAAAACCTTCGGAAAACTTGTCAACCTCTTTTTGATAGGTTAAAAGATAATCCTCCTCCTTGGTCTTCTATTCATACTTCTATTGTCCAACAAGTAAAAAAATATTTCAAGACTTTGCCTTGTCTTGGTATTCTTGCTGAAAATTCTTTCAAAATTATTGAAACTGATGCTTCTGATATTGGTTATGGCGGCATCCTTCTACAAAAACTCACTCCTCAGTCATCCGAACAAATTATTCGTTTCCATTCTAGTGTCTGGAATAAAGCATAGAAAAATTATAGTACTATTAAACAAGAAATTTTATCTACTGTTTTATGTATTAGTAAATTTCAAGATGGTATATTAAATCAAAAATTTTTACTTCGAGTTGATTGCAAATCTGCTAAATATGTTTTAGAAAAAGATATTTAGAATCTTGCTAGTAAGCAAATTTTTGCCCATTGGCAATCTATTTTAAGTATTTTTTATTTTGATATCGAATATATACTTGGTAGTTAAAATTCTATTCCTGATTTTCTTACCAGAGAATTTTTACAGGGGGGATAGAGGATGGCAACTCCTTTTATTTCCTATCATAAATTAAAAGTCACCCATTATAAAAACCTTATTCACCAAACTGCCTACCATATTGCTTGTCTCAAATTAGCCAAAAAATCTACTAAACGAGCTTAATTCATTCGATTTCATACAATTCGTAGTCACTGTCATCCACTTGCTCACTACATTAATTATGCTGATTATCATATGAGTAACTTAGATATCCTCAGTGGATGCTAAATTCTATTTACTCATTCTACAGATGTCTGGTCAGAAACCTTTGAGACCTTCCAACAAGGCTCTTGTTCCTTTTAGTCAACCAATTCCTCTTTTGGAATTAGTCACTAGATACCATCCTGCTGAATTAGTCAACCATTACCAAGTTCTTGGTAATATTCCTAAAACTAGTTATTCATCTGCTCTTGCTACTGACCCATTTGCTTCTTCCTTCCAGTCTGTTACTCCTTACCCTCCTAACTCTAGTAAATCAACTCGATCTGATTACGTTAAATCCCATACCACTAATCTCTTTTTCAAAGAACCCAGTCACAAGAATACTCACACTGTTCTTGACCTAGTTAAATCCTTTTTTCCTCCTGGATGACACTTTGTTCCTTTTCATCCAGAAAAGTTAATCACCTACTACAAAGACATCCAGTTCAACCACCAGTCTGTTATTATTAGACCCATTTACGATCGAACTTACTCTAGTAAGATTGTGTACCATTCATTATATATTCACAATATAGTCTCTTTGAATGAATAGGGTCCTCCTTTTCAACTCCGTGATTTACCTGGTCATACAATTCAATATAGTTATTATGATTATATTGATGCTTAGTTCAAAGTTCTCTTGTATCAAAATGAGTCAAATAGTCACTCCTAGTTCCTTCAATTTGATTTAAATTCAAATCAAAATTCCTCACTTGGTTTCTCCGATGGTGGACTCAGTATGGGGCTATTAATGATATCTTCCCCTCTATATTGATTGAACAAGTCAATTATTTTTCTATTGTTTTCTCATTCAGTCCACAACAAAAGAAATTCCTTACATTGCTCATTTTTATATCCAAATACAAAGTCCCATGGATATTTAAATGGCAATATGCTATTTCTAATAACATAATCTTTTGCCAACACTTTGTTAAATGGTGGGATAATTTCAAAATTCCACGCATCATTGAACAAGTTCAGGTAGAATTGCCAGTCAGCCTGCATGCTCCAACACCTACCATGGTCAAAGCTCAGTAGAACCCAACTGCTTCAATAACTCAAGGAAGCCAACTTCCTCCAGTCAATCTTGGAAGCCCAACTTCTAGTTCTTCCAAGCCTAAGTCAGCAAAGCCCAAATCTTATCAATCCAAGTCCAAAGTAAAATCATCATCTCAAGCCAAGCCTAAAGTCAAATCCAAGTCATCCAAAGATGAGCTTCTTCAAATAGCCCGTCTACTCATGGCCCAAGCTAAGTCACAATCTGATGAAGAAGGTTCAAATAGTTCATACTCTTCTTCAAGCTCAACTAATCAGGATCCATATGGGCCCTAGTTTCAAGATGCTCAGGACCCATATGCCTGATGCTGTCAACAAGATTTATATGGCTATAATTATCAGCTTCAATCAATACTCTTCTTTTGAGAAAAGCTGTTGATATATATATATATATATCTATAGATTCTCTCAGTTATATGCCTTCACCGAAAGCAATAAATAGTGAAAAAAGTCAAATTTACTGTTCACTATTCATATATCCGACAAAGTCACTACAGTCAAAGGCATCCATCAACTTTAGTCACTCACCGAAAGTTGCAGCTGGCTCCATGTGCTTCTTTCAGTCAGATTCCTTCACAAGGCTCATAGTAAACTCTTTTGCCTATAAAAGAGCCTCTTCAGTCAATTGCAAGACAGAGTTAAAAAAGAATTGAGAGTTCCAATACCTCAAGAAAATATCTCTGTAATTTTAAAAATCTGCAAATTTATTCTATGTATTTTGAAGAAGTATTTGCTTCATTTCAGTAAAACAATTGTAAGTCAAATAGTTCTATCTTTTGATTTAAGTATTTTCGCCTGTTGTTTTGTATTTAAGTTTATTTTGAAATTTAAGTTTATGTGCTGCTTCCACCTATTTTGGTATATAACACCTTATATATATATAATATAAATATATATAAATATTCAAATTAATTATATATAATTAAATATCACATTAAATTAATTAAATACCACATTAAATTCTCATGTAACCATGCAATTAATAAAGTCAAAAATAAAATAAAGTAATAATAAATAAAGACTTATGAAAAATCAGGGTCGCTACAATATACACACCTCAAAAGAATCTCGTCTCGAAATTCGATAGGAAAGAGTACTAAACAAAAAGCTCTTGGTACATACGCCGAACTTTCTCTTCCAATTCCCAAGTGATATCATTCTCATCCTCGCTCTATTGCACTTTCACCAAGTTCACTTTCTTGCGCCGCAACTGCTTTACATCCCGATCTAGAATTGTAACTGGTCACACCATATACATGAGATCATCACTAATCTCCAATACTTCTGGTGATACTACTTGGGAAGGGTTTTGCACACACTTTCGCAATAAAGATACATGGAACACATTATGAATCATAGCTAAAGCAGGTGGTAGGGCTAATTTGTAAGCCACATTACCAATCTTCTCAGTGATCTCGTATGGTCTCACAAATCTAGGTGCCAACTTTCACTTCTTTTCGAATCGCATGATAACTTTTATCAGCGAGACCTTCAAAAACACAAAATCTCCAACATTCAACTGAACCTCCTTACGTTTTTTATCAGCGTAACTCTTTTGACGACTCTGTGCAATCTTAATACGTTCCCGAATAATATTCACCATCTCTGTGGTCTCTCTTACTAACTCTAGCCATAGCAACGGCGCATCTCCTATCTCTATCTAACAAGCAGGTGATCGATATGGCCTCCCATATAAAGCCTCAAAAGGTGCCATCCCGATATTTGAGTGATTATTATAAGCAAACTCCACCAATGGCAAGTGTTCTTCCTAACTACCACCAAGATCGAGGACGTAAGCTCTCAACATATCCTCAAAGATCTGATTTACCCGCTCAGTTTGCCCATCTGTCTGAGGATTATAAGCCGTGCTCATGTTTAACTTGGCACCCAAAGCATGCTGAAAACTTTCCCAAAAATCTGCCACAAAAAATGGATCACAATCTGAAACTATAGAAACTGGCGCGCCGTGAAGTCGCACCACCTCCCGAATATACAGCCTAACTAGTTTATCCGTAATTCGGTGAACACTGATAGGAATAAAATGAGCAAACTTGGTGAGTCGATCCACTATCACCCAAATAGATTGATTGCCTCGCTTAGACCGCGACAATCCATCTATAAAGTCCATAGAGATATACTCCCATTTCCAAGTAGGGATCTCAAGAGGCTGCAAAAGTCTAAACGGTCGTTGGTGTTCTGCCTTAACCTGTTAGTATACATAACATCGAGAAACATACTCTTATACGTCCTTCTTCATACTTTCTCACCAAAACGTCCTCTTTAGGTCATGATATATCTTAGTCCCACCAGGGTAAATGCTATATTGGGACTTATGGGCATCATCCATAATCTCTTTCCTCAATTCAAAATTGTTAGGTGCACACAACCTGCCCCTGAATTGCAATCCCCCACTTGAGTCCACAGACCAATCAGTAGGACAATCATCAATCAAATCCACTACAAGGTCATTGAGCTTACTGACGAAGATCCTATCTAAATACATCTGACGAACTTTACCCAGTAACGTCAGCTGCACAGTCAAACTATCAATGTATGCCCTCTTGACACTCTTTATTGGTTGAACATTATGCATCGAAATTAACTCCAAGGACTTTTATTCCTGAATCATCAAAGAAGCTATAATCCTATGTTGTCGACTAAGTGCATCTGCAACCACATTTCCTTTCCCCGGGTGGTAAAGGATCTCGAAATCATAACTACTAATGAATTCAACCCACCTCTGTTGCCTCATATTCATCTCTTTTTGAGAAAATAGATATTTGAGGCTCTTGTGATCTGTATATAACTCAAAGCGCTCCCTAAACAAGTAGTGTCACCACACTTTCAACGCAAAAACAACTGCTTCCAATTCTAAGTCATGAGTAGGGTATTGTCTCTCATGAGGTTTTAACTGCCGTGAGACATAAGATATAACCTTTTGATACTGTATCAACACACATCCCAAACCAGTTCCGCTCGTGTAGACACCCCATTTTTTACCGCCCTTACGACTTGGACGTTTTTGCAGGTACACCTGATGATGAGTCTGTTTGCTCACCAAGTGCTCGAAGTCCTCAGCGGAATACCACAACTGTGAGCCCTTCAAACCCTGCATCCTTTTTGTCTTATTTTTGGACCAGGCCTTGATCTTTCCAGCTTGCAACCTCTGGTGGCCTGTCGGCCATCACTCTTGGTTTGCTGGCCACTAATATGGCTTGCCGGCCACCAATGTTTTCTACAGATATTTTATACCAGCTGTGCCAGCTGTTTGCACAAATATATGCATCTGTCCACACGTGGAGGGCTGGATCTCCTTGTAGAAATTTCATGTTTTCTATATATAGGGACCCCCTCTCTCTTGTAACAAGGTTAGAAAATTTTGAACTCAAAAATTTTCCTCTCTCTACAATTCTCTCTCTCTCCAAATTCTCTACAGTTTAGCCCATTTATACTACACCCTTGTCTATACTTCCTTAACCAAAGTTGATCACCTTTGAGCTGAGGTCCCTTGAGGCCTTCTTGGAGCTTTTGAAGTTAGTTTTGGCTTAAATTGTTGCTTGAAATCACTTTTTTCTTCAAGAGGTATAATACTAGCTTTGTTAGCTTAGTTTGCATACTTGCCTTTCCATCTTTTTCCCAGTGTTTTTGGGTTGTTTTTGGGCTATAAAAACTCTGTGTTTGTGGGCTGAAATTTGTGGTTTTAGGCCATTTAAGGGTAGGGGGTGATTCACCATTCTTTGTTTGTTGTTTGTAAGGCTTTTCCACTTTCGTTTCCCACTTTTGAACTACCTTTTTTCAAGCTTTTAAACACTGATTTTTAGAGCTTTTTCAGTGGTAAAAATCATGTTTTGAAATCCAAATTTGGAGGGGTTAGCTTCCCCTCATTGTGTCTTGTTCGCTAGCCTAGTTAGTTCTATGTGTTAGTTTATTTTTCTAGCTTGTTGTAGCTTAATTCCAGCATGTTTTAGGCTCTAATTTAGGTTGTTTTAACTCTATTTTGGGTTGTTTAAGTCATTTGAGTCTTGTTTTGCATGCTTGTAGTGTAATAGTCTTCACAAGCTTGATGTTTTAGGCCATTAGACACCCCTTGTTTGAGTTGATTGCATTGTTTTAGTGCTTTTCACACTTAATTTCAGTAAGTATAATCTTTGCAACCTCCTTCATTTCTTAACTTTTAATTTTGCTCTGAAAGTAATTTCAAGTCACTTGTTTGCCTAAGTGTGAAATTGAGGTTTCATACTTAATGGTTTAATCCCTTAAGGGGTTCATTACTAATGGTATGATGCTTCTTTCATACCCAAAGAAACTTCTGTTTTGAGCCTTCTTTCCATTATAGGACTTTAATTCACCTTTTGGACTTAATTGGATTAAAGGATGGTTGGTAAAGTAAAATGAATAACTAAAACTTGAGACTAAAAGTGAGCAAGATAATAACTTATGTGTTCAATCGGACGCTAATTGAACACAAGGAAAATTAGGGCATTTCATACTTAAAGTGATGAAATGTGTCAAGTTTCCTAGGTCTTCATTACCCTTGATCATGCATGATAGGGTGATGGTTTTGTGTGTCTTATTTTGCATTTATTGAACTTGCACATCTTGAGTCACAATCTATCATGCAATAAAATTGCTTAAGTTGGTGGTTTATGGTTTAAGTTCATCACTCCTTAGATTTGCTCATGAAAAGGAGGGGTGGGTTGTGCAAACAAACCCTTGAAATACCCTGTATATGCTCTGCTTGTTCTCTTTTGCAGCAAGATGAACTAGTGCATCAGTGGTCAGCAGGCCAATTTCTATGGCCAACAGAGCACCATTGATGGCCGGCAGGCCACTTTCATGGCCAACAAGTGGCCGGCAAGCTTTACTAATAGCCGGCTGACCACTGATGCAAACCTCAGCAGAGTGTTGGTAAGATGGAGCAAAGTTGTTTTGGAAATGTTCAACTCTGCAAACAAAGGCTTTCGAGTGCAAAATAGTGGTCTTTTCAGGTGATATCCGAGCATGCGCATGCACATCTTCCATTTCCTGAGGCAAAGTAGTGGCAGAGTAGTTAAATACTAGCTTACTTGCATTTGTGTTATAATTTAATTAGCTTACTAGTTAGTTAAATTCAAGTGTTGTAATAATTAGTTAATTAGTTTAGTTATTCATTTTGGTTTGTAATAATTAGCTTAATTAGCTTAGCTTAGTTAGCTCGTTAGCTTTATTCATTCGGACTCTCCTTCGTGAGAGTAAAATGTTGTAATAATGTGTATATCTTCCAACCCCACGTCTTTCTCTCTTTTACTTAACCGCTTTCGATGGTTAGTTTATGAGCATCACGTTTCAATTAGCATGCCTTATACTTGCATCCATTTATCTTGTATTGCATGCACTGAGGCTCAGCGCATCATTCAAACTACATCGTCGTTTCAATACTTCTATGAATACGTGTTTAAAACGCATGCTATGAAATCGTTGCATATGCCATATTAGTAGCCGAGCCTATTAATTGCATTCTTCACATGTATTGCATTAGCCATCTTGCATGGTTAGGAATCATGCATTTTTCTAACTCTTTTTGTTTTATCTTAGCTCAAAGTACTAGGTGAGTTTTAGTGCTTTAGGATACTTGCATGAGTGTGAGTGATTGTCATGACTAGCATGTTTGCCATGAGGTAAATGCTTACTTGTTGACATGTTTGAATGCTTGTAGATGAAGGTTTGTTGCTTAAATTGGAATAATTTAATGAATGTACGTTTAAGCCCACTTTGTCAAGTGGCAAATTCACAAACTTCAAACCCACTTTGTTGAGTGGCAAATTCAAACCCTTTTTGAAAAACAAACATGAAATTGAATTGTTCCAATTTGAGTAAACTAGTCTATACTTGTGTGTGTGCGCATCACGTAGTAAATGTTAGCCTAATAAACCGGAACAAAAACATATAATGTTGATAAAAATTATATCATGATTAGTAGAGGCCGATCTTTAATCAGGCGAGCAGGGGTGCTCAATTCATGACCTTCCCTTCTCATACCTAAGTTCCCGAGTCGAGGAAACTTTGGTGATGACGAACACGTGGCCTTTGGCATGAGTCATGGGTTTTCTAAATTTTTTCAAAATAAAATATTTAGGTGGCGACTCTATATCTGGCAAAGCAGTCCATTTTTTGGCAATTTGATTCAAAATTGATTTTCCAAACAATTTGTCGGATTTGGACTATTTGGTGTTTATTAATTTCACATTGCACTCGTGAGATTAGATTCAAAACCACAGGAGTTCGAATTATAGGGCTTATTTTCAAGCTTCCGAAAGGGGGCACGAAAAAGTCGAGCTACAGCTCGCATTAGTAAACACCAGTAACTTTCCCCTATGTACTGGTATAGTTAACACCGGAGCTATAGTGAACTGCTGCTTTAACTCTTGGAAATCTCTCTCACAATCATTTGTCCATAAGAACTTCATATTCTTGCAGGTCAACTTGGTCATAGGTGCTGCAATAGTGAGAAACTTCTCTATAAATCTCCTGTAATAACCAGCTAGTCCCAAAAAGCTCCTTATCTCTGAAAGATTCGTGGGCTGCTTCCATTCTTTGACCGCAATAACTTTCTCAATAACTTTCTCAGGATCTATCGTTATCCCCTGATTAGACGCAACATGTCCCAAAAACTGAACTTCTTTGACCCAAAATTGACACTTACTGAACTTAGCATATAACTACTACTCCCTCAAAATCTGCAACACAACTTTCAAGTGTTCTCTGTGTTCTTCCTCATTCTTAGAATACACCAGGATATCATCTATGAAGCTAATTACAAACTTATTTAGACACGGTTGAAAAATTCTGTTCATTAAGTCCATGAAATAGACAGGAGCATTTGTCAAACCAAAAGGCATTACTAGAAACTCATACAACCCATACAGAGTCCGAAAAGCAATAAGTGGTATACTTTCTTCTGACACACCCATCTGATGGTAACCCGTTCTGAGATCAAACTGAGAGAACACTGCTATCCCCTTCAACTGATCAAATAAGTCATGAATTCTAGGTAGAGGATACTTGTTCTTGATAATCACCTTGTTCAGCTCTCTGTAATCTATGCACATGCGGAGAGTGCCATCTTTCTTGGAGACAAAAATTCTCAGGTGCTCCCCACAGAGAGTTACTTGAACGAATGAACCCTTTCTGAAGCATCTCTTCTGGCTGCTTCTTCATCTCCACAAGCTCCTTAGGCGTCATTTTGTATGCCTCCTTAGAAATCGGTGCAGTTCTCGACACTAAGTCAATGCGAAATTCTACTACCCGTCGAGGTGGAGGTCCAGGTATTTCCTGAAATACATCCTCAAACTCACGTACCACATCTACCTCACTAATATCCTGCTTAGGGATTTATACCGAGCATAGAAAACTCGTCATTACTGACTCTTCTCCATCATTAGAAGTGTGGGTAAGCCATGGTATACAGGAAATATCTATATTTACAGTCTTTCCAACATAATCTAAAGTTACAAAGTGTTTTCATAGCCAATCCATACCCAAAATAATTACAACCCCCTCAAACCCTAACACAATTATGTCCGCATACAAGACTTCGCCCGCAAAATCAATCTCAAAATCTTTACACATCTCATAAAGAGTAACTACCCCTCCCAAAAGGGTCTCAACATGAATAGGTCTAAATAATAAGGTAGTTACAACATGTTCTCTTTCTACAAACTGTCTACATATGAAAGAATAAGAGGCACCAGTATCAACAAGTACTCTACTAGGTTCTTGAAAAAGATTAAAAGCACCTTGCACTTTGTCATTTCCTGGCATGACTGCAAATGCCCTTGCTGGAGCTGTCAGACCCTGTCGCGCCTACTGTTTTTAAGGGCAATCCTTAATTACATGTCCCAACTCCTAACACCTAAAACACTTCCTATTCATCGGTTGAGGTGCTACTGCTTTGATAGGTGGTGGTCTCTCAAACTAAGTTATGGAAAGATGATAACCCAACTGTGGCACTTGCTGCCGCTGTCCTTGATAACCCTGTGGGCGCAAACCACCCTGTCTCTGATAATAGTGCCCCTAGGGCTAGAAATTGCGATGAGGCCTGAAATTACCCTAAGGTCTGAAATTTCCTTAACAACCCTGTTGTCGTGCCCTCTGAAACTGCTGACCCCTATGCCTTTGATCGTAAGATCGGTATATGTTCTCATCATGCTGTTGGCAGTCTCTCCAACCCTAGCCTTCCCTTCTTTAAACTGTTTCTCCTTTTCCTCATACTTTAGTGCCAAGTCAAGAACTCTGTCAAATGGTTCAGCATCGAAGGGAATAAAGGACTTAGATAGGTAATGATTTAATCCCTTAATAAACTTCTCATTCTTCTTCTCTTGCATGTCAACCAAGTAAGGGGCATAACAAGACAACTCATTAAACTTGGTGACATACTCGATCACTGTTCCACCCTCTTGGGTCAGCTTCGAAAATTCATCACTCAGCTGAGATCGAATAGCAGCAGGAACAAACTTCCAATCAAAACGGGTGTTGAAATCTACCCAAGTCAAAGTTGTCCAATCTAGACCCTCGTTTTACGAGTTCCACCAAAATATGGCTGCTCCCTTAAGCTGATGTGTAGCCAACGCCTGTTTTTGAACCTTGGTGAGCTACATACGACCAAACACCATCTCACATTTTTGGACCCAGGCGTCAGCTGCAGTGGGTCCTCCATCTCCAACAATACATATATACACAATCTCTTATCTACTCATGAGAACAAACTTAACAATGCCAAGTCTAAGGCATTCAAATAAATATCATAATCCTCACATTTTTTTTTTAATACACTTTTCTCACCAACACTCAAATAAAACAACAATCCATGGAGTCATGGTGGAGTGTAAGGAATTTATCTATGGATTCTAAGTTTATTTTAATTTCATATAACCATGAGTGTGATTACAATCATAAAATAAATACGTATAAAAATCCTAAACCTTACAAACACATCTAACCAAATAATGAAATCAATCCATTATCTACATGCAAATACAAAATCAAACCAATATCAAATAAATATATATAAATAAATAAAAATAACGAATTAAACATAAATTAAGGAAAGTAGGTTTTGCACTCACAATATTTTTTGGAAGATCAAAGAATCACTTGAAGAATTAATAAAGCCACCAAAATAAAACCCTAACCCCTTTTTTTTTTCCACTCCTCTTCTGCCGTCTCTCTCTCGCCTTCTGTTTCTTTTATTTCTCACAGTGCACCCTCTCTTTTTTCTTTTTTTATTATTTAATGTCTCTCTCTCTCTCTCTCTCTCTCTGCTGCTAAGTTGAAAATTCTTTCACACACTATTATGATTACAACCTAAGTCTAAGTATATTATAAGCCTAAGTCTAAATATATTATAAACTAATTTCTGATTATATTATATTATACAAATAAATCATAAATATAACATATATATAAATATTTCATATAAGATCAATAAATATAACACCTTATACATATATATATATATATATAATATAAATATTCAAATTAATTATATATATTTAAATATCATATTAAATTAATTAAATATCACATTAAATTCTCATGTAACCACGCAATTAATAAAGCCAAAAATAAAATAAAATAATAATAAATAAATAAAGACTTATGAAAAATTAGGATCGCTACATTATATCTCTGAAATATTTAATTTAAATTTTTATTAAATAATAAATTGAGTTAAAATTAAAAATTAAATTAAGGTAATTTTATGATTTAATTTTATGTTAATAAATTAAGGTATTTAAGTTAATTTATGATTTAATTCGTTAAATAAATATATATACATACGTATATGTTTAATTTAAAATGTGATTAAATAATGTAATTTTATGATAATAAATTACGGTGTTTAGTTTTTTATTTAATTTGTTATATAGATATATTAAAATGTTATTGAGTAAGAAATTAGATTAAAAATTAAAACTTAGAGTAAGGTAATTTTATGATTTAATTTTATGGTTAATAAATTAAGGTGTTTAGGTTAATTTATAATAATTTTATGTTTAATTTAAAAAGTTATTAAATAAAAAATTGGTTTAAAAATAAAAAATAAAAAATATTTGAAGGTAATTTTATGGTAATGAATTAGGATATTAAGTTTAATTCATGATTTAATTTGTTAAGTATATGATTAAGATAGAAAATTATATATATTAGAGAAGAGAGAAAGAGAATATAATATAAGTCTATTTAAGTAATTTTGCTCTTACTTTTGACAATGTTGGCTTTGCACTTTAGTCCAAAATTATAAAGAGATTGTCTATCTATATTTGAATTATAAAAGGGGAAGGGGTAGAGTGCTCTAAGGCCAAACCATAAAGGGGCAAAGTAAAGTTTACCCAACTTTAGAATAGATAGTCCAATGGGATATATACATAAAAACAATAATAACTAAAATAAAAAATAATAATAATAATTTTTTAGTTATAATTTAGCTCAAAATTTACTAGCTAAAATTAAAATAAAAATCTTTTAGTTATAACAAAAAAAAAAAAATTTTTTTGGTTGTAATTTAGCTCAAAATTTACTAGCTAAAATTAAAAAATTAATTTTTTTTAAAGATTTTTATAATATAAAAGATATATAATATTTTTATAGTAGTTGGAGTCCTTCAACATTTTCACAGAGAAAATTTGACATAGAGAAATTTTGCCCCGACATAGAGAAATTTCAAAATTTTTCTGGTATTGATCCCAAAAAAATTTCATCGAGTGATCTTAGTTAATAAAAATACATATATTAAATCTCTCATACTACCCAAAATTAGATAGATATTTCACTTATTTTTTTTAAAAGAAAATAATCTTTTGTTTGATGCATGCTCTTAGATACCTTAATAGAAAAATGTTAAGTAGCTTGAATTTGTATAATCCGAATGGCTCAAATGTATTAAAACGACATCGTTTTGAGACCTTTAAACCATTTGATTCTTGAAAATTCGGGCTACCAAGCATTATTGACCTTAATATGAATTTGTTTTTCTCACACACACAATATACATCAGGAGGAGAGAAGAGATAAAATTAAGGCAAAATATGAAAGAGACAAAAGTATATAAATTTGACCATCATTTGGTTTTCTATGTTTTTTTTTTTAATTTTTTTAATTTTTTAATAAGTGGTATGATTAGAAAATTATTACAGATTTATAAAAATTTTTTTTTTATAATTTTAACTATTAATACTTTATAAATTTTATCACTGATTTGTAATTTTTTTTAAAACAATTTACACCGAAATGTAATTTTTTTTAACAATTAATTTTTCATTTTTCTATTTTTCTACAATTTTCTGAACATTTAAGTGGAGTGAAAGAAGCCTAACATTAGTACATTACAACCAAAATCAACCATAGTCTCCACCAACTAAAGCTCGTTTGTTTTGGGTTATAGGGAGGGGATTGAGATTCATAGTGAGGTGGGATCCACTAATATCATATTTGTTTTGAGAGATGGAAAGGGGATTTGTAATCCGCTCCGAACTACGAATCCTCTTGGAGAGGGAATTAGGATAGGCCTGTGGGTTTTGTTATTAGAAATTAGTTCGTCGGACTATTTTATTTTTATTTATTTTTTATTTTTTACATGTTGGGCTTTTTTTTAACATTAATGTATAATTTTTTGCATTTTTTATTAAGTAAAAATTATTTTTTTATTTGTTTTTTTTTTGGAATTTTTTAAAATTTTAAAATTTTTTACATATTGGGAATTTTTTTTTTTTTTAAGGTCCCTAATAATAGTAATTTAGAGGATAAAGGATACCAAAAAAAAAAAAAGGATGATGCATCAGGTCCCTCAATTAGAATGCGTACATTTTTAATTCTTTCTTGGACCAAAATACCCTTCACAAATCAACTGAGAACACTCAACTAGATTTCGATGACTGAGTTCCATTCCAAACATCCAACCATCTTCACGAGCAAGAGAACAGGAGAATTAGGTTTTCACAATCATATTCACTATCAACATCAAGATTTCATTATCTTCTGCGAAAATCTTTTCCATTTTTTCCTCACAAATTTCTCTGACCCGTTTTCACTGTTCATCGTCATCTCAGTTCATCTTCATCTCAGGGCATATCAGTTCGTAATTAGGGTTTCATCCCCACTCTAGTAAGTTTTTTACAATCTAGTGAGTTTTTCTCTGGAAACACAGCTAATTGCATATTATATTAGCCTTCCATTAATTAGGGTTTCAATTTTGTAATAAAAAGTTATATGAATTTGAAAAATGCTATTTCTCTGAGTTTTGAACTTATTCTTGAAAATGTTTGTGTAATTTTGTTTGTAAATTTCTCTAATATTTGCTTGATATATGTTTCTTTTTTGAATTTTCTCTAACATGTTTATTCCCATTTATTTCTATTTATTCTCTCATTTTCTCTAGCATGGTTAATTTCATTCAAATTTCTCTACTCTATAAGTTTCTTTGCTCTGTAAATTTCTATAGCATTTTCATTTTCTCTGGAATGTGAAATTTTCTCAAGCATTTTCATTTTCTGTGCTTGCTAATTTATATATATATTTTTTGAATTTTCTCTAGCTATATTTTTCATCTATATGTAATATTACTCTCTTGTCTGTGTCTAAGTTTCTTTGGCATTTATAAGTTTCTCTAGCCACATCACTTTTCTCCCTTGTATGTCTTTGTCATGTTTAAATTTCTCTAGTTGTGTATGTAGATTTTTCTAGCATTTTAATATTATAGAATGGAAATTTTCTTTGGAATTTGTAATTTTCTCTGGCATTTTCATTTTCTATACTTGCTAGATTTATGTTTCTTTCTTGAATTTTCTCTAGCTATATTTTACATCTATATGTAATTTTTAGCAATTGAGAAAAATTTCTTTGTCATGTTTATGTTGCTTTGTTTATTTTCTCTAGGAATGGAAATTAGTTGTGGCAACATGTATTCCACATGAAAACACTTAGTATTCTCTTGTCTATGTCTAAGTTTCTCTGGAATTTATAATTTTCTCTGGCACATTACTTTTCTCTTTTGTTGATTTCTCTAGCATGTTTATGTTGATTTGTTGATTTTCTCTGGGAATGAAAATTTTCTGTGGCTAGATGTATTCCACAGGAAAACAATTAGCACTCTGACATTTAATTTTCAGTGTATAATTATTTTTGACACTTATAATTTTCTCTTGCCACCTTAGTTTTCTCCCTTATGTGTAATTGTCTCTGACATGTTCAATTTTCTATAACATGTTTAATTTTCTCTGGGATTTAATGTTGACATCTTTATGTTTTTATTTTCTAGAAATGGAAAAACGCAAAAGCAGCAAAACACTAGAAACAGTACGAAAGAAATAGAAACTCTCTGAGTCTTCTTATGATCTTAGATCAAAAAGCAGCAAAACACCACAAACTCCTCGCCAAAAAACACAAGTCCAAGATGATGAAGCAACAAGCATCAAGATGAATACCCCAACTTCAAAAGACTCAAGCTCAAGGGGGAAAAACTTGTTAAACTCCAAAGAAAGAGAGCTCATTACAGTATTCAATACCGATCCAACCTCTCATCTGTTGTCTCCTTTTTTCAAACACTTAAGTTCTATTCAAACCAACTTGAAGAGCTTGAAAGGACTCCATTCTGGTATTTAATCCAAGCTCTAACTACTGGAACGATGGATCCAAGGGTGTCTAGAAAATCTAATGATGATGTAGTTGCAATAATCCAACGTTACAATGAAAAAAATGAAAGCATTCACAGTTACTAAAAAGAACTTGACCTTTACAACCAATGACATGACCTTGATTTTTGGTTTGCAAGGTGGTGAAGGAGCCATGTCATTAAGATACTCAAAAAATCCGAACACTGTATTCCTAAGGCGAAGATTTCCAAAGGACACAACGCTCACTGGTCCTATTCTTGGTCAAAGCAATGAAAGGGAAGTAACCAACCGACTTGTGTCTCACCCTATTTTTTGGAACAACTAGGAATTCAATAGGGTGGATTTTTATCAAATATGTGGAACCTCTTGAATCAATGAAGCAGTATGATTGGCTAGAAGCAATCACAACAACATTGGTCAATTCTATCACAACCTTACACAAAACTTCAGAAAAAGTTACGAGGTGTGTCATTGCATTGCTGGTGAGTAGAATTTCCATTCAAATTTACAGTTATGATACTTACAAATTTGTGTGTTTAGCAAAATTTAATTACTTCAATTTCCATCACAGTAGTGGCTATGTGAACATGCGAATATCATCGACTGGGAAGACAGTAACACATCTGAATTCCCAAGATGTGCTAAGTGGAACCTGCAAAGCTTGACCAAACAGCTGCAAAAGACACTAGTCCATTTTTTTGCACCTCAACAGGTTAGATTTCTATCACCACTGAAATGTCAGTGAAATACCAAAATTTCTCTCATAACTGGTTTGTTTCCCTCATTGTGCCTTGCTTGATTTTATCAATTTTCTCTCTGATGCAATATCTTATATGGAATAACTTATGTGCCTTGACTGATTGAGATCAATTTTCTCTGAAATTTCAATTTATGTTGCTTCTTTGATTACCACTGGTTTATTTTTGCCCTTGTAATGAATTCTCTCTAGAATCCAAATTTCTCTAACCACAATTATAGTGACATTAACTTATATGCCTTGATTGATTTTCTTTGATATTTAAATTATGTTGCTTGTTTCATAATTTTCTCCAGCCCATAAAATTATTTCTTCTTGTGTGTAATTTTATCTAGTCCATAACTTATGTACCTTGATTAATTGAGATCAATTTTCTCTGAAATTTGAATTTATGTTGCTTCTTTGATTATCACTGTTTATTCTTGCCCTTGTAATGAATTTTCTTTGGAATCCAAATTTCTCTGACCACAATTATAGTAACATTAACTTATATGCCGTGTTCGATTTTCTCTAATATCTAAATTATGTTGCTTGTTTCATAATTTTCTCTGAGTCATAAAATTATGTCTCCTTGTGTGTAATTTTCTCTGGCCCATAGAATTTTCTCTGAAGTTTGTTTCCCATTGGTATGATTTAGATGAATTTTATCTAGTTTATTTGAATTTTTCTCTTAGTGAATTTTAAATATTTCTCTAATAAAAGAGCTTCCTGTTACAGATAGATAACAAGGAGCTAGTTAAAAACCCATCAGAAAAGTTGTCTTGGTAAAAAGAAGAAGAAAGAATCAAAAAAGGCATTGGCCAAATTCAAGGAGACATTAGAAGAGTCATCTGAAGAAGAATAAGCGAAAGAAGAAAGAGAAGGCAACACAGAAGAACAAGATGCAAGCGATGGAGAAGAAGATCAAGCAAGCAGTGCAGAAGTGGAAGCTAGAGAAGAAAATGAAGAAGTAGAAGACAATGAGCTTAGTATGTTACTACTCTTTTATTTGATTTTCTTTGGAATTTACTTACTACTTTCTCTTGTTAAGATACTTCTTAAAGTCAATTGTGTCACTAGTCTAATTTTCTCTGACTAGTTATGTGCATTTAAAATTTCTCTATATGTATATTTCTGAAATTCCTGTCATTTCAACTTTCTCATAACCATTTTTTGATTTTTTCTGACCGTAGAACTTCATCAAAATGACGAAAAATCAAACTTTCCAAGTCTCATTATTTGACAAGCATCTTGAAACTGCATGGACAAACTATAGGTTCCTTCATTTCCCAATAAATACTAGGGACAATGAGAAGTCAACAGATGAAAATCACTGGACCTTGCTTGTCTTGAACAAACAAGACAATTTATAGAGGTACTACAACCCATTAAGGCCAAGGAGGGATGAGGCACAAGACAAATATCTCAAAGATGTAAAATAATTGGTAACGAGTGCAAATTTCTCTAATCCATGATAATATTTATGTGATGATAATTTTCATAGAATCCCATTAATTTGTATGTAAATTTCTTTGTTATTTAATTTATTATTATTATTATTATTATTTTGCAACAAGATTATATGGAGAATTTTTTGAAAGCTTGCCTTGAAAGAGAGGCACAATCACAACCCTTTTTCAAATTGATAGACTCATAAAACATAAATTATGACTTTCAATATGTCAATAATGCTCCACAACAACACAGTGATCTGTAAGTTTCACACAACATCTATAAATAGGATAATCTAATTTGAATGTTTCTTAATACTAACTATACCTATAATTTATGTACAGTGTGGATTGTGGCATCTTCATATGCTACATAATGAGACAATATATCAACCATGAACCTATCAGCTCGACATTGTCGACACAACACAAAAGGTTAATGAAGGCAGAAATCATAGAGAGATTTGCAACCGAAGTTGGCCGGTCATGGACAGAACCAATTCAAATACCACCAGAAGAAGAACCAAAAGTATAATAGTGAAAGCACACTAGTGAAAGGAAGCCAATGTACACAATGTAATTAGGAATAATCCTTTAATTTTTTTTTTCATACATTGAAGGAAAGATGATGTTTGACATTATGTATATATCTTTTTTTTTACTAATGTAAATTTCATAGCTATCAATGGTTAAATATATATATTTTTTATAATGCATGCTAAGCGGTGATTGTCAACACAATCCACACAAAGAAAATTGTCTGAAAAAATTTCCTTAGTATAAAGTTACCAAAATTTCACAAAGAAATTTAACTCGTATCGTGCCAAGAGGGTGCCTATATGATCATGTAATTTGTAATTCACTGTGTTGGTAAAAAACAATCATCAAATTCAAAAAATACAATGCACACAGTAATTTTCTCTACTATTAGCAAATTTATCTACATGAATCTAAGCTCACAAAACACAATGCACAGAGTAATTTTCTCTGCTAGTGGCAAATTTCTCTGGATGAATTTGATTGGTATTATAAACACACTACCTATGGTATGTTTCAACAAACACAATGCACACAGTAAATTGCTCTGCTATTGGCAAATTTCTCTAGATGAATTTGACCTCACAAAACACAATGCACAGAGTAATTTTCTCTGTTAGTGGCAAATTTCTCTGGATGAATTTGACTAGTATTATAAACACATTGCCTATAGTATGTTTCAATAAACACAATACACAAAGTAAAAATTTCTCTACTATTGGCAAATTTCTCTAGATGAATTTGACTGGTATTATAAAGGTACTCCCAAAGTATGTTTCTAAAAACACAATACAAAAAGTAATTTTCTTTACTATTGAAAAATTTCTCTAGATGAATTTGATTGATATTATATACACACTGTCTAAAAAGTACATTTCAAAAAACAAAACACGCAGTAATTTTCTCTGCTACTGGCAAATTTCTTTGGATTAATTTGACTGGTATTATAAACACACTGCCCAAAGTATGTTTCAAAAATACAAGTGCATTGATCCTAAAATTACAGAAAAAAAATTCAGAGAAAATACTAAACACAACGCACAACATACATGTTATTTTTGTAATAAGATCCTCTAACATCCTCAAATATATTGTTCAATCAATAAAATGTATTATTCTCAACTATTTAACAAAGATTCCTTGTATATCCTCTTATTATGGCGACCAATATTCTCACATTGACTACACTTCATTACCCTTTTAAACTCTCCAGTAGAAACAATTCTGTTCTTCTTTGGCTCCCAGCTAGTCTCTTACTCAATGGAGGTAAAATCATAGCACCATCGATGCTACACACTGGTTTTTCAACAGTTGGGACTGGGCCAATAAAAAACGAGTATGCTTGACGATACATATCAGCATGAAAAAATAGTTCAACAAATGAATTCAAATTCTTTCCACTCCTAAAAATTGCGGCAACAACATGTTGACATGGATACCCATTTATTTTCCATTTTTGACATGAACAAGTTCTTAACCCAAGATCAACCATAACTGAAGGAAAATAATGCACTTCAAACACATTAGTGCTGTTTGGTAGAGCTGTGGGAAACTGCTTATGGCTTATGTCTAAACAGCTTATAGCTTATAACTTTCAGCTTAAGCTGATTTCTAGCTTATTCTTAAAGCATCTCCTGCCCCACTCAAAGAATAAACTGATTTCTGACTTCCAAAAAGCTATAAGCTATAAGCTATAAGCTAAACCAAACACATCAAAATAGCCTAAATTAAGCTGAAAGCTGGAATAAGCTGATTATAAGCTGTGCCAAACAGGCACATTATTAGATGATAAACTCACATCCATGTCCTCCCATCTATGAAAGCCTTCTCCAACACACTATCCATACGAGGACATAGAACTTTATTCCATTTACTAGAAAGTAGCCTCCTATCAGACCTCATATTCATGATTTGCAATCGTATCATGTCCACCAAATTTGTTATTGGCAAGTGTCAAGTTTCTCGTATCCATGAATTGAATGACTTTGCAACATTTGAATACATTTCACCATAACGTTTTTTCTCAAAATATGCATCACTCCAATTTTCATATGGTAAACTTCTCAGGAAAACACTTACAATGTCTCTTCCCTCACTTTTTAATTCATTTAACTTGAAATGGAATGATGCATTTGTTGGCGCATATGCACATTCTGAAAACTTGGACACATTCGTCTCCCTAACCAAATTTGTGTTTCCACATGACAACATATCCCTCAATTTCTCTTTAGATGTTCAAGACAAAATCCATGATAGCAATTACGGAAAAACCTAGCAATTCCTTCCACAATACCGTAATGTCGATCTGTTATAAAACTTATCACCCTCTCCAATCCCAATACTATACATAAATGTTCAAGGAACCAACACTAACTGTCTTTATTCTCAGCATCAACAACAGCAAAAGTTATAGGAAAAAAACCTACAAAACAAATAGGAACAAGCATATGAGATATACATATGTAGAGAAAATTAGAACAATAAACAATTAGAAAAATTTGACACTGCCAACATCCAAAGAATCTTCACACAGTGGCCACATCTAGAGAAAATTCACACAGTGGAAACATCCAAAGAAAATTCACTTAGAGACCAACTACAGAGAATTCACACAGTGGCAACATCTAGAGAAAATTCACTGAAAATTCACACAGTGACAGCATCTAGAGAAAATTCACTTAATAACCAACTACAGAGAAAATTCATATAGTGCCAACATCCAGAGAAAATTTACACACTGACCAAATCCAGAGAAAATTCACACAGTGGCCACCGCCAGACAAAATTCAAAGTCCCAGAGAAAAATCACAAAACATAACCACAAAAATAGAAAATTCACTCAATTCTCACATGTCAGAAAATTCACATATTTAGAGAAAATTAGATATATTTACAATAACTTTCATTCTCATCTTTCCCAGTCACAACAAGCATAATTCCTTTGTATCGTCCTTTCAAAAATGTTCCATTAAGAAACAACAATGACCGACAATATTTGAAACTAGCAATGCATGCATGAAAAGTCATAAACACTCTTTTGAAATATTTGTTATCTTCAAAATCAAACTCAAAATGACTACCTGGATTGCTCTTCAATGTCTTATCAAAATACCATCGTAATTAATCGAATGACAAACAGAAATCCCCATATGTACTACATTTGGCTTTTTTAATCCCCAACCAACCACAGTTATAACTGACTGAGACCCCATACTTGTCTTTCATTTCTTTGACAAAATCCACTGGACGAGTTAAAGGTTTTGCACTTACCTTTTCAAGTATTAGCCCAGAAACTAAGTTGGAAGTCATCCTAGCATGTTTACTAGTACGAACCGCCACACTACATGTACATTCATTGTTCAAAGTTCTTATGTAAAAGAACCCATTTGTTTTTTCAACTGAAGCATGTACACGCCACATACATCCCCTTGATTCCTTATATGCACATTCTACCGCAACCTTCAGCTTGTCGTTTTTAACATACATAAACTGAAAACTAACCTCAATAGCATACTTGTATAAAATAGTACGGAACTCAACCACACCACCCTCAAACTTTTTCCAACACTCGTAATATTATTTTACCAACTAGCTGATAATAATACATTTTCTTGGTGAGAACAAAACTTAGAAAGTGAATTCTTTTCAATATTCACGAGCCTATCGCATTCACCATGCACAACATCTACTCAATTAAACCCCACTTCATCTTCTTGATCAAAAGTATTACACCTAATAACTGAAACATCAACTATATCAATACCACATGCACAAACAACCCTCAACATATTCAGAAAATCAATATTATTTCAAACCACACAATTCAGATGGCTCATAATAGAATATGAAATACACATCGTCTCAAGTTTTAAATTCTCCCATGTTTTATACAAAATGCCAACCAATTCCTCAAAATTCACTTCGCATGAAACATTAATGATAGTAGTATTATTTCCATATTTTTATAGCAACAACACTGCACTGTCTATCTAAACTAAAAGAAAAAAAATGATAAATAACTTGTTCAATATAAAAACACATCGCAAGAACAACATAAAAGTCCAGAGAAATTTCTAATAATTATAATTTTCTCTAGATTATAATAACAAGCTTATAATTTTCTCTGGACTTAAATAAAAGTCCAGAGACATTTACAAACTTATATTCACTTTCAGGACAACAAAAACAAAATCACAAAAAACTTAATGAATCCAGAGAGACTCATAGAGAAATTTAATGCTAACTATTAAACACAATCATAGACAAAAATCACACAGAAGATCTGTTATAAAATTATAAGCTTCTCTATGATTTTCACTAGACTACAAGCTTACAATTTTCTTTGTGTGATTGAGCAGTATTGGACTCAAATCAAAATTCAAAGAAATTTACGAACTTATATACACCTTCAAGATGACAAAAAATATTGCACTGTCCATCTAAACTGAAGAAAAAAAAACACGAAAAATAATTTTTGCCCAAAAATGAAACATTCAAATTTAATCACAAAACATTCAATTAAATCCCCAATCCATATATCTAGTCTAGAGGACATTAAAAATAAAAAAAATAACAAACTTATAATAACATGTCCAAATAAAATTATGATTTTCTCTGAATTATAATAACAAACTTATAATTTTCTTTGAACTACAAATAAAAGTCTAGATAAATTTAAGAACTTATATTCACTTTCAAGATCACAAAAACAAAAACACATTAACATCAAATTGACAAAAATGCTAACTATTCCACACAAACTCAAATAAACTCATAGAGAAGATCTGTTATGTTCACAAAACATTCAATTGAGAGAAAAAAAAAAAGGTAATAACAAACTTATGATAACATGTCCATAACAAATTATAATTTTCTCTGTGATTTTCACTGGATTACAAATTTCTCTGTGATTCTATTTGCATTAGAAATTTATAATAATATGTCCACATAAACTTATAATTTTCTTTGTGATTTTCGTTGGATTATAATAACAAACTTACAATTTTCTCTAGACTACCAACAAAAGTGCAGAAAAAACAGAGAACAAAACTTAGAGAACAAAAAATGATAAGAAATTTACACTTATCTCTGGTTTAAAGAAATTTCTCTGATTTGAAAAAATAGAGAACAAAACTTATCAGTGATAAGCATGTTGATGAAAAACAGAGCACGAAAAATGAACTCTAAATATCAAAATCAACTCCATTATCAAATCTCTTTGAAATTGATCAAAAAATAGAGAATGAATAATAAATTCCAAAAATCAAAATCAACTCTATTAAGCTGACCTCTCTCTAAAATTGATCAATAATAGAGAATGGAAAATCATCTCCAAAAATCATAAACAACTTCACTAAGCTGGCCGCTCTTTTAAATTGATCAAAGCTAAAAACAAAAATTTAATGTAAAATACACTCGAAAAAGTAACATGAAATCGGAATCCTTACATATAATTCAAATAAAAAATCGAAATTCATATGGAATCTCCATCGAAAACATATCTAATTCAACTCCATTGAAAATCAAAACAAAAAAAATCAACACCACTACGACACCTACACGATCATAGCAATCTCCATCGTTAGGTCCATTACAACACTTGCAAAATCCCTACGAAATCTCTACCGTAAAGTCCATCCCTATGAAATCTTCTACAAAACAGCAATAGAATATTTCCACAATCCAAACAAACGCATGTTATAAAGAAGGGTAAATTAGGTATTTACAACTTAAAATAAGGTTAAGGGATCTTAGATATCAAAAAATATTATTGTGGACTTCTCCTCCTACCAAAAGTTGAACAGGGATCTTAGACCAATTTTCTATTAATGTTTTTGTATTTTTTAAATTATTTTATATAAAAATAATTTAATAATTTCTATATTAACAATTATCATCAAAATAAATATAATTTTATTTAATATTCTTACTATCAATCCTTTCATTAACCATCTTTATTGTTAATTCCTTCAATATAAACTCTCTCCATTCTACCAATAGGGCTAATATCCATGTGGTTGGCTGAGAGAGCCTTAACCTTTGTTTGACAATGATTTTTTGAGTTAGTTTTTTGATTTTTTAAACTTTTTTAACATAAGACTTTTTTATTCGTTTAGTATTATTGATTGACTTTTTAATTTTGAAATAGTGAAATTTTTTTTGTCTTTTTATCTTTTTGTAATTTTGTAATTTTTTTTTTTTGTGTTTTATTGATTATTTAGCCAAAAATGATAACCAAACA
Organism: Camellia lanceoleosa; assembly: GCA_025200525.1. Taxonomy (NCBI): domain Eukaryota; kingdom Viridiplantae; phylum Streptophyta; class Magnoliopsida; order Ericales; family Theaceae; genus Camellia; species Camellia lanceoleosa. Next base: position 164,523,708 of record CM045761.1, on the reverse strand, counting down.
CTACCTTAGCAAAGCCTGCAACACGACGTGGCTTACAGCAGCTGACGGGTCCTACTCTTTCGCCTCGATTTTCCCATCACATACAAGGCATTTTGTGCTGCTTCCGTTTATTAACGGCGTTAATATTTGAAGATTTGATTATCATTGTAACAAAAAAAAGTATAATTCCTTTCCCCAAGTACCAAAATAAATAAATAAAAAGAGTACAATATTTTAAATTTTATTAAAAAATTATCTAACATTTATCATAAAAATACTTAATATATACTAACAAAATATGTAATAAAGTGCACCTTGTGTACATCCTTTAAGATGTACAAAAGGAATTTCTATAATTTGGTATACTATATATTATTGGAAAAATTATGTTACATATACATTTTATAACTAAATAAGAAAATAAAATAATTTTATATTTTTTAAGTCATAACTATAAATAAAAAAAGTCATAACCAAACATCACATAAGGCATAATCAAAGATATCATGAGTCATAATTAAAATATTATCATAATTAATTTTTTTTTATCATAACTAATGAAGAAAATAACATAGTTAAGGATATATATATAGTACACCCTTTTAAGGTGTGTGTATAATAAAATTTTCTTATTATTTTGGGACAATTGCACTTCAATGCATGTTTAAAAAAAATTCAAATTAGAATTAAATTTTATCAATTTTAATAATTAAAGTTATGATTTTTTTAATTTATAATTATTTTGTGAATGCACTACTTATTTATAATTTTTTCTATTATTTTTATCCTAGTATTATGTTTAAACGGACTAATTTAAGTTCTGACGAGTTAAAACAAGTTACGAATTAATAAAACATAATTTAAGTCCAGCAATTTAACAAACAGGTTTAATAAGATTAATACGAATTGAACAAATTAATTCGATTAATTTATTTATTTTATTAAATTATTTTTACGATGATTGGTGACGGAGGTGGTTGTGGGATGGTGAAGAGTCTTAAATTATAAAGAATCCAGCATTATGTATATCTTGTGGGCAACGCCATTGTATGGGCAATTATATATATTATAATTGATCATGTATTTTATATTTTATTTTATTTTATTTTATTTTATTTTTTGTGGGAGTGTAGTAGTTGATTTTTTTTCTTCAAAATAATGGTAAGATTTATAATTTTTAATTATTAAAATTATAATGTTTTCATGTATAGATAATTATTTTTGGAAGGTATATTTGATTTTTTTTTAATAATTTGGTACCCGATCGACTGGAATAATTAATTCGGTAAATCAATCTTACCGTCACTAACTCTACTCAATTAAAGTTAGGATAAAAAAGTCCCGTATAAAATAAGGCCTCGTTTAGGAACAGACTTTTTTAGTAATTTTTTGACTTTTTGACTAAAATGTAATGTAAAAAAAACTAGTATATTTGGGATGACTATTTGACTTTTTACGAAAAGATGTGCAAAAAGTAGAGAGAAAAGGGAATCTTTGACTTTTTTGTATAAGTTGTTGGCTTTTTAATTTTTTTAGTGACTTTTTGACTTTTTAGTTAAAAAAGCCACTTGCCAAACGAGGCCTAATATTGGTAATAAATTGTTTGCACGTATACTATTCTAGTTCAAGTTAGAACATCTCCAATAACAAGCCATTGGAGTTGTTATTATCATAATTTGACAACAGTTCACAAAAAACTTGTTTCAATGGTTGGTTATAGCAGCTGTAAAATTTGACAAATGTCAAAACTTTTATCAAATTTGACACAAGTTTTGGCAGCTACTATAACTGTCAACTCATCAAGTAAAACATCCCTCTCTCCTGCCCGCTTGTCATTTTTACAGAACCAAAGCTGGAAACTGGTGTGTTTGGGACGATCAGCCAAACTCAAACAAACCAGTTTCTGTGTCAAAATGAAAAAAAGGACAGTCCTCTATTAGAGTACCATTGTTATAATTCTACTAATTTTTACTATTTATTGCCATAATTTAACAATAACAATACTATTATAGCATCTATTATAACATTTGCCATTAGAAATGCTCTTATGAGAGCTTGTTACCTTGCAATTTTTAGCAAGTTATAAACCTACCTTAGATCATCTCCAACGCTTTAGCAAATTTGATATCAAATTTAAATTTTGATGAAAATAAATTGAGATTTCATCAAAACTTTCATCGGAGGGCGAGTAATGAATTCACTTCATCAAAAAAGTTCAAACCGTTAAAAAAAAATTGCAAGTTCAAAAAAAAATCCCACTAAATTTGATGCAAATTTGATGCAGCGTTGGAGTGGGTGATTTGAGATTTGGTAAAATGGCTTATTTTAGACTTAGATTTGATGAAAAATTAGATACAGCGTTGGAGATGCTCTTAATTGGTTTGTAATTGTGAAATAATTAAGATAACTCAATTACTAACTCAATTCTATATTTGTACGGGATTAAAATTGGCTTCAAGTTACATTTGTTGTATGTAAAAAACTGGGCCATATTATATATCTAAAAAACAAAATAATAAGTGAGTCATGATCGAATTGTCAATCTTTTTTATTCATCCTAACAGCATTTTAACCCGAATTTTTGAAAATTTGTATGTCAAAATTTTTTTGAAAGCTTCGATGTTAAATTGACATATACAAATTTGACATATTTGCAGGGGAAGAAAAAAAAAATCCTACCCAATATGCCAAATTTATTATTTTATTACATTTAATTTAATATTTTTTGAACTCTTTTATTAGTCCTTATCATTAAAATTGACATCTTTTTTAAGTATGTCAAATTTGGCGTTGCAAAGACAAGTTAAATTAACAACTCACTTTTGCAAATTTGGGTGGAGCACAATTTGATACCACATTTTGTTGTTAAAACTGTCACATTAGATTTGACAATTCGGCTCCCAAACCTTCATAATTTGGTGTGTCAAATTTTTGTAAAGACTTGGGTGGTAAATTGTCATATGTCAATTTGACATAGAAATTCTTTATTCGATATGTTAAATCTATTATTTTATTATTTTTAAAAATGAAATTATTTTATTGGATGAATTTCAAATTTGACAATAACTTTGAGCATGTCAAATTTGATATGTTGAGTTCATGTCAGGCCATCTTCAACGTTTAACCAAATCTATTATCAAATTTAAATGGAAAAACTACTATGCAGTTCTATATAGGGGATCTATTTCCTTTCTAATCCCAATATATTTTTAATAGACTAATAAGTCCACGGTTTTTTAAGTTTTGTACCCGAAGGTCCCGTTTTTTATTTTCTTATTGTCATGACCCAAATTCGCCCATAAGGGTTTAGTATCGTAACCGGCTAGTAATCCGTAATTACCAAAGGCCTGCTTAACAGTAAAGACAATGACACAATATAAAGGGGCTGGCGGAAGCCAATCAGTAATGAAAAAATATGTCCAATGAGCTGTGAAAAACCTGAATGGAAAAAGATTTTTATGGACATAACCACATTCATAACCATAAACATATATACATATTAGATACACATAACATACAGGTTAGGGACCTAATCCCTTCACCATAACTGTACAACCAAGTCTTAAACATTTGATACAATAACAGAGACAAAAAGGGTGAATCTGAAACACCCCAAAACAGCCTTGGCTCGAGCAGACTCGGAACCTCGAAGTGAGGCACAAAGGTTGGCTTGACAAAACATGAGCTTAACCCGATGCTTCTAACTTTGGTCCGGTGCCTGGCCACTTATATACATATATAAACTGTGAGTTAAAACCCAATGAATAACAAATATATAAAGGGGTTAATAATGAATGTCCTTTTAGTAATCAAAATAGTCAATTGCATCGGTAGATCAGTTATTCAATTAGTGTCTCATATTTCATGTCATATCAGTCATTTAGAAATTATGGCAGTCACACGTAGTACATCCAATAGCAGAACAGTACAGTAGGTCTTAATAGATTGAACAGTCAATTGATGGCCATTGAAGCGATGTGATAATAGTTCCAAACATTGGGCCAGAGATCTCTGTAATGATGGCGATAATAAAGAATAATAGTAAGTTACTATGGATGCTACGAGTACAGTTCATAAAATAGGACAAACATTCATTCGGTAAACAATATCATTTCAGAAAGCAGTACAGTTAATCATTCAGAAAATAATTGTAATTGAACATAGCTTTACAACATTGTTACTCACAGATTATTGGGCTATAGGCAGGCTAATCAGCGTCCTTGGATGCCAAACCTACACAGTTGTAGAACGAACACACACTAAATTACACATTCGGGATTAATAACTTAGCCCCTAACTTGATTTGTTGTGGTTCTAGAACATTATCCTCATTATGATGCCTTAAACATGGCCTAGGAATGCCTAGGATGGAATGAAGATACAGAAATGTACTTAAAAACATTTTTCAAAACTTGCTGAAAATAAGGGTCTCACTCGAGCGTAGACTACTTCGCTCGAGCTAACTTACCGAATGAGAGAGGTCGCTGGAGCGATCTGCAAAAATGTCAAAAGTACTGGTTGCTGAAATTCTTCGCTCGATGCTTGCTCGAGCGTAGGTCTCGTCGCTCAAGCGTGCATCTACACACACAAAAACCTAAGAGCTTACGATTTACGCTTGAGCCAGTATTCCGTCGCTCAAGCAAAAGTCTGAAAACAAAGATAGTCACTCGAGTGTGGAATCCTTCGCTCAAGCGAGGAAGCCAAATTCTGGGTTTTCTAGATTTGCTCCCAAAGCTCAAACCATGAATCAAACATGCCAAAACTCATCCTTTTGGGCCAAATTTTTGGAAAATACATAGAAACTCATATTACCTCATTATTTAAAGACCATTTCATAAAATCAAAGCCCAAAAGTATGCTAATTGGACCAAATTCCAACTCAAAATTCAAGAACATTACATGCATGAGTTCTCATGAACTCTAAAACTCCAAAGCATGATCAAATGCAAGATTGAACTAAAAAACATGATAAATTCTAAAGTACAACCATAATATGGGAATGCATGTAAGAATTTCATGAAAACAACTTCAAAATTCCATGGTATGGACATGTATGCATGAATTCACTTGACTTCCTTAAATTCTAGCTCAATTAACCCATGAATTCACCTATTTCATTTATATACAAGTTCTAGATGGCTCAATAACAAGATTAAAAGGTTGAGCTCTTACCTAGGCTTCTCAATCAAACTTCACCTAAGCCAAATCCTTGAGCAATGTAGACAAGTCTTCAAAATTTCTTTCAATTCTTCTAAATTTCAAGCAAAAACTCTTGTTGAATTCAATTTCCCTTAAGTCTCTCCCTCTCTTACGTGTGTGTACAAGGAGGAGGCCAAATATGATGTGTCAAACATATATAAAGTGTAATAACAGTTGATCTTGTACTAATTCACTCAATGGCAAAAATGTAAATAACTTGTATTCAATTAATTTAACATTATTTATTCCAATTTAATCATTCCAAATTGAATTTTAATTAAACCTATCATAAAATTTTATAATTCCTAATTAGCATAAAGATCAAGTCAATTTCTGAATCGGTCATCGATAAGGTTTTCAATTTGCAATTTGAAATCAAAACATGAACAGATCGTTCTGTAACAAATAAATAGAAATACAATTAAAACAACACACTCATGTAATCAATTTATGATTTCATCTTAATCAATTACTTATTATGCTTAATCACAAATTAACGCTAATCAGAGGTGAGGGTTGTCACACTTATTTTTTAAATGACTGTATTACCCTTTGTTTTGAGATTTATATATACGTGAAAAATCAAATGTTTGCCTCTACGATCTTTATTTCTCTTCGTTATGGCAATCTCTTTGTGCTGTGTAGTCGATCTCATTGTGCTGTGAGGTGGATCTGGTTGTGCGATCTGAATCTCTGTATATAGGCGATCTCTGCGTATGTTCTCTGTGTGTGTGTATGTGTGTGTGACTGTGTCTCTGTCTCACTCTATCTGTATCTGTTGATACATATATTTATGTATATATAGATAAGCAAATTTGTGTGACATATGGTTTGTGTTTGGCAATGTTGTTATAGTTCTTTGTTTTGTGATAAATTTTGTTTGTTTAATACTTATTTTGTGATTTTTGTATGTGATATAGTGTAATGATTTTGATTTTGTTGATTTTGTTTGTTGTATAGTGTAATATGTTTTGAAGTTGTAGTTTGAAATTGTGAATTCTGATATTTTGCTACTGATATGTTGTAACTGTATAATTTTGCAGTTTGGAATCTGTGAACAATTGTTTGCTGGTTTGTAATTTTGTAGTATGGATTAGTGTTTCATGTTAATGTGCAAATACAGTAATTCTTGTGCTGCTATTAAGATTAGTGAGGGATATAGTTATTATGAAATTGTTGAGAAAATATCTGCGAAGTTCAAGGAGTTGAGTGTTGGTAACTTTTGTTTGTTTTTCTCTATTCCTGGATATTCTAATTGTATTGTTGAATATGACGATGATTTGGGGAATATGCTGTCAATGGCAAGTTGTAGTGGTTCTCATGTTATTGTGAGTGATAAGAGAATTATGGAGGTTGATAATAATTCTTCTAGGATTGATTCTGTAATTTGTGAGAGTTCTTTGGTTAACAGATTTTGGTGGTTTGTTGCCTAGTTTTTATCCAGAACCAGAGAGAGTTTTGTTGTCTGCTAGTTGGAAGGGGATTATACATAATGTTGGTCAAAAATTTGAAGGTGGAGTGCCGGCGTTCCGCATTGCATTGGCTAAGTATGCAGTTGAGTGTGGTTTTGCAGTGAATTATTTGAAGAACGATGCAACAAGAGTAACTGCTGAATGTATGATGAAGTCGTCTACGGGTTGTAAATGGTTTGTGCATGGAAGGGTGTTGATGAATTCTGATTTTTTTTTATTATGAGTTGGATAATGTGTATACTTATGGGGTTGTTGCTCGTAGATCTTTTAGCAAAATGATTGGTTCTAGACTTGTATCTGGTATTGTGCATAATGATATTAGTGATAATCCATTGACTCGTCTTATTGAAGTTAAAAAAAAGTTGAAGAAGTAATATGGTATAGATGTTTCTTATCGGGTTGCATGGTTAGGTGTTGATAAGGCAAGAGGTGGGTTGTTTGGTGATTTTGTAACTTCTTTTGACCAACTTCGATGGTACCTTGAGACGGGTATGAGAACGAATCTAGGAAGTGTGTTTGAATTAGATGTGGATGAAAGTAGTGGTGTTTTCGGAAGATATTTGTGGCATTTCATGGATGTTTGTATGACTTTCAATTTTGTCGTTCGTTGTTGTTTGTTGATGATACATTCTTGAAGAGGCGTTATAAGAGGCATTTGCTTGCAGCAACATCAAATGATGGTAATCAAGATATATATTTATTTGCAGTTAGTATAGTTTTGGTTTGTCAATGTGTTATTGTATTGTGAGTCTGCTAATTTTTGCAATTTCATGTTATTTTGTTTGCAGACCTGTTTCTGTTGGCTTTTGCGATTGTTGACGCTAAAAATTAAGATAATTGGATGTGGTTCTTAAGTCAGTTGTTAAAGGCTGTTGGTTCAGGCCGGAGATTGACCTTTGTGTCTGACCATCAACATGGATTGCTAAATGCTCTTTCAGTGGTTTTTCCTAATGCACATCATGCATATTGCTTGAATCATTTGAAAAGAAATTTGATTGACAAATTGGTGGGATTTCGTACAAACTATAAGCTGACTTTGATGGAAAATATTAGTTAAATGTACTTATGCACCAACTGTTACTTCTTTCCAACATTATATGGAGAAATTGAGGCGTATTGCTGGGAATGGTAAAGTTGATAGTATGTTGGATGGTTTGCAAAATGATAAGTGGGCCAATGGATTTTTTAAAGGGAAACGATATAGTGAGATGTCATCTAATGTTGCCGAGTCTTACAATAATTGGATTGGTGGGGCCCGTGAGTTGCCTATTACTTGTATGGTTGATATGATTAGGGTTCAAATCATGACTCAATTGTCTAATAGAAGAGCTGAATCTAAAAGATGGACTACGAAATCATGTTCAGTTATGGAAAAGAAGTTGGTGGACTCTTTGAAGCTAGCTAAGTCTTGGGATGTGATTATTGCTAGTGATACTGTGCTTGAGGTTCATTCTTCTATTTCTTTTTATGTTGATATAGGTAGACAGACTTGTTCTTGCTATGAATGGCAATTGAATGGTTTTCCTTGTTGTCATGTTGTGCATGCTTTGTGTAGTAGTGGTAAAGATGTGTATGATTTCATCGGTCCTTTTTTTCATATAGATTGTTTTAGAGAGTCATATAAGGAATTTCTTTATCCAGTGCCTTCAAGTGAGAGATTTGACTTTGATGGTGCCGATAGTTCGATTATCAAACCTCCTATAACGAAGAAGCAGCTCGAGCGGAACAAGAAGAAGAGGATACCTTCTAGGGGTGAGAATGTGAAGCAAATCAAGTATGGGAGGTGTTTGAAATATAGGAATCACAATAAGAAGACGTGCAAGGTTGTTATTTGAGACCATAGTCTATTCTTTTAGACTTGTATTTGAATTTGTATTTGAATTTGAGGAATTATAATAATAAAAAATGTGATACTTCGTATTATGGAAGTAATGAATAAAGTTAGTTGTATTATTTTTTCTTTTTTGATGTGTTCTTTAGTTATTGAAGTTGTTTTATAACTGTTTTGTTTTGTTTTTGTTTTTGTTTTTGTTTTTTGTTTTTTGTTTTTGTTTTTGTTTTTTTTTTTGTGGATTTAGTTGGTTTTATTTTTATGGAATGCTGAGAAGGTTGTTGAAATTTTTTTTATTAAAATTGTATAATATTGAAATGCAGTTTTACTACATGATATATTTACTACATGGATTCAATTTTTTTTATTTCAATTTTATTAAAACTGTAAAATTTTGCAGTTTTATTTTCAATTTTGAAATGCAGTTCATCTATTTGTTAAGTCATGAAATTGGATGCATAATTGCATAGCATAATTTTTATTTTTGTAATGAAACTACATAATTTTGCAGTTTTAAGAATTATAAAAAACAACCTGATGAAACTACATAATTTTACAGTTTTAAGAATTATTATAAACAACCTGATGAAAGTGCATATTTTTACAGTTTGAAGAATTATTAGAAATAACCTTTACTATATAAAAATATATGCAACCACAAATATGACAACAATAATAAGCAGAAGAATATAAACAAGTATAATAAGCACAAAAAGAATAACAACAATAATAATAACAAGAAGAAGAAGAGCAACAACAACATCAATGACAACAATCATTTTCACCATAATAACCACAAGAAAATCAATTCCCAAAAGCATATAAAGTACTTGTCACATGTCACATGTTAGAAAAAAAAAAAAAAAAAAAAAAAAGAGTACAAAAATATGTTCACTTGAATATTTGTATTATCAAGAAGTTTGTTCATTATTTCTATAGTTTGGTATGTTTTGTCAACATTTGGTAGTGCTAGAGTTTCCAAGATCGGATCTTATCATTGAGGAATTAACTGATGATTTCTGCTCGAAATTTGACCCACTCAGTTGGTCGAAGTGATTTCTGCATAGGTTGCCAGTTAATATATTGGTTGATAACATTGTAGACGGCGATTGCACAATCATTCCTACAAAGTTTTAGATGAAGTTAATTAGTTAGGTAAAACTGCAAAATTTAGCATATTGAAACATTAGCTTATTAAGTTTGTATTTTACGAGTGTGGGGTATGTTGTGGGCATTCCTCAATTGATGCAATTAATGTCTCGCACTCTTAAGATGATAACATATTTCCTTGATTACTGAATAATGCTTTATTCTATCTCAGTTGATGTTGTTGCTACAAAATAGTTAGTGGGTGTTTTTGTTAGTTATAGTGATGTGTTAAGATGTTTTGAAAATAATGGAACTAAATAGGAAATTTTATTAAACTTACAATTTCCTTTGCAATTTCAAAGTGTTTGTTATGGCAATCTTTTGCTGGCTTCAAAGAGTTATAGTGTCTCCATATCCCATTAGTATTGTCAAAGATCACAATTGTCCAATGGTTGTCGTGGTTGATTGGGAAATGGATATATCTGTTTTTTATTGCTTCTGAAAAATGATTTTCCATCATTTTTTTCTCTCAGTGCTTGATCTTGGTTTTGTAGTGGAGTCTGTAATTTATATATATGTTTGAAATATGTTATAAAACTATGTAGTAAGATATATTAAGAAAGTAGAAATTTTTGCAGTTTGAATAATATTGAAAGGTATGTTAAGTTTTACTTACATTGATGAGTGTTGAGAAAACGTAACATCTTCCTGCATATGGATTTCTTGCAAAGACTAGATTATGTTTCTCAAATTCTTCAATTGATGGTTAAAGTGCCAATTTCATTTCTGAGAAGGTATCAATGACCTGAAACATGTTATATATGAGAATGTGTTAGATTTGTGGAATAGGTTATTGAATATGAACAGAAACTGTAAAATTGTGCAGTTGGAGACCAACATTCCCATATAAGGCTTCCCTGTTAGTCAATCTGCATATATCTGAAAAGTATATGCAATTTTCATCTTTGCTGCCAGACTAGACACAAGCACTTAATTGTGTGTTGTTGATGAGTTGAATTTGAAATAACGAGTGGCTTGTTGTAGATTGATTCTTCCTTGAAATCATCATCACTTTCCAATACTTGAACTTGTGTCTTCTCTTAATTGGTATCCTCTTTTGGGTTGGTTTCAGCAGCACCTTCTTTCTCTTGGCCAATATCTTCTTGCATCTTTTCTTTCTGTTGCTACTTTGCTTCATGAGCACCATCTTTTTGCTCGGGTTCAGTAGTAGGTTCTTTCTTTGTTTCGATTTCTTCTTTTTTCTTTTCATTCTTCTTCTCTTTTTCTTCATTGGTACCCTTTGTTGGTTTAGGTACATCAGCAACAGTTTCTGTCTTGTTCTTTGTATCTTCTTTGGCTTTTATCATTGGTTGGTATTCAAAATCTGGGTTATGTGCTTGTTTGCTTGACTTTTGTTTGATTCTTTTGACCATTGATCTTTGTTGGGGATTGCTAGTTTTTTTGGCGGACATTTTCTTCAGTGATCTTCTTTTCTACGCAATTCAGCCATGAATTTTTGTTCTATTTCTTGTATTTGTGCTCTCATGGCTGTTATGAGTTTGTCCTTATCGTCTTCTTTGGTTGATGTTTGTGCTTGGTCATGACCTATAAAAATTTTGGATTATGTTTTGGTTAGTTTAATTAAATTTTGCAGTTTGCTTTAGTATTAGACAAGAGTTTACCTTGTGCATGAAATTTGTCAGATTTCTCTTGGAGTTCTTCTTGTTGTTTTGTCCTTTGTTATTCTTGTTGTTTTGCTTGTTCTTTTTTTCATGTTGTTGTTGGTCTGTCAGTTCTTGTTCATTAACTTCTTGTTGTTGGCTTGTTTGTTGTTTTTCTTGTTCTTGTTGTTGGCCTTTTTCTTCATCAGTGTCTTCTTGTTGATCACCTTCTTCTTCTTCTTCATCATTGTCTTGTTGTTCATTAGTTTCTTCTTCTTCAGTCACTTGTTTTTCTTTTTCATCATTACTCTCTTTTTCTTATTCATTACTTTCTGGTTCTTCTTGTGGTTCTTGATTTTTTTTTTTTTTTTTTTTTGTTCTTCTTGTTCTGATTCTAATTCTAATTGTTGTTCTTGTCCGAGCAAGTCACCCTCATTACTATCTAGAAGTCTTTTTTTTTTTACTTTTGTTTATTTTTTTCACTTATTGTCCTTTTTTTGTTCATGTTTCTTTGCTGAAGAGTCTGTTGATGTGCTTTGATTGATATACAACTATATTTCTTGTTCAGTTGAGTTAAAGCACTTTGGTCAACCTGCATTGGAACAATGTGGCATATATCAGTAATACTATAAAATTGGTCAATTTCATAACATGAGTTGTACTATGAGTAATGTGAGTTAAGTGTTGGAAAATATGTTGTTTGAAACTGAAAAATTTTGCAATTTCATAACATGAGTGATGTTAAATAGGTGTGTACTTTGAAACTGCAAACTCTTACAGTTTGATAATATGATTTGTACTGTGAGTAATGTGAGTTAAGTGTTGAATATATGTTGTTTGAAACTGAAAAATTTTACAGTTTCATAACATGATTTTTACTATAATGACTGTGAAAGGAGTGTTAAATAGATTTGTGCTATGAGAGTATAGAGAAGTTTGAATACCTTTTCAAAGTCAGCAAGGCTGATGTGTTTCCACTTGGAGTACATTTTGCCAAGGTTCCGCTTCATAAACCTTGGGAAGCCTTCTTTGTTGGATGGTCAGAGGAGTTTACTGTGCTCACAGTACCAGTACCGTAAAAAAAAATTGAATATGTTAGATAGTTCGAAATAGGTGGATGTTTGATATTTTTGTGAGAAGTAATTGAGTAGTGTGTTTACCAAGAGTAACATGACGCATCCAGTGACATGCCTTGGGTTGTTGTTTGCATTTGCCATTGAATTCATCAGTGTGTCTTTTATTGCCTCAACCCAATTGTACTTCTTGATGTTGAGATTGCTAACATAGTTGAGAAAACTCCAACTGAGTGTATAGCTTGTTGTAGGCATGAGAAGTTTCAAGCACAAGTAAAGGGTGATGACCCTTGCAAGATCTTGACGATCATTGGTTGATTTTCCTTTTGTTGTTTGTTGAAACATTTTGGTTAATGACTTGCCATCCAATCTCTTTACTAATTTGCATCTTCGTTTGTAAAATGCAAGCCCAAAATCCTTTGGTCTTGAATAGGATTTGGTGGTGATGCTGTCTTCTCCACAGTCGATACCAAAAATGAGCATGACATCACTGTTTCTGAGTTTCATTTCCTTTTTGCCAAGTGTAAATGCTCTTTTTCTTTTGTTGTAGAGTGTTATCATTTCTACTACAATGGAATTGTAGCATCTACACCAAGAAGCCATCAGTTGTATTGAGGAGAGAGCATTTATAATGGGCCAAAAATGGATTTTTTCTAGCTCTGTCTGTTGGGCTTTTGTGAATTTGACCCCCTTCAACAGTTTGATTACTGTTCTGATGTTGGAACGGTAATTAAACTATTGGACTCTCTTTGCAAGAACTGCTCATTTTTTCCCTTTTAATGGCTTGGTTTTTGTTTTGGGAGTTGATTGGCTTTCTTGGAGCTTTCTTTTTTTGGTTGAAGGAGTTTCTTGTTTTTTTGTTGGCTTTCTTTTGTTTGTTGTTTTTTTTTTTTTTTTGTGGTTGGAGGTGTGGTTGGTGTTTGTTGTGTGGGTAGAGTCTGTGGTGTAGTTCTTGGGCTTTTTCTGGTAGGTAGTGTGGTTGTTTTTTGTTATTTTTGGTTGTGGTGGTTGGGTTTTTTGTGGAGGGGGAGATTTTCGTGGCATTTCAGTGGATACAGGTGAAGGACTGTCAAAAAGGGAGATACTTAAATCCTTGATTTGATTTTTGGGCATATGGGTTTGTTTCTTTCAATATCTTCCAACAGCTATTTCTGAAAAAATGAAAGCAACAGCAAGGCATGAGTAATATAGTGACAAAATTGTATAATTTTGTAGTTTTATATGCAGTTTAATATGAAGTTATATCTATTTGTTGTTAATAATTACAAAACTGTATAATTTGACAGTTTGATTTGCACTTTATAATAAATTACCTATTTGTTTTGAATAATGATTAAACTGTGTAATTTTGCAGTTTCATTTGCAGTTTGAATAAATTTAGATATGTTACTTGTAGAGTGATGAAATGAAACTACCTGATGTTTCAGTTTTTATAAACAGTATCAACAATAAGAACAGCCCATTGTATTTTGTAAACAACAACAATAACAACAAGAAGATTAAGTATTCAACGAAATGTAGCAACAATACGAAGAAGAAAAGCCAATATTTAACAACAAAAAGAAGCAAGAACAACAAGAATAAGAACAAGGAGTTGAATGTGTAAAAATAGGGATTTATGTGTAAAAACAGTGAATTAGAATGTTTAAAAACAGGGGACTAGAATGTTTTAAAACAGGGGATTATATATAAAATAGGGTTTATATATTTTGAAGTATGTAAAATGTGTTTTACAAAGGTTTTTTTTATGAAAGTGTTATTGAAACAATATATACGAAATATGAAAGAATAATGTACAAATTTGAATGAAAAATAATAGGTGAAGAGAGATGTTACTTTTTTTTTCCATTTCTGTGAATCGAAAGTTAGGAACTATGAAATTTCTTCAGAGTGGTGATGATTCTTCGTGTTGTTGAGAGTCGCCGATTGGAGAAGATGAATGGCTTGGTGTTGTTTTGGTAAGAGTCGACAATTGGAGAAAATGAACATGTTCATTTTGTGCTTAGGGTAGGGTTTCAGAGGGAATGGAATCGAACGGTGGAGAGATAGAGGACTAAGAATGCAGAGTCGAGAGACAGAGATGTGACAGTGTATTGATCAGACTGAAATGATCGTGGGTGAAGGTTGCGCGCGTGTAAATTAGATGATATATTGTGGGTATTTTCGTCTGATTGATAATTTGAGGACTTAATGGAGTATTAAATTTGTTTTGGGGCTAAATGGGGCATGATATCTTAGGCTTGGACCTTTGGGTCAATTTCCCAATTTAAATTTAGTAAAAAAGTATACTTTTTTGGCCTCCAATGATTTTATCAAAACTGTATCAAATTGAGAACATCCCAAATCTTTCACCAAACTGAGGACCTAGGCTAGCTTTCACCAGTTTACTGTGCATGAACATTGGGAGTGGGACCCACCGGATGTCCAGTCGGTTGTCTCCCTAGTTATCCTTTTCCGTGAACAATTTCTACAAAAATAGGTAACACAGAGTGTTAAAAAAATGATTTGTGCAACCATGACTTTTGGCTAACTTTGAGCCTAAATTGAGATGGGCTCGGATATCGATTGAGGTGTGTCTGGGTGAAAACGCGTTCTTTGCCGAGTGGTGATTCACTTCGTATATTTGGTTGTTCAAATAATTTTCCGAGTGAATGTGAAATTGACTCCAAAAGAGGCTTCGGCAACACGGTAGTTGCTTTATTTTCTTCATCATCATTTAGCATTCTACATTAGAAATATAAAGCAAAGTATGTATGTATGTGTATGTGTGTGACCTTATGAAACAAAAGGCATCAAAAAGTTGCATGAGTGCATAAACATCAGTACAAAGAACATTTTCCTCAAGAAAACAGTCATATAGAATCTAGAAATTTAAGATATATATAGAGAGAGAGAGAGAAGTTGAATCTGTGTTGGTAAGAAAGATCTTTCCCATAAGACCAAGAATTTAGTTTCTTTTAATTTCTGAGGGATGGAAGCCAGTGCAAGTTTAGTTGCTGGTTCTCACAACCGAAATGAGTTGATGGTCATACGTTGGGATGGAGAATTTGGTGTATATTCTTGTTCCTCATGTTCTTCTTCTTCTTCTCTAACTCCTAAGTTCCCAACCAAACAATGCTTCTCTTCTTTCATAATTATTATGACAAACAATTCAATTGTTGCTTTTTTATTTTTTGCATTGACTGGTTGACCGGCCGATCATCCGTTTGGTCAACCGGTGATTTGATAAAAAGTCAAATTTCCCTGTTGGAGCAGACAATATCAAAGAGAGTTTTTACTCAATTTTGATGAAAAAAGTAATGTACCATTAAAGATGCCCTCAAATGTCAAATGCTAACTCAACATATGATATATCGGGTGCATTTCATTCTCCATGTCAAAATTGAGACTCTGCCACATAGGATTTGACACTTCGATTGGAATTGCTCTAACATTTTTATATTTATAGATATGTAAGTTTGTAAATCTAACAAAAAATAATCGAAATTGAATAGCTAAAAGCTCATTTAAGTTAAATTTAAATGTATTTTAAAATTCATTCAATATTTAATTTAAATTTAAATAATTTGCTATTTAATTTAATTTAACTATATACATTATATAAAATCAAGTTAATGAGTTATGTTTAATTAAATCATAATAAATCATTAAATTTTTGTTATTTCACTAACTCAAACTACCACTCAAACCATGGTTATGTTTATCTTCAAATGGATTATAGCCTTTTTCCATTTTGGTGTGTTAGTGGGTCCCACTCCTACCTAGGGGTTTTGTAAGGATTATGGAAGCAACTTTTTGGGGTGAATAATTATGGAAGCAATTTATAATTTATTTTAATATTAAAATTTTTATTAAATTATTTGATATAATTTTTACTTATAACTTATTAAGTAAAAATGACTTAAATAAGTTGAAAAAAATTAATTTTTCAAAAACTGAGTAAGAGGTATTTTAACTTCTATTTTCTAATTATCAATTTTTAATTTAAAATAATCTCTACTAAACATCCTATAGCAGTAGAGATGCAACTCAAGCGGGTTCAGTCGAGTTGAGAAGTTGTCTAAACCCTACCCAAGTTGTGCTGAGACCTACCCAGATCCGAATTGTAACCCAAGATTGCCTGCCCAAACCCGATCCGAGTTAAACCTAAATTGCCTGAGTTACCCGAATTATAAATAAATTTCAGTTTTTTTTTGCTACATTATTAAATTATTAAAATTTGACTCTATTTATATATATATATAGAAAATCATTAAAACCATCAAAACAAATCATTTATATAATGTAAGAGAGATGCCGTTATAGTAGTCTTTACAAGTTATGAGTGAAGATAAAATAAGTAAGATTTTATGTTATTTGTATATATAATATATATTCAATATGATTTAATAATCTAAATTACTTTAATATCATGTAATGGCTAATAATTTATACATATTTAATATTTTTATATATCTATATATGTATAATTTGGGTTTCGGGTTGCTCAGGTTGTTTTACGTCTTTGCCCAAGTCGCCCAAATTTAATTCGGGCTTCTGAATTTTTGCTCAAGCCCATACTAAATTTGAAAATATCTTATCCAAGCCCTAAAAAAATTCGGACTGAGTTCAGGTTGCTCAGCTTGAACCTGCTCAAATTACACCCCTACATATTAGTATTTGGCTCGTACAAGTTATGTTAGGAACGATCTAACCTCGTATACGTATCCCAAGTTTCCAACTCGCAAGGGAAACTCCTTTTCTATCTTTTTGCATTGCCAATTCTTGTTACTTAAATCCATTTACATAAATCATTTTTGAATTTTTTTACATTTTTCGTTAATATCTATTTATTTACCTTTAGAGGTCAGAAATTAAACCCCAAATTAAGTGTGGACCCAAGTGCTGAGGTTGCCTTCTCAAGGCAACTAGAAATAACTAATAGAGTATGGGCTAAAGCCTAAGGGAAGTCGGCCAACAGTGGGCCGAAGTAAGTCCAACTTGCCTAGAGTCCGAACAGACTCCATGAAGGAAAATGCTTAAGTGAGGTTGCAGAGGGAACACATGCAACGGTCAAGTTACCGAGGCAACACATGCAACAGTCAAGTTGCTGAGGCACTTTGCCTCGGTGCCACTATTCCCTAATATTGTCGGTTTCGCCGCCATCTGGAGTTGCTGAGGAAGAGAGAAAGCCGAAGCAACTAAGTTGCAGAGACAACACTTGTGACGGCCAAGTTGTGGAGGCACTTTGATTCAGCGTTACCATTCCAAATATTGTCGGTACTGCAGCCATCTAGAGTTGCTGAGGGGAGGAGAAAACCGAAGCAACTAAGTTGCAGAGGCAGTATATGCAGCGTCCAAGTTGCGAAGGTATTTTGTCGGCATCGCCATTTCTAATATTGTTGGTTCTGCTATTTGAACTCGCCACGAGAAATGACTGTTGCAGCAACTACAGCCACCGCAACTAACATACGAAGGGAAAACCCTGCCAAGGTGATGGTAGCCTCTAGGAGAAGCTCCCCTTCTGTAAGTTACTAGGCTAATGCTTGGTACTGATAACAGGCCCCAAGACATTACTAACCTAGTGCTAATAGCAAGCCCCAAAGTTCATTAACTTGGTGCTGATAGCAAGTCCCAAGACTTACTGGTTGGAGCTAATAGCAAGCCTAAAGATTGCCACGGCGATCCCGTGAAGATGGGAGCAGGATAGCCCCAGTGTAAGGGACTCCATTTCCATTACCTAGGTCATGAACTCGCTTTAGTCGCACAAACAGAACTATGGAAGCCCCTTCGAGCTTGGTACTAAAGCACAACATGGCTGATAGCACGCTTGGTTGTGGCCTTCACCCTGGGAAGCTGGGGAGTTTATGTTTATGTGGCTAAGGGTGGAGTCTTCGCTAAAGTGAACACGAACATAGCCAATAGCAAGCTAATGGAGTCTTGAGAATACATGTACTAGCTAAATGGAACCAAGAAGGCAAGTGCAGCAGCAAGGTTTATCGCTGTAAGTGCCCTTGCTGAGGTTCAAGCTGAGAAGGCAAGTGCAGCGGCAAAAACTCTCGCTGTAACTGCACTTACTGAGGCTTAAAAGGGAGTTGCAAAACCAAACACTCTCGTTGCAACTACACTTGCTGAGATCCAAAAAAGTAGTTGCGGAGGCAAACAGATAGTACACAGTACATGCAGAGGGACACGTGGCACCTTTAGCCTGGTGGCTTAAAGCAGAATATTCTATGTGATCTTTTAGGGCACTTGTCTTCTCTCTATTTGGCCACTTGGTGTCCTCTTGGTGCCAAGGAAAAGCCTATAAATATGACCCATTTTCGAAGGTCCAAAGAGAGGAATTTTGGGATTTGGGGGAGATGTTACCCATTTGTGTACTACCATTGGCTTCTTCTTGAGCTACCTACTTCACCCTCATCCAGCTGCTCACTCTCCAACTTCCCGAACAGTTGCTACTACACATCCTCCAGCCATTCCACCATTGTTGGACCATTGGCATAGTTTTGCCTCTCTAATCATCTTTCTAACCTTGAACCCCCCTACATTTCTGGCGACTTCACTGGGGAGGCTACTTTGTTGATGGTTCATACTCGCAGTGGCTTACACATTTCACTGGAAAAAATGGCAGAGGATGAAGTTCAGCAACCCCCACGGCAGCAAGGCTCTTTCAATGGCAAAGCAACATATGTTGAGGACCATGACCACAGTGTTGTGATTGAGGCGATCTAGTCACTTCAGGATACACAGAGGGAGATCCTAACAGCTTTACAAACTCTCACTGAGGCTATTATGGCCATGGCTTCTAGACTAGCTCTGGTGCAAGTATCCCTGCCTGTAGCAGTTCCAAACCTAGTGCCTAATCCATTTCCTGGGAATCAGGCTCCAATCCAGGTGCCTTCGGTGGTACCCAGCGAATAATACGACTGTTGGTTCAGCTACCCAGGAGTAAACTAGACTATTCCAACCCACTCACTTCGTTACTCTAGCAGACGTACAAGCTATGCTCGAGCAAGAGCGTAGCAAGAAGCAACTTCCATCTATCCCTGACTCGAATGTAAAGCCCCCTTACTTTCCGGAGATATTGGTCATGCCATACCCAACTAGGTATATAGTTCCCAAATTTATCAAGTTTGATGGGAAGCAAGGCAATGCTAAAGAACATGCGGTGAGGTTCATTGACATTCTTGTTGTCTATGGTAGTGAACACTCTCTGTGCCTTCGGGAGTTCTCCAAATCGCTTACTGAAAAGGCTTACAGCTGGTACATGAACTTGGCTTCCAACTCGATCAAGAGTTGGGAGGAGATGGTGAACAAGTTCCATACAAAGTTCTTCCAAGTCCAAGAGAAAGTTACAACCCTTACACTTGGGCGAGATGTCAAAAAGAAGGTGAAGATATATTGGACTATGTCAAGCTATTCCAGGATAAAGCTATTGACTGTCGTGAACCAGTGGATGAGGCCCACTTAGTCAACATATGTGTTGAGGGTGCCATACGCGACTACAAAATCTTCTTGGTGAACCATAATCTACTTACCTTTTCAACCTTGATTGAAGCGGCTAGAAACCTCACCATCACTAGTCTTATACATAGATCTCGCGACAGTCACCGCTACTCCCGCAGTAGCAGAGTTACTACGGTAACCTCCGCAAGAGAGAGCCGCTCGCAAGGGGAGGCATCGTCCTCTTAGAAGAGGAAGAGTTATGAGGACAGAAATCCACATCCTTGCAACGTTGAGAATGTTAAAGCCTTGGTTAGAGAATGGGTAGCCGATGGTGAACTTACTTTACCTCTGGTCAATCTTCCCCCAACCATGAAGGACAAAGAAAGTCCAGATTATTGTATATATCATAGAGCCACCAGACACCCTATTAGGGACTGCTGGACTTTGAAAAGTATCTTCAAGAAGAAGGTTACTGCAAATGAGCTGAAGTTCAAAGATGCTAGTAACCACGATGTAAGGAAGGACCCTTATCCTAACCAAAAGGAAAAGGAGAAGAATGTACACATGATTGGGTATCTTGGGCTTGTGCGTGGTCAAGTGCACATGGCGTCCTACTATGATGAGTTAGAAGAAATCGCAACCAGCCAGCTCCCTGAAACAGTGAATGCGGAGGCAAAACTCACAGAGGATACTCTTGCTTAGTCCTTGCAAAACTCTGTCAAGTTTCGTACCTTTTTTCACCAGCTCGGGCTGAGCCAAGCCACCAGGTTGGAAGCAACAAAGGCCCTCATCAATATTTCTGAAGTGCATCATACTGAAATTACTGAGTCTAAGGAGTATGTGCCTCGGCATATCTAGGAGGACTATGGGGCCATTACTTTTTCAGAAGCAGATAGAGCATATCCATTTCCCTATAACCATCCTTTTTTTTTCATAGCTTACATCAATGATATGGAGTTTAAGGGTGCTTTCCTTGATAACGGGGCATCCATAAACATAATCACTATCGACACCTTTGTGAAGGCCAATATCCCAGAGTCCAAGATGGTTCGCCAACCCATTACTGTAACGGGTTTTGGTGGTAAGAAAAAAATTACTAAGGGCCATGTTGTAGTGGACTTAGTATTTTGTGAAATCCACTCTGCAACTAAGTTTCACGTGATTGAAACTGACACAAATTACCACATGATACTTGGTAAAGCTTGGATGCACCGATACGGGGCTATCCCGTCGAGTTATCACCAATACGTAAAGGCAAAGTTGGACATGCGTACAGTGACAATAAATGCATTTGACAAGCCATTTGGAGTGGAGGAAGCACACTATTCTAATGCAGATTTCTTTACTGAGCTGTCAACAAATGAAATTTCAAGGATTGGTAAAGTTGCAAGGGTAAAGTTGCCGTAAGTGGGAAGATATTCAAGATGCAGAGGTTGCTCCAGAAATTAGTGGGCACAAGAGGAGCAACAAATCCAAAAGTCCTCCGCCCAAGATTGTTAAGGTGTGTGAGGACAGCAAGATGATTTAGTAACTATGACAGTCTTGGGGGCTAGACTTCATACCTTAGGAGGATAGCCCCGAGGCAAATAAATGTGATGGTGACGAGTCCCAGGAGACTCCTGAACCCGCTCCTGAGTGTATGCAAGACAGACCCAAAAGGTACTTGTTGAGGTAAACCTCAACGACTTGCCAAGCCAGAACAAACCTGTGTTTATCAGCAACATAATGGCTCCAGTAGCCAAGGCAAAATTCATCACACTACTGAAACGGTACATCAACGTCTTTGCTTGGACATATGATGAGATGCATGGTCTTGACCCATCCCTCGTCACCCATTACCTTGACACATTTCCTAACTCTAAGCCAACAATGCAGCATTCTCAAAAGTATCACCCTGATCTTGAGGCAAAGATTAAGGAAGAGGTAAAAAAGTTGCAGAGGGCTAAGTTCATTGAGCCTATACAGTACCCAACTTGGCTAGCAAATATTGTGCTTGTGAAGACGAAGAACGGCCAGATCAGAGTTTGCGTAGACTTTTGCAACCTGAACAAGGCCTGCCCGAAAAATGAGTTTCCATTGCGCCATGTTAACACATTTGTCGATTCTACTATGGGCCATCAAATGTTCTCCTTTATAGACGGGTTCAGTGGTTATAACTAGATCCAACTGGCACCAGAAAATGTAGAAAAGATAGCTTTCAGAACGTCTTTGGAAATTTTTTTCTATATGGTGATGCCCTTCGGTTTGAAAAATGTGAGGGCAACCTATCAATGGGCTATGACTGCAGTGTTCCATGACTTGTTACATCATGAAGTAGAGGTGTATGTGGACGATCTAGTAGTAAAGTCTACCGAAGCAAATCGGCACCTCTGCGACTTGGAAAAAGTTTTTCAGCGTTGTCGAAAATTCTGCTTAAAAATGAACCCTCTCAAGTGTGCCTTCGGAGTTACTGCAGGCAAGTTCCTTGGCTTTTTGGTACACCAACGGGGGATTAAAATAGATGGAGATAAAATTAAGTCAATTGTGGAGATGCCACCGCTACACTCTAAAAAAGCCTTGAAGAAATTCATAGGCAAAGTGTCATACCTCATGAGGATCATTCCAACCCTTGCTAAGATAACCTTTTCCTTTAGGACATTGCTGAAAGGGAATCACAAGTTTGAAAGGTTTCTAGAACACCAATAGGCATTTGATATGGTAAAGACAACACTTACCTCTTCACTTACAATGATTGCCCCATAGCCTGAGAAGCATCTGCTACTGTATCTTACCTCTACACCTTGGTCTATTGGAGCTCTACTTGTCTAAGACATAGATGGCGTTGAGAAGCCAGTCTATTATATTAGCCGCAAAGTCAATGGTGCCGAATCACGGTATACCCTAATTGAGAGATATTGCTTAGCCTTAATTTTCACCGCGCAAAAGTTGCGCCATTATTTTTTGGGACACCCGATCTAGGTTTTGACTAGGAGTGATCCAGTCCACTACTTACTGAGCGGTTACTGAGCAAGCCCGCTCTGTCCGAAAGAATGACAAGATAGCTTTTGGCTCTAGCAGAATATGACATAATATGTGTTACTCCTAAGGTTATCAAGAGCCAAGCACTTGCAAACTTGCTACCACAATTCCCATCTGTTGAACATGAACCCGCAGAAGTACCCCTACCTGGTGAGGTCCATATCTCAGCAGTAGCAGTTAAGACTCATTGGGATTTCAAATTTGATGGAGCCTCTAGAGCTGGGAAAGATGAAGCTGACATAACACTCACTAGTCAAGAAGGAGAGAAATTCCATTTGTCATATAAGCTTGATTTTGAATGTTCAAACAACGAGGCTAAATATGAGGCATTAATACTGGGTCTAATTGCTGCTCAAAAGAAAGGCCTCCGCAAGTTGAAAATTGGGGGCGTCTCCAAGTTTGTTGTTAAGAAAACAATGGGTGATTTCGCCTTGAAGGAGCCTCTGTTGGCCCCATACTGCACCATAGTTCAAAAGTTACTCACTCAGTTTGATGATGACCAAATCCTGCACACCCTTCGAACACACAACCGTTTTCTTGATGCCTTGGCTACACTGGAGGCAAATGTGGATATACCAGATGATAGTATATCTACCGTCATCGAGAAAAGAACAACACCAACAGTGTTAGCCGAAGAACATATAGAGCAAGATGCTGAAGGATGGAAAGCAGATATAATCCACCAGCTAAAAACAAGCCAAGGAATAATCTGACCAACAAAACTTGCATCATTCCTGCTCCTCAAAGGAGAGTTGTATTTTTGTGGTCCCGACAACCTGCTAGCAAGGTGCGTCAGTACAGACATAAGTAGATCCATGCTAAGTCCTGTGGAGATGGAGATATCAGTCTATATCGACAAATGCAGAGGCAAGGGTACTACTGACCAAAAATAGAAAAGGAAAGTACTGAGTTGCAGAAGCAATATGCAAAATGTCAATCCCATCCTAAAGAAAAGAAAGCCCGTTTCTTAAGCAGTGAGAAATAGAGGCAGTCGTATATTGACTATCTTGGAAACGGCACACTGTTTAAGAACAAAGCCGATACAATTAGAGTTAAGAGGCGGGCCCTCCATTTCTTCCTTAACCAAGGAAAGCTGTATCGAAGAAGCTTTGAAGGGGCACCTTTGGCGTGTTTATCAAAGGATGAAGCAAACAAAGTGCTGAGGGAAGCCCACAAGGTAAAGCATCAAGAAGGGCAACGACTATATGGACACCTTATCCACCTCGGCTACTGCTGGCTAACAATGGAGGAGGATGCAAAAAAATTTGTAAGAAGGTGCCAGTCTTGCCAGAAGTTTGGGAACTTGATACACACGCCCACGGTTGAACTGCACAACATCAAGACTCCTTACCTGTTTCATACTTAGGCATTTGACCTAGTAGGTCTTATAGCGTAGCAATCCAAAGGCCACAGATGGATACTTGCAGCGATTGAAGTTAGTACCAAATAGGTAAAGGCTATTCCGATGATGAAGGTAGATGGGGCAGGAATGACGAACTTCATCAAGGAAAACATAATTTGTAGGTTTGGCATACCCAAGGTGATGTTGTCTAATAATGGGACCCCCTTTGTGAACCGCCATGTGAACCGCAAGCTGAGGCAACCAACAAAACCCTCATCTGAATATTG
Organism: Camellia lanceoleosa; assembly: GCA_025200525.1. Classification (NCBI taxonomy): domain Eukaryota; kingdom Viridiplantae; phylum Streptophyta; class Magnoliopsida; order Ericales; family Theaceae; genus Camellia; species Camellia lanceoleosa. The sequence goes on along the minus strand of CM045761.1, from coordinate 164,499,332 downwards.
AGTAAAATGATGGATGAAGTAGGGGCACATGGTCCAAATAACTCCCTATAGCACTTTGGGCATATAGAACGTCAAAAAGGAAGCCAAATCAGGTAATCCCATTTTTCCTAGTATATGAGTCCGAAGCTATGTTACCAGCTGAGTTGGTAGTACCCTTAGCAAGAATGGCTATGTCAACACACTTAGTTCTAGATAGCAGGAAGAACGAGATAAAGGCAGCCGAAGAAAGAAGAGATCGGGCCTCGTGGGTAATGGAGAAGTATCATTAGTCTATAGCCCGCACCCATAATCCATCTGTTCAACACAAGGAGTTCAACGAGGGAGACTTGGTATGGAAAACAATGGACGCAATCATGCGAGAGCAACCAATCCCTAAGTTCTCACCAAGATGGGAAGGCCCCTACAAAGTTGCTAAGGCAAGCAACAATGGGTATTACAAGTTGACAAGAGTAGATGATGGGTTCAGAACTGACCCCATCAATGCTAAGTATGTAAAGGAGTATTTTCCTTAATTTCTTTTGTTCAGAAAAAGAATTGTAAGTTTCTCTATTAATACTTCTAAAGCAAAGTGTAAAGAAAGTGTCATGCACTTCGTAAACCTGTTGCTCTTGTAAACACTTAGTGTGAGGAAAGTTTTCCATACTTAGTGAAATGTTACCCTTGTAAAGACTTAGTCATGGCAAAGTTCTGATCACAGCAAAAGTTTTGCTCATCCTCAGAAGATATGTAACGACAATGAAAGGAAGGCAATGAAGTAAGATTCAACTACTCAATCTCTTTACTTCTCATAAACATCAAAGCTTTCCATAGCATGATTACAATGTTTGAAAGGAAAAGAAGAAAGAAAAAAGATAGAATAAGTACAAAGAAAAAGAGACATAACAAAATCACAATACATCAAATCAAACCCTTTATGAGGGAGTCCATCAGAGTCATATCCCAGGGCAACTGAACAACAAGCGTGGAGTCCTTCTCTCTAAATCGAGCTAGGTTGTGTGGATATTGCTCCAAATCACCCTCACACTCCTTGATAGTCTCCTCCAAGGATGCAATCATCATCACATTATCTGTATGCTCAAGGAAGCCATCGACTACCTAAAGCCTAGCTCTCATCCACGATAAGTCCAAACCATTCCTCTCAAAGCCGCTCAGATTGGCCTTAGCACTTTCCACAAACTTGCTGAGAGTTGTCAGAATCTTCTTCGTAGCAAGGTTGTAAATGAAACTGGAAAGTGACTCTAATAGTGCTATCTGCACTATAGAGCCAGGAACGTTAAAAGCAGTCAAGGTGCTAGGGTGCAGTGCCTGGATGCGGGCAAGAGTGAGAACAGCTTCAAAGGAGACCCAATAACTTAGAAAAGAAACTCTCCTTGAGAACTGAGGGGACTCTCTCACACCACCACTAGCTTGAATTACGGGAGGGAGACTAGTAAAACGATCGAAGGTTTGAATGTGACACACCTCCCCTAAAGACGACTGCCCCGCAACATTGGAATGGGTAGATGTTGGGTGGCAATTGAGTGAACTGACCTCGCGAGAAAGGCCAAAACTGCCTGCACCATCATATCGCTCTGGAAAGAGGTCGTCCATATGGTAGTCCTCAACATTCAAATCTGGCACAAAAGTGGTATCCATGCCCACATAAAAGTCTCTTGACCCCCCAAGATTAGCTAGCACCTTAGGGAAATGAGTGGGGTACAGATCAGCAAGTTACTCAGAAGTTGCTGAGGCAACTGGGTCAGAAGCATCAGTGACAGTAGTAGTAACCATGAATGGCCAGTTTGATAGCTGCCTCCACAAATTAAGCCAAATTTGGGGGGTCCACAGCAGGAACTGCCGCTACTTCTACACCCCCCTCAGTAACTTGGATGTTGGGAAGTGTGGTTTGTTGAACCAGTGGAGACTCAATAGACTAGGAGAAACCCCTAGATACAACTTCTAAAAGGGGTGTTACGACTTCCAATGGCTCTCTTACGCCACGCTCTTCTCTTGGAGTCTCGGGAACAAAATCATCCCCACCGACGGAAGAACGGTTTGAATGAACAGAATTAGCAGGGTTTGGGGGCTCAGCACTCTCAGCAACTACACCACCAGCTGCAACTTCCATAGCAGGGAGGACTTGTTCGTTTTTAGTAAGGGGGTATCATGACCCCATACCTACAACTTGCTCAACCTTAGCAACCTGCTCAGCCTCAACAATTGGCTCAGCCTCAGCAACTGGCTTAGCCTCAGTAGTTGGTTCAGCCTCGGCACTTGGTTCTTCTTCAACATCTGGGAGTATCACTCTGCGAGTTCTGAGCCTAGTGACCCTTGAAGCAATGGGAAGGTCGTCGTCGACATCTGAATCTGAGAAAATTCCAATGATAGTAGAAGGACCTCCAGGGACTAAAGGTGGTATAGCCGATAGGCCCGGAAAAAGGAAAAGGTCATCTGACTACTAAAGTAAAGATTAAAAAAAAAAAAAATACACGACGTTGGACATGAAAAATGCAAAATATTTTCTAAGTATGAGTACTTTCCGGAGTCTCTTCCTACTTGGTGAGGCACGAGCCTCAGCAACTGATGTCGCTACCTTCTAGGCTGCCCTCAGTTGGGAACGGGTCATACGTACGATAGGGAGAAGAGCAACTTGCAGAGGTTGGACGAACATTGCCCTAGATGGATGAGGCTTCTCTACCGCAGGCAAGGACAAAAGCGTGAAACGGAAAAATACACTAGTCTGTTTCTCGTAACTAGAGTGGAGACGAAAGGATAAGTCAGGTTGCGAAATAGGTTCCACTATAGGGACAATTGGATCACTATTCCAAAATTTGAAAAAAGAGTTGTGGTTGCGATGCCAAAATAGTCTGTTATTAGGGGTGAAGGTGCCTTCTCTTCCAAGCAAGGGCAGCTCCATGAGGCCTAAACCCTCCATAGGTAAAGCGGTGTAATCACGAGCAAACCGCTGGAAGCTCTGATGGAAATCTGTCTGAGGCAGAGGGGCATGTGGGACACCCTAATCCATGCCAAATTGTCTAAGGACCCTGTCTGGTTGATAAACAACGCTGGACATGCCCTCCTCGTTTCCATACGGGTAGCAACCCAGAGCGTATCATAGCAGCAATAAAAAGGGAGTTGGCCTGGACACTATCAAGAGAAAAATCAACATAACAATCCTCAGAGAAATAGAACGGAACAACAGAGATGCCTAGAAGAAGCTGGGTAAAGAGGCGGACCATACACTCCTCCATACGGTTAATGTAGTCCACGAAAGATCTGTTGGTACTAACACCAGACCACCTGGAGACGTGAGTGAGGAAATGGCGCACTTGTCTTGTGACGGGTTGTCCCTCTGCATCTAGGACAGGACGACCCTCTGTATCAAGGACTTCGTCGGTGAAAAAAGGCTCATGCTCTTTAGGGACGGGGCCCATGGCAGGGAACTGCTCATAGAAAAAGGTAGTTAAGAACTGAGTATGTACGAAGCTCCATAGATCTTAACGGGCCATGGATCTCTCCATGTCCTAGTGAATGAAGTCTAGACGAAAGTATAAATTCCCTAAGAAGAGGGAAGCCAAAGAGATCTGACTGCTGCTGCAAAGTTTGACAATAAGAAAGAACACTAAGGAATTGATGCTCTCAGCCGAGTTGCTAGAGAGGACAAAAAAGGAGATGAAATAACTGACAAAGGAAGCCAAGTACAAGTTGCCGCGGTAACCCAGGCCAACTATGGAGTCGCAACTATCCTCGGTAATGTCGCCCACAACTAGTTACATGCCCTTGAAAAAGTGTTTCAGCCAGGAGAGGTAGGTGGTCTTGTGTCTTTTGGGCCTCTCTTGAAGTAGTTCCCCAGTCCTGAGATCATACCAAGAGGCATACTTCCATGTCTCCCGAAAGGCACCTTGGAGAGCAGTAATGGTAGTCAGTTCCGCAGCAGTCAGGGTTGCAGGATCAAAAGGGAAGTCCCGACGGGTGCTCAGACGAAGGAGAACAGCAACATCTTCAAGAGTTGGGGTTATCTCCCCCCAAGCCAGCACGAAGGTGTGAGTGTCACAGCTCCAGCAAGAAATCACCGTATCAGTATTGGTCTGTACCTTACGCACAGACAACTCCCTCGAAATTAAAATGGCATTGAAGAGGTAGACATCCCTCAAGCGATGCAATAATGTGACAACCCTCACCTCTAATTAGTGTTAAACTGTGATTGAGCATGATAAGTAATTGATTAGAATGAAATCCTAATATGTCTGTATAAGTGTGTTGCTTTAATTGCGTTTCTATCTGTTTGTCATTGAATGACTTGTTTATGTTTTAATTTCGAATTGCAAATTGAAGGCCTTATCGGCGACCGAATCAGAAATTGATTAGTCTTATATGCCAATTAGGATTTATGTGATTTTATATTAGGTTTAATTAAAACTTGATTTGCAATGATTGAATTAGATTAAATAATGTTAAACTAATTGAACCTAGGTAATTACACTTTTGCCATTGAATGGCCATTTTCTAAAACATTGTTTGAGACTTAATTCTTGCATTTGATACATCATCTCATTCACCTCCAAGACCAAAACTGAGAGAGAGAGAGAGAGAGAGAGAGAGAGAGTAGAAGAAAAACTTGATTTCATCAAGAGTTGCTTGGAAAATAAGAGGAATTGAATGGGATTTGCAAAATTGAGCCAACATACTTGGAATTCAAGACCTACGGTAGGAAATTCACCCTCTTGAACATGAATCTAAGTTGTTTCTTGCATAGTTCATGGAAATATTGGAGATTAGAGTCAAGTTATAGCCTAAAGAGTTGAATTGAGAAGCAATGTGTGCATGCATGTCCATATCATTGAGTTTTGAGATCATTTACATGAGAATTTCCACATGCATGTCCATATTTTGGTTGTAGTCCATGAATTCACCATGTTCTAGAGTTCAATCTTGCATTTGACCATGTTTTGGAGCATTGGAATTCATAAGAACTCATGCATGTTATGTTCTTACATAGTTCTTAAAAGTTTCATTGAAATTGTGTTCAATTGTCTCACATTTGGGCTTGATTTTACACAAATGATCTTCAAAACATGTTGTAGTATGAGTTTCCAAGTATTTCCCAGAAAATTGGCCCAAAAGGTTGAGTTTTGATAAGTTTAATTCTTGGTTTGAGCTTTGGAGGCAAATTTGGAAAACCCAAATTTTGGCTTCCTCGCTCGAGCAAAGGATTCCACACTCGAGCGAGCACCTTTTTTTTTTTAATTTCGCTCGAGCGACAAAATGCTGGCTCGAGCGTAGATTGCAAGCTCTCAGGTTTTTGTGGACGCAGACGCACACTCGAGCGACGAGACCTGCGCTCGAGCGAAGGACTATGTCTCATGCTCGAGCGAGCATCGAGCGAAGAATTTCAGCAACCAATACTTTTTACATTTTTACAAACCGCTCGAGCGAGGGAGTCTACGCTGGAGCAACCCCTCTGTTTTGGTAAGCTCGCTCGAGCGAAAAAAGCCACGCTCGAGCGAGACCCCTATTTTCAGCAAATTTTGAAAAGTGTTTTAAAGTACATTTTTGCATCCTCATTCCATCCTAGGCATTCCTAGGTCAAGTTTAAGGCATCTTAATGAGGGTAATGTTATAGAACCACACCAAGTCAAGTTAAGGGGCTAAGTTATTAATTCCAGTGTGTAACTTAGTGTATGTGTTCGTTCTACAACTGTGTAGGGTTGGCACTCGAGGACGCTGACTAGCCTGTCTGTAACCCAGTACTCTGTAAGTAACAATATTGTAAAGATACGTTCAATTATAATTATTTCTGAACGACTGATTATACTACTTTCTGAAACGGCATTGTTTACTGAATGAATGTTTGTCCTATTTGTAAACCATACTCGTGGCATCCATAGCAGCTTACTGCTACTACACTGTTATTGCTACTGTTACAGAGATCTCTGTCAGTTCCAATGTTTGGAACTACTACTGTTTACTGTTTTGATGGCCATCAACTGACTGTTCGGTCTATTAAGAGCCACTGTACTGTTTTGCCATTGGACATACCACGTATGACTATTATGATTTCTAAATGACTGATATGGCATGAGATATGAGCCACTGATTGAATAATTGATTTACTGATGCAAATTACTGTTTTAGTTAAAGAAAGGACATTCATTCTTAACCCCTTTACGCATTTGTTATTGACTGGGCTTTACCTCACTGTTTATATTTATATGTAGGTGTCCAGGCACTGAACCGAAGCTAAGAGCGTCAAGTTAAGCTCTCATTTTGTCGAGCCAACCATTATGCCTCACTTCGAGGTTCCGAGTCTGTTCAAGCTAAGGCTGTTTTGGGGTGTTCCAGATTCACCCTTTTGTCTCCATTTTGTATTGACTGAATAAGACTTGATTGTACAGTTATGGTGAAGGGATTTGGTCCCTAACCTGGATGTTTGTGTATATAATGTATGTATGTATGTTTTGGTTATGAATGTGGCTTGTTCATAAAAATCTTTTTGCATTCAAATTTTCACAGCTCATTGGACATCTTTTTATTACTGTTTGGCTTCCGGCCCTTACTCAGACATCGTTTTTATCATAAGGGGCCTTTGGTAATCACAGATTACTGGCCGGTTGCAATACTAAACCCATAGGTGCTGGTTTGGGTCGTGACAAATAATATCATCAACCCATAGGGACCAGTCTGCCAAAGGGCTTGAGTGAGTACAGTAGTAGGTGTATGAATGGGGAAAATCACCACGTTTCACGCGAAATCGCAACATAGAGACTGGGTTCACCATGTCAGTGTCATCCAAAGAGGCCTCACCAAAAAGGAGTAGAGGCTCTTCTAGAGGAAGGGCGTCAAGAACAAAGGAATTAACTACCTTCCATAACAGGTCAGCAAGCCGCCCAAAATATAGAGCCCTCCTCCACTCAGTACTGGGTGGAACAGCCTTGTTGGGTAGAAACCTGGTGGTAGCCTTGAAGAAGAATAAAAAAAGAGAAGAAAAACTTTAGAAGGTAGGGGCTAGAGAGAGAAGAAGACAATGAGACAAGAAAGTGTGTTGTGGCAGAAGTAGGGGACCAGTGGACTCAAAAGGCGCTATTTATAAAGAAAACAGCAAAAGAGCGCCAACACGCTTCCTTAGGCCCATTATGACCGCCAGTCAAAAGCACCTTTTCAGAACCATTATGACTCTGTAGAAAACCGACACAATTCCTAGCCCAACCGACGTAACTTTTGACCCAATCGACGCAACCCTTGGATTACTTGCTGACATCATGCACACACGAGAAACAAAGAGTGTGCCCCCTACGTACGCAAGGAGCAAATGTAGAGGGTTAGAAATTAAACCCCAAGTTAAGTGTGGACCAAAGCGCTGAGTCTTTCCCTCTTAAGGCGACCAGGAATGACTAAAAGAGAATGGGCTAAAGCCTAAAGAAAGCGAGCTAGCAGTGGATCGAAGGAGGTCTGACCCGCTGTAGGTCCAAACAGACTCCATGAAGGAAAATGCTTAAGTGAAGTTATAAAGGGAACACATGCAACGGTCAAGTTGCTAAAGCACTTTCCCTTAGCATCGCCATTCTCCAATATTGTCGGTTCTGCTGCTATCTAGAGTTGTTGAGGGAAAGAGAAAGTCGAAGCAACTAAGTTGCCGAGGTATTATATCGGCGCCACCATTTCTAATATTGTCGGTTCTGTCATTTAAACTCGCTACGGGAAATGACTATCGCAACAATTATAGCCACCGTAACTAACATGCGGAGGAAAACCCCCTGCCAAGGTGATAGTAGCCTCTAGGAAAAGCTCCCTCTCAACAAGTTACTTGGCTAATGCTTGGCACTGATAACAGGCCCCAAGGCATTACTAGCCTAGGGCTGATAGCAGGCCCCAAGACTTACTAGTTGGAGCTAATAGCAGGTCCAGAGACACCAGTTTTCCGCAGCGATCCTGTGAAGATGGAAGCAAGGCAGCTCGAGTGTAAGGGATTCCATTTCCATTACTCAGGTCATGGACCTGCCTTAGTCAAACAAGCAAGACTAAGGAAGCCCCTTTGGGCTTGGTATTAAGGCACAACATAGCTGATAGTAGGCTTGGTTGTGGCCTTCGCCCTGGGAAACTAGGGAGTTTGTGGTTAAGTGGCTAAAGGTGAAGGCTTTCCTGAAGTGAACACAAACATAGCCGATAGCAGATTAATGGAGTCCTGGGAATGCATGTACTGGCTAAATGGAATTGAAAAGGCAAGTGCAGCAGCAAGGTTTACCGCTGCAAGTGCACTTGCTGAGGTCCGAGCTGAGAAGGCAAGTACAGCGACAAATACTCCCACTACAACTGCACTTGTTGAGGCTCAAAGAGAATTACAATGCCAAACACTCCTGTCACAACTACACTTGCTGAGGCCCAAAAAGGTAGTTGCGGAGGCAAACAGATAGTACACAATACATACAGGAGGACACGTGGCACCTTCAACCTAGTGGCTTAAGGCAGAATATTTTATGTGATCTTTTGAGATACTTGTCTTCTTTCTATTTGGCTACTTAGTATACTCTTGGTACCAAGGAAAAGCCTATAAATAGGACCCATTTCCCAAGGTCCAAAGAGAGGAATTTTGGAATTTGGAAGAAATGCTGCCCATTTGTGCACTGTCATTATCTTCTTCTTGCGCTACTTGTTTTATCCTCACCCAGCTGCTCACTCTGCAACTTTCCAGACAGTTGCTACTACTCATCCTCCAGTCATTCCATCATTGTTGGACCATTAACATAATTTTGTCTCTCTAATCATCTTACTAACCATGAACTCCCTTCATTACCTAACTTAAAAATCTATTTATATAATTTTTTTAGTCTCTTTGCATTAATAGAAGCTATATTTAATATTTACTCATTTTTTGTTTTTGTTTTTGTCTTTAAAATTGTTTATGCCAAAAGCAATGTTCTCTTCTGTCTGCTAAACTCCAAATTGGTGGTTCATGTCATTTCATTGTCTTACATGTGTGTATATGTATATGCATATATATATATATATATATATACATATATATTGAAAAATGACTTTTGTTTTGTTGTTTATATGAAGGGACGATTAGAGAGAAAAGGGGATTCAACTTTGATTATAGACATAAATTTGTCTAAATTTTAAGACGGAAAACAAAAGAAAAAGGAATTTTGTGAATTATAAGGTACCACTAAGCATTCAAAAAAATATATATTTATGTATACCCCAATATATAGTGCAAATAAAATGAAAAAGGAGGTGGACATAGCAGAATTATTGGAGGTCCATGAATTTCTGGGTCACATCATAGGGGATTACCCATGTGCTCATGTTCATCATTTTTTTGTTCATACTTTCGTGCTTCATTTTGTTCCACTCTTGATCCTTCCAAAACCTCACTTCTACGTCCACATTTTTATTTGTTATTATGTAGATAATGGCATGTAGAGCCCATGTCGTTTGGCTTTCTACACACATTTCCAATGCTTTTGTAGTACATTATCTCCTTACACTTTTGTTTTGTCACTACCCTTATAGCAAAATCTCAAAAGTAATGATGTTTTTTAATTACTCAAGATCACTTTTACTATTTTTTTTATTCTAGAAAAATTAACTTTCAATTAATTATAAAAATTTACGTACGTATGTTGAGATTTTAATCAATCTAATTATTTGCATAACCAAAATTTCATCTACTTACTTTGTTTTGCCAATATTTCTTTTTCCATGACCAATGAAAATTGACCTGACACCAAGATCATCATCACTCTTGTCACCACAAACACCCCGCCGCCGCCCCCACCTTGGATTGTCCATTGCAGGATTGAGAGTAGCTTAAGATGGGCTTCTATAACCATCTATTAAAAAAAAACACAAAAAAAAAACCCTGGATCCAGCCTTTTAGCCCTGACCACTTGAATCTAACAAGCCGAACCCGACTAAATTAGTTGGCTTCATTATGGAGGCATACATTTGTATGAGAAATTATGATTTTTAAAAACAATAATGTAGACACACTAATAAATGAACTAAAAAATATATCAATTATGTTAGTGTTGGTATTAGAGATGATCATTTTAATTTGATTTGCAGAATCTATTTATACCCGTCAGAATGATGTAGATTTTATCCGTCTTGACACTTACGTGTGGCTGGGGCGGGGTGAATTATGTTTTGATTACCCACAACGCGGTGGGGCAGAGGTAAGTATTGCCTTCCCGTCCAGATTAAAATCCGACGCGATATCATTAATAATATATATATATAGAAATCATATATATATAATATAATTAGATATAAAAAAATAATATTAAAAGTCTGTGATTTTGTTTAAATATAAATAAATAATAATTCTAAAAGTCTTACGATTTATATATATAGAAATAAAAAAAATTATTTAGTATGCCAAATATTTAAATAATTTTTAATTTTTATGACTATTTAAAATGTGGTTGAATATCCATAGATATTCGCAAGGGCAGGAATAAGGTTGAATAATTTCACCCGGAACAAGGGTGGAGTGGGAGCAAGGGTAAAATTTAACCACGGGAACAAAAGCAAAAAATGACAAATCTATCCCAAATTCGCCCCTTGGCCATCTCTGTCTGGTATGTTCGTATGCCCCACTAATACTGTGTTTGGTTTGGGAATTTGGAGAGAGATTTTGAAAGGGAAAGGGAAAAAGTGTGTGAAACTAAGTGAAATGTAGGTATATTTTATTCACATTTCACCTAACTTTTTCCTTTCCCTTTCCAAATCCCTCCTCAAATCCCTCAACCAAACACAGCGTAAAACTATCATAAAGAAAACCCTAGAGTAGCTTCATCACCTCAATTAAAATATAGCCAAGCCCAATCAAAGGAATCTAGAGACTGGATTGTTTGCCAATCCAAAATTATAAGACATTGTTCCCAGACTTGGAAAGACATCTCTCATCCAAATTTTAGGGAATCAAATTTTAATTATTTATAATAAAAAACAAAAGCAGTTGATAGGTGTCCAAAAATTAAAAAATTGAAGCATTCACGAAAAGTTGGATATTAAAAAAATTAAATAGTTCAAATTTTAGATAAAACGGTAATGTCAAAAATTTATACTTTAAATTCTCAACAGAGTTTGGCCATGTATGAAAGGGTTCAAGAAAGTAGTTGAAAAATTCGAAGATCTTTGAAGAACAATTTCGAATTCTCTAGAATATTATGAGAGGCTTAGATTCTTCAATAGTCTCAACTCAAGAACACAAGAGTAAAGGAGATGATGGAGATAAGAGATTGGGTGAAAAAGAAGGCAAAATGGTTAGAGAGAGAATAATGGCAAGGCTCTCCCATAGATTTCCCACTTTCACTCTCAAGGTTGATAATGGAGATGGGAAATTAGTTCTTTCCCAAGAGTCATCTCTCCAAAATCCCTCCCCTGTAAAGCTATGGGTGGGTGCTATTTATAGGCACCTCATGATGTAAGATGGAGCCCATGTGCAAGGCACATGGAGAATATTCTCTCTAATCACTTTGTCCGAGGAGGTGACCTCTCCGAGGATGAGAAAAACCCCGAAGAGGAGATCAACCCCTCGGCGAACCCTTCTTCTTAGCCACACCTAACCAATGATCCCCAATCATCCCAAAGGGTCAGGGGTAGTCCCAGAGGATATCCTGCTGCAAATATTGCCGAGTCTCAGGGACCCCCTAGATCGTGCCACCTCGACCCGGGTATAGGCTAGTTTAATCGAAGAGTGAATTTATCTCCACTCACCGCCTTGATCCGATCCTTTGTCTCTTCATTATTCCCCGCCTTTATTACGGTCCGCAGATCCCGGAAAGCTCCAAGCCCGAAAATGTTCTGGGACTCATTAACGGAGCGACTTCTAGATTGCGTCTGAATCCATTCGAAGCCAAGTGCTTCAGATCTCTAGGTTCGTGGATTCGAACCCTTTCGAGTCTGAGTGCCTCGGATCTCTAGGCTTGTTCAATACCCTTTCGAGTCCGGGCCCGAGTAAGTCTCTAAGTCTCTAAGTTCGTGGATCCGAATCCCTTTGAGGCTTTGAGCGATTCAACCCGTTTGATGGCGATAAATCCGGGCCCACCAACCTTGGAGTTGCGATAAATTCGAGCCCACCAACCTTAAACTATTGGGCCTAATTAATTTAATGAGCTCAAATCAGCTCCTCTTACAAGCCATATATGGTTAAAGTAGTGACAAATCAAAAGTTAATTTGTAATATGTTATTTTCATCATGGATCAAATTAAGAGAAACTTTGGGACTAATTCTTCAGGGATTAATAGAGGTGCGTGCAAGCTGGTCGGAATTGATTTACCAAAAAAAATAAATAAAAATAAAAACTTTGTAGGATTTTTCTTGATTAAAACATAATACAACTTTCACTTTCTATAATTCATACTTAGGTCTCGTTTGAGAATAGACTATTTTAATAATATTTTGGGTTTTTATAAAAAGATGTGCAAAAAAGTAAAAAGAATAATGTGATAATTTATAGTGACTTTTTGACTTTTTTGTTAAAATATGTAGTTGACAAACGAGGCGTAAATAAGTGTTCTGGGTTTTTTATGTTGGTCTCGTTTGAGAAGTTGACTATTTTAATTAATTTTGGCTAAAAAAATTGTATTTGGAAAGTTGATTAGTTTTTTTTGTTTTTGTTTTTGTAGTTGATTTGATAGGTGTAAGAGAAAAATAATAAAAGGATTATGATTTACATGTGATATTTTATCATACTTACTATTTTAATTTTTTTATTGATTATTTTAATAAAAAAAATTTTTTACCAAGCAGGACCGTTATTATTATAGATAATATTATTTTATTTTATTTTTGTGGGGTTTGGATATAAAGAAAAATGCTAGGTTTCATGAAGAATTTTCATGAAAATCATCTGTACCGTTGGTTTATGAGACACATACCTGATCTAACGGTGTAGATGATTTTCATAATGATTTTCATGAAAATTTTCATGAAACCTACCATGACCTGGGTATAAATGTCCCAAGGTTTCCCAAAAATTTATTTTTTATTTTTCTGTTTTCCGAGTTACATTGGGCAGCACAAGGTTGAAATGTCCAAAGATCTACCAAATATTTTTAAGATTAAGAATTTCATTTAGGTGGTGTTTAATAAAGTTAAAAATCAAAACTTCAAAATTGGGTAATCAAATTTGAATGTTGAATTTTTTAAATAAAAAATTTATTTGATACAAATTTAAGTATTGAGGCCTCGTTTAGGAACATGTTTTTTTAGTAATTTTTTGATTTTTTAGTTAAAATATGATGTAAAAAAAAATTAGCATGTTTGTGATGATTTTTTGATTTTTTACGAAAAGATGTATAAAAAGTAAAGAAAAATTTTTTTTTTTGATTTTTTAGTATAGGTTGTTGACATTTTGATTTTTTTTAATAATTTTTTGACTTTTTAACTAAAAAAGTCACTTGTCAAACGAGGTCTGAATTAAAAATAAGTTATTTAATATGTCTAAAATCAAATTTAAAATTTATTATTTTTAAATTATATATTTTAATTTTTATATTGTGATAGTAGTGATAATAGTAGTGATTGCGGCAGCAGCAGCGGCACAGTAGCAATGATAGCTGTAATAAGATGATAGTGATGCTTATAACAAGCCGAACCCGACTAAAATTACCTGAAGCTTGGATTGTCCATTGTAGGATTGAGAGTAGCTTAAGATGGGCATCTATAACCATCTATAAAAATAAAAAAAATAAAAACAAAAAAGGCCTGGATCCAGTCTTTTGGGCCCTGACCACTTGAATCTAACAAGCCGAACCCGACTAAATTACCTGAAGCTTATGAGTTGGCCTCATTATGGAGGCACACATTTGTATGAGATACAAGTAGCTTGTTTGGTTTGCTTTTTGAGAGAATAATTTTGAAATTTTTTTTTTAAAATTTTGTTTGATTTAATAACTTTAGAAAAAAAAATTCTAAAATTACTTTCTTTCTCCTACACATCAATCAATCACTTTTTCTCTCTCCTCTCTTCTTCTCAATCATTTTTTTCCTCACACGCATCTACTCAATTACAACAAAATATCAAATCATTTCAAATTCTCATACTCCAAAACTATTTCCAAAATATACAACTAAACAAACAAAAAAAAATTCTTCTCTCTCCAAAAATTTTTTTGAAAATTTATCTCCCAAAACCAAACCAAACATAGCATATGATTTTTTGTAACGTCCTCAAAATAAATACATATTTATCAATCATTCATGATATCCATAGACATAGGAAAATAAAATATATTCACCATCAGAGTATTCTTTACAAAAAGTATTACATGTTGACAACAAAAGTAAATGCTCTACGGTCTTACAAACTTTCCAAGTAAACACTTGGTTTCAACAAAAGAGAGTTCTAACTCTTAACAGATTAAGCCCTTGGCTTGAATTACATGTAATACAAAAGATAACTACAAAAAATAAGCCTTCAGCTTCTAAATCTTCCAAACTACATTCTTGGAGGCGGCATATCACCTATACCTAAAAAAAAAGATGTCTCATATAGGGTGAGCCAAAACTCAGTAGAGATACGCTAAACATAATATGAGGATTAACTAAAACATGAACATTTGATAAATATTTAACTCATATATATCAACGTACATCCCTTCCATAACCAATCCATAGTCACAACCATGTTTCAATCCCTTTCCGTTTCATTATCCAATCCGACTCATAGATATGGTTCATTGTTTATCCAAACGGTTCTAAATGATATTACAACTCATACTATCAACACTTCAATCATAATCAATTTATAATGCGACTACAACTCATATTATTACCACTTCAATACTTCAATTCAAAAATGAGACTACAACTCATATTATTAACACTTCAATACTTCAATTCATCTACGTTATGCAAACGTAATCAAGATTTCGGGACTTTCACCCTGGACACTCCAGCCAACTTAGTTATCAATGAAGTCCATCCCCTATCTCCTCCCAAACCAAGGAGTATATCCCTTATCTCCTCCCAAACAAGATACATATGCAATGTATTTAAACGTTTTATCATATACAATGATCAATCCAGGCACATATTCAATGTGTTAATTCAACCGTCACATGCAATGACATAATTCAAGTGATTAGTCTCAATTTACCTAATTATCATGCAGTGTCTATAACAATTAAGACTATCCTCTACCGATAGTCCAAAACAGTTATTTCTAAACAGATCAATAAATCCATCAACAGATAATTTATTTCATTTTCCATCGGTGAGTGATTTGTCAATCCAACTGCACCATTCAACCATAATTCCACCTAAATTCATGGTTTCCAAATCTATTTCATATTCCCACAATTTATCAAATTAATTATACAAATTAATTATTTAAACTTAATTATGGCATTTTCCCCCTTTACTCAAACAACCTCATTCTCAAGGTCTCACATACATAAAGGACCCAAAATAGGAGAACCCCCTTTCACAAATATCAAAACCCTAACCTCAACTTTACCCAAATCAACCACAAACCCACCATTTATACAAAATGTCTAATACTTAGGTTAAAATCCATATAGGAGAGTAGAATATCCCTACCTTAAATTTCAGAACTCAAAGGAGAAGAAGAAAGAAACTCAAACTCCAAAGTCCAACTTTTTCGGATCAAAAGAAAGATCTTGAGAAGCTCCAACTTTTTAATGAAGGCAAAAGGGTTGGAAATCACTAGATCAAGGCCAAAATGTAGAGAGAGACTGTATTTTAGAGAGAGAAACTTTCAATTTAGGGTTTTGGAAAGTTTTTGAGAGAGAAAAGACAGAAAAAGTGATTTAAAATGTCACTTACGCGATCTGATATACGTACAGTCCGCTCGAGCAGGAGACCTAGACGCTCGAGCGTTAGACACAAAAATTCGACACGCTCGAACGCAATAAATCCTGCTCAAGCGCCAAGACACATTAGTAAAGCAACACCCGCTCGAGCGCAAATACACCCGCTTGAGTGTATAATACACTCATCCAATATTTTACAGACTTCAGACAGATGCTTGAGCACAAGAAGGTCCGCTCGAGCTCGGACCCGCTCGAGCGTAAAAAACGCCGCTCAAGCGTGAAAAACACTTTTGCAATATTTTTGCAGACGCACAAAATGCTGAGTGATTGCAAACCCCGCTCGAGCGGAAGACCAAAATTCTAGGCAACAACCACTTGCACTCACTCACTACCAACCTGTTCTAAACACGCCCAAAATATTCCAGAATTCAAGTTCAAAGAGTAAAAGGAAAAGACAAAACAACACCATAAAACCATAAGACCTTAGTCCGAAACACCATAAAGGTCGAGTTAGAAACCGGGATCGCTATATTTTTAAAAACAATAATGTAGACATACTAATTAACAAACTAATAATATATCAATTATGTTAATGCTGGCATTAGGGATGGTTATTTTAATCCGATCCGTGGGATCTGCCTATACTCATTAGAATGAGGTAGATTTTACCCACCTCAACACTTACGTAGGACGGGGGTGGATACCGTCTTTCCACCACGATTAAAACCCGACCCAATATAATTAATAACATATATAAATAAATAATATATATATATATAATATAATTAGATATAAGAAAAGAATATTAAAAGTTTGTGATTCTGTTTAAATATAAATAAATAATAATTCTAAAAGTCTTTTTGTTTATATATATAGAAATAAGATAAATTATTTAGTATACTCAGAAGTTAAATAGTTCTTAATTTTTTTGACTATTTGAAATATGATCGGATATCCACGGGGGCGAGGATAGGGTTAAAAAATTTCACCCATAGCGAGAGTGGAGTGGGGATAAAGGTAGAATTTAGCCTCAAAAATAAAGGCAAATAATGACAAACCCGTTCCAAACTTGCCCTTTGGCCATCCTTGGCTAGTGTATCTGTATGCCCCACCAAAACTAAATCATAAAGAAAACCCTAGAGTGGCTTCATCACCTCGATTAAAATACAGCCAAGCCCAATCAAAGAAATCTAGAGACTGGATTGTTTGCCAATCCAAAATTATAAGACATTGTTCCCAGACTTGGGCAGTCATCTCTCATCCAAATTTTAGGGAATCAAATTTTAATTGTTTATAATAAAAAAACAAAAGCAGTTGATAGGTGTCGAAAAATTAAAAAATTGAAGCATTTACGAAAAGTTGGATATTAAAAAATTAAATAGTTCAAATTTTAGAAAAAAACAGTAATGTTAGAATTTATAATTTAAATTCTCAAATTCACACATGGTAAGAGAGTTTGGCCTTATGTGGTTAAAGTAGTGACAAATCAAAAGTTAATTTGTAATATGTTGTTTTCATCATGGAGAAATTTACAATGTGTATCCTTTCAAATGATGCACATTATAAAAAAGTTATGATTTTTTATAATGAACGCTATGATTGTTTGTAATGTGTGTTATGACATTTTGTAGTAAAATTATAAATAGGGAATTTATGATGTGTACCCTAAAGTTATGAATGATAATGTTATCACAATTCGTGATTTTTGTTATGACAATTTGAGATTTTGTTATAATATTTTTCAGTGAAAAAAAGTTATAATTTTTGTAATGAAAAAGTTATGACATTTTGGGTTTAAGTTATGAAATTTTGTGAAAAAGTTATGAAAGACATACCATATGCACCTTTTTGAGGGTACACATTGTAACATAAAAAGGCCTCATTTGGGAACATAATACAACTTTTACTTTCTATAGTTCATACTAAGGCCTTGTTTGAGAATGAATGTGGATCCTCTGCCGTGATTTCCTACAGTGCTTCTTGCTATGCTCTAAAACGATGAAGTTTTGGAGTCTTCTTTTTCTTACCTCTCTGTTAGCTCTCTGACCTGAACCAATATCCAACACCAAATTCGAAACAGACTCTAACAAAGAACAAGAAGAAGTGCATTCAACTTGAAGCTCACATCTTTCATCGACAAAGCATTAGCTCTCAACTCACGGATTCGACTCTCTCCGATTCGTTTTCCCTTATACGAGAAAGTAATATAGGTGCCATAGAACTTGAACGGATTGAGATTCGAGTTCTTCACGGCGTACATGGTGGCAAATCGGATTTTGAATAAGGCTAAAGTGGTGGTGAGATTGTCAATTGCGGCAGAGCTCAACTAGAATTTCGGGGTTTTGGGGCGTAAAATAGTAAGATCAATGGCAATGAAGAGGGCAGTTTGGAGGACAAAGCAGAGGGCGATGATGATTATGTGTTTTATGGATTTTTTTGGGATTTCTTTTTACCTTGATTTTGGTAACAAATAATAACAAATATTTGTTTTGAAATATGGGTTGTAAGATGTATTGCAAGTGCTTGTAAAAATGTCTCATTGAATATAGTTGGTATGAATTTTGGGTTGTATGATGTACTTACTATTTAGTTTAAAATCTAGGTTTGTAAGATGCACTCCAAGTGCTTGTAAAAATGTTTGATTGAATGTTATTGTTTAACTTTGGTTAACAAGTTCCTCACCTCTCTTGTTTATTTTCTTCATATACAAGTGTGGATTTTTTTTTATTTTTTTATTGTTGTAGTCTTGATTGTTGCAGTGCAAGTGCTGATGATGATAGTGCTAGCAATGAAGATGTAATTAACTCTAATAGTTGAAAAAATTGGTGTTCTTGTTTTTCTTCTGAGGCTTGGAAGGTGTAGGGAGGGGAAGCATGAAGGAAGTTATAGAAGTCAATTGAAATAATGCCTGGAATTATGACATTACCATGTCAATGATCATATAACTGATAGAACCAAAGTTGATTCACCCATTACCATTTTCTGAAAACATGAAGGCAGCCCAGTTTTTTTTTCTTTTCTTTTTTTTTTTTTTTTTTTGGTTAAGATCAATTCAATTAAGTTTTAAAATTAAGTGACATTTCTCAGATTAGAGAATTTGTTACCGAGTGGATATAAAGATAACTAACCAGAATATCAATAAGCCTAATTCATCAAACAATCAAATTTTTATAACATATAAGAAATACCCATCAATACTCTTCAGCGTCTTATTAACTCAAGTGATGAAGAAGTCTTGACAGATGCATGTTGAGTATTTAATTTTATATCATATGCTTGTTAGTTTCATCTGTTTGTGAGTTGCCTTTGTCTTCTTTTTCATTTGTTATTTGCCCTAACATTGAAGTTTTTGGAATTTCAATCACCCATCTCCCTTAGTGCTAATTCCTGCTCTTCGTACAGTTGGTAACATTGTCACTGGAGAAGACATGCAAACTCAGGTACTAGGCAATTGAAAACATACTTATTTCTTATGTTTTCTCATATATAGCCTTCCCACCCGGCAACACAGATAAGTCAGTGTACATAGAGCATGATGAAAAAGTAAGGAAAAATTGAAAGATCACCAGAGCAACAGTTTTCACAAAAGAAAATTGGTTGTTAATCATGTTGTTTAATTTTGATGATATTTAAAATATTCTTTGAAATTTTGGATTTTTTGATATGTATATTTTATATTATTTGACACAAAATATTATCTGTTTAAAATATAGGTTGTATGCTATATTTGTTATAAATATTATTTAAATGGAAATATTTTGAAAATATCACTATTCACTTTTTGACAAAATTGATTGATTAGTTGGCTGTCACTATTCACTTTTTGACAAATTTAAAATTGATTAATCATATTATTTTGACAGAATTGATTGATTGGTTATATTATTTTGACAAATTTGATATTGTTGAATTGTTTCCTTTTGATATACTCACATGGGATGATTTTTGATATACTTACATGGGATGATTGGTTATTTTTATTTGAGTGTATTTATAATCTCTTCAACAATTACAAAACTTTTAAAAGGGGTATATATACAGATTTGATATAATATAAAAAGAAATGGTTGCAAAATTGTAGCATATTTCACATGTTGAAATTTGAAATTGAAATGTTGTAACTACATCTTTATATAAATTAATGTGGACTTTGCAAGAACATTTTTTTTTACCTCATTTCTTTATATATATATATACACAATATATATTAGTCAAAACCCACATGTTAGTAAGTTTTATTCAACTTTCAGCCAAAATGTTTGACAAAAGGAAAAGGTGCTACATGATGAAAAGTTGAAAACAAATAGATGCCTCGTGATTTGTTAGAGGAGCATCTGCCTCCCCAACGAGTATATTTTTGGGTATAAATAGAAATGTTTTATGTGAAGACAAATCAAGAACTTGAAGAGAAAAATCGGTGTGCTCCAAAATTTTGAGTATATTGTATTCTGCTCTTTCACTTTCAGATCTAGGTGTACTTTTTGTTCTTACACTTTCATATCTACTATTTGTGAGAGAATTATTGTAAAAGAATGTTGAGTACCTCTTATCCTTATTTATCATTTTGTGAATGAATTTTGTAAGAGTGTGGAATTTATTGTTAAGTGAGGCTCAATAGATAAAAATAAGACCTGTGCAAAATCCACAAGCTTGGTGAAGCCTTGGTGGTGTATTGATTCATTTTTATAGTAAAGAAAATCTCAATGAGGTTCCTTGGGAAGTAGACATGGGCCCAACATGTCGAACTACTATAAATTTCAGTATTTGCTTTTCCCTTCCTATCTCTCTTACTTTTATATTGATAATTATTATTCTGTTTTTTATTTGTTAAAATTCTAAATATTGTGTTTATTATTTTTTTAACCTTGTAAAATTTTTTAATAACTCAATGCACCCCCTCTTGGGTTGCCTACTTGGGATAACAATTGGTATCAGAGCCTAGATTCTAGTTTGTGTGACTTAACCGTCTTAGAGTAGATCATAGCAACCCTTAGTTATTCCTTGCCTGAAGGACAAGTATCTAATAGGCCACCACTGTTTAGCGGCACAAATTTTAGCTATTGGAAAGTTAAGATGACTATACATGTTCAATCTAATGATTATGAATGCTGAAAAATTATTTGCAATGGTCAAAAAATTCTTACCAAAATCATAGATGGCCTTAAGGTACCAAAATCTGAAGATGAGTGAAATGAATTAGATATTAGAATGGCCCAAATTAATGTCAAAGCCACAAACATGTTGTACTGCGCCTTAGATGCCAACAAATTCAACAGAATCTCCATATGTAAAACCGCAAAATAAATTTGGGATAAGCTTATAGTGACTCATGAGGGAACCGAACAAGTTAAAGAATCTAGAGTCAGTTTGCTAGTCCATAATTATGAACTCTTTAAAATGAAACCTGATGAAACTATTCCTCAAATGTTTACTTGCTTCACTGATATTATTAATGGTTTAACTTCTCTTGGCAAAATATATATTAATGCTTAAATTGTAAGAAAAGTGCTTAGGTCATTGCCAAAAAGTTGGCAGACAAAAGTCATTGCCATTACTGAAGCTAAGGATTTATCAAAACTAAGTCTCGATGAGTTAATGAGATCTCTCTTAACTCATGAGCTCATAATCTAAGAAGGAAAGGAAGAGGAAGACAACAACAACAAGAAAGAAATAGCCTTCAAATCCAACTTGAAACATCAAGAGAATGAAGAAGATAATTCGGATGATGATGAGGAAATGACATTCATCACTAGGAAGTTCAAAACGTTTGTGAAAAAGAAACAAGATGTGCGAAAACTTTTTAGAAAAGACTTTAACCATAGGGATGAGATTTTCAAAGGGGACAAAATCACAAAAAAATCTGAAGTTACCTGCTACGAATGCAATAAACCTGGACACTACAAATCAGAATGTTCGAAACTTAAGAAACAATTCAAGAAGGACAAGAAAAAAGCCATGATTGCAGCATGGGGAGAAGATAGCGATGAAAGCGACTCAGAAACCGAAGTTTGCAAAAATGAGGTTGCTAATCTATGCTTAATGGCACTTGGAAACGAAGATGAGGTAAATGAAGAATCTTTTACATTTGATTAATTACAATCACGTTTTCATGAATTACATGCTACATTTAAGAAACTTAGTTTGAAAAGCAACTGTCAAAAGAAAGTGCTTTCAAGCATATCAAAAGAAAATGAATCATTAACTTCCAAGATAAATGCATTAGAAAATGAAGTCAACAAAATAAAAAGGAAAAATGAGATTTTAACTCGAAAAGAGTCTTTAATTTCTGGAAAAAAAAAAATAGTTATATTGCAAAAAAAAAATGAGTCTTTAAAAAAAGAGCAAATTGTTTTAAAAGAAAATATTGAAGACTTTGAAAAATATTTTTTCAAAATTCACTCTAGATAAAGAGACTTTAGATAAAATTCTTAAAAATCAAAATCGTACTTTTGGTAGAGCTGGAATTGGATATAAACCTTTTTCAAAAGTAAAAACTGTCCAAAATGGTTTTGTGTAAGCATTTTCTAGTTACTCTCATCTCACATGTCATTTTTGTGGTATAAAAGGTCATATTTCACCTTCATGTCCTATTAAAATGAATCATTTTGCTAAAATAAAAAAGATATGGGTCTCTAAGGAAATTTCAAAAGTGTTAAAGTCTAACTTTTATGGACCCAAGAAAATATGGGTACCAATAGAAAAATTAAATTTTTGTAGGTATGTTTCAAGACAAAATCCAATAACGATATATGGTATCTCAACAGTGTATGTTCGAGGCACATGACCGGAAATAAAGCTATGTTCGCCACACTCTAACCAAAAGATGGTGGATATGTGACTTTCAACGATAATAGCAAGGATAAAATCATTGGTGTAGAAAGTATTGGTAAAAATCCTTCTCCTATTACTGAAAATGTTTTACTTGTTGAAGGTTTAAAACATAACTTGCTTAACATTAGTCAATTATGTGATAAAGGTTATATAGTTATTTTTTAGAAAACTCATTGCACTATTTAGAACACCCTAGAAAACAAAACTTTATTTGTAGGTTATAGGCATGAGAATGTATGTGTTTGATTTGCATGATTTATCTTCTCATTTTAATATTAAATATTTATCTGCTATAAATGATAATGGTTGGCTTTGGCATAGAAGATTAGGACATGCTCATTTTGATTTAATTTCCAAACTTTCAAAAAATAAGTTGGTCATTGGTTTACCAAAAATTATTTTTGAAAAATACAAACTTTATGATGCATGTTAATTTGAAAAACAAACTAGAATTTCGTTTAAATCCAAAAATATTGTTTCAACTACTAAACCACTTCAACTTTTACATATTGATTTATTCAGACCATCTAGAACATTAAGTTTATGAGGAAAATCGTATGCTCTTGTTTGTGTTGATGATTATACTAGATATACATGGGTATTATTTTTATCACACAAAAATAAAGCTTTTTATAATTTCTCAAGACTTTATAAAAGAATTCAAAATGAAAAAAAAATATTAATATTTGTAGTATTAGAAGTGATTATGGTAGAAAATTTGAAAATGATGATTTTATTATATTTTGTGATGAGTTTGGAATTTATTATAATTTTTCTGCCCTCTAGAACTCCTCAAAAAAATTGTGTGGTTGAAAGAAAAAAATAAAACTCTTGAAGAAATGACCCGTACTATACATTGTGAAAATAATTTGCCTAAATATTTTTGGGCAGAAGTCGTTAACACTGCATGCTATGTTATAAATCGAGCTCTGATTAGACCTATTCTTAAGAAAACTCCTTATAAAATTTAGAAAGATGGAAAACTTAATATTAGTCACTTACATGCATTTGGTTGAAAATGCTTTGTATCGAATAACAATAAAGATAACTTAAGAAAATTTAATGTTATATCGGATGAAACTATATTTCTTGGTTATTCAATTTCCAGTAAAGTTTATAGAGTATTCAATAAAAGAACTCTACTTGTTGAAGAATCTGTGTATGTTGTTTTTTATGAATCTAACAATATTATTTCCGAGAATATTGTAATATATTACAAAAAATCAACCAAGCATGGAGAGCATTTACATAAAATAAAATGAAGAAAATCCATTACACAAACATGAAGAAGAAATGACAGTGGAGAAACTTCAAGAAATATATGCTCTTCCAGAAAACGACTCAAATCTACCAAAAGAATGGAAGTATGCTCATGGCCACCCCAAAGACCTTATCATAGGTGATGCGGCGGAAGGTATAAAAACTTGTTTCTCTGTTAAAAATATTTGTGGTAACTTAGCGTTTGTTTTACAAATTGAACCAAAATCATTTTTAGAAGTTGAAAATGATGAAAACTGAATTTTAGCAATGCAAGAAGAATTAAATCAATTTGAAAGGAATAAAGCTTGGGTTTTAACCTCTCGAACTATGGATCATCCCGTTATTGGTACAAAATGAGTTTTTCGAAATAAAATGAATGAATCTGGAGTTGTTACTAGAAATAAAGTTAGATTAGTAGCTTAAGGTTATAAACAAGAAGAGGGCATTAATTTTGATGAAACTTTTGCACCAGTTACAAGACTTGAAACTGTTAGAATGTTACTTACTTTTGCATGTTTTAAAGATTTTAAATTATATCAAATGGATATTAAAAGTGTTTTTTTAAATGGGTATATTTCAGAAAAAGTTTATGTTGAACAACCTCCTAGTTTTCAAAATCATAAATACCCGGATCATATTTTTAAACTTTCAAAGCCTTATATAGCTTAAAAAAAGCTCCTAGAGTATGGTATGGAAGATTGAGTAATTTTTAACTTAACAAAGGTTTTTCTAGAGGAAAAATTGATATAACTCTTTTTCTAAAAACCAAAAATGGGGATATGCTAATTGCTCAAATTTATGTTGATGATATCATTTTCGGTACTACTAATGAAAATTTGTGCAAAGAATTTGCTAAAGATATGCAGAGTGAATTCAAAATGAGTATGATGTGAGAGTTAAATTACTTTCTTGGTCTACAAATTAAACAAACTAAGGATGAAATCCATTTAAATCAAACAAAATATATCAAGGATCTACTTAAAAAGTTTAAAATGAAATCATTAAACCTGCAGCAATTCTAATGAGTGCATCAATAAAAATTAACAAAGATGAGAAAGGTAAACCGGTAGATGAAAAGAAATATCGAGGTATGATCAGTTCATTACTCTATCTTACTATTAGTAGACCCGATATAATATTTAGTATTTGTATGTGTGCACGTTTTCAATCTGCACCTAAAGAGTCACACATCATCGCAGTCAAACGTATTTTCAAATATCTTGTTGGCACTGCAATTTGGGACTATGGTATCCTAAGGAAAGTACCCTTGAACTTTTTGGTTACTCGGATGCCAACTTTGCGGGATGTAGACTTGATCGAAAAAGCACAAGTGGTATTTGTCACTTTATTGGACACTCACTCACTTCTTGATTTTGCAAAAAACAAAATTCAGTGGCTCTGTCAACTGCTGAAGCAAAATACATTGTCGCCGTTGGGTGTTGTGCACAATTGTTTTGGATGAAAAAACAACTTCAAAATTTTAAACTTCACTATGATCGTATTCCTATAAAATGTGACAACACAAAAGCCATTAACCTTTTAAAAAATCCTATTCAGCACTCACACACTAAACACATTGAAATAAGGCATCATTTTCTAAAAGATCATGTACTCAAATATGACATTGAACTTGAATTTATGCCTACAAATCGTTAATTAGCTGACATATTTACCAAGTCTCTTAATAAAGAACAATTTTGTTATATTAGAATTAAACTTAGTATGATGAATACTCTTATATGATGTTTATTTTTTTTACATAAATAAATAAATAAAATTAAAAATATATATATTTTATATATTCTCTCTCTCTCGCTTTGGTTCTTTCTCTCTCTTTCTCTCTCTCACTCGCTTACTCTCTAATTCTTCCTTTCATCCTCAGACACCATTTTTGTCATCACCATCGTCCACCACCAACTCCACCATCCATAACATCATCCATAAATTTCATCACAAATATCTTCGATCTACATACATCCGCATCCGATCTACAAAAAATCACATCA
This sequence comes from Camellia lanceoleosa, assembly GCA_025200525.1. NCBI lineage: Eukaryota > Viridiplantae > Streptophyta > Magnoliopsida > Ericales > Theaceae > Camellia > Camellia lanceoleosa. The sequence continues at coordinate 164,473,470 of CM045761.1, read as the reverse complement.
GATCTACACAAAATTCATTCCCAATCTTCTCCATCATTTATGTTCATCACCATCATTATCAACCCAAATTCCTCACCTATCTAACCAAAATCCATCCCAAATTTACATAAATCCATCACCGATCTACCAAGATCTATCTCCTATCTTCACTGTTCTTTCCGATCCTCTTCATCGAGGCAGATCTACATCAGTATCACTGTCTTTCACCATTGTCACCGATCTTCATCGTCGTTGATGAATTTTACATCCGCCAAGATCGTTTCCCCTATCAATAAGTTAAAATTATTTTGCACTTTGTTATATTTCTTATATGGCTGTATGTGGTACAAACTCTCTTGTATTTAACAACAATTACTTCTACCTGGTATGAAGAAATTGTTTTTATTTGTATTTTTACTTTTTATGCTAGTGCACTTGGTGTAGTTATTCATGGCCGGATCTTAATGACCCTTGGTTTTATAAATTGGTAATCATTTTCTTACAATTTGTGCAATTTTCTTTTGTACATTAATTTAGGGGGAGACTCGTATTATGTAATCTTTTGAGATTAAATCAATAAAATAAAAAATAAAAATACGAATAATCTTAAGAGGGCATTTGTATATTCTATGCATAATTTTAAGAGGAGTATATATCATTATCAACTAATATTTTTTTTCTCTCCTTATTTGCAATTTTTTTTAATATATAGCAAAGACATATAATTTTTTAGAGGGAAATTGTTGCAATTTTATTTCAGAAAAAGAAACTATGATCGATTACATGTACGGGTTGAGAAGGTTGCGCAGATTTTTTGCATTTCACTTCTCTCAACAACTTTTTATGAGCCTCCTTTGCATACCTCTCTCTATTTTCGACTTCTGTGAGTTTTGACATTATAACCGTTGCATAATATTGCATCGCATTCTCCAACTACAAATTTTTCCTTTTTAGCTCTCTCTTCTCCGAATAAATATTAGCCAGTTGTTGTTTTAACAAGCACACATCGTCTCTCCATTGTTGATTTTTTTGTATTCTTACTTGTAGTTATCGAGCCATATTGGAAACAACAAGCATTGCCTGTGTACTAAGAGCCATAGTGTTATTAATAGTATTGATATCATTCCGAGTACCAAAAACACTAGGACTCTCAGTTTCCGAAATAGCATGTGACTGCACCATTAGTAACCTCTCATTTGCATGCATTACAGGAACCTCATGCATGTCAGAACCATTGATGGCTAAGATAAGAAATGACATAATTATACCAAAAGGTAAAACAAATTTTTTGCTAACAACACTTGATATTTTGTATCTCCACCTATCATCTTTGTCACTTTTTGTACACTCCTCTGATTCAATACTCGATGCATATCTGATCAAATCTTTTGTTTCTCAACATTTTGGGCACTGATGCACCATTTTTTCAAGAGATGCTCCAAAATCCCCCACAATGATCACGACAAGACATCAGAACTATTATTCTATTTTTTATTTTATTTTTTGCATCTCAAATTATTTTTGCAAATGCGTTTGTCTGATTTTTGTTTTGATCACTGCAAAAAAAAATTTCTTTCTAAAACCATCGTATCTCTATATTTTATTTTGATGATGTCAAAGAAAGAGAAAATTATCAATTTCAATTTTAAAATGTGAATTTACAAATAATCAAATATCTTATGTTGCAAAATTATCAAATAATTTTGTTGATTTTTATTTTGTGTCAAATCCATACAAATATTGCCATCATAAAAAATGGGAATATTGTTAATCATATTGTTTAATTTTGATGATGTCAAAAATATTATTTGAAAATTTTAGATTTTTTAATATACATATTTCATATTATTTGACACAAAATATTATCTGTTTAAAATATAAGTTGTATGATATATTCGTTATAAATATTATTTAAATAAAAATATTTTGAAATATCACTATTCACTTTTTGAAAAAATTGATTGATTTGTTGGCTGGTCACTATTCACTTTTTTGACAAATTTAAAATTAATTAATTGTATTATTTTGATAAAATTGATTGATTGGTTGTATTATTTTGACAAATATGATATTGTTGAATTGTTTGATTTTGATATACTCACATAGGATGATTGGTTATTTTTATTTGAGTGTATTTATAATCTAACTCCGCCAGGGTTGTTAACAACTCCGCCGGTCCCAAGCCCGGGTTAAGGAGGAGGGTTGTGTGTTAGGTAGCTGACAACCAACACGTATAAAAGCCGTTCGAATTCCTTATGAAAATGAATCCTACTTTGAATCGTTTAAATGCTAGATCATTACCCTCAAGTAACGCATTGCGCCTGCCTCCGAGTGTTTCGAAAAGTGAGCAAGGGGCGCCGCATTGACACCTGGGTGCGGTGAAAAATTGGCAAAGGTTCCCATGTTTTCCTAGACGAGCGCGAGTAAAGAAGCTAGTTCAAGAATACAGGTTTAAGGTAGCTACTTGGAATATAGGAACCTTAACTGGTAAGACGATGAAATTGGTAGATGTTATGATTAGGAGGAGAGTTAGCTTGCGTACAAGAAACTAAGTGGACGGGTGAGAAAGCTAAGGAAATTGAGGATACCGATTTTAAACTGTATTATAGTGGTAAGGACAGATGCAGGAATGTGGTAGGAATCATAATTGCCAAGGGTCTGGTGGAGAATGTAGTGGCGGTCATTAGGAAATGAGATAGGATTAAGTTAGTTAAACTAGTTATTGGAAGGAATATAGTGAACGTTATTAGTACATACGTCGCTCAAGTAGGATTAGATGATCAAACTAAGAGGGATTTTTGGGAGCAAATGGATGAGATCTTATAGGAGATACCCGTAGGAGAGAACTTGGTTATAGGTGGAGATTTTAATGGCCATGTAGGCATAGATAAACTAGGCTATGAAAGGGTGCATGGTAGATACGGTTTTGGTGACAGAAATGAGACTGGAGAAAGTATCTTAGATTTTGCGTTGGCTTCTGACCTAGTGGTGGCCAATACTATGTATAAGAAGATGGAGGAGTATTTGATAACTTTTAAGAGTGAGTCAGTTAAGAGCCAAATAGATTACTTCTTAGTGAGAAAAGTGAACCGCCTGAAATGCAATGATTGTAAAGTGATTCCTGGAGAGAGCCTGACCTCTCAACATAAGATTTTGATACTAGATTTATGTTTTAGAGGGTAATACCAAGCTAGGAAGGATGGTGGGTGTCGTAGGATGAAATGGTGGGACCTAAAAGGGGATAAACTAGAAATATTTAAAAATAGAATGGATAAGGAAGGTACTTGGGACTTGGAAGATGATGCTAACACTATGTGAAACTCGATGGCCAATTGTATGAGGAGAATCTCAAGGGAAGTGCTTGGAGAGTCGAAAGGGACGGGATCCAACTTTAGAAAAACTTGGTGGTAGAGGGAAGAGGTTCAAGCGGTAGTTAAAACAAAAAAATAGTACTTTAAAAAGTGACAGAAGGATAGAACTGAAGAAAACCTTAAGAGCTATAGATTGGCTAATAAGGAGGTCAAAAAAGTAGTAAAAGAGGCGAAATTAAAAGCTTATGATGACTTATACACTAGACTGGATTATAAAGAGAGAGAGAAGAGGGTATATAAACTTACTAAGATACGAGAGAGGAAAACAAGAGATTTTAATCAAGTTAAGTGCATCAAGAGTGAGGATTCTAAAGTATTGGTGAAGGATGAATAAATTAAGGAAAGATGGAAGAACTATTTTGAGAAACTATTAAATGAGGAACATGGAGGTACAATAATAGGGAAAGAAATGGCCAGTAATACGATAAACCAAGACTATAGATTTTATTGTAAGATTAGGAACTTTGAAGTGGATATTGCACTTAAGAAAATGAAATCAAATAAGGTTTTAGAACCCGATGATACCCCTATTGAAGGTTAGAAGTGCTTGGGTAAAAAGGGGGTTGCTTAGTTGACTAGGTTGTTTAGCAAAATTTAGTTAACTAGGAACCTACCGGATGAGTGAAGGAAGAGTATTTTATTGCCAATATATAAAAATAAAGGAGATGTCCAGAATTGCAACAACTATACAGGAATCAAGCTAATGTGTCATATAATTAAAGTGTGGGAGAGGGTGATGAAACGCCGATTGCGAGATATAATAGAGGTGTCAGAGAATCAATTTGGGTTTATGCCTGGCAAGTTAACAATGGAAGTGATTTATCTTTTGAGGAGAGTAATAGAAAAGTATAGAGAAAAGAAAAGAGAAGAGACATTCATATGGTGTTTATCGACCTTAAGAAAGCATATGATAGAGTGTCCCGAGATATAATATAGTGGGTATTAGAGAAGAAAGGGGTGACAAAAGGTTACATTGATGTAATTAGGGACATATTTGAAGGGGTGATGACCACTATTAGATCGCCTACTAGAAAGACAAATAAATTTCCTATCACTATTGGGTTACACTAAGGATCTACCTTAAGCCCTTATTTTTTTGCTTTAGTTATGGATAAGTTGACGAGAAATATTCAGGATGACGTGCCATGGTGTATGCTCCTTGCAAATGATATCATGCTAGTGGATGAGACTAGAGAAGGAGTTAACACAAAGTTGGAGATTTGGAGAAAAGCTCTTAAATCGAAAGGATTCTGGATAAGTAGAACTAAGATAGAGTACATGGAGTGTAGATTTAGTAACAGTAACAATGAAAGCAGAGGAGAAGTAAAGATTGAGAATCAAGAACTGCCTAAGAGTGAACATTTTCGTTATTTAGGGCCGATTATCACAACAGCGGGGGAGATTGATGCGGATATGGCCCATAGGATTAAGACAGGATAGTGTAAGTGGAGAAGTGCGTCTGGAGTACTGTGTGATAAACAAATACTTACTAGACTAAAAGGTAAGTTCTATAGAATGGCTATTAGACCAGCGATGTTGTATGGGACGGAGTTTTGGGCAACGAAGAAATAACATATAGATAAGATGAGTGTGGCTGAGATGAGGATGCTAAGGTGGATGTGTAGCAAGACTAGATAGGATAAAATTAGGAATGAGTGTATTCGGGAATGGGTAGAAGTAGCACTGATAGAAGATAAGTTGAGAGAGAAACAATTGAGATGGTTTGGTCACATTCAATGGAGACCAGAGACAATAGTGAAGAGATGCGATGCTGTAACGGTAGAGGGAAGTGTTAAGGGATGGGGTAGGCCTAGATTAACGTTGGCTAACGTTGTAAATAGAGATATGAATCTATTTAATTTGACTAACGAAATGGCCTTTGATAGGGTCGCGTGGAGAAGAAGGATTCATGTAGCCGACCTCATTTCATGGGACTCAAGGCTTGGTTTGGTTTGGTTTGGTTTGTATTTATAATCTCTTCAACAATTACAAAACTTTTAGAAGGGGTATATATATATACACATGTTTGATATAATATAAAAAGAAATTGTTGCAAAATTGCAACATATTTTACATGTTGAAGTTTGAAATTGAAATATTGTTGCTATATCTTTATATAAATTAATGTGGACTTTGCAAGCATATTTTTTTTACCTCATTTCTTTATATATATATATATATATTAGTTAAAACTCACATGTTAGTAAGTTTTGTTCAACTTTTAGCCACAATGTTTGACAAAATGAAAGGGTGCTACATGATGAAAAGTTGAAAACAAATAGATGTCTCGTGATTTGTCAGAGGGGCGTCTGCTTCTCCAACGGGTATACTTTTTGGTATAAATAGAAGTGTTTTGTGTAAAGAAAAATCAAGAACTTGAAGAGAAAAATCTGTGTGCTTCAAAATTTTGAGTGTATAGTATTCTGCTCTTTCACTTTTAGATCTAAGTGTAGTATTTGTTCTTACACTTTCATATCTACTCTTTGTGAGAGAATTATTGTAAAAGAGGGTTGAGTACCTCTTATCCTTATTTATCATTTTGTGAAGGAATTTTGTAAGAGTGGGAAATTTATTGTTGGGTGGGGCTCAATAGATAAAAATAAGACCTGTGTAAAATCCACAAACTTGGTGAAACCTTTGTGGAGCCTTGGTGGTGTATTGATTCATTTTGATAGTAAAGAAATTCTCAATAAGGTTCCCTGGGGAGTGGACGTAGGCCCTGCTTGCCGAACCACTATAAATCTCATTGTTTTTTTTCTCTTCCTATCTCTCTTACTTTTATATTGATAATTATTGTTCTGTTTTTTATTTGTTAAAATTTTGAATATTGTGTTTATTATTTTTTTAACATTGTAAAATTTGTTTAATAACCCAATCCACCCCCTCTTGGGTTGCCTACCTGGAATAACATTGGTGTTTTGACAGATACCTTTAGTTTCCAATGGTGAGGAACTTGTTAACCAAATGAAACAATTATATTCACCAAACTTTTTTACCAGCACTTGGAGTGCATCTTACAAACCTAGATTTCAACCTAAATACTAATTACATCATACAACCCAAAATTCACACCAACTATATTCAATGAGACATTTTTACAAGCACTTGCAATGCATCTTACAACTGATATTTCAAAATAAATATTTGTTATTATTTGTTACCAAAATCAAGGTAAAAATAAATCCCAAAAAAATCCACAAAACACATATTCATCATTGCCCTCTGTTTCATCTTCCAAACCGCCCTCTTCATCATCATTGATCTCATTATTTTATGCCCCAAAACTCCCAAATTCTGGTTAAGCTCTACCGCAATCGACAATCTCACCACCACTGTAGCCTCATTCGAAATCCAATTTGCCACCATGTACGCCGTGAAGAACTCGAATCTCGACCCCTTCAAGTTCTATGACACCTATATTACTTTCTCATATAAGGGAAAACGAATCGGAGAGAGTCGAATCCGTGAGTTGAGAGCCAATGCTTTGTCGATGAAAGATGTGAGCATCAAGTTGAATACACTTCTTCTTGTTCTTCATCTGAGTCTATTTCGAACTTGGTTTTGGATATTAGTTTAGGTCAGGGAATTCACAAACGTTTGAGAGGGGGAAGAAGAAGAAGGGCAACAAAAAAAAAAAAACCTCCAAAATGACGTCATTTTGGATCATAGCAGGAAACATTGCAGGGAATCACAATAGAGGATCCAAGGCTCGTTTAGGAATAGACTATTTTAGTAATATTTGGACTTTTTATGAAAATATGTACAAAAAAGTAAAAGGAGTAATGTGACAACTTATAATAACTTTTTAACTTTTTTACTAAAATGTATAGTTGACAAATGAGGCCTAAATAAGTGTTCTGGGTTTTTTATGTTGGTCTCATTTGAGAAGTTGACTATTTTAGTTAGTTTTGACTAAATAAATTTATGTTTAGAAAGCTAGTTGGTTTTTTTTTTTTTTTTTTTTTTTGTGTGTAATTGATTTGATACTCGTGAGAGAAAAAAATAAAATGATCATAATTTAAATGTAATATTTTATTATACTGGCTACTTTAATTTTTTTAATTTTTATTGATTATTTTAATAAAAAAAATCTTTTGTCAAACAGGACCATTTTTATCATTGATATATAATATTAAAAAAGTTAATTTTCTAAAATTATCTTTTTGATAGTACATTTTTTAGGAATATCAATGTCATAATTGTACTTTTTATATTATTTATTAATTTAAAAGAAGGACAAAATAGAAAATTTATATTATTTTTGTACTTGATTTTTAAAGAGGGACTAATATTTTGGGACAATAAAAAATAGAATAAGGGACTAATATTTTGAGACGGAAGGAGTAGTATATTTTTTTTTGTGGGATTTGGGTTTAAATGTCCCCAAGGTTTCCCGAGAATTTATTTTTTATTTTCTGTTTCCCGAGTTACATTGGGCAGCACAAGGCTGAAATGTCCAAAGGTCTACCAAATATTTTTAAGATTAAGAATTCCATTTAGCCAGTGTTTAATAAAGTTAAAAATTAAAAATTGAGTGATCAAATTTGAACGTTTAATTTTTTAAAATGAAATTTTATTTGGTACAAATTTAAGCACTGAGTGGATGTTTGGAAAGTTACTATTTTAGGAGGTTAAAATTTTTGTGTTTGGATTTTTTTGTAATTAGATGTGATGTTTGTGAGAAAAAAATAAAATGATTATGGATTTGATGTAACATTTTATCTTATTGATCATTTTAATCTATTTTGTCTTTTTGTGAATTTTAGCCCAAAAAGTCAAAAAAAACCTTTGCCAAACAATTAAAAATAAGTTATTTGATATGTATAAGATTAAATTTAAAATTTATTATTTTCAAATTGTATATTTTAATTTTTATATTGTGATAGTGGTGATAATAGTAGTGGTTGTGACGGCAACGGTGTGGGTATGGGCATAGTGGTGATGGTAGCATTAACAGTGATAGTGGTAGTAAGATGATAGCGATGCTTATGATAACAATGACAATAGTGATGAAAGTAGTGGGGGCGGCATGATGGTGGTGATAACGGTGCTGGTGGTGATAATGATAACGATGGTGGTAGTGGCGATGACATGATGGTGGTAGTGGTAGTGGTAGTGGTGGTGGTGATGACAAGTTTATAATAGTGTATATCAGTATTTATGTTTAATATTTATAAATTCAATTAGAATTAACTAAGTTTCATATGGTTTAAAATTTTCATAAGTTTTAATCCATATTTTAAAAGACACTTAAATTTGTAAGTGATATCAATTATACTTATCAAACAGATTTAATTAATTACCACTTAATACATTCAGTTTTAAGTGTTGAATCATATTATTAAACACTCCATAAGTTAAAATATTAAATTAGAGGATATTGTCTGAGTTTATAAAACGTATTTTAAGTTTTAATAATTTGAATTATTCATTTTATAAATTTTTATGTGTAAATTATTCATTGAAAAAATTAAAATATTTCCATTAATCATAATCAAATAATTTAATGGGTAAATTACAAATATACTTTTTAAAGTTTGTTTAAATTACGATTTGCTCCTTGTGATTCTAGAAATTACATCTCACTCCCTGAAATTTTTAATTTCATAACAAATGACTTATTTTATTAATAAATCATTAAGTCAATTAATAGTTTTTAATGACATCAGAAATTTATTTTAATTAATAATTTAAGTAATTTTTTCATTATATAAGAAAGCAGTTAGGACTATCATTTTTTTCAATTAATTTTATTAAATAATTTTTTTTGATAAGAATATATTTGTAATTTTTTAAACTATATAAAACAATTTATATTTTAAACAAATTGTGAAAGATATATTTATAATTTACCCTAATTTAAACAATAATACATATGCCACCCATGGAATCGTGAATGAAAGTAGATGGACTAGTTTTGTCATGTTGGAACTTGGAATATCAATGGCCTTGTTAGCAGCCCATTTTTTTTTTTGTATTGAAAAAATAAATCATTGGGGCTTGTATTTAGTTTGTCTCTTAGTGGTTCGTGTAACTTGTTTCTTCTGTTAATTTATTCCATATAATTTTAATTATGTCAAGTTGTTTTTTAGTTAATACTATTAGTTAAGGAATTAGACATAAATAACAAATAAAATGATTAATTTAAATATAAAGACAAATTACAAATACACTTATGAGATTTGCTTAAAATACAAATTATCCCTATGATTTGAAAAATTACAAATATCTCCCTATTAAAAAAATTTATTTAACAGAATTAATTGAAAATGTAAAATTTTTAACTATTCACTTGTACAATAATAAAATTATCTAAATTATTAATTGAAATAAAATTTTAATATTATTAAAAACTATTAATTAACTTAATAATTTATTAATAAAAAGATCTATTTGTTATGAAATTAAAAACTTTAGGACATAGTGTAATTTCTAAAGCTATTTGGGATAATTTATAATTTAAATAAATCTCATATCTAAATATTAAATATTTTGAAGAGCATGAACAAACTATTTTTATGTCTTTTTAAACTGATAGATATCATTTTGAACATATTAATATTTTTGTAAATTCTCAAATTCACATATGATAAGAGCGTTTGGCCTTACGTGGTTAAAGTAGCCACAAATCAAAAGTTGATTTGTAATATGTTGTTTTCATCATGGATCAAATTAAGAGAAACTTCTTAAGATTTTTCTTGAATAAAACATAATACAACTTTCGCTTTCTATAGTCTAAATAAGTGTTCTCAGTTTTTATGTTGATCTCATTTGAGAAGTTGACTATTTTAGTTAGTTTTAGTTGAAAAAGTAGTGTTTGGAAAGTTGGTGGATTTTTTGTTTTTTTTTTTTTTTGTAGTTGATTTAATAGTTATGAAAAAAAAAATTAAAAAATTATGATTTAAATGTAATATTTTTTTTATTAATTATTTTAATTTATTTTTATTTTTATTTTTATTTGACTATTTTAATAAACTAAAAAAAATCCTTTTCCAAAAAGGACCGTTATTATTATAGATAATAGTTTTTTTTTTTTTTTTTTTTTTTTTTTTGGGGGGGGGGGGGGGTTTCAAAGATCTACAAATATTTTTAAGATTAAGAATTCCATTTAGTTGGTGTTTAATAAAGTTTAAAAATTTTAAATTGAATAATAAAAATTGAATGTTGAATTTTTTTAACTCAAAATTTATTTGATACAAATTTAAGTGTTGAATTAAAAATAAGTTATTTGATATGTATAAGATTAAATTTAAAATTTATTATTTTTAAATTGCATATTTTAATTTTTATATTGTGATGGTGGTGATAATTGTAGTGGTATTGATAGTGGTGGCAGTGGTGGCAACGGCGACATGGTGGTGATGGTAGCAGTAGTAATAGTAGTGGTAGTAAAAAGATAACGGTACTTATAATAACAACGGCAATGGTGATGAAAGTGGTGGTGGTGGTGGTGGTAGTGCGAAAGCGATGGTGGTGGTGGTAATGGTAATAAGTTTATAATAGTATATATTGATGGTTATGTTTAATATTTATAAATTTAGTCAAAATTAATTAAATTTCATGTGATTTAAAATTTTCATAAGTTTTAGCCTATATTTTAAGAGATATTTAAATTTATAAGTGATATCAATTATAATTATCGAACAGACTTAATTGATTATCACTAATACATTCAGTTTTAAATGTTAAATCATATTATTAAACACTCCATAAGTCAAAATATTAAATTAGTGGATATTGTCCGAGTTTATAAAGCGTATTTCAAGTTTTAATAATTTGAATTATTTATTTTATAAATTTTTATGCGTAAATTATTCATTGAAAAAAATTAAAATATTTCCATTAATCATATTCAAATAATTTAATGGGCAAATTACAAATACACCTCCTAAGGTTTGTTTAAACTAGGATTTGCTCCTTGCAATTTTGAAAATTACATCATATCCCCTGAAATTTCTAATTTTATAACAAATAACTCATTTTATTAATAAATTATCAAGTCAATTAACAGTTTTTAATTACGTTAGAAATTCATTTCAATTAATAATTCAAGTAGTTTTATCATTCTATAGGACAACAGTTAGGAATATTATTTTTTTCAATTAATTCTATTAAATAAAAAATTCTGATAATGATGTATTTGTAATTTTTCAAACTACATCAAACAATCTATATTTTAAGGGTAAATTACACTTACCTCTCCAGAGGTTTCTAACAAATATAGGGATATCTCCTGTAGTTTCAATAATTATAGTAATCTCTCCTACTTTACCTGACAATGTCAAAATTTCTTAATTTTTTGACTGCCGGTTACACCCTTCACAGAACTTGTTGATGTCATTAAAGCTAAACGCTAAAATGCCTATAATGCCTTGAAATGTCCTCAACCCATCTATATATACCAATACCAAATGTTGACTGGTCGTCCACCCAAACGTCTAAAACAGTGCCCTTTTTTTTTCTTTTTCTTTTTTTTAACAATTGCAAAATCTTATTTAAAAACACAACAACAGGTAGGTTATGTACAACAATTAAAATTTATTCTTATTTATTTATTTTATAGTATTACTCTAATCAAAATTTCAGTTTATAGTGAGTTAACGCTAGAAGCATAAACAATTAATTAGCCAAATAATAACAAAGAAACATGTTTGGTTCTATTTTAGAATCACAATTCCAATTAAAAAATTGCAAAAATCTATTCAAAACTGATAACCAAATTTACAACTCAAAACTCAATTCAAAAATTATATCCAAAACTCATAACCAAACACATAACTCAAACTCAATTTAAAACTTTTTTCAAAACTCAAAACTAAATTTTTTTCAAAACTCTATTTTAAAAGAAAAAATTAAAAATGTATATTTTTATTTTATTTTTTTAAATTATTTTAGAATCGTGATTTGTGTGTAGATTCGTATTTTGAGTTATGAGTTTTGAAAAGAAAAAATTTATTTGGTTACAAGTTTTGAAAAGAGTTTTGAGTTGTATTTGAAATTTTTTAGATTTATTTTTTTAGGGTAAATATTATATATTTTAAATATTTATTTATTTATTTTAATGTGCACTATATTTCATACATTTATGTGTAGTATTTTTTTAAAATATTTTAAATATTAAAAAAATTATTTTTTATTTTAAATATTTTATTTTATTTTATAAATATATTTTTTTAATATTTTATTTTTTTTGTTATGTGTTTGATTACGATTTGAGTGTAGAGTTTTGAAAATAGTGTGTAGTTTCGAGTTATGCGATTGGTTATGAGATTTTGAAAATAATTTTTGAATTGAGTTTTGAGTTATGTGTTTGGTTACAATTTGAGTGTAGAGTTGTGTTTTGAGTTTAGAATATTAAAATTAAAAAAAAATTAAAATATTTAAAAAAAATAAACTAAAATATTGAAAATTAAAAAAAATTAAAAATATTTAAATAAAAAAAAATTCTTATACATTTTTTAATATTTTAAAAAAATAAATCTAAAAAAGTAAGGGTAATAAGAGTAATAAATCCTAAAAAATAATTCATAATTTAATTACTGTATAATGTAAATAGAGGGGACAAGGGTATTATCATATTTTTGTGTTCAAAAGGAAGGGTAATAAGGGTCATTTACTATATGCAAGTAATATCGTTTTTTTCAATTTGATGGAATAGGGGAATTTAGACAATGTCAGTTAAAATAAGGGAAGTTTGTGTAATTATTCAAATTACGGAGGAGGTTCCTGTATTTGTCAGAAATCTCAAGAGAGGTGAGTGTAATTTACCTATATTTAAACAAATCTTAAAAGATGTATTTGTAATTTATCTAATTTAATTATTATATAAATAAATAAATAAAACAATAATACATATGCCACCCATGGAATCGTGGATTAAAAAAGATGTACGAGTTTTATCATGTTGGAACTTGGAATATCAATGGCCTTGTTAGCAGCCAATTTTTTTTTATTAAAAAAAAAAAAAAAAATCATTGAGGCTTGTATTTGGTTTGTTTCTTTTGGTTTATGTAGCTTGTTTCTTCTGTTAATTTATTCCACATAATTTTAATTATATCAAGTTGTTTTTTAGTTAAATATACTGGTTAAGAAATTAGATACAAATAAAAAATAAAATGATTCATTTAAATATAAATTATTTTGAAGAGCGTGAACAAACTATTTTATTCCTTAAGTTTAAAAAGCACATAAGACTAAATTGACATATTGTTAAAAATTTATGAGTTAAATTGATGGAATTAAAATATAATGACCAAATTAATACAATAAATAAATTATAAGAATTATGGTTACAATTTGCTTAAAAAAATAGAATTAGGCTTGGTTTGGGTTATACTATATAATCCATCTTTTTATCTTTTTATCTTTTTTCCATCACATCACCTCTCTACTTTTCTGAACATCTTTTCGTAAAAAGACAAAAAGTGCACTTTTTTAGGACACCCCAAACCAACTATGGAGACATGTTACTTGGTCAAACGTTTAATTTTATTTTTTTTTTATAGTAAGGACACATATTGAAAAGTTATTGAAAAATCATCGGTACCAGAAAAGTCATTAAGATAGACAAACATATATGTGAATAGATATGTGACATATGTACATAGAAGTGACATTTAGATAAATAGTTGAACAAATAAATGATACGTGTATAAATAGATAACATTTGGACACATAAATAAATAGATAAATTTTGAACCAATAGATATCATTTTGAATATATTAATGTTATTTTAACTTAAAATGATTTAAGTTTGAGCCTATTAACCTAAAAAATTTCAAAAATGAAAATTTGGCCAAAGTGCCCAAAAAGTTAAGTAAAATATTAGATCTAGTCCATTGTTCAATATAAGCATGATAGGGCAAATCTAGCCGAATGAAAAAACTTGTCGAACGATTACTTACCAAGGAAAATATTAGATCTAGCCCATTGTCTACTGTTACTATAAGCATGATAGGCCCAATCTAGGCGAATCAAAAACTTATCAAATGATTACTAACCACTTGTATGTTGGATTTTTATTTAGGGTTATTTTAGAATTTATTTATTTATTTTTTAAATTTGTGTGTATTTATTTTTTTCTTTCAATGAAAAATCATGTATAAAATAGAAAGAAGAATTGATTTTTTACAGTGACATTTAACTAAAACTTCATGTTATTAAAATAGGCCTCAAATATATCAAGAGGAGAGGCTTTTCGGATTGAAGGGTGCAATTGGCCCATGGTGGGCTTTGTTTGGGCCGATCTTAATGATTCAAACTATTCGATATGTAAAACTCGTTAAGTATATTATTTTTATAAAAAATTACACTGATTGAATATCAATAATTACCTAATTATATCTCATTTGTGTCAACAATAATTATGATTTTAAAAAATAATTTTTTGATATAAATATGATATGATCAAGTGTCTATCAATATCTGTTCAAAGTGATTTTTTATAAAAATAATATCCTCAATAAGCCAGGATCAAGGCCCACCAATGGATAACAGTACCTACCAGTCTGCTTATGGAGAGGAGAAAACCTCTTCCTTATCAATATTAGGTCAGAGGGATGATTTTGTCATTCAACAATCACGTGGAATAATCAAAAAGTTGCAACAACCGAGTAGCCTTTGTGGCCTTAGAACAATCATTATCATTATATAAATATATACGACTCTCCACTCTACTCCAGTCCATGGTCTCTAATTGAACAATACTAGTATCACAAAAATGGGAACCGACAATCATGCCAGATCTCTCATCAATCTCATGTGCATAATCATGAGTCTGTTCCTAGTTAGCACCGAGTCAACTCAGTCTCCTCCATTCGCATGTCACTCATCCAACCCATCAACCAAATCTTACCCATTCTGCAAAATTGAATTGCCAATCAGCAAAAGAGCTGAGGACCTCGTATCTCGCCTGACTCTGGACGAGAAAGTGTCCCAACTTGTGAACACAGCAGCAGCGATACCACGGCTGGGCATCCCAGCGTACCAGTGGTGGTCGGAAGCTCTACATGGGGTAGCGATGGTTGGCGGAGGAGCGGTGCCACAGGGCATCAGATTCAATGGCACCATTCGCTCTGCCACCAGCTTCCCCCAAGTCATCCTTAGCTCTGCTACTTTTGATACCCATCTTTGGTACAGCATTGGCCAGGTCAGTTACAAAAACTAGATTCGTTATTATCTAATCTTTTTTTTAGATGGGATTATATTATCTAAGTATTTTGAACTTTTTGATTTTCTATTTCTGTAATTATTACCATACCATGTGTATTTTTCACCGTTTGCTCTTTTAATGTCGTATACAAAATATTTTACCAGTAGGATAATTCCGGTAATATTAAGCTATTTGATTAGGTAGTTTACGAGATAAAAAATGATTCCAAGTAGTTTTGTGTGACTGCTCATTTGTCAGAAAAGTACAAGTCAAAATTATTTTTTTTCCAACTTTCAAATAATTAAATTTTTCATAAATTATTACTGCTTAACAAACTGTAGAAAAAGTTACACCAAACACAAATATTTTAAAATTAAAAAAAACTATAATTAACTTATTTAATCCGCACCAAATACCCCAATGTCATGTGATTACTTAGGGATGGTTTGATGTGTTTGAAAAAAGTCAAAAAATCAAAAAGTTATTACAAAAGTTAAAAAGTAATCACTATTCAAATATATATATATATATATATAATTCCAAAAAAGGTACAAGCCAACATTATGGCTGAACATAACACAGTGGTCTGAAGTGATGGTGAGTTTGAAAAGAGGGTACACACAAAAATTACACAGCACGGTACTGTTCGGCTCGTAGAGGCTCATTACAGGTTCTTTTTTGATAATATGAACTGTTCAATTTGTAGAACTCGTCGAATACTATTTTCCTATAGAAAATCACATTGATCGGATATTGATAACTATATGATCAAATTAGTTTTATATAAAAAATAAGACGGTGCACAAAGTAACAGTTGACAAAAAAACTAATCCGATCAAATAGCTATCGATATCCGATCAACGTGATTTTTAACAATCATATAGTACTCAATGAGTTCTACACATTCAGCGGTTCTGATTATCAAAACGGGACCCGTGAGCCGAACAGCACCGTCCTATGTAAACAGCATCGTAAGCAAGTTTTTCTTATATCTCTTGCTGCCACTATACTGTCTTCATGTACCATCACTGTCAATACATATTTATATATGTAGGGGTAAAAATATAATTTTTTTATTTTATACAATATTTTAATACTCATTTTTTCATAAAAAAATAAAAAGTTATCCCAAATAATCATTTTTTTTTTACTTTTTAGTCTAAAAAGTCAAAAAATGCACTTATTTAAGACACTTCAAACAATCCTTTAGGACTACTTAATATTATTATTATTAATGTTTTAAAATATTTTTAATTTTGTGAACAAATATTTCATTAACTAACAATGTCAAAAAAATGTAAAAAATTAAAAACAGATTATATAATTGTGGTTTGAGATTTTCATATTTTAAAATATATTATCAATTAAAAAATATTAAAATAGAGAAACATAAATTTTGAGACACACAATCACCCATTAATTATGTATATTATCCAGACTCATATTATTATTATTATTATTACTAAAGTGAGTAGGAAAGCAAACACACTAAGGTCATGTTTGATTCACAAGATTAATAGTGAAGTATTAATAATCCTATTAAATTAGTGTGGTATTCACTATCCAATTGGATTAATATCCATGGGATTAATAATCCCACCCCTACCCCATTATTAATAATCCTACAAATTTGTTGGATTAATTATTTATTGGATTAATAATCCTAAACCAAAATGTTAAAACAAACATAGGATAATTGGGCCCACGGATTAATAATCACAATCCTATGTTCTAATCCACCCAATCAAACATGCCATAAACTGTATAGGGTGAAGTGTCATAATCAGGTGTGACTAGGAGATGGTCCAAATTCAATGGTTAATATCATCCCCGTTCATCCGTTTCCGGATTTCTGGGCCCGTCCCTCCAATTCAAAAGTTACGGTTTTCTTGGCATTATTATGAATATGATTTGGACTTTTTTTTAAGTTAAAATTTACAAAATAAATAAAATAAAATAGGTTAAAATAATTAATAAAATAAAATATCATATTAAATTCATAATCATTTTATTTTTTTTCTTACAAACATCATATCCAACTAGAAAAAAATTTAACATTCTTTCCAAGTACAATTATTTTAGCCTATTAATTAAAATTAAAATAACCTATTAAAATAACTAACTTCTCAAAAAAAAAAGTCATGCCATCTAGGCTATTTAGATTAGGGGTGAGTGCGAGTCGGTTGCTGTCACAGAACTTTCAATCCGCTATCCGTTTGCCAAATTGACAGATTAAAGAAAATCAATTCGCATCCGTTCGCAAATCCGGCGGATGTGGATTGAGCAGATTGGTAAATAAATGCAAATCAGTTTGACTATTTAAAATTTTATAAATTTTCAACATAATTCAACTTGTGCACTTCCTCAAAAAAAAAAAATTACTGTCAATGATTTAAAAAAGTATTACAATCACTGCATGCCTCATCTAAGAAATAAAGTTTGAAACTTTAGAATATTACGATCACTACATGCCTCATCCACATATTATAATCACAACATGCGTCATCTACATAAAGTATTACAATATGTGGTTCTTAAAATATAAAAATAATTCAAACCATTAAAATCATGAACAGAGTAATAGTAGAGATTGTATGTATTTGTATTGTTATATCTATATCTATTTTTGAAAACAAAAATCAACCAGCATATATCATCTTTTTTATTTATTATTTTTAGAGTTAATTTTAAAAATCAAAAAATATAAATAAATAATATATTTATTTTTTTTAATTCAAAAAATATATTCAAGTTGAAAACTCTATTTAACAGAATATATTCAATATAATATTTAAACTTTCTTTCAATTAAAAATACAAATAGAATATCTAAACAAATTGAAAATATAAAATCTTACAAATTAGTAGAGGTGCTCGCGGTTTAGCAATTCGATTGCGGCCAAAGGAATTTCAAATCCGCCATTCGTCCAAACCTAGGCAGATTGGAAAAAATCAATCTGCAACCGTCCGCTCGTCATCACGTATCCATCTAAAATATAATGGATTAGTTCGATTCGATTGATTTGGATGGATCAATACATCCACTACTCACCCCTAGTGTAGATAATATGAAACTTGAACTAGCATTAATTAAATTTAGATTGATTGGTTTGAGTTAACCGGACTAACCCAAACCCACAAGGCGAATGAGCTATCCTATTGAATTCAAGATCCAAATAGTAGGTATACTCCATTAATAAATAGTTGAATTTTTTGAAGGAGAATGGGATAAAAGGGTTTGGATCTTTAAGATTATGGTAAATTATCAATAGATTTTAATAATTAAATTCTTAATAAAATTGTCGTAAAGAAATATTGTGATAATTTCTTGCATATGTCGTTAAAAAATAAATAATTAATGATTTTTTTTATCACAATATTTATAAATTGATGCTAAAATTTATAATTAATGATGTTTTTCTATGATAAATTTTGTAAACTGTCACTGAAAATTAAAAAGTAGTGACTTTTTTTTTGTAATAGTTTTTATAAACTATCGTTAAAACTAATAATTAGTGACATTTTTATAATAAAATTTTCAAGCTGTCGTTGAAAATGAACAACTAGTGACGTTTTTTTGATAGTATTTAATAAAAAATGTCATTAATTATCATAAAACCTATTGAATAATAATTTCACTAATGATGACCTATACATAAGTCCCTTCAAAATTATGTTTGCATTATGAATTTTGGTAGGATTTTAGAAAGGAAAATAAATTGCCGAGGAAAATATGCATCAAATAAACCTTATGACTAGCAACAACATAAGTAATAGCATCAAAGCAAACATTGTTTAATTTAAGTTATTTACAAAATAATGAATTAAACAATTCTACCAGAAATAACCCCAACTCGTTGCAACACCAAAAGTCCGCAAAGAGATGAAAATAAATTAAATTTGTTTGCACACTATTAAAGTGTGTGAGCTAAATATAAATTTTATTTAATTTAAAATTTAAAATTTTATATTTATAAATTTTATATAATTTAAAATTTAAAATTTTATATTTAAAAAGTGTATTGACTCTGTTTAAAATTATGAACTCTATTATTTAAGTAGTCGTTTAGGAATTGACTTTTTTAACAATTTCTTCACTTTTTCAATAAAGTGAAAAAATTAATTTATTTGAGAATATATGCCTGTGTTTGGTTGTGTTTTGTAAATGTGATTTAAGAGTATGAATTGTATTTTGAGTTTGTATGTTGTAGAATTATGATTTGAGTGTAGAAAATTTGTTTGGTAAAGAGTTTTGAAAATAGTTTTGGAAAAGAGATTTGATTTGAGTGAAGAATTGTTGATGTGACATTTAATATGTGATACAAAAATTTATAACTCATAACTAAACATATAACTCAAAATTATTTTAAAACACATAAAAAATTTAAAAAATTTCAAAAAATATTTTTCCCGATTATGTAAATCAATTGAAAAAAAAAATCTGGAATTCAGAGGACATCCGGGTGGACGTCCCCAAGGACATCCGGGTGGTCTTCCGGGTGGACTTCCTCAGGCAAAATTTTGACAAAAAATACGGCCTGTGCATCAGAGTTCTCTGCAGAGAGTATAGAAAATTGATTTCAAAACCATAACCAAACATCATACTCAAACACACGTGTAGAAAATTGATTACAAATTACAACCAAACAGAATATTTTTAATTGTATGAAAAATAATACATGGTTGTTGTATATATTTGTCTTTTTTTATAATATTTTTAAATCAAAATATTTACATTTTTTATTTAAATTTTGGAGATAATTAAAAAAAAAAAACTCAGAGTTTAAGCCTTGAACAAAATAGACCTTGAGTTTTCAATTTTATTAATTTAAACTATAATATTTTGATTTATTTTTAATTTAAACCATTAGCTTATTTTCGTTAAGTAAAACCAACAGAAAAAATATTTTAGTGATTAAACTCAATATAAGTATATATAAAAATGTCTAAAATACATTTTTTATGAGTTTAATGACTAAAATACTCATTTTTTCATCAATTTTACTTAACAAAAATAAATAAATAGTTTAAATTGAAAACAACTTTAAAATATAAGATTTAAATTGACAAAATAAAAAAAAATTTATTTTGTTACCTGACTCAAACCTTGAGTTTTTTTTATATTATAATTTGCCCTAAATTTTATCAAGTAATAAATAAATTAAAATCTATATTTTATTGACACAATTTAATAGTGTGTAAAGAATTGGGTTAAGTACCAATAAATTTCAAATAGTGATCTTATAAATTGTTTAATCTTTCATTTTTTCTTATGGACTAAAAAGTCACATTTTAGTGTGAATTACATAAAGGGCCAAGTATAAACGCACATATGTTATGTGTTTTGATGGACAAATGTAAATTTTCTCATAATGTTAAAATTATTAAACATAATACTTAAAAAAATTACTTAGTATATTTTTCCAAATATAGCACTCCAATGCAACACTTCAGAAATGTAACACTCCAGTATAACATATTAAAAAACTTGTTAGTATACTTTTATCAAATGTAACAATATAATATTCCAAAAAAACTCATTAGTATATTTTTCTCAAACGTAACACTCTAATTAATGTAACCCACAAAAAAACTCCGTAATGTATTTTTTTCAAACATGACTCTCCAATGCAACATATTAAAAAACTAAAACTCCTTAGTGTATTTTTCTTAAACATAATACTTCAATATAACACACTAAAAAACTCTTTAGTGTACTTTTATCAATTGTAACAACGTAATATTCTAAAAAAAAAATTAGTATACTTTTCTGAAACGTAACACTTTAATCAATGTAACACACAAAGACTCCTTAGTGTGTTGTTCTTAAATGTAACACATTAAAAAATTTCTTAATATACTTTTTTTTTTTTCAAACGTGATGCAATATTATAAAAAATAAAAAATAAAAGAAACTCTTTAACATATATATATATATTTCAAATATAACACTTCAATCAATACAATACACAAAAATTTCTTATTGTATTTTTTCAAATGTAACACTCTAATGTAACACTCCAATGTAACACCAGAAAATCACACTAACAGAAATGTAGATTTTCATGCTCGACAACTAGCACTTCAGCCACCAATCCCCCCAAAAAAAATCTTCTATATCTCAACTTTTCATTCTCATCCCAAAAACGAATTAGAAAATTAGAAAAATTAATCACAAAAGGGCATTCACTTAAACTCAAATGGTACTAAATCAAATAAATATAACTTTTCAAAACAAAAAAGACTAATTAATTCATAAGAAAACTCTTATGACTAAATGGATCAACATTTCCCATATAAGATTTATGGATAAATTTTCTTAAATAAATTTGGATTGGAAATGAGAGGTCGTTTGGGAATTATTTTAATTGATATTTTAATTTTTTATGAAAAACACGTATACAAAAAAGAGAAAAAAAATAATTTTTTAATAATATTTTTTTTATATTTTGATTATACTAACCGGATTGTGATCCTTTCTATTACATATTTGTAATGAAGAGATTTCATTACAATATCCAATGATAAGTATAATGATTTTTATTTTTTTGATTTAAAATAATTATAAGTTTATATTTCTATTTTATAGTTATTAGAGAGTAATGTTAGGAATCATTAAAAAAAAAATTATTATGAAAGATTCTTTACATTTGGATTACAAATACAACAAAATACCATGATCTAATTAAAAGATAAAAAAAATTTATAATATATTTTATGATATTTTTTCACAATCTCTAATATTATTCTTATTTCATTACATATCTATTGAAAGGGAGAGAATCAAAATCTATGCTAACCACTCTCCAAACACACTCTAGGTGAGATGGAAGGAGCAAGGATCTCTTCCTTGATTTTTCCCGTTGACTTCGTATTTGATGGGTTATTGGGTCCATTTTTTGGCTCAATTTTAATGATTCGAACCGTTCAAATTTTGAAATTTGTCATGTATATCATACCTGTAAAAATCAAGTCGATCGAATATCAAAAATTACGTGAACAAAAAGTTTTATTAAATAATAAAACTGTTTACTAAATTTTTTTAATAAATGGTTTTTAGTTCTTCCGATATTCAATCAATTTGATTTTTTACAGGTATGATATGTGTGACAAATTCTAAAATAAAAATGATTCGGATCATCGAAATTTGATCCAAAAGTGGATTCAATAGCCCATCAAGTAAGGAGTCAAGAAAGGAATCCCTGCTCGAGATGGAAGTGGGGATAGGATCCTACCAGAAAAATCCGCTCCATTTCAATCCCATCCCTGGCACATGAACCTGGCTCGTTTGGAAATAAGTTGTTTTAGTTAGTTATTTAAACTTGGTTTGGGAACAGATTTTTTTTAGTAATTTTTTAATTTTTTAGCTAAAATATGTTGTAAAAAAAATTAGTATGTTTAGGATGATTTTTTGATTTTTTATAAAAAGATGTGTAAAAAGTAAAGAGAAAAAGGAATCTTTGATTTTTTGGTATGAATTGCTGATTTTTTGATTTTTTTAGTGACTTTTTATTTTTTTTAACTAAAAAAACTACTTGCCAAACGAGCCCTAGTTATTTAGTCATTTTAGCTTGGTTAAAAATATTATGTTTAAGATGATAATTGTTTTTTTTTATAGTTGATTTAATAATTGTGAGAGAAAAAATAAAGATAGCGTTTGGTAGAGTTTTCTAAGTATGATTTGAGAATAAGAGTTGTATTTTAAATTTATGAATTTTGAAATTATGATTTGAGTGTAGAAAATTTGTTTGGTGAATGAGTTTTGAATTGAGTGAAAAATTTTTAATGTGACATATGATATCTGATATAAGAATTTACAACTCATAACCAAACACACAACTCAAAAATCTATTAAAAGCACATAAATTTTTTTAAAAAATTTCAAAAATATTGTTTTATTAAAAATATTTTTAAAAAAAAAAACTAGTGCCAAAAAAAAAAAAAAATTCACATTGTTTAGGTTAACCGGCCGGTCAACTGATCAGGTGAGTGGTCAGATGTCTGGGAACGACCGATAAGCCAAATTGCAAAATTTAAAAGTCTGCCTGAAACGAGTTTTCAAAATAAGGGGTAGAATTAATTTTTTAAAACTCAAACCAAACATCATATTAGAATATAGGGATAGAACTATGAGTCTAAAATCTTTACAAATACAGTGAAAATGATTATGAATTAAATGTGATATTTTATTTTATTAGTTATTTTAATTTAATTTATCTTTATTCACTATTTTAATCAAATAATCTCTAATTAAACAAGACGACAAACTCAGCTCTGCCAATTACAGAGAACAATCAACCCTTCTCGGTCACTGAAAAATTATTGCTTGATGTAGATACGTCACGTAATATTTCTCTTACCAATTATAATTTATTATATCTTTTTATATTTTCAATAATCTAACGCATATTTATAGATCCTACTTCTTTTACCACTATTGGGACACACTCGCGGTCCAATACCAACCAATAACTTCTCCCCATCACCACATCACTGCTAAACTGCAATTCAACATTTGTCTTTTAGGTCTACACTTTATCCTATTTTTACACACCCATATACACTTCCATTTTTCACTTTCTTACACCGACATCATGAGACCCTACCACACCCTCCCTCTCACTATCAATCTTTTATGCGTCAGTGCCTGCCTAGTCTATGCCCCTGAGTCGACTCAACCTCCATTTACTTGTGACTCATCAAACCCATCAACCAAAACCTACCCATTCTGCAAAACCGCTCTGCCCATAGCCCAACGAGCCCAAGACCTGGTGTCTCGACTCACCCTTGACGAGAAGGTCTCCCAACTCGTTGACACGGCCTCGGCGATTCCCCGACTCGGCATCCCCGCCTACCAGTGGTGGTCGGAGGCGTTGCACGGCGTTTCCAGGCACGGAAAGGGGGTTAGGTTTGTGGGTACCATCCGTTCCGCCACCAGCTTCCCTCAAATCATTCTCACTGCCTCTACCTTTGATAACAATCTTTGGTTTCGCATTGGTCAGGTGAGTCACTGCTATTGAGTTGACTCGGTATCTAATAACATCTTTGTGGAAAATCTAATATTACATAAACCCTGGTTGACAGCATTTTTTTTAATTAAGACATTTATAATAAAAATACAAATTAATTTTTTATTCACATTGAGGCCAAGTTTGAGAAGACTAAATAAGTGTACTTTTTGTCTTTTTAGACTAAAAAATTGAGATTGAAAATATGGATGTTTGGGTTAACTTTTTGACTTTTTATGAAAAAATGTGTAATAAAAAATTGTAAAAATTGGTTTGTAGAGGAAAATTTGAATTGGGAGTTATGCAGCCGTAATTGTTAGCTTTTGGTGAATAGTATTAACTTTTTAACTTTTTGAGTAATTTTTTGACTTTTTAAATTATTTTAGATGTCCCACCTGAATAAGGTTGGAAAAATCATCTAGAGGCAGAGAGATGGGTAGCTTTTTAGCTTTTTTTCAGGTTTTTTTTTTTTGACTTTTTAAAAATTTTAAAAAATTAATATATTTTAAAACTGTTAAAATGTTAATTTTGAACTTTTTTTTAACTTTTCTCAAACTATTTTTTTTTTTTTTTTTTTAAATTATGATAAAGTGAGCTAGTCCACAATAAAATGGGCAGGTTAAAAAAGCAGTTCTCATTATTAGTTTAAGTTTTCTCTCTAATTTATAAAGTTTTGTATGAGATTGAGTTTTGTAGGCCTATTATAAAACCCAATAATCCACTTAGGCTTTTCTAGAAAGTTATTTTTTAATTTTAATTTATTTTAAGTCATGTTATTTCTCATATATTTTTATATATATTTTTTTAAAAATTAATTTTTATTTATCTTCTCAAAATATTCCTATGTAATCTATTTTGATTATTGATTTTTTTTATTCATACGTCAATTATTTATGAAAACAATTAAATAGATTAGATAATTATAATTACATAATTTAATAATCATTGTATATAAAAAATAGACGATAAATATAATTTTAAAAATAAATCATTCATTATTTTACAAACAAATTTAATAAAAACTTGAGTTGTGATTATTGAATTAATTTGATTTTGTCAAAAATAATTTAAATAAAATAATCAAACAAAAGACGCACGGTTAACCCCATTTCCATTTTGAGGTAATACCTATAGATAGCAATCATACCATATAGATTTGCAATCTTGGACCTAAACTTGCATTTAATAAATGCTAGACTAATAATGTCACAGGTTACTCTTAAACTGATTTAGACTTTTGATTGTCCATAATCTACAAGGTGTACTCTTTACCTAATTTTTAACGTTCTCCTCCAATTTAAAATTATAAAAATAAAATGAATTATATTGTATATGGAAATTATGAGCTATTTTGATAAGATGGTTATAATCAGTTTTTTGGTGAAAAATTATTTATAAATAATTTTTTTGTGAGAGAGAAAGTGAATTATAATATAAAAAGTGGATTATAACTTACTTTCCAAAACAAACTGTTGAACGCTCATGTTGGTACAATTTTAAGTTAAAGTTTGCATAGTAATGAATTGAAAGGATTAAACTTGAATGTCATATTTCCATTCTATTTCTACAACAGTGACTGGAGGACGATGACATCTTTTAAAGTAGGGTTGCTTTAAGATTATGGTTTGGTATCGAAGCATTTAATTTTACACCTACACGGTGTATTAATAGGACAAAGACCTTGTGCGTAGTGTCATGTATTTTCTCTCTAATTTTTTTTATTAGTCTTAAAACATTCATAATTATTTTGGATTATGAACTTTTGTGTTAAAGTAATCTTAAGAAGATTTGATGCCCTCTTTCAGGATTAAACGAATGTTGTCTTTAAATTTTTATATTTTCCAATTTTCTTATTTTAATATACTCTTAATGCACTTTAAGAGGAATAAAATATCATACATTCTGCATAAAAATAAATGTAATAAATAATGTATAATTTTAAAAAATAGAAGTGCTTCTAAAAAAAAGTGTAGAGAATCTCATCTCGTCTCTCGTAAATTTCAAAAGTTTTACTCAATTTTAAAACGTTTTTCACCCAAATCTCAAAAAGAATTGGACATCTTCATGT
Source organism: Camellia lanceoleosa (assembly GCA_025200525.1). Taxonomy (NCBI): domain Eukaryota; kingdom Viridiplantae; phylum Streptophyta; class Magnoliopsida; order Ericales; family Theaceae; genus Camellia; species Camellia lanceoleosa. Next base: position 164,446,893 of record CM045761.1, on the reverse strand, counting down.
TTAACCAAAATGTAAGCAATCTTTGCTACCAAAACTTCGAAGCAATCATGTGACACTTCTAATTTTCTTGACATTCACATAAAAGTATCTCTACACCAGTTTTTTTGGGTAAAAACAAACTAAAGTGTCCCTGGATTGCGATTAACCAACCCTAAACTATGTTACTTTAACAAAGCAACATCTATATATAAACAAGTAGCTGTCTTCTACAACCAGTTCAACCACTACCACACCACCAAACAACAATGAAGCTCCACATCCTCCCAACTCTCCTCCTCCTCCTCCTAGTATTCTGTGCTGAGTCGATACAGCCTCCTCCATTCTCGTGCGACTCAACCAACCCATCTACCAAATCATACCCGTTCTGCGAAACCACCCGACCCATCCTCCAACGAGCCCGAGACCTGGTATCTCGTCTCACCCTCGACGAGAAAGTCTCCCAACTCGTCAACTCTGCTCCGGGCATCGACCGACTCGGCATCCCCGCATACGAGTGGTGGTCGGAGGCATTACACGGCGTAGTCGGGTTTAGCGGCATCCGATTCAGCGTCTCTATCCCCGGCGCCACCAGCTTCCCTCAAGTCATCCTCACCGGCGCCACCTTCGATACCCAACTCTGGTATCGAATCGGTCAGGTCTCAAATCAAAAACAAATTTGATTAACAAAATATAATAGATTCACATTTTAATCTTCATTTTGTTTAAATACATTATTTTCTTTGTCTTTATTATACGTAATTACTATTCTCATTTTACATTATTCTCTTTCTGTTCTGTATAATAATAATAAAATAAAATAAAATAAAAAGAGTATATTCAGAATAAAGTGAAATAAAGTGGAGTGAGAATAGCAGTATAAAAAAAAAAAAGAAAAGAAAGAAAAAGAAAAAGCAATGAGATATGGATGATTCGTTTGTCAAATAATGTAGGCTATAGGAAAGGAGGCGAGAGCGGTGTACAATGAAGGGCAAGCGACAGGGATGACATTTTGGGCACCGAATATAAATGTGTTTAGGGATCCAAGGTGGGGGAGAGGGCAAGAGACACCTGGGGAGGACCCATTGGTTGCAGGGAGATACGCGGTTTCGTATGTGAGAGGAATACAAGGAGACAGTTTTGAAGGTGGAGAGCTCAAGGATGGACACCTTCAAGCCTCCGCTTGTTGCAAGCATTTCACTGCTTATGATTTGGATAACTGGGATGGCACCAATCGTTTTGTCTTCAATGCCATTGTAAGTACCCCACTGCCATTTCTTCACTTTCAAACAAAATACTTTTTTTAATTCAAAAGTGGGTTGAATTTGAATATGCTGCCTCTTTGATATTCATGATTTTGGCTATTTAATATTTTGTTTTATTTTATTTTATTTAAAATGTGATCTTTTTTTTATATATATTTCTTTCTTTTGGTTTGGTTTTTTATTCAAAAGGTAGTTTGAAAATTCCTCTTGATATTGATGATTTTTAGAATATTTAATTAAAAATAACTTTATTGGTAAATTCGTCACTGTCCTTTTATTGAGTTCTGTATTTCAATTATGTGTTTCAAATCAATTATTGTTATGTGCGGAAAATTGCATCTCACCCCTGTTTGTAATGAGTATTTGGATTAAAATAATCATATATGGTAAAATAAGTTATTTTAATTAAATAGGATAAAATGTTATATTTAATTTTTTTTTTTTTTTTCTCTCACAAAAATTTAAAAAGTCAAAAAATTTATCACAAACGAAACTTTTTAATCTCAAAATAAAATAATATAAAATTAAAAAGTTAATCCACATTCCAAATATTTTTATTTTCATAGTGGTGTAAGTTTCTGTGTACATGGTGTAATCTATTCTTTGTCATAGTTGTACTCCGAAAAATTTCATCTATAATGCAACTGTTTGTCTACTGTTTCATTGATTTGTAATTTTTTCTAGAAAAAAACTATAAAAAAATATTCACCAAAATAAATGATTGTCAAATAACACATTAAATTTATTTACTTTATTTCTTTGGATTCATTTATAAGCGCTTGTTAAGTTGCCCTGGGGTATGTAGTTTTTGTTTCTGCTTATGTGGCTTTTGCTAATTGTTCCTTTCGTTTTTTTCCAACAAAACTATTTGTTTAAATGGTCAAGAAGTTTAAATTTTGAGCTACATTTACAGTTAATGGCATTGGGTTCTATATCTAATTTGATTTCCTGCTTTGGTGGTAGGTAAATGAGATTCTCTTGTGTACGTGTATTCTTTTCTTTACCAAGTAATTTAACCGTGCTCTAGTACTTACATTATTCTGTGCTCACTCTCTCTGTTTCTGTCCCTCTCTGGCTAATCCACATAATTATTCAGTAATTTTAGAATATGGATACTTGATATTTCATAATATTATAATTGATAGAGAATGTGGACATGTGGGATATTGTATTGAGTGATTAGGGAATATGAGAAAACATATTGAATGATAATCGGTTAGGAATTACAGACACGTGCTATTCCAAAAATATTAAATAATTTTCCGTTGTGTGGTTGATAATCGTAAAATAATTTTGTTATGGACACAAAAATCGAACTCAAAATAAGATACAAAATATACATAAATAGACAAATTTTTGTAATATCTTGCTTAATCGGACTAAACTTTAAAATAATTTTGTTCTTTCATATGTATTCTAATCGGTGTTTCCTCCGTGTGTGTGTGGGGGTGTTGTAGGTGAGTAAGCAAGACTTGGCAGACACATACCAGCCACCATTCAAGAGTTGTGTGGAAGAAGGGAAAGCCAGTGGGATAATGTGTGCTTATAACCGTGTCAATGGCATCCCTAACTGTGCCGATTATGATCTCCTCTCCAACACTGCCCGCCGACAGTGGGGTTTCCAAGGGTTAGCTTTGCAAACCAAACTAATCCTAATTCTCTGACTTTCAAGTTCATTTCTGTAATTTCAAATTGATATTAAAAAAATTATTTTTTTGTTTATTCATTTTGATCAATTGATCAGCTACATCACTTCTGACTGTGATGCTGTCTCCATCATGCATGATAATCAAGGTTATGCTAAATCACCAGAAGATGCTGTCGTCGATGTTCTTAAAGCTGGTATCCTCTCTCTCTCTCTCTCTCTCTCTCTCTCTCTATATATATATATATAAATTTCTCTCTCATTATTTATAGAAAAATTCTAAATTAACAACTAAATAGAGTGATGCCACATAACACCCAAAAACTTTGCGAAATACCGTCTAATCTAAGTGGACTCTACATTAGGATTCAATTCCTTAATTTATTTATTTTTTTGTATAAACTATTCATGTAAAAAAAATTTATATTGATATTATAATTATAATTAAATAATTTTATCCTACTCCTATTTTCAAAAAAATATGTAAAGATTATTTTTAAAGCCCAGCCCTACTGTATGGTTTAAAATCTCTCATTCTCACGTTGTATTTGGTTAAGGGATTTAAAAGGAATTTAAAAAAAGAAAAGAAAAAAAAAAGTGTAAAATTAAGTAAAATATAGGTATATTTTATATATATTTTACCTATTTTTTTTCCTTTTATTTCTAAAATTTTTTAATCAAACACAGTATCATTAGGTGAGTATGTGTACATAGGGAGGCTGAAATTTATAGTTTTAATCCGATTTGGTTAGGAGTGTTAAATTACTTTAGTTTATGATGAAACATTTAGATATCATAAAATGAGCTATTAAGTTCGAGATAATGAAATAGCTTGAACTAAAATAAAGTTTAAAATAAACTCTTAGAAAATAAAATGAGCAAACAGTGGCTCGTGAAATTTGTGATAGCTAGGCCCCCCACTGTTAAATAAGACAAAATAATTGGCCTCACTGCTGGATCCTAGTGGGCCTCGAAATGGTACTCTTATCCTAGTCCATGCATGTGCTCAGAGCACATCTCACATCTAAATAAAAAATAATTTAAAAAAGAAAAGAAAAAGCTTTGCCTTCCCTAGGCTCTAGTTTGTTTTTTCTCTTCCTTTGAACAACCCCACAAAAAAAATATATATATGTATATATATTATCTTCTCCTCTTTTCTGATCATTGTTAATTTTTTTTATCTTGCTATGATTGGGATCAATTTACATTTTGATTGTTAATGTCTGGCAACACCATATTTTAAAGAGAAGTAAATTGTGTGATGTAGGAAATATTGTTAGATGCAGCGTTCAATTTACTAAAATGAGAGTAAAATATTATCAAATTCAGGAGAGGGAGCAGTGCTCATTATTAGGCCAAGTTTGGGAACATCCCAAAAAGTTAAAAGTTAAAAAGTTACTCAAAAAGTTAAAAAGTTATCACTATTCACCAAAAGTCAATAATTACGGCTGCACAACTCTCAATTTTAATTTTCTCCTACAAACCAATTTTTATAATTTTTTATTACACATTTTTTCATAAAAAGTTAACAAGTTAACCCAAATATTCATATTTTCAACCTCAACTTTTTAGTCTAAAAAGACAAAAAGTGCACTTATTTAGGACACTCCAAACAACCCCTAAGTTTAAGTTTTCTCTCTAATTTATAAAGTGGATCGGATGCTATTGTGTTTTGTGGGCCTATTATAGAACCTAATAATTACACTGTGGGTGTATTTGTTTGGACGGACTAAATAAGAAAGGATTAGAATTCACCAGATTGTTAGTCCTAACATAGTCCTTGGACTATTTGATTGGACTGAATTTGTATCTTATGTTTGTTTAGTCATGAGATTAGATGTCTGGATTTGACTATTTATTGAATCCTATGATGGTCATTTTATCACCTATTCTCATATCTCCCTTATCCCTCCATTTGTGTCCCACCCCTCATGGGACACAATAGTCCAATATATTTGGAACTAATAGTCCAGAGCAACAATTTTGAACCAAACAATGGACTATTAGTCCAGAGGGATTATTAGTCCAATCATATGCCTCAATCCCTCAAAACAAACACGACCAATGTGATCTATTTTGATTATTCATTTTTTTTGTTCATACGTCAATTATTTATGACAATAATTAAATTGATTAGATAATTATAATTATATAATTTAATAATTATTGTATATAAAAAATAGACGATAAATATAATTTTAAAAATAAATCATTCATTATTTTACAAACAAATTTAATAAAAACTTGGGTTATGATTTTTTTCTTCTCAATTTTACAAATCAATGTTCCATCATCATGCTCCTTTATAGACAAACTTTTCGGTCCTGTACCAAAAAAAAATTCAATTTTTTTTTTAAAAAAAAATTTGTACATAATTTTATTTTAGTTTTTGTCAATTTGAAAGTTGATATTTTAAAGTTTTGAAAATCGAAATAAATGTCAAATCATAATATTCTTTTATAAATAATCATAAATAATGAACAATCATTATTTAAAGAGCAATTCCGATTATTAAAAATTTAATGAGACTTGAAGGTTTAAAAAATCTTAGTTAAGATTTAATGGAGTATAAATTTATAAATTAGGAGTTATGCATAAATGTCCCATTTATAAAATATCATTTTAAAATCTATTCACTACTATGGCAATGAATTGAGTCTTGGTTAATTTTTAACAAATCAACAATTGACTTTGAACGGTTGCTCGAGTGGTTATTGAGAAGGCATTTAGGTGTCAATGTGAATGAGATTTGAGGTTCGAATCTATGGAGAGATGTTGATTTATGTGTTGTAATCTAATTATTAATATACTAACTATTATCGTGGGAATATATTTTTTTTCTTTCTAACAAACCAACAATTAATATGCAAGTGTGTCCAATTGATTGAGGGTAAATTTTGGGTTGACGTTTCAGATGTGAAAAGTATTTTCAATTCTAACACATGAATATTCCTGAAGATTACCAAACTTGAAACCCCTTTGATTTTTTTTCCACAGGCATGGACGTGAATTGTGGTTCCTACTTGAAGAACTACACCAAATCAGCAGTTGAAAAGAAAAAACTAGCCATATCTGAGATAGACAGAGCCCTTCACAACCTCTTCTCTGTTAGAATGAGGTTAGGACTGTTCAATGGCAACCCAACCAACCTCCCTTATGGCAACATTGGTCCCAACCAGGTCTGCACCCAAGACCACCTCAACCTAGCCCTTGAAGCCGCCCGGAATGGCATCGTCCTCCTAAAAAACTCTGGCAGCCTCCTTCCTCTCTCAAAGGCAAAAACTGCGTCCCTCACCGTGATCGGCCCCAATGCCAACACCACAGCAACACTGCTTGGAAACTACGAAGGCCCACCCTGCAAATCCATTTCACCTCTCCAAGCACTGCAAGGGTATGTTAAAAAGGCAATGTATCACCCGGGTTGTAATGCAGTCAACTGTACTTCTGTGGCCACTGACAAAGCAGTGGAGATTGCTAAAGAAGCCGATCATGTGGTGTTGGTCATGGGATTGGATCAAACTCAGGAGAGGGAGCAGTTTGATCGGCAGGACTTGTTGCTCCCAGGGTATCAACAGAGTCTCATCACAAGCGTTGCCAATGCTGCTAAGAAGCCCGTGGTTCTGGTGTTACTTTGTGGAGGTCCAGTTGATGTTTCTTTTGCCAAAGATGAGCCGAAGATTGGAAGCATCTTGTGGGCTGGTTATCCGGGAGAAGCGGGAGGGATTGCTCTCGCAGAGATCATCTTTGGTGACCACAACCCAGGTCAAGTTTCTTCACAATCCTTCTAAAATACACACTTTTGCCTGGATTGTCAACTATACATTTTAGCCAAAAAGTCACTATAAGTTATCACATCAGTCTATTTACTTTTCTGTATATCTTTTCATAAAAAGTCAAAAAATTATTAAAATAGCTTGTACTCAAACGAGAGTGTTCATTTGTACATTGCTTTCAACTCACAAAAAAGAAGTTAAAATGGTACTTTTCATGTTTGTCATGCAGGAGGGAAATTACCCATAACTTGGTATCCGAAAGATTTTGTCAAAGTACCGATGACTGACATGAGGATGCGACCAGAGCCATCAACCGGCTACCCAGGGCGCACTTACAGATTCTACAATGGCAGAAAAGTTTTTGAGTTTGGCTATGGTCTTAGCTACTCTAAATATTCATATGAGTTCATGTCTGTTACCCAGAACAAGCTCAGCTTAAATAGATTATTGACTACCAAGGCAATTGAAGACTCAGATTCAGTTCGTTACCTGTCAGTTTCAGACATAGGTGGAGAAACCTGCAAGAAGGCAAATTTTTCCGCTGTTGTTGGAGTTAAAAATCACGGTGAGATGAATGGTAAACACCCGGTACTTCTATTCGTAAGGCACGCCAAGCAAAGAAATGGGAGTCCAGTGAAGCAGTTGGTCGGATTCCATAGCGTGAGCTTGAAGGCAGGAGAGAGAGCCGAGGTTGAATTTGTGCTGAACCCTTGTGAGCACCTTAGCAGAGCTAATGAAGAGGGGTTGATGGTGATTGAAAAAGGGCTGCGATACCTGCTTGTTGGGGATGAGAAGTATCCCTTTTCTGTTGAAGTTTGATACAAGGTTTTGCATCTTCAAAAACAAAGCCAAATTTGTGAGTGTATGAACTGTAGTGAATGTTGTAGCTTTACTGTTGCTATAAGTTAAGCCAGAATTCGTATAAAAGATGGCTACACTGAATGAGAAAGCTCCTCCTGCATTCTAAACAAGAAACAATGATTTCCTACTCGCCTTTTTCTTTTTATTTTCCTTTTTAATACGTGAACCAAACGGAGCAGAAACAGTAAGCTTCATCCTCAACACAAGGAAAGAAAATTATATAAAAGTAATACACAACTCAAATGTTGAAAATTATATAAAAGTAATACACAACTCAGATGGTGTGGGGTAAGTTTTAATTATCAACTTCCTGAAGATGTTAGATGTGATGATTTTGCTACAAGCATAGTTGATATAAACAGAATTACAATAGAAATATAAGCAATTAGTACATTTGATTCCCTGGCAAGAGAACAATGGCTGACTATTACAACTCCTCCATTCCTTTTGAACGAGGCAACAACAAAACCAGGCTCACTCCTTGCATCCCATGTCATGGCTGGAACAGTTATCTCACGGGTTCCATCTGAGTGAGTGCGATCACAAAATTTATGAGTATGTGCACTGAAAACAATCCTGCAGGCAGAGAGGAAGGAGTTAGTCCATATATATATAGCATCATTCTTCCAACTGTTGTGGGCTTCATCCAAAAGGTTATTTGGAAAGAAACTCTATTTCATTTGGTTGATGATCTTAAACCTTGATGTCACAGCACAATTAACATGCCCGTCTACATAGTGCCGAAAAGCAATTGCAGCTTTTGGAAACACTGAAATATACATGTGTGAAAGTGTTGCATCATATCAAATATTGCACATGTGTGTATCATGTCATTATACATACGAGAGCACAATATAGTTTGTATCAAGTGTCCAAAGAGACACATTGTGACGCCCCAAAGAATGCCATGTACTATAATTATATCATCATCCATCTTTCAATATCTTAGGTTAAAATAATTATCCCATTGACTATTCCATATCACAGGATACCCTCATTTAATTACCTTACAATGTTTTGGAAATAAAAATATGAATTGTTAGGATAACAACTTGGGAGATGAATATATTAACTAGAAAACTTAGCAATGTATGTGTTTGATAGAGAACCTAAGGAGCCTAGAAGAAGAGATTTAGGCCTCGTTTAAAAGTTAATTTTTGGCTACTTTTTTTAAAAAAAAAAAAAAAAAAAAAAAAAAACTTGGATGTTTTTTTTTTTTAATTACGAAAAAAAAAAAAAAAAAAAGAAAGAAAAGAATTCTTTTTTTTTTTGGGGGGTTGTTTTTTTTTTTTGGGCTAATTTTTTTTTTTTTTTTTTTAAAAAAAAAGTCCCCAAACGGGGCCTAGTAAATATTGAAAGAGTTAGGGAATTCATCTCAAACTTGAGTATTGAACATTTAGATAATTCAGGAAACTCTAAGTGAAGGAGCTTAATGATCTTAGTTTAATGAGTACCTTGTTAGAAATTAAGCACGATTAGCACAGGTTAAGTAGGATTAACTAAAGCCTAAGTAGGATTAATTAGGCTAATGAAGATTAAGGGCTAAGTGTGGTTAATTAGAACTAAGCTCGGTTAATTAAACTAATGAAGTAATTAGTGAAACACTTAAGCTAATTAATCATTCTACATCAAATAAAAGAAAAACAAAAGAGAAGAATTGAGAAATATGGAGAAGAATTGAGAGGGACCTTGAGTTCTTGAGAGAAAAGGAGGAAAAAGGGAGAAGATCAAAGAACAACAAAACCTAAGCTTGGAAAATCAAGGAAAATTCACTAAAAGGTAAGGAATTCAACCCTACATCTAGTATTGTTACCTTAATCTAGCTAGAAAATCATTTAGGCTAAGATCTGGGAAGATAAAAATGAAGAAAAATGTAGACGATATGAAAAGAAACTAGGTTGATGAATTCATGGGTTGAATCTTGTTTTTAGTTGGTCAAGCTTTGAAATTATTGCATACAAATGAATTTTCATGGGTCTTGTATCATAAATTCATGTTCTGAAATATTAGATATCATGATTTGAAGGATTGAAATGAAGGAAATGAAAAAGGATTTGAAAAGAAACTAAGTTGAGAAGTTCTTGAATTAAAACAAGTTTTTGGTTGGATTAGTCTTGAAATCATGCATTAAAATGAGTTTCAAGAATCATACATCATTTATTTATGTTTTGGTACATCAAACATCAAGTTTTGAGGCTTTAGAATGAAGAAAATGGAGTTGGAACACCAAGAACACGCACTAGACTCGAATTCTGCTCATTGGGAACTCGAGCGGCCACTATCGGGTGCACGGCTCTCCCTGAGCCATCGCTTGAGTGGCCACGCCACCGCAGTGCGGCCAACCCCCGTTTCAGCCCACTTTCATTATATCTTGCAATTTCAAATGAGCATATCTCACTCATTCAGACTTGATTTTAAGTGATTCTTGAGTCTAAATTCAAACCTCGGAAGTCTAGTTTCCAATGGTAGTGGTGGTCTTACATCCAAATTCTAACCAAACCAAACCAAGCCTTAAGTCCCATCAAATAGAGTCGGCTACAGTCTCACATCCAAATTCTAAGTATACAAAAAGATATGTTTAAATTAATGAAGCCTGCTCACTTTCTTTCTAACCATTTCATGCTAATTCCTCTTCTAACTTAGTTTTTCCTTTCATTTCTTCCTATTTCCTAACCTTAAATATCTAAACATGATATTTTTCAATACATAGCATATGAAATTGATGTGGAATATTTATGGCACTTCAACGTACATCTTTGACACATTTCAACATTCTTTAGGCCTTAATCACCCAGGATGCTTCTAGGCATGCATTCGATACATGTTTGACAATAGATTTAGACTTGAAATAAGCTTAGAAAAGTATTGGATAATCTAAGAAAATATTAAGAAACACTAAGTTAAGTTAGAACACCTTAAGTGAATTTAGAAGCTTGTTAGTTTAAGTACTTTCAAGTCTTACTTATGCTTTGTGTAGGTCAAACACTCGGAGAGGGGAAAACCTCATTGTTTGCGAGCCATTTGTGAGTAATATTACTGTAAAGTTATGTTCGAAAATGGTAGTTTGGAAATTCGTTAATGTATCCTAATCACCCAGGATGCTTCTAGGTATGCATTCGATACATGTTTGACAATAGATTTAGACTTGAAATAAGCTTAGAAAAGTATTGGATAATCTAAGAAAATATTAAGAAACACTAAGTTAAATTAGAACACCTTAAGTGAATTTAGAAGCTTGTTAGTTTAAGTACTTTCAAGTCTTACTTATGCTTTGTGTAGGTCAAACACTCGGAGAGGGGAAAACCTCATTGTTTGCGAGCCATTTGTGAGTAATATTACTGTAAAGTTATGTTCGAAAATGGTAGTTTGGAAATTCGTTAATGTATCCTAGTTTGTGAAAACTTTGTTTCTGTTAACATGAATGAATGTTCCATATTTTCGTATAAATCCATTGTGGCATCTTTTAGATAGTCCTAACTATTTGGGGACAATTAAATACACCATGGCCATTATTGAAATCTTCTTCGCCAACTAAGAGTGGGTTGTTTAATCAGTGTTTAAACCGGTTATTCCTTCACTTTGCTCTATTGGATGTACCATGCTATCATGTTTTGAATATGAACTATGTATATAAGAAATATTAGAATGCTTTTGGAAATGTGATATGAAATTATGCTTTACAAATCTTATTAGAATTCATTCATTTACCACTGTAATATTATTCACCAGGCAATGCCTCGCCCATCTCCCTTATATATATGTAGATGACGAAAAACTCGATTATGAAAAGAACTTTGCTAGAAGATGATCTTGTATACTTGTATTGGATTTGTATAGTTTACCATATGTAATATACTCTACTTTTGCTGTATCACCCATGTAACATAGCAAGATAATAATCCAAAGGAAATGTATGCTTTCATTTCTTATAGTTATGCACTACTCTGAATGAATATTTTAAATGGATACAAATAAGTAATTAATGGTTTCCGCACTTGTAAATGGAGTAGATTTGCCCCAATTATTATAAGAGTTCAATTAGTTTTGAGAGATGGGTCTTTGGTAGACTAGGACTACTAGCCGGTCACAACATCATCCTATTTGGGGCACGTTGGGGCTGTGACATATATATCCATCCATCTAAATACAAAGGAAATTCAAACGACATTGTCGGTGAAAAAGAAACGTCTGAATGGAATTCAAGATCTCTAGAAGGAAAAGAGGCAAGACAAGTTACCTTGGCTTAAGTGCTTGAAAAATGTATTCAGTAGCATTTGGCGGGAGAGTATGCAATAAATCATATGGTCCAGTTCCAACAAACCCCCTGTAGAAGAAGTTGAAAGTTACTTAAGAAACAAGCATTTCGAGCACTATGGATGATGGATGTTAAAGTGAGCTTCAAGATTTGCAATTTAAGTAAATGGGTGAATGAATGCAAAGATCTAAAGATAGCAGTTACAAATTCTAACCCATTCTAAGGCATTCTGGCCAGAAAATACTGCTTTGGCCAAAAGACTGGAAATAGCTTTTTGTTTCCCTTTATTCAAATATGAAATACCCACATGGTTGGGACTGTTCCCAGTTTTTGGGCCTGTTTTAGTCATTTCATCCAGTTAGTACTACTTCAGTAGGTAGAGATTTTCAGACCAAAAACAAAAACAAAAAAAATACAAAACGAGAGAGATTTGATTAAGCTCCAAAGTGGTTTTGTAAAACCAATTAAACAAGCTCTTTTAAATCATTTATCAATTTATTGCAAAATAATAACAAAAGTCCTATTCACATATTCTGCATCAAGGTCCTGTATCTTGTGTCTACAGGACATTGGGTTGCAAACTTGGGGTTACATTTTTAATGTAGAGGTGGGCAATGGGCTAACGCTGTTCCTAAACCAACCTACTTAAGATTAATTCTTATCAGAGGCTCATTCAAGAACACTCATGACACAAATGATCCAAGGTCAATCCTTCATTTGAGATTGATTGGCACGAAATAAGCTCAAAGAAGCACCTAACCACTACTGATAGATGAATCCAACTGAAAGAGCTTGAATGAAATTTATTTTTTAGAAATCATTTAAGAGATTTATGAGCAAAAGCAAGATCTGATTCTCCAGCTTCATGCTCTTGCAATCTGGGATGAAGTAGCTTGTTAGTCAGCTTCTTTGAATCCCAACACAACTAGCGGGCTAAGTCTGCAAAGATACAAACTTCCTATTTCAGAAGGGGGTCGAGAAAATAAGAGGTGAAACAAACCATGTCAATTTTAGGGCTAGTTTGGCATGTTTGGAAAAAGTCAAAAAGTCACTATACTATTTAAGTTACATCATCTTATTTAAGTCACATCACTTCAAACCCAACCCAAACACAACCCATATTTCATAAAAAGTCAAAAAGTGCACTTATTTAGATCATCCCAAACAACCCCTTACTCCAACGTACATAATTACAGAAACTACCATGTATGATGCTTTGAGAGATGAAAGATTACACATACCTATTCTCTATAATTTTTGAACTCTCATCTGGATGATTATAAGGTCCACCAAAAGCACTGCTATCCCAGTAATTGTTGTTTTCTGTCCAGTGCAATGGAAAATGAAGTAGGAGGACAGGTCCAGATCCAGATGACATGGCATTTTCTCTCCACCCAAAGTCACCAGAGGCCAATCTGAATTCAGTAGACTCATCTAACACTTTTGTTGTTTGTTCACTGTCCATTCGCAAATCTATACTTTCTCTTTCTATTACTTTTTCAACACTAAAACGTAACTTATTGTTGCCACAGAGAAATGCCACAGCATTAAGCGAGACAAAACTAATATTACTAATTTCGAAGGCACCACAACCAGATGAGTCCAATCCAGGAAAATTTCCGGCTAGCCAATTAACAGATATTGCATTTAGCTCACTGCAGTCTCCAATATCTCTATCCCCAAGAATAACATGAAATGGACAGCCATGAAAGGGACCTAACAACTTGTGGAACTGGTTGATCACAGATGACCACTTACTTCTCGTCAACTTTGATCCTCTAGCAGAAACATCTCCTAATACGAGCAGCATATCAGGCTTCAAGATTTTAAATGATTTCTGGTTCAAATATTAGTAACATGAAATGATAAGATTATGCAAGTTCCAATAAAAGAATAGTTCAAAGCATGGACAATGACAGGGATGAAAAATAGTACAAATACAGAGAGATTCAACTCATGTTGAAACATGTGAATATAATAACTGCAATCCTCAAGTGTCATTGAACCAGGATTTGTCAACCATGGATTGAAGCTTTTTTTTTTTTTTTTCCTGAATTTATTCAGCTCCTCAACCTGATTTTGTGATGTAACACCTTCAGCTCAACTAATATAAAATTGCTACATATTAAGTGTAATATCCTTTATGAAACTTAATTAAAATATAAGTAAACTTTGACAAGTCATATGCTTAAGCAATGAATCATGAAGAAAAAAGGAATATCTTTAAATATGTATACAGTTAAATAACAAGTTTTCATTGTTCATATTAAAGTGCTTGATTCTAACATGAAAAAATCAAGTATTAAATTACTCTATGCTTGTAAGCAAGGCACGTGCCAACATACAGTGAACAAAGTCTGAACACCCAGATCAAATCAAGCACATCATAAGAAACAAAAGCTCGAACAGCCTAATAGTTAACTGAGCTTGATCAGTTGCAACCAATGTTTCAACTCGTGTGTAATTCATTTAAACTTGTTTCTAATTGTTGGTATCTGGGGAGAAAAAAAAGTTCACATTGAACAAAACCCTAACCCAAAATTCATCAATTTAAAGCAATAGAATATCAAATTCATCAATTTGCAAACACCCTAACCCCAAAATTGCACGAACATACCTCAAAGAACTTGGACAAGTAATAGTCGCTGAAGAAGATGTTATTATAGCCAGCTTCAGAGCCCAACAAGAGCAGATTCGCGACCATCATCACCTTCAGATCGTCCGGGTGATCTTCTTCCACATGTTGTTCCCCATTGGGGACTACCACGCAGGAGGGGATCGAAACCCTATCCTCGAAGACGACCAGGGCCGCGATGACTATCAGCGGCAACAGACGCAACACTCGCCTCCAATGCACAACCATCGTGTAAGCAGCAGAGCTGGCTGTGTTTGTGTGTGAAATGTTAAGGGTTTTTTGAGAGAGAAGATTGAGGAGGAGGTGAGACACTGAGAAAGGATCTAGGGTTTCGGTGATGTTGACCATGTGTTCTTCTCGCCATTGTTGGTTTGATTTTAATTTTTGAATGCTAGATTTTGCTTTTGCACGTTAGTTGTCATTTGGATTTGGCAATAATAGCCTTTGATTCAGTGGATCGAATGTAAAACGAACTTTAATATTTTAATTAAATTAATTTTATATAAATTTAAGCTGGTGTGTACCATAGTTATGAGATTTGCAAATATTGGCACTGTTTGGGAACCAGAAAATGAGGCTATTGTAGTTTCATTTGAGAAAAAAGCCAAAAAATAATACTGTTCACAGGTTTTTAAAAAAAAAAAAAAAAAAAATAGGCTCTGTGCTAGACAGTGTAGGCTGTGCCTACACTGTCGCAGCCGGAAATTGGTACATCAACGGAAAAATTACCATTTTGTCCCTTTATATCAATTTAAAAAATAAAAAGTTAGAGATAAATTTATTATTTTAAATTTAAACATCATTTCAACACACTTTCCAATATAAGAACTCAACTAAAAATTTATCTCATCTTCCCAAACACAAAACTAAAATAACCTATTAAAATAGTCAAAAAGCCAAAAAGTCAAATAGCCTACTAAAATAGTCACTTCCCAAACGAGACCATTATAACCCAATTTTATGGGTGATCTAGGCTTGTTTTGGGAACCTGGTTGGTAGCCACGTTTTGGCGTTTGATGCAAAAGCCAGACGTGGCTTTTTTTTGTGCAAAAACTCATTTGGGAAGTTGATGAAAACGCCATCTCATATTTTTGTCTTTTTGTGCTGAAATTACAAGATTATCCTCCATATTTATAACTTGAGAGTAAATTTTTTAATTTGAGGTGGGAGTAGTTTGGTCATTTTATTATGATTTGACATTATAAATAAATATTAATCAAAAAAGCCAAAAGTAACTTTTTACCAACTTCCCAAATCATTTGTTTAAAAAAACCAAAAGCTTGGTTAAAAGCCAAAAAGTCACTTTTTACCATCTTCCCAAAACAACCCCTAACTAGGGATTGTTTGGGGTGTCCTAAATAAGTGTATTTTTTATTTTTTGGATTAAAAAGTTGAAAAAAATATAGATATTTGGGTTAATTTTTTAATTTTTTTTGAAAAAATGTATATTAAAAAATTATATAAATAAGTGTGTATGAGAAGATGGTGTAGTAGGCCGTACTAATTGGCAATGCAGTGGGCTAGGTAAGTAGATGGAAAAAGATTGCCTTCTTTTCGAATTTTGATTGGACGGTGTTATTCGGCCCGTAGGGGCCCACCATGGGTCCCGTTTTTCTAGTCGGAATCATTCAATGTGTAGAACTTGTCCAATACTATATACTTGTAAAAAATTACGTTAATTGGATATCGATAGTTATCTGATCGTGTTAGTTTTTTTTGTCAACTCTTACCTATAACACCATTCATTTTTTATACAAAACTGATTTGATCATGTAATTAACAATATCCGATAGACGTGATTTTTTACAGACATACAGTACTAGACGAGTTCTATATATTGAATGGTTCGGATTATCAAAAAAGACCCATGGTAGGCCCCGACGGGCCCAACTTTACTATCTAACTTAGTAAATGTATACATGTAATATTTTTTTTCTCCTTTCACTGCAGTTGCTTTGACGTCAGTACATTGATAGGCCAAAAAGTTGATTTGTATTTTAATATTTGTATATTATTTTTTTATATATCTTTTGGTGAATAATGGTCACTTTTTAATTTTTTTGGTAACTTTTTGACTTTTTTTAAAGTTGTCAAACCAGCCCTAAAAGAAGAATAAAAAATGACTAATAAGAACATCTCTGATAGTTTATTAATTCTATCATTAAATTTAAATTTGATAAAAAAAATATTTTGTCCCTGTTCTAATTTTAATCAAATAAGTATTAAATTGAGGATATCAAAAATCTTTCACCAAATTGAGAATGCTTTGAGCTTTCATCAAATTATTGTTCATCATTGTTGAATTTTTATTGTCGGATGTCCCCCAAATGTTGTCCCGGATGTCCCCTGAATGTCCTAGGCAAAAATTTGTGAAGAAAATACATTGGACAGTCAACCGGCTGGACATCTATTTGGTCGACCGGTATTTTGATAAAAACTCAAAATTTTCTATTGGAGCACTTGATGTCAAATGGAATTTTTACTCAAATTTGATATATATATATTAAAAAAAGAAAAGAAAAAAAAAAGATGTACCATTGGAGATGCTTTAACCCAACACTAAATGAGGTATAAACAAATAATTTTGGTATTATAACTAAAATAATATCACAATTAATATCACAATATGTCGTTACTAATATCACCATAGAACATGTCAATTGGTACACACCATAAAGGGATGTTTACCATACCATTACCTTAAATTTAAAGGAGAATTCTAAATAAGGGATTTTAGTTTTAGGTTTTTCACAGAGAATTTTATCTGTGGAGAGCTAAAATTTCTCTAATAATATTATTGAGAGACCTTTAACTAATAAGAAAAAAACATATTGAATATCTTCTACTATCTAAAGTTGGAAAAAGATACTTCACTAATTTTTCATTTTTAAAAAGTGATGGGTAGATAAAATAATCGAAGTATAAGTAGTTCATACATAAATTTATGCAATAAAAACTTATAATGTCATTAGTAGTTTAAACTTGGCCCATCGGCCTACAGCCTACTCGAGGCCTGGCTCATCCAAGCCCGGACACAAGCCCAACCCGAGATCCTAGGTCTGGACTGTTTATTTCGAAACCCTGCTCAACCCATGAGCCAACCTACGAGGCTCGATCCACTCCAAACTTGGCCCCCCCAGGCCCAATGTTATTTTTTGTTGAAAAAAATAGATTTTTTTTTCTTAAAAAAAAAGGACCAGGCCTAACTCAAGCCCAAGCCCAAACTCAAGCCCACTAACTCCACTCAAGGCTCGGTCCACTAGCCCGCCTGAGTACCCCCCAATCCTGAGCCTAATTTTACTAGTCTGTAGATCGACTCGAATTTTGACGAGAGACTGCGCAACCCGATAATGGACCTGTCCAAGCCCGAGTTGGGCTAAATTTACACTCTTAAATGTTATCATTTTAAAATTATTTTTCTAACTTATAAATTTTAAAACATTTTAAATTTAATTTGTTATTATGACGAGTCTATTTGAAAAAAAAATTATATTGGCAAGATTAAAGGAAGATATTCATTTTATTTTATCGAAATTTAAAATTATTGATTCATAGTTATTACATTGTTATAAAAATAAATAAATAAGTGAAGAAATTACCAATAATAAAAAAAAAGGTTTGACTCTTATAATCAAATAAAATTTTAATTTTATCAATTTAAATTTAAATTTTTTATTTTATTTTCAATCTAAATCATCTGTTATTTTTTGTTAGGGTGAATTGCACTAACGGTTCTTATAGTTTGATATTTGTGTCACTTTGATCCCTAACTTTCAATGTGACACATTTGACCATAAATTTTGAATTTTGTTCAAAATAAGGACAATTGAAGATATCATTAGATTTTTTAAGGGCAAAATTGTCACTTTGATAAAATATAAACTAATTTGACAAAAATAAATGTCAAAAAAGTATTTTTGAATTTTTAAAAATTAAAACTACCCAATAATAAATAAAATTATGTAAAATTGATAAATCTTTTAGGCATTTATTTTTTTTATCAAATTAATTTTTATTATGTGATCGGATGATGATCATGTAATTGGTAATTATTTTTATTTTCATTAAATTAGTTTCTATTTTTCCAACAGTCAAATATGGTGACAACCTTGAAATCATTATTAAACTAATCTATTAAATCAAAAAATTCAAAACTAAAAGCATTTCATATGTTGTGGGTGTTTGAAAAGTTTCTATTTTAGTATGCTAAAATTTTTGTGTTTGAGAAGATGATTTGATTTTTTTTGTAATTTGATGGGATGTTTGTAAGAGAAAAAGTGAAATGATTATGAGTTTGATGTGACATTTTGTCTTATTAGCTATTTTAGTTTATTTTGCCTTTTTGTAAATTTTAGCCTAAATTGGGCTAAAATCTCACTTCCCAAACAGCTCCACAAATATATCGATTACACATTAAAAACCTAATAACCATCCATTTTGTAAAATAAATAAATGTCTAAAAGATTTAACATTTTTACATAATTTTATATTTGGTGGGTAGAAATAATTTTTAAAATTTAAAAATATTTTTTTGATATTTATTTTTGTCAAATTAATTTATATTTTATCAAATTGACAATTTTGCCTTTGAAATTAAGCAATGGTATGTTCAATTGTTCTTATTTGGAACAATATTCAAAATTCAGGATCAAATGTGTCACAATTTAAAAGTTAGGGATCAAAGTGACACGACCCCCAAACTATAAGGACTGTTAGTATAATTTGCCTTTTTTGTTAACTAGAAGTGACGGAAAATTTTTATTTTAGTCATTAAACTCAACAAAAAAAATTTATTTTAAGTATATGGTTGGAATTAGAAGAACACTATAAGGGCCATGGCCTCCTATTCCTGTGAAAAATTATGTTTGCTATAACACTTTTAAATATATATATATATATCTTATTTTGAACTCGTTTGGGATGTGGGTTAACTTTTTAATTTTTTTGCTATTTTAGCATGAGGTTAAAAAGCCTTATTTGGGATATATACTTTTTGGCTTTTTTGACTTTTGTGAGAGAAAAAATAAAATGATTATAGGTTAGATGTGACATTTTTTCTTATTTAGCTAAAATAGCCTATTTTGTTCAATATGACTATTTTGGCCCAAAATATTATCCCAAACAAAGCCTTTATAAATAAGATGACCTCTTAGTATAAAAGATATATATATCTCATTCTTCTCTCATCTTGCATTCTTTTTTTATTTTTTACCAAAAAAATTCTTCATCCTATTTAGATATTATTTATATGATATTTGAATTTTTAGATTTAGCCAAAACCCCTCCATTGAATCCTTGTTTGATGAAAATGACAATCTAATTTATTTTGCTTCATAAACCCCCCTAAGGAGGAGACACATAATTCAGCAAGGACAAAGTAAAATATTATTTTGGGCAAACTTCAGTTTACCCTCTTATGATTTGGGATGCATATGATTTACCTCCCTAACATTTGAAAATCACCACATAACCTCCTTGTGATTATTGGATTAAAGTGCACAGTTAGCATTTCCATCTAACATAACAGTCCGTGCACAACACACACCTAATGTGCAAATGAGCATAGAAATATAGTTTTCCCTCCAAATTAAATAATTAAAATGCCCTCATCTTCATCATCAACATCTAAATCTTGAAACCTCTACCTAAAATATAAAAAATAAAAAAATAAAAAACTTAATTTTTATATAATTATATTTTACAAATACATACATAAATATAGATACTGTAATATATATATATATATATTTGCTAATTGTCTAGTCACCAAGGACATGGTCGATCACTGAAGCTCAGGATTCACCACCCTCGACAACATCGCCACTCCTCCTCCTTCATCCAGCCCCAACAATGGCATCCTCATTTTTCTTTTCGCAAATTCACAATAAAATTGCCTCTCTCTTTCTATGTAGAAAATTCTATTTTCTTTTTCTAAAACTCTGGTTAATCTTTCTTGCTATGTAAATCTCTCTCCCTAGAACTCCGGTATTCATAGTTTTCAATATGAGCTTTTCTCTCTCTATATATATATATATATCTGTGTGTATCTCTACAGTTGCTCTCTCTATATTTTGGTTCAACAGAGAGAGAAAGAGAAGCTTCTAATAGACATATACATAGATGTAGATAGAGATATGCATATAGATGCATACAAGCTAGTCCATGTGTAGGTGTTGACAAATCTATATATTGTATGATGCTCATATTTCAACCAAGAAAAAATAGAATAATTGGTTTGAATTTTAAACTTGAAGGCATGTTGAATTTTAATTAAATTAATTTTTGATGAAAATTATGTTATTTAAATTAATTTGTTAAATCAAAACCCTAATTTCACGTGTTAAAACCCTAAGTTCTCTCCACACAACTCTTACTCTTCTCAAATGCACAACTATTGAATGATAAATGGTAAATAAGGGTCATATGTATAAGGGCAAAATAGTTTTTTTACTTCTGTCGTTAATGGTGTTAACTATGTACTTCAATCCAGTAATCATATGGGGGTTATGTGGTGATTTTCAAACGTCAGAGGGTAAGCTACACGCGGTCCAAACCAAAGGGGATAAAGTGAAGTTTGCCTTATTATTATTTTTTTTTCTTGGACAATATTGTCAGAGTAACATGTTACTGTGAATCAAAGTAACATGTTACTTTGAACCAGGGTAATATGTTACTGTTTATATCAATTTCAACAGTAATATTTTTTTTGTTTGTTTTTTTAAGAATTTTATAGTCAATATAGATCTTATTTGTTAAATTTTAATAAGAGAATTCTAAAAATATTAATTTTATTAAAAACTTATATCTAGATCAAAAGTTATATTATTTTAAAGTTTAATATTTTAATAATAGTGGTATTGTTAAATTTTTTAATGAAAACTTTTTGTGCTTATCCTTAATACATTTGATGATACAGTGAGTCCTAGTGAATGGGTTGGACCGATCCAAGCTCTTCAAGCCCACTGGATAACCTGCAAGCAAGTTCAATCGGGGAACGGGGTAGTCCCCCGGCGAACCCTCCGGTGTAGGAATTAGAGAAGGTGATAATACAGAAAAAATGTAGAGAGAGGGAGATAGGAGATGGAAAACTTAACCTTCTTCTTCTCTTCGAGTTTAGCTTATATCCAACTGTAATCATTTCGCTGTCTCTGTTGCTCGATTGTCCCCGCCGAAAGCTTGAGGCGTGGTTCGCCTTTGTTCAGGCAGGGTGTCATTCCTACCGAGAGGTGTTGTCGCAATAAATGCTTTGGATGGGTCAGATTAATGGTGATGTCTTTGGCAATAACTTTGCAGATCTTTGTCTGCCGACGTGGTCCGCTCGCTACCGCCACTTGTCCGAGCATCGTTGGTCCTTCTGTCGATTGGACTCACCGTGTTGGGTTTGGCTAACCGTTGTATAATGGGGTTTGAATGGTGGGTCGGCTATGGGCCTATCGTCGATAGTCCCCATTCCCGAGTTTTAGCGCTTTAGTCCAACGAAGGGAATAATAATAGTAAGGGTAATCGACCGCGGAAGGTGGTGAGCCAACCGTGAGGGTGGTCGACCGTGAGGGTGGCCGAGTGGGAGGGGGCCGACCGTGAGGGTGGCCGAGTGGGAGGGGGCCGACCGTGAGGGTGGCCGAGCGGAAGGGGGCCGACCGTGAGGGTGGCCGAGTGGGAGGGGGCCGACCGTGGGGGTGGCCGAGCGGAAGGGGGCCGACCGTGAGGGTGGCCGAATGGTGAGGGCCGAGTGGGGTGAAAGTGAGAGGCCGACCGTTAGGGTGGCCGAGCGGCCACGGGCTCAAGGCGGCGTGTCACGTGGCGATGTGAAGTGGAAAAGACAAGGTGAGGCGTAAGTCGGTGCATCCGACCATACACGTGGCAAAATGTCGGAGGAGGTGAAAGGTCAAGCGTTAGATTGGGAGTGAAAGCAGGCATTATTAGGGCATTGATGATACCATTTTGGCGATGATTTGAAAAGTTTTCAAACCGCGAACATTAATTTGGATCCTTGGAATACGGCAACCCGTGGGCTTTTGGTATCATACGATTCACCTACTTGTTTACAAAAACTCAAAATATCCGGTATCAATTCCTTCGTTGCTCACGATACCCCATTAAAACACTTCGCGATTTTCGAACTCGCATCCGCATTTATTCGCAAATATAGTTTAGCAATGGCACGAGAAGGACCGAAATGTGAGGATGGATCCGCCGGGGAGGACGATCTTGGAGCCGGGCGCAAAGAAGATAGATCGAAAGGTGGAGGTGCCATCGGTGCCGAGCTGGGCCACCAGTGGAACCAGATCACCGCACTCGAGGGCCGATAGGTCCATCAGAACGGCGGCGGAGTTGGAGGCTATCCGCGAAGGTACCGATTCCGTGAAGTGGAGTTGGTGTTGCCAAAGTCAACAGAGCGCCATCGGACGTGAGGCCGGGAGTTTTCTCTACGAGGAGGCGCTGGTGGGGTTGCGATTGCCGCTGCCGCAGATTGTGGTGGACGATTAATCGCTTGGACATGGCACCGTGGTACCGATGCCCAATTCGTGGAAGATTTTGTCGCCTGCAAGCGCCCGCCAAAGGCGATGGATGGGAGGCCATGACGGTGGATGAATTCTTTTCGCTACAAAGCTTCAGGCGAGGAGACTTGGGTGACCCTACAGTGCCGAAGTGAAAGGGCGTGGTGGCGGGGTTGCCAACCTCGATCAAAGGTTGGAGGCATAGGTGGTTCTACGTGTCCAACTCGAGGGGCCGGGCACGAAGACGTGGAAGGTGCCGACAAAGTTTGTGGAGTCGAAAGGGGGTGCGGCGATGGAGGAGAGAGTGAGGAAGGTGAAGGAGTGGAGGGAGAGGGAAAAAGTTAGATGGGACGAGCTTGTTCAGCCATCTGCTCTGTTTGAAGCTGGGTTGGGCCCACAACCGGTCGGGGGAGACCTCGACCGAGCGGAGTTGGAGGCTAAGAGGAAAGCGCAGGAAGCGGAGGATCAGGCCATGCTACCGAGGGCTCGAAGTTCACAGAGGCCTGCCGACCGACCTCCTGGCCAATGGTGAGAGAGGATTCGCCTCGGCCAAAAACGTTGGGAGAGAAGGGATTGAGGAGTCTCCACGATCGCTTCCAAAAGATCCTCTCAATGAGAGGTCGGTGAAAGAGATGGAGGCACTGGGGTGGGGAAGAAGAAAAAGTTGAGGCGGAGGGGGGCCCGAGTAAAAAGAAGAAAGGAGGTGGAAGAGGCCCGGCCAAGCGAAGTGAGGAGGGAGGTGGAGCAGCACTGTAAGGGGTGGTCGTCTCACCGGGGAGAAGTCCTTGTGACAAAGGATACCCCGAATGGCGATAGCCATCCGACGGTGGACGTGGAGAAGACCCCAAAGAAACAAGTAGAAGCCGGGTTGATGGCCGACCCAAGTGTGAGGTCGAGAAGACCTCGGTGGTGCCAACAGGTTAGGTTGGCCGATGGAGCCAAGTGGGAAGGAGCAGACTCAAAGGTTCTCGCCCCGTGAGAGGGTTTGGTTCAACACCGCTTTCTACCACGCCTGGCGGTCGGGAGGGTAGAAGGATGTGGGGCCAGGCAGGGCCGACTGTTGAAGATTGCCGGCGGTCGACTGCGGCCGCCAGTTCAATGAAGCCGACCGCCGAGGGGTTATGCTCGCCAAATGGAGGTAATCGCCGGCAGGGCTCTTCTAAGGAAGTGAGCCAGTCAAGGCAGAGAAGGCCGAGGCAGCTGGAGAAGTCAAGATGGAGAAGGCGAAATGGACGAGTGATTGTGCCGAAGTCAAACAAATAAGCCGAGCTGGAGGATACACGCCGCAGGTCGTGGTCACTCGAGTTCCAAATGGTGGTGAGCAGAAGAAATTGGCAGAGTCCCAGCAGGCCTGTGCTATTGCCAATGATCGGCATGAAGAGGCCATGGACAACAACGAAGAGCTGGTGAGGCAAAGAGACGAGGCAGATGCTAAGGTGGAGGCTCTGCAAAGGGCGTTGGAGGACGAGGTGGCCAAGGCAGAGTGAGCGAAGCAAGGTAGTCATGAGAGGAGGCCCCTTTGAAACAATTTGAAGCAGAGAGGGAAGGTCTGGAGGAAAGAGCTGGAGGTCGAGAGAGCCAAGGTCAGAGTCGACAAGGAGGCCCTACAAAAGGAGTGAATGAAGAGAAGGCGCGGCGCCTCGGAGAGGCAACTACCCCGATCTTTATGCCGCAGCCGTCCTACAATTCAAAGGGTCTCCTGAGTTCCAGATGGCGATCGACACTGCAGTCGCTGCCAGCTTGGCTGGGGTCTGGGGGTGCTGGGTCATCAAGGACAGGTGCTGGGGTGAGGACAGAGTCTGAGATTATCAACAGTTTCCAGCAATCTGACTACTATAAGCACGAAATGGCGAGAAATCTTGGGACAATGTTGAAGATGTTCAAGCAAGGCCGAGGAGTCGCTTTCCAGACTTGGACCTGAGTAGTGTGGTAGTTGGGGATGATGACGTAGCCCAAACCCCACTGGACGAGGGGGTTGAAGAAGCTGACCTCATTTCAAGCGAGGAGGAGGAGTGATCTGTATGATCGGTGGACTTAGGAGTCTTTGTTTCCTCCTTGTATATATCTTTTTGTTTCGTTTTGTTTTTGAAATGTTGTAATAAATGGATGTACACATGTTTTTGAATGAATAAAATGGTTCCAGTTGATGATTTCAATATACTTCCTCTTGTATTGGCTTGATTGTGATTTACTTTTCTTGTGATCATTTGGTGCACTGATGTGTTCAAAAACATGACTTAGTGTCATATTACTGTGAAAAAGGTAGACTAGAATGTGAAGTTGAAGGTGTAAGTTGCCAATGAAATGTGGGAAAACATCTTTGAAATATGACTAAGAGTCAGATTGTATTGAAAAAGTAGGTTGAAATGCAATGTTGAACATGTGATTTGCAAGTGAAATATGGGCAAACATCTTTAGAATATGACTAAGTGTCAGATTGCCTTGAAAAATTAGGTTGAACGTCAGACCATGACTGAGTGTGTTGTTTTATGACCCTTCATTCATAGTTCTGACTAGAGCTTGTGAAAGTGCTCAGGTCTGGCCGAGGCTTTTGAAGGTGCTCAGGTCGGACTGAGGCTTTGAGTGCTCGGACTGGCCGAGGCTTTGAGTGCTCGGACTGGCCGAGGCTTTTGAAGGTGCTCAGGTCGGACTGAGGCTTTGAGTGCTCGGTCTGGCCGAGGCTTTGAAGGTCTCAGTCGGATGAGGCTTTGAGTGCTCGGTCTGGCCGAGGCTTTGAGTCTTTCACCGGTGGGGCTTTGAAGGTGCTCAGGCCTGGTTGAGGCTTTGAGTCTCGGCCGAGGCTTTGAGTCTCGGATGCCGAGGCTTTGAAGGTGCTCAGTCTGGTGAGGCTTTGAGTGCTCGGTCTGGCCGAGGCTTTTGAAGGTGCTCAGGTCTGGCTGAGGCTTTGAGTGCTCGGTCTGGCCGAGGCTTTTGAAGGTGCTCAGGTCGGACTGAGGCTTTGAGTGCTCGGTCTGGCCGGGGCTTTTGAAGGTGCTCAGGTCGGACTGAGGCTTTGAGTGCTCGGTCTGGCCGAGGCTTTGAGTGCTCGGACTGGCCGAGGCTTTTGAAGGTGCTCAGGTCTGGCTGAGGCTTTGAGTGCTCGGTCTGGCCGAGGCTTTTGAAGGTGCTCAGGTCGGACTGAGGCTTTGAGTGCTCGGTCTGGCCGAGGCTTTGGAAGGTGCTCAGGTCTGGCTGAGGCTTTTGAAAAGTGGCGCTGCAAAGAAAAGTTGCGTGAAAGTTACATTCAGACAGTTGAATCACAGAAAGTGGGAGCTCCAGTTGACATTTGTATTATGTACTGAAAAAGGAAAATACAACAACTTTGACAATACAAAAGTGAGGATTTATTGATAGTAACGTTTCAGATGTTCAGCATTCCAGGGATGGGGAAGGTCTCGGCCATCCATATCTTGAAGTCGGTAAGTGCCTGGTCGCGGTCGGGCTTTCACTACATAGGGCCCCTCCCATTTGGCTGCCAACTTGCCCTCAGTTGGATTCTTTGTGGCAAGAGTTGTTTCTCTCAAGACAAGGTCGCCAGTGGAGAACTCCCGTGGTCGGACTCTGCGGTTGTAGTGTGCTCTCATTTTCTGCTGGTACGAGGCCAGTCTGACAGCAGCAGTGTCTCTGAGCTCCTCAATGAGATCCAGGTCTGCTCGACGGAGTTCTTCGGTTGAGGCGAGATCTGGATGTAGGACCCTGGGGGTGGGCAGACCGACTTCTACAGGAATGACCGCCTCAGCGCCGTATGTTAGGCGAAAAGGGGTTTCCCCTGTAGGAGTCCGGGCAGTGGTTCGGTAGGCCCAGAGTACATGTGGCGTTCCTCGGCCAGGCCTTTAGCGAGCTTAGTTTTGATGATCTTCAGGAGAGAGCGGTTGGTGACCTCAACTTGGCCATTTGCTTGGGGGTGACCGGGGGAAGAGAAGCATGGTTGAATTTGGAGATCTGCACAAAATTTCCGGTATCTAGCATTGTCGAACTGTTTGCCGTTGTCGGAGACGATGGCCTGAGGGATGCCAAACCTGCAGACAATCGATTGCCAGATAAACTTGGTGGTGTTCCGCTCGGTGATTGTGGCAAGAGGTTCTGCCTCGACCCACTTGGTGAAGTAATCAATGGCAACGATTGCGAATTTGTGCAGCCTCGGCGATGGGAAGCGGACCAACCAGGTCGATACCCCATTTAGCGAACGGGTAAGGACTGCAGAGGGAGATCAGCTCGGTGGGAGGAGCATGGTGAATGTTGGCGAAGCGCTGGCACTTGTCGCATTTCAGCACGAAGTCAGGGGCGTGTTTGTTGTGGGTGGGCGGAAGTAGCCGTCTGAGTACTTTGTGTCGCGAAGATCCGCCACTGAATGGTTGCCACATATTCCTTCATGGATCTCTTGCATTACATAAGTTGCTTAGGCGGATTTGAGACATCGCAGGTACGGCCGTGAGAAGCCGCGTTTGTAAAGGATGCCGTCGACCAGAATGTAGTTAGCCGACCGAGCTCTGACCTTGGCAGCCTGCTGTCGGTCATCTGGCAGTTCTCCCGTGGTCAAGAAGAGGAAGATGTCAGATGCCCAAGGAATGGGTTCCGTCTGAAGGAATTGCACTTCTTGCAGGTCGGGTGAGATGGCTGGCTGAGTCAGGTATTCGAGGCGAACTCCATGGCTGAGGTCGGATTGGTCAGCGGAGGCAAGCTGAGCCATCTCATCTGCTTTGGAGTTTTCCGCCCTTGGTATGTGTTTGATCTGGAAGGTGTTGAAGAGACGAACAAGGGTGAGAGCCATGTCTCTGTAACTCCGCATTGTGGTGTCCTTGGCATCGAATTCACCCGTGATCTGGCCGACGATAAGTTGGGAGTCACTGAACACGCGGATGTGGCTAACACCAATGTCTTTGGCTAGACGAAGTCCTGCTATCAAGCCAGATTCGCCTCGTTGTTCTTGCCGCATGAAACGAGGCGGAGGGCACATTTGAAATAACCCCTCGGGGATGTGAGGATGAGGCGGCCACTTCCCTCCCTGCGAGACGAACCGTCGACATTGAGTGTCCAACAATGAGGATCTTCTGGTTCTGATGGAGTTGGTGTGGGTGTAGGGGCAGTGGTTGGGGTTGGATTGGTAAATTCCAAGATGAAATCGGCTACGGCCTGTCCCTTGATTGCTGTCCGGGGGCGATAAGAGATGTCGAACTGGCTTAGTTCTACTGACCACTGCATTAGTCTTCCTGAGAGCTCGGGCTGTTGCATGACCTTCTTCAGGGGCTGGTCGGTGAGAACCACTATTGAATGAGCTTGGAAGTAGGGGCGGAGTCGTCTGGAGGCAGTGACCAAGGCCAGGGACAGCTTTTCTAATAGGGGGTAGTTCTGCTCTGCTCCCCTAAGGGCCCGGCTGATGTAGTAGACCGGCCGTTGGACTGAGCCGTCCTCTCTGATGAGCGCTGCACTGATTGCGGTGTTTGATACTGCTAGGTACAGGAAGAGGGGCTCGCCGGTGATTGCTTGTGAGAGAAGGGGAGGGTTGGCCATGCACTGTTTCAACTGTTGAAAAGCCTCTTCTGATTCGGTTGTCCATTCAAATGTCTGCCGCAGGACTTTGAAGAATGGTAGGCATTTATCCGTTGCACGGGAGATGAAACGGTTAAGGGCTGCCACTCTGCCGGTGAGCCTTTGGACCTCTTTAACGGTTTTGGGTCGTGATCTCGATCAAGGCCTTGATCTTCTCGGGGTTGGCCTCAATGCATGTTGGTGACCATGAAACCAGAACTTGCGGATCCTACGCCAAAGGCGCACTTCTCTGGGTTGAGTTTCATCGGTATTTGCGGTGTGGCAAAAGTCTCGCAGGTCGGTGAGGTGGTCAGTGGAGAGTTTGCTCTTAACCAGCATGTCATCCACATACACTTCCATGTTCCGTCCGATCTGATGGTGGGAGACTGTGTTGACCAAACGTTGGTAGGTGGCCCCCGCGTTCTTTAGTCCGAACGGCATGACACGGTAATGGTAGGTGCCCCGATCGGTGATGAAAGATGTGTGTTCCTGGTCGGATGAGTGCATCACGATCTGGTTGTACCCTGAAAAAGCATCCATGAAGCTGAGCATTTGATGACCGGCCGTGGCGTCGACCAGTAGATCAATGCGGGGAAGAGGGTAGCTATCTTTGGGACATGCTCGGTTCAAATCGGAGTAGTCGACGCAGAGACGCCACTTGCCATTGTTTTTGCGGACCAGGACCACGTTGGACAGCCACTTAGGATAGTCCACGTTTCGGATAAACTGGGCCTCAAGAAGTTTGTCAACCTCTGCAGCTATGAGATTGTTGCGCTCTGGATGGAAAATTCGCTGCCTCTGTCGGTAAGGTCGGAAGTGAGGCTCGATACTGAGGCGGTGGGTTATGAAAGAGGGGTCGATGCCTGGCATGTCTGCATGGGTCCAGGCGAAGACGTCTCTGTGTTCGGTCAGGAGAGCGGTGAGGTCGGCCTTGGCTTGGGAAGGCAGGTGGCTGCCGACTTTAGCAGTTTTGAGTGGGTTGGTGGGATCAATGTTAACTTCCACGAGTTCCTCCACAGGTTCGCCTCTGATCAGTTCATCCTCATCTCGGACGTCAAGTCCTTCAATGATCATTGCCTCCTTCAGTTTGACCTCTTTAAGTGAGGCCACATAACATTCTCTGGCGATGGTCTGTTCTCCTCTCACTGTTCCGACCCCAAAATCAGTAGGGAACTTGAGGGCAAGGTGGTAGGTGGATGTAATGGCTTGGAAGGCATTGAGGGCGGCCGAGGATGACATTGTAGCGGGCGGAGGCGATCGACAACAAGGAAAGTAAGCAACTTCGTGGTCCGCATGGTACTCTCCAATGGTGATGGGGAGATCGATGGAGCCGATCGAGGTCACCGATCCGGTAAAACCAACCAGAGGAGTTTGGAGTGGGGACAAGCCTTCTTCCCGATCTTGGTGGCGGAAACAGTTTAGGAAAATGATGTCCGACGAGCTGCCATTGTCAATGAGGACTCGTCTGACTTTATAATTGGAGAGGACAGTGGAGATGACAAGGGGATCATCGTGAGGATAACGGATGCCTGCACAGTCGGCGTCCGTGAAGGTAATGGGCTCTGTCCACTGCTTAGGTTGCTTGGGGGTCGATCGTAGTGGCAACTGTCTTGTCCGAGCCCTGTCGTATCTTTCTAAGTTCTGCCCTCTGAGCTGAGCGTGATGGTCCCCCACAAGCAAGACCACCTGAAATAACTCTGATTTCACCAACTGGCGGAGGCGGATTTCCTTGAGGCCGAGGTTGTTGGTGAGGTCGGTCGAGCCCTGATGCAGTTGAAATTTGGTCGTATGCTGCGATCTCTGTGGGGCTCGGTCCTTTGTCTTTCTTGAGGACGGCATTATCGTGAATCGGCCAGCCCTGGCGAATGAGGGTCTCTACTTGGTCTTTGAGTGATCCGATCGTCGGTGTTATGGCCATGATCTTGGTGGAAGCGGCAATACTTAGACTGGTCTTTGCGGCTGGAGGGGTTCCGTGGAGGAAGCGGCCACTTGAGGGGGTAGTCCCGTTGGATCTGGTGGAGAACTTGGTCCATGGGTGTATTGAGCGGGGTATATTGCTCGAACCGCCAAGTCTGGTTGAGGCCGACGATCGGCACGAGGTCGGTCGGCATAAGCGGGATGTTTGGTTATGAGGCCGGATGTTGCTGGGCTCTTGGTCTTTTCTTTTTTCTTTGGGGGTCAAATATTTAGTTGTGGAGTCCTGCCGAGCGGCTAGAGAGTCCTCGGCGTTCATGTACTTTTGGGCTTTGGGGGGCAAGGCGCCATGGATGTTGGGGGTTCTTGGAGAGGAGAAGAGAAATCGGATGATCGCAGAGCCGCCATGAAGGTGTGAGAATGACCTTATCGTCATTTTCAAAGAACTTGTAAGGCTTCGGTGTTGAAGCGGGTGACAAAGTCTGCGTAGTGACTCCCCTCGGTCAGCGGATGTTGAGGAGTTGGGTCACGGGACGTCGCCGGCGTTGGGCTCCAATGAAGTGGCTCAGAAAGAGTCACCGAGGTGTTGAAAAGTAGAGACCGAATCTGGTGGCAATCGGTGAACCATAGCCGAGCCGATCCCTTTAGGGTCACGGGAAGGCTCGGCACATGATTTTCGGGAAAGCATGGAGGATCATGAGTGTCTGAGGTTTCGGTGATCGACGGGTCGGTGGTTCCGTCGAAGGGTCGATGGTAGGCATTTTGAACTTAAGGCGGGGGTTTGTCTCGGATGGGCGGACGAAGGGGAGTTCTTTGTGGTGGAGGGCTTGTGTTGGATGTTTTGCATGACCCCTTGAGTTGGAGTTTCATGGCTCGGAGTTCTGCGTCCCAAGAGGAATGTTGTCGCCTCGAGAGGATAGGTGTTGACGCCGGCTTCTCCCTCGAGCCTGGGGCTATGGCCGAGGGCGTGGGGGTGGAGGAGGAGGATGTATATGTGGGTGCAAGCCCCGAGTTAGGAAGGATTAGGTTGTGGGACAAGATGGCTCGGGACTTGTTCCAGATGGGGTGGAATGTCGGAGGTGGTGGAGAGCAGGGAGGTTCCGTTGGAGCAGAGCGTTGATTAAGGCCTGGTTTTGCTCGGCCATACGGTTGATGCTATTGGTGAGTTCAATGAAGTACTGTGGTGGGTTGTTCGGGTTGGGGGGGTCGGTCTGGTGATCAGCAGCATTGTGGTGGGAAGCCATGGATCTGGTCGTTACCATGCACGTGACGGATGAGGTGAAAAAGGTTGTTGGAAAAGGGTCTCCGGCGGCAATGAACACAACTGGCGCACGGATAAAACCAGTTTCCCACAGACGGCGCCAACTGATGATACAGTGAGTCCTAGTGAATGGGTTGGACCGATCCAAGCTCTTCAAGCCCACTGGATAACCTGCAAGCAAGTTCAATCGGGGAACGGGGTAGTCCCCCGGCGAACCCTCCGGTGTAGGAATTAGAGAAGGTGATAATACAGAAAAAATGTAGAGAGAGGGAGATAGGAGATGGAAAACTTAACCTTCTTCTTCTCTTCGAGTTTAGCTTATATCCAACTGTAATCATTTCGCTGTCTCTGTCGTTCTGATTGTCCCCGCCGAAAGCTTGAGGCGTGGTTCGCCTTGTTCAGGGCGAGGGGGTGTCATTCCGGCTGAGAGGTGTTGTCGCAATAAATGCTGTGATGGGCTGCATTAATGGTGATGTGCTGTGGCAATAACTTTGCAGATCTTTGTCTGCTGACGTGGTCTGCTCTGCGCCTGCCACTTGTCCGAGCATCGTTGGTCCTTCCTGTCCAGTTGGACTCCAGCTGTGTTGGGTTTGGCTAACCGGGTTGTATAATGGGGTTTGAATGGTGGGCCGTGGGCTCTATGGGCCTATCCCTGTCAACATTAAAGTTTTATTATGAGGAAGTTTTGACCAATTTTTTTTTTTTTTTTTTGTGTGATGTGTATATATATAATTTATATACTGTATTGTACATACATGCATGTTTGTATATATGGTGAAAATGTTATTTATCTTTTGGTCCTTGTGGTAATGAAATTCTGGTTTCGTCTTTATATATACATTCAGTTTAATAACTGAAATACTATTTTTTTTTTATCAATTTTACTTGAAAAAAACTAGATGAACATTTAGATTGAAAATAAGTAAAAATATTATAATTTAAATTAATAAAATAAAAAATTTAAGATTTATTTATTATAAGAGTCAACTCTTTTTATTTGTGATTTTTTCAAACTCTTTTTAGTATTTTCAAATTCAAAATAAAAAGTTATTAACGTGAATTTCCGTAGTTAACAATTATAAAAACAAAGATTTCTATTTGATCCATCATTTAGAACGGGAGTGAGCAGCAGATATACCGATTTGCCTAAACCGACCGAACCGAACCGAACCGAACCGCCACATTTTGGACGGGTGAGTGATAACGAGCGGACGGTTTTGGATTGATTTTTTTCAATCCGCATAGTTTCGGACGGATGACGAATTTTAGGTTCTTTTAGCTGCAACCAAACCGCCAAATCGCGGGCACTCTTAGTAATTTATAAGATTTTGTATTTTCAATTTGTTTAGATATATTGTATTTTCAATTGATAAATAGTTTAAATATTCAGTTGAATATATTCTGTTGAAAAAGAGTTTTCAACTTGAATATATTTTGTGGATTGAAAAAAATAAATGTATTATTTATCTATATTTTTTTATTTTTAAATCTAACTCTAAAAATAATAAATAGAAAATATGATATATGTTGATTAGTTTTTGTTTTCAAAAATAGATATAGATGTAACAATATAGAGACATACAATCTCTACTACTGTTTTGTTCATGATTTTGGTGGTTTGAATTATTTTTATATTTTAAGAATCACATATTATAATACTTTATGTGGATGAGGCATGCTGTAATTGTAATATATGAATTAGGTATGCAGTGATTATAATATTCTAAAGTTTCAAAATTCATTTCTTTGGATGAGACATGCAGTGATTGTAATACTTTTTTAAGTCATTGACTATAATATTTTTTTTTTAGGACGTGCATAAGTTGAATTATTTTGAAAATTTATAAAATTTTAAACTGCCAAACTAATTCGCATCTATTCGCCAATCTACATCCGCCAGATTGGCGGACGGATGCGGATTAATTTCCTCTAATTAACAAATAGATGATGAATTAGAGATTCCGTTGTCGCAACCAATCCACGCCCACCCTAATTTGAAATATGGGTGATGTTCGGTGGTGGAAGGCTGGTCACGACTCACGATGACTATACGCTGTAATTTGGTAGTTTTGTTTTGTTTTTATATTTTTTAATAATTGAGTGCTGGACTCAGTTTATTTATGTAACACTCGTTTCGCATAAAAGGTTTGAATTAAAATTATAAAAATAAAATAATAATAAAATAGATTAAAAAATTAATAAAATAAAATGTGATATTTAAATCATATTTATTTTATTTTTTTTCTTACAAAAGTTAAGAAAGTCAAAAAAATTCATCATAAATGAGACTTTTTAACCTTAGTGGAGATTTATAATTTTGCATAATAATTAATTTAAAAATCTTAAAATTAATCAAAATACCGGTTCGTTTGGGATGTAGGTTAGCTTTTTAGTTTTTTGACTTTTTGACTATTTTAGTAGGTGTTTGGCATCCCCTAAAAAAGACAAAAAGTCATTGAAAAAGCAAAAAAGTTAACACTATTCACATATTTGGGCCGGAAAATAAAAGGTTGAATAGACAAAAAGTAAAAAGAAAAGGTTGAATAGACAAAAAGTAAAAAGACAGAAATGCCCTTAGTTTTGTCCCCTTCCAACAGTGCATTTTTTGGTGAAAAAAAATAAAATAGTGCAGCACAATGCACTGATGCGGCCCATTTCACTGACATGCACATAAAGCATGTCAGTGCTCAGAAGGGTAGCAAGATAATTTTGCTAGTTGATACAATATTTTAATACATATTTTTTCGTAAAAAGTCAAAAAGTTATCCCAAACATACATCTTTTTTTCGTTTATTTTTTTAGTCAAAAAGTGCACTTATATAGTTCATCTCAAACAAACCCACCCTTGTTTGGCATCACTTAAAAAAGACAAAAAATTTAAACTATTCACAATGTTTGGGCGGAAATCTAGGGCTGAATACTCAAGAAAAAAAGACAATTTTGCCTTTGCTTTTGTCCTTTCCTCTGAGAATACAATTATTAAAGGGATACTAGGGTTTACAGAGGGTCTCACCTCAACATCTCCTCTCATTCTCCAAACACACGTGTAAACACTCCTCCGTCAAGCCGCTGACAATCCCTTACCCTCACATCGTTGAATACTGGAGCTCCGCTACAACCTCCCCCTTACAACATCACCAAAGTCGTCATTCTCCAAACAGATGCTAAACAGCCACGAATTAAAGCCGCTGACAGTCTCTCACCCTCACACAATTGACTGGCGAAGCTCTGGCACAACCTCCCCTTACGGCATCACCAAAGGCGTCCCAACATGTGAGTGTGTCACACCAATACCAGACGGGAAGGGCCAGCCGACGTCCAGATTTTGCTCCACTACTGACCAGATCGTCACTATTTCGGCCTATATCCCCCAAAGTAAAAGGTAACATCTCTTGTAGGCCAATATTTTTGCCCATGTCAAAAATCCGTACATAACCCCCTTTTACACAAATTGTTTAGCTTATTCAGTGCCATGTTCGACTTTTTAATCCACAGTACAAGACAGTGGTATGAATTTGTTTACCTTTATTTTGGCTTCCATACTTCGGATGTTCACATAGACATATGAATTTGTGTTTGCATTTTTATGAGTTTTCCAAATTTTTGCGATTTATGTCTCTCCTCTTCCCCCTGGTTAGTTGGTTTGTTTGATGTATTCTATTTCTATTCATAAATGTAATGTATCTTATATAGGTATGTTTTAGACTTTTACATGACTCTGAAGAAACGATGAAGAAATCAACTTCATTTTGTAGTTGATGATCTTGTTTTCAACTAGGATTCTATTTATATACCCTATTCACATTTGAGAAGGATTTTTTTTTTTTTTTTGGTTGTATTTTACATTTTTTTATAGCATCAGAGTAGTACTTTCTTTTGAAAAAAAAAAAAAAACAATTTGATAGGAAAAATTACAAATTCAAAGAAGGGGGCCATCCTAAAGGAGACATTGTCACGCCATTTCCACGAGGTTCTGCATGCTATGATACTATTTACGTCGCTTCATAGTAGGAGTCTTATGCTGAAGCAAGTCCAACAAGGGGGCCATCCACATTTACGGTCGAAGCAGTAGTACCGGCCATTCAAGGTGATTTGTGTATAAATTTCGATGACTACAGTTACAAATAAAATCTGGAATTTTTAATTTACATTCTCTAAAATGCTTGCATCGCGTAGGACTGCATTGGTGCACTGGACGGTATGCACGTGATGGCCCGTGTCTTCTAAGAATATGCCACTTCGTACTATAGGTGGAAAGGTGTGTCGATGCAAAATATTATTGTTGTTTGTGACTTTGATTTGTGCTTCACATTCGTATTTGCCAGTTAAGACAGGAGCGTGCATGACAGTAGGGTGTTGCACTACGTCACAACCAAGCCTAAACATCGATTCCCTCACCTTGCGCTTGGTAAAAAATCCCCTTTTGTTCGACTTGTTTATGTGGACTGTTGTGTTTCTTTTATGCTAATTATTTGTGATTAACAAATAAAATACATAACACCACCATGAAAATATTTAATTTTATTTTTAAATTATAATTTGTCTTAACTATATTAGCAAAATCGGAGTAATAATTGTTATAAAAATACTTAACATGTAATATGAAAATTCATACACAATGGTTCCTATCTAGGAAAAGCAATGTAGGTGTCGATCCTTTTTTTAAGTTGTGATATTTGACAATTATTTTTTGAAATCTAAAAAAGTTAAGAGAGGTCAATGCAAAAAAATTTGCTATGATAAAAAACAGATTTTCTCGATTTTCAAAATTATTCGAAAATAGTAGTAGTCCGAGTTAACAAAAAAATTAATATATTCGAAAAGTATGAATAATACACAAAATTTGATTGCTCCAACACACACACACACACACACACACACATATATATATATTTGAAAAGTATATAACTCTCTTCAATAAAATAATATATTTTTTTGCTATGTCATATTTTACCGTGATACTTTTTATCTAATTATGAGCATAAGTTTATTGTAAGAGTAAAGTTTTTAAAAAATTTAAGGGCAAAAGTACAAAAGAGAAAAGAAATAAAAATAGTTTATATGATTTTATAAAAATACAAGTTATATTTTTGAACCTGTGCAAGAAAATACTAGTTGGTTGATAGCGACTATAGCAACAAGACATGATATCTAGTCGCGTACAAGGGGTATAAATATCACCAAAATACCAATCGGAACTGAATACCACAAAACGACTTCGAAAAATTCAACAAGGCACATTCGTCATTGCGTAGTTGTATCGAGCGGACATTTGGTGCCTAGAAGTCGAGATGGGGGGGCTTTGCGGAATATGCCAAAGTTAAAATTTTTTGTTCAAGTGCCCTTTGTATGTGTGTCGATGGCGTTACATAATTTCATACGTAGGAACAGTGAAACTGACAAGGTGATGTTGAATATCACAGACGACGACAAGTACGTGGCATCGCAAATGCCCGGCCACCCCGAATACATCCAGGTTGTCGATATCATAGAGCTAGGGGACTTAGATCCGAAAATGGCCACTGTAAGAGAGAATATTATATATGCATTGCGACAACAAGTGCACGTGTAGGGCTGAAACATTTGTTGGTGTGGTGGGCGTTATCTTCGATGTACGTTGTATAAAATTTATGTATGTTGTTGAAACAAAAAATTATATTGCGTCATCATAACTTAAAAAGATATAATTTGTTATACAAAATTATCAACAACCAAAAATAATATTGTAATTATCAACAACCAAAAATTCTTAAACACATGAGGTTTTTAACATTGTAATTGCATTTTTAAATTTCTAAGATAATAAAAATAATTTTAAAAAAACTTCTGAAAAGTTTGCGTTTGTATGTTCTAATTGCGGAAATTTTGTTTCACCGTCATTAGTAACATTATTGAAATAATTTATAAACCTATAATATTATTGTTCATGACTACAAATTAACATAGAAAATATGAAGGAAGTATGTGTATATTTCATGTGAAAGCTACGATAATGTATTTGTATCGTAAAGTCTCATCTTCTTAAGGAGAATATGAAAAAGAGGACAGACAAAAAAAAAAAAAAAATCGCAAGAAAGTATGAGATGTTGAAAACATTATAGCATAGTGCAACTCCAAAAAATGCACATTTGTTAACTAACAGTAGCACATCACTCGTATTGTTTAATTTGTTACATTTTGGATTTTTTAATTAATTAATTTTTTTTTGGTTTGCTATTTTTTTTCATATTGTAAACCAATAATTATACTATTGGGCTGCCACCATTATGACATTATTGAATTTAACATAATAATTGAAAAAACAAAATTGCACAACTCACGGGTGAAAAAAAAAATAATAAAACAACAAAACCAGTGCAGCTCAGTACACTGACTCGAGTTTGACAACTTCACTAACATGCATGGAAAGCATGGCTCTACTCAGAAGGATAGGAAGATAATTTTGGTATTTCATATAATATTTTAATACATATTTTTTTCATAAAAAGTCAAAAAGTTATCCTAAATAACTATATTTTTTTCCTCTAATTTTTAGCCAAACAAGTCAATAAGTGCACTTATATAGTTCATCCCAAACAACCCTAAATTATTTACATTAATCATCCAACTTTTTTTTTTTTTTGGAGAATAAGGAAAACAATATTATTAAACAAAACAACAGCATATAAAGGAAGACCCTTAAAGGGCCACCAGTGTAATAAAATCCAAAAAATAATAATAATCATCCAACTTTGAAGTACGAGTTGATTTAAATTATTTTTCTCTGTTTCTCATCCTCTCACCGGACCCAATCATATATCCTCAAGATTAAAGCCATTAATATTAAGGACTTGGTTAAACGCATCCCTAATAGCTTATTTAAGATGATTTAAATAAATATATTTTTTATTTTTTTATGAAAGATGCATAATATGATAAAAAAGTGATATGACTCAAATAAGAAGTAATGTGACTCAAATAAAATAAAAAAGATATGCTGAAATAATAAGTGTCAAACAATTCCTAAATCTTAAAGTTAGTTATTATATATTTTTAATGACTTTCGTTAACAAACAAATATTAATAAGGGTCAGTGTAATTTATGAATTATCAAAAACAAATATAAGGGTCAGTGTAGTTTATGAAACGGTAATACTATACGCATTAATTGATATACTAATTAGTGTAATAATTATGATATTTTCATTTTAAAACTATGACCCTACTCATTATACAAATCTACATTAAAAGCAAGTTTTAAAAATGCTTATGTAAAAGAATAGTTGGTTTGAGGTTCCGTCTAAAAGAATAATGGTGGAATTTCAAATCAGTGTAGAAGTTAAAAAATAATTACAAATTAGTGGTAAATTTCATCAATATTAATAATTAAAATTATAATTTTTTTTTCATATTTATATAATAAATATCTACAATTAACACTGATAGGTAATTTCTTCAATAATAACTACTATTAAAGGGGAGCGATGCTAATTCATCAAGGGAGATGAGAGAAGCTATTTGAGTTAATTTATAAATAATGTCAATGAAATGTAATTATACTGTGGTCCATGAATAAGATGTTTTTTTTTAAAAGATAGATGATCATCTACAGAAAATGTAAACTAAAAATTATCCTTATATATAATATGTTGCCATGGATCTTTTGAGCTAAATAGAATTAGAAGGACATCCTCAATTCCTGACTCAAATTTAAATTTGAATAAAAATCACTTAAAATACCTTTTACTTCTTGATTCAACTTTATACCAAATTAAGTTTTATTTAAATTTTTATTCAAGGAGATTAAAATGTTCCTTCGAAATTTTCAAACCAATTTTGTTTACTATTAAATTTCTCACTTTACTATAGTAAAACTTTAATCTAAATTTATATTTAAATCTGAATTTATTTATTGGAATGGTTAATATCAAATAAAACTTCTATTCAAAAGCAAACTACTATTTTTATTCAAATATTGATAAATTTTTTAGAAAGGGTGGATGATTTAAATAAATACATTTTTTTATTTTTTATGAAAAGATATGTCAAAAAATAGAAAAGTGATATTGTTAGAACAATCTTCTATGTAAATAAAATAATTTGAAATAAAATCAAACAAAATAAATAAATAACATACCGGATTTATTTATCGAACCGAATTAAAATTAAGACCAAGTCGAGTGTGTGACACTCTGTCCTTAAGACAGATTCGCCCCGCTACAGTACTTACGGTTGAGTGGCGTCTATCTCCCAAGATACAATGATCTTCAAAAATTTGTAGTAGCACTCCACACAAATTTTTACGGCGAACTAGAACCTTGTGTTCTTACTCTCTGAATTTTATTCTAAAACTAAAATGAAGATTTATGCACAAATCAAATATTGGACAGCAGTTTTTCTATGATGCAGACTCTTTTTTCGGGATCCAAAACACTTGCTGGAATTTGGTATTTATAAGCCACTACAATTGATCCGAACAGGTGTATTAAGGAAATGAATAGGTGCAGTATGAAATCTGACCGTTGTTTATTCAAACTTTTTTTTGTCCGTTAGTGGAAATATGAGAATTTGTCCGTTTTAGAGCAACTTTACCACACTGTTGCAACTTTATTTATATAAACTATTTAAATATATATATATATGAAACAAATTGAATAGTTTAATAAATAAAGTAAGAGGTATAAATTTTAGGAAATCATTTAAGAATCCAAAATTTGAATTTAGAATTAAATTAAATTTCTACAATTACAAACTTTAGGAAACCACTCAGGAACCCAAAATTAGAATTTAGAATTAAATTAAATTCCCACAAAAATTTTATTGAAAAAATTCAAAAGAATTTTTATCTAAAAAATTAATGTTAAACCCGAAAATGACGTCAACTTCCCATTCACTCATAAATGGTTTTGACGTTCCGTCTTCACCGTGTGACTTGCCACGCGACAAGGAACACTTCACCTCTTCGGACCCGCCCCAAAATACGTTCGGGGCCCACTCAATTTTAGCCTCAACGTTGGCCCAAAATAAGCCATATAAAACACCATTTTTCCAACAATCCTCCACATGAATGGAATTTGACGGAGAGAAAATGCAATAACATGATCTAATTACAGAGAGTACAGAAATTGGAAATATTCTGCAAAGAATAGGTAGCTTTTGGCTTTGAACCTTCCCTTGTGAGACACTATCGGATTTACTAGCTAACCAGTGAACATGATGTCTTGAACTGATCAGCCGTTTGTGTAAACCAAGACAATAGAACTCACACAGTATATTCCCAGACACAGTTTAGTTCTCACCATCGTGTTCATTTTGGCCCTAAACAACCTGGTCTTTCATGAGTGCTCTAAAAACTTGTAGCCCTTCACAAATCTTATAGAACCGGCCTAGTTCACACTCACATAGGTGATTCTTATGAAAAGTATCCTGCCATACTCCACTAGGTTTACCTAGATATAAGAATCATTAAAAGTATTACTTAACCTAAACCGCTGCAGACATCACTATTTCATCAAAGAAATGGGTAGGAGTTAGACTCCCCAGTGATACTTCTGAGTCATTCACAACTCGGTTGTCCCTTTGAACCTAGATCTTGGGATCTCCAGTCAACTAGGTTGGGTTGCCGTTGTGGTAACTCTTATTTAATAGGCTTAAGTCCCATTCCCCTCGATGAATTTTCAACTAACTCTCTTGCTAACCCTTTGGTTAGTGGATCCGCTATGTTGTCTTTAGACTTAACATATTCTATGGAAATAATTCCATTAGAGAGTAGTTGTCTCACGGTGTTATGTCGACGACGAATGTGTCGTGACTTACCGTTATACATAAGACTCTGTGCTCTACTTATAACTGATTGACTATCACAATGTATGCATATAGCAGGCACCGGTTTTGGCCATATTGGAATATCTTCAAGAAATTGGCGAAGCCATTCTGCCTCTTCCCCAGCTTTGTCTAAAGTTATGAATTCAGATTCCATAGTAGACCTAGCAATACAAGTCTGTTTGGAAGATTTCCAAGATACAGCCGCCCCCCCAAGAGTAAAGACATACCCACTGGTGGACTTAGAGTCTCTAGTATCCGATATCCAATTTGCATCACAGTATCCTTCAAGTGCTGCTAGATATCTAGTATAATTCAGCCAAATGTTACGAGTAAATTGAAGATATCTTAGAACCCTGATAATTGCTTTCCAGTGTTCTATTCCTGGGTTACTCGTATATCTACTTAATTTACTTACTGTATAAGCTATATCTGGGCGAGTGCAATTCATCAAGTACATTAAGCTTCCAATAATTTGGGCATACTCTAATTGAGAAATACTTTCCTGTACATTCTTAGAAAGATACAAATTAACATCTACAGGAATTCTAGCAATATGATCATCATCTTTGCTGAATTTGTTAAGTATTTTCTCAATGTAATGAGATTGTGACAAAGCATATCCTTCTGATGTTTTGGTAATTTTCATACCAATAATTACATCAGCAATGTCCATGTCCTTCATATCAAAATGTTTATTCAACATTTTCTTGGTAGTTTTAATCATGTCATTATTATTACCAATGATGAGCATATCATCTACATAAAGACATACAATGACATAACCCTTATCTGTGTTTTTAATATAAACACATTTGTCACACTCATTAATTTTAAATCTATTTGACATCATTGCCTTGTCAAATTTCTTATGCCATTGCTTTGGCGCTTGTTTTAAACCATATAATGATTTAACCAATTTACACACTTTCTTTTCTTTTCCTAGAACAGAAAACCCTTCTGGTTGTTCCATGTAAATTTCTTCATTTAACTCACCA
Organism: Camellia lanceoleosa; assembly: GCA_025200525.1. Classification (NCBI taxonomy): domain Eukaryota; kingdom Viridiplantae; phylum Streptophyta; class Magnoliopsida; order Ericales; family Theaceae; genus Camellia; species Camellia lanceoleosa. The sequence goes on along the minus strand of CM045761.1, from coordinate 164,404,482 downwards.
TTTAAGAAAGCGGTTTTCACATCCATTTGATGAATTTCTAGATTGTATAGAGATACAATGGCAATTAGCATTCTAATGGATGTTATTCTAGTAACCGGTGAGTATGTGTCAAAGTAATCTAGACCTTCTTTTTGTCTAAAACCTTTGACTACAAGTCTTGCCTTGTATTTGTCTATTGATCCATCCGCTTTCAATCTTCTTTTGAAAATCCACTTGTACCCAAGAGGTTTACAACCTGGTGGCAAGTCCACTAATTCCCAAGTGTGATTTTGCAAGATGGATTCAACTTCACTGTTGATAGCTTCTTTCTATAGAGGAGTTTCAGGACTGGACATAGCATCTTTAAAAGTTAAAGGCTCATTTTCTAACAAATATGTTAGAAAATCTGGACCAAAAGATTTTGAGGTTCTAGCACGTTTACTACGCCTAAGTTCCTCTTCCTCATTTTGATCTAACTCTTGTTCTTGTTCTTGTTCATGTTCTTAATCCTGACTAGTAATAGCATCGAAAGATCTTTTATTAGTACTAGTCTCTTGTCCAGTCTTCTTTGGAAATACATGTTCAAAGAAAGATGCATTCTGAGACTCAATAATAGTATTTACATGCATTTCAGTATGTTCTGATTTATGAATCAAAAACCGATATGCACTACTATTCTTGGCATAACCAATGAAAATGCAATCAATAGTCTTAGAATCTATCTTAGTCTTTTTAGGACTATGAATAGCCACTTTAGCCAAACACCCCCACACTTTTAAGTATTTGTAGGATGGTACTCTTCCATGCCACAATTCATAAGGTATTTGATTCACTTTCTTTCGGGGTATTTTATTTAAAATATAATTAGCAGAAAGTATTGCTTCCCCCCCAAGTTTGAGGTAATCCAGAACTGATCAACATGGCATTCATCATTTCTTTTAAAGTCCTATTTTTCCTTTTAGCAATTCCATTTTGCTGAGGTGAGTAAGGAGTAGTGGTTTGATAAATTATTCCACGTTCTTTACAAAATTCATCAAAAGGTGATTCATATTCACTACCTCTATCACTTCTAAGTTTCTTGATTTTCTTACCAAGTTGATTTTCAACTTCATTCTTATATTGAATGAAAGTTTCCAAAGCTTCATCTTTGGTTCGAATTAAATAAATATAACTATATCTAGTATAGTCATCTATAAAAGTGATTACATACTTTTTTCCACCTCTTGTTTGAATTGATTTAAAATCACAAATGTCACTATGAATTAATTTAAGTGGTTCCGTACTTCTTTCAATTGAATGAAAAGGAGTTTTAGATAATTTTGCCTCAACGTAAATTTCACATTTATGATTTGAATCAATGTCAAATTTAGGTAAACATTTCATATTAATTAATCTACGCAAAGATCCATAATTAACATGTCCTAGTCTACCATGCCATAAATTTGAAGACTCAAGCAAGTAAGAAGAAGATGTAGTATTATTAATAACTGAGGGTACAATGGTCATTACATTTAACTTGAAAAGGCCATCAGACATGTAACCTTTTCCTACATACATTCTATTCTGAGTAAGTACAAATTTATCACTCTTAAATACTAGCCTAAATCCATTCTTACTCAACAAAGATCCGGAAACAAGATTCTTGCGAATATCCGGTACATGCAGCACATTGTTGAGAGTGAGTTCATTTCCTGATGTCATCTTGAGTACAATTTTTCCTTATCCTTCAACTTTGGAAGTTAAGGAGTTGCCCATAAACAGTTGTTCACCATTGTCCACTGTAGAATAAGATGTGAATATCTTTTTTTCGGCACAAATATGGCGAGTAGCACCAGTGTCCACCCACCATTCTTTAGGATTTCTGACAAGATTTGCCTCGGAAACAACTACAGAAAGATTGATGTAATCGACACCATTGGAAATATTGTCCACTTCGGTCATATGGACTTGAGCAGGTTTCTTGCTTGTTCTTCTTTTGCTTTTGCTTTTGCTACGGCAATCTTTGGCCCGATGTCCCTCTTGGTCACAGATGTAACATTTGCCATTAAACTTGTACTTTTTATTATCCCCTCCCTTTAGAGTCTTGTAATGAACTTTCTCTAGAAAACTTTCGTTTATTAGTTTTTGAAGCATGTTCCACCACATTTGCCTTAGACTCCATAGGAAGCTTACCAGCCCGCTTTTCAGAATTGCGGTTGTCCTCCTCAATCCTCAAATGCACAATTAACTCGTCCATAAAAATTTCTTTGCGCTTGTGTTTGAGGTAGTTCTTGAATTCCTTCCAGCCTTTTGGTAATTTTTCAATTAAGGCTGCAACTTGGAAGGATTCACTGAGAGACATACCTTCTGCGTGAATGTCATGCAGAATGAGTTGGAAATCTTGAGCTTGGCTGATCACAGTTTTTGAATCAATCATAACAAAATCCAAGAATCTGCCAACCACAAATTTCTTTGAGCCGGCATCTTTCGTTTTGTACTTTTTCTCCAACGATTCCCAAAGTTCCTTTGCTGTCTTGATTGGACTGTAGACGTTGTATAATGTGTTGTCAAGTCCGTTCAAGACGTAATTCCGGCAAAGAAAATCGGCATGTTTTCAGGCATCAACCGCAGCAACCACTTGCTGGTCGGTTTCATCCTCTTTCAGGATAGGAGCATCTTCACGGAGGAAACGAGCCAGGTTCAGAGTTGTAAGATAGAACAACATTTTCTGTTGCCATCTTTTAAAGTCAGTTCCTGAGAACTTCTCTGGCTTTTCACCGTGATTTATCAGTACTGTCATCACAGGAGAGGGAGTTGGTGCAATTGCAGCCACCACAGAAGTACTTGTTTGGGCATTAGTTTCAGTAGCCATCAATTCTAATATATAAAACAAAATTCTATATTAGAATTTACACTACACAGAAAATTAAACCAAATTTACAGAATTAAATTCTGTAAAAAAATAAAATAAAATAAAATTTTATTTAAACAAATTAATTCCACACAGAAAATTAAATTCTGTAAAATAAAAGAAATAAAACTATAACTTTTATTTTTCAATTAATTTGGAAATAAAATAAAATTTTATTTAACCAAAATAATTCCACACAAGAAATTAAATTCTGAAAAATAAAAGAAACAAGAAAATAACTTTTATTTTTCAAATAATTTGGAAATAAAATAAAATTTTATTTAACCAAATTAATTTCACACAAAAATTTTAAATCTCTTGTTACACTCCAATAATTAAAATACTGAAAACAGAATTTTAATTAATGAAAACTCAGAAAATAATTTCTAAAACTCAAAATTAATTTCTGAAAAAATTCTACAAAAATATATTCTGAATTGTTAATGACACCAGTATCGTACTACTAGTTGTTGTCAAAGAAAATAGACAGTATATTACTACTATCTGTCAACCAGAATATTATTTTGTAAATCCACAGAAAATAATTTTCTTTCGAAATTATTTACGAAGAATGAAAAAATGAAACAAACGAAAAATTCTGTAAACAGAATAATTCGAATATGTCTTAAGATTGTTGGAACAATCTTCTGTGTAAATAAAATAACTTGAAATAAAATCAAACAAAATAAATAAATAACATACCGGATTTATTTATCGAACCGAATTAAAATTAAGACCAAGTCGAGTGTGTGACACTCTGTCCTTAAGACAGATTCGCCCCGCTACGGTGCTTACGGTTGAGTGGCATCTATCTCCCAGTATACAATGATCTTCAAAAATTTGTAGTAGCACTCCACACAAATTTTTACGGCGAACTAGAACCTTGTATTCTTACTCTCTGAATTTTATTCTAAAACTAAAATGAAGATTTATGCACAAATCAAATACTGGACAGCAATTTTTCTATGATGCAGACTCTTTTTTCGGGATCCAAAACACTTGTTGGAATTTGGTATTTATAAGCCACTACAATTGATCCGAACAAGTGTATTAAGGAAATGAGTAGGTGCAATATGAAATCTGACCATTGCCTATTCAAACCTTTTTTTGTCCGTTAGTGGAAATATGAGAATTTGTCCGTTTTAGAGCAACTTTACCACACTGTTGCAACTTTATTTATATAAACTATTTGAATATATATATATATGAAACAAATTGAATAGTTTAATAAATAAAGTAAGAGGTATAAATTTTAGGAAATCATTTAAGAACCAAAAATTTGAATTTAGAATTAAATTAAATTCCCACAATTACAAACTTTAGGAAATCACTTAGGAACCCAAAATTAGAATTTAGAATTAAATTAAATTCCCACAAAAATTTTATTGAAAAAAAAAATTAATGTTAAACCCGAAAATGACGTCAACTTCCCATTCACTCATAAATGGTTTTGACGTTCCGTCTTCACCGTGTAACTTGCCACGCGACAAGAAACACTTCACCTCTTCGGATCCGCCCCAAAATACGTTCGGGGCCCACTCAATTTTGGCCTCAACGTTGGCCTAAAATAAGCTATATAAAACACCAATTTTCTAACAGATATGACCCAAAAAAGATAAAAATATAAAAAGTGTGCTTATATAGCATATTCCAAACAAACTCTTATAGTGAAAAAGTTAAAAATTCATATCGTTTTCTTTATATTTTATATATTATTCTTATAAAAAATTAAAAAATTAACTATAGTAGTCAAATTGTGAAGTATAAGAACATCTTCAATCCAGCATAGATGCTTCATCAAATTTGAAATTTGATGAAAAACTTCAAATGAGGTGATTTAACTCTTTCACCAAAGTCATATCAAATAGAGGTAAAACCAATGTTTTATCAAATAATTGAAACATTTCATCTTTCATTAAATTTAAATTTATCGTTAAGCCAGACATTCTTTCGGATGTCCACCAAGAACAATTTTGACAATTTTTTTGTTTATATTCGAACGACTTTTAAGACATCTGTTCGAATAACCAAAAATAGATGAAAATTTTATGCTGTGTTTGGTTTTCCAAGAACAAAATTTTCAAATCACTTTTCAAAATTCGTAATCAAATATACAACTCAAAATTATTCAAAACTCAATTCAAAATTTAATTTCAAAACTCATAACCAAAAACCCAATTTAAAACTCAATTCAAAACTCAAAACCAAACTCTTTTCAAGACTCTATTTTAAAAGAAAAAATTCAAATTTTTTTTTTATTTTGTTTTTTAAAATTGTTTTTAGAATCATTATTTGAGTGTGGAGTCGTATTTTGAGTTATAAGCTTTTGATGATACAGTTCATTCTCAGTGGATGGGTCGGACTGATCCAAGTTCTTCGAGCTTCAGTCCAAATGGTCGAGCCCGCCAAGTGACCTGCAAACAAGTTCAACGGGGAACAGGGTAGTCCCCTAGTGAACCCTCCGACGAGCAAGTTAGTAGTGGAAGTAGGGAGTATAGAGAGAGAGATGGGAATAGAAAGCTTAACATTCTTCTTGTCTTCGACACTTGCTTATATCCTTTGGTAATCATTCCACTGTTCCTTCCGATGTGCCCACCTCGCCGAAAGCCTGTGCTGTAGCTTACCTTGTTCAGGGTAAGGGGGCGCTGTTCCGACAGGGAGGTGTTGTTGTAATAAATGCTGTGATGGGCTGCATTAATGGTGATGTGTTGTGCCAATAACTTTGCAGATCTTTGTCTGCTGATGTGGCTTGTCCTACACCTGCCATATGTCCGAATGCCATTGGTTCTTCATGCCCAGTTGGCCTCCAGCTGTCATGGACTTTACCAACCGGGTTATGCAATGGGGTCCAAATGGTGGGCTTGGGTTTGTTCACTATGGGCTGTGGCCTCTATGGGCCTATCTATGTCAGTAGTCCCCCATTCTCAAGTGCAGCTTCAGTCTAACGAAGGGAATAGTAATGAGAAAAATGTGCCCGACCGTCTGGGGAGGTCGAGTTAGTGGACCGAGCGTGAAAGGGTCCGACCGTGGGAGGTGACCGAGCGACAAGACCGACCATGAGGTGTGCCGACCGTGGAGAGGGTCGATCGCGCGAAGACCGAGCGGGAAGGAAAACCGCGAAGCTGACCGCGTGAAGGCCGAGCGGGCGAGCCGACCGGGAGGAGGGCTGACCAGGTGAAGGCTGAGCAGACGAGCCGACCGCGTGAAGGTCGACCGTATGAGCCGGCCGTGAGGAGGGCTGACCGTGTGAAGGCCGAGCGGAGGGGCGCGAGGCTCAAGAGGCGGCGTGTAAAATGAGGATTTGAAGTGGAAAAGACAGGGGAAGGTGGGGAGACAGTGCATCGTGGCCATACACATGGCAATATCGTGGGGGGTAAGTTAGGCGTTGGAGCAAAAATGAAACGATAGGTCATTATGGGGTTGAAAAGACAGTTTTGGCAAATGATTTGAAAAGTTTTCAAACTGGCGAAAATTAATTGGGATCCTTGAAATACGGGCAAACCATGGGCTTTTGGCATCATTCGATTCACCTACTTGTTTACAAAAAACCAAAACATTCCAAGTCTTACTTCATTTGTTGCTCACGATACACCTTTGCGACACTTCTTCGATTTTCTTGCACCTGCAGCAGAAGTGATTCGCAAACATACCCTAGAAATGGCACAAGAAGGAGCTGTGACTGTGAGGGTAGACCCGCTGGGTGAGGATGACGCAGAGGAGTTAGCGGCACGATATAGGACGGAGACATAAATGGTGACGGTGGGGGAATCGGTGGCACGATCTCAGGCGTCCATCATGATAGCGGCTCCAAGGCCAATAAGCCAGGTAGAGCTAGATCATTGGTATACTAAGGCAGACAAATCCATAATTACTGTGGCGAAGTTGGAGGCTATCTGGGAAAAATACCAGATTCCGGCTGAAGTAGAATTATTGCTACCAACATCGACGGAGAGGCCATCGGACACCAGGCCAGGGCAGTTTTCCCTTTATGAGGAGGCTCTGAAGGGGGGCTTGAGGTTGCCATTGCCGCAAGTGGTGGTAGATGTGCTTAACCGTCTGGAGGTAACACCAGGCCAATTAATGCCCAATGCGTGGAAGATCCGGCTGGCCTGTGCGAGTGCCTTGCCAAAGGTGAATGACGGGGAGGTCATGACAGTGGACGAGTTCTTCGCGTGCTACAAGGCCTCGGGGCAGCAAGAGACTTGGGTGACTCTTGGTGGCACGGGAAAGAAGTGTAGTGGCGCCCTCGTCGATCAAGGGGTGGAGACCACGGTGGTTCTACGTGGGTGCCAGTGGAGGAGTTGGAGTGCGCACCATTTGGCAAGTGCCCACCAGGTCGATGGAGCCAAAATTGGGGGCAGAAGCAGAGGAGAAGGTGAAAAAAGTAAAAGAGTGGAGGGAGAGGGAAAAAGCCAAGTGGGACGAGCTTGTTCAGCCGTCCGCACTGTTTGAGGCAGGGTTGGGTCCACAGCCGATCGATGGGGATCTCGATCGAGCGGAGTTGGAAGCAAGGAGAAAAACTCAAGAGGCAGAGGATCAGGCCATCTTTGCCAAGGCCCAAAAATTCAAAGAGTCCCAAGCCGACCGACCACCACAACCAGTGGCAAGGGAGAGGATTCGCCCTCGCCCCAAACCTTTGGGAGAGAAAAACTTGGGTGAGTTTGTACCACGACCGCCTCCAAAGGACCCTTTAAAGGAGAGGTCGTTGAAGGAGATGGAGGCACTGGGCGTGGGGAAGAAGAAGAAGAGATTGAGGCGGAGTAAGGAAGAGCCTACCAAAAGAGAAGGAAGGAAGGGAGGGCAGAGAAAGCTAGTCTGGCCAAGGAGGGGGAAGTTGCTGGGATGGAGGAGACTCCGGGGAGAGTAGTCGCCCCAAAGGTGGTAGATGTTGCCTCAGAAGTGAGGGAGGTTGTGCCAGTGGTGGCAGGAATGGGTGTAGGGGTGGAGAGGAGCACCTCTGAACCAAGGAGGGAGGAACAACCCTAGGGGGGACCTGCCCCCCAAGGGGAAGGAGTTAGCCTGACCACGGCGATCTATCACGCGCGAGCGGTGGTTGGGTGGCTGGAGGGCGAAGAAGACCCAGCCAGAGCTGGGGCAGACCGCTTGGTGGGCATTGTGGAAGAGGCAGCCGTGCGCTCGGTATCAAGATTTAACGAAGCTGACCTATTGAGGGGGTTATGCTCCGCCCAAATGGAGGTAACCACCCTAGCAGGGGCTCTGCTGAGGAAAGCAGGGGCTACCAAACTCAAGGCGGATGAGGCCAAGGCTCAGCTGGCCAAGTTGAAGAAGGAAAGTGCGAGCTGGGAAACTGCTCACATTGATCTGCAAGCTGCCAAGGTGGAGCTGGAGAATACACGCCGTCAGGTTGTGTCGCTCGAGTTCTAACTTGCTGGCGAGCAAAAGAAGTTGGAAGAGGCCCAAGCAGCCTGTGTGGTTGCCGTCGAATGGCACGAAGAGGCGATGACCAATAATGAGGAGTTAGTGAGGCAGAAGGATGAGGCAGACGCTAAGGTTGGTGTTCTGCAGAAGGAGTTGGAGGCCGAGTGGGGCAAGGCAGCGGAGGAGAGGGAGAAACTTTAGAAAGAGGTGGAAGCAGAGAGGGCGAAGGCGATGGCGAAAAAGGAGGGCCTGAAGAAAGAGGTGGAGGAAGAGAAAATGAAGGCTGCCTCTGAAAGGGCGACCCTTCAGAAAGAGCTGGACCAAGAGAGGGCGAAGCAACCGAGAGGCGGCTTATCCGTTGTGTGTCGCGTGGTGGAGCAATTCAAAGTCTCTGCTGAATTTCGGATGGCTTGACGCCATTGCCAAAGAATCAAGCTAGGCAAGAAGCTAGGGCGGCCCATCAAGGACATTGCATTGAAAGTAAACGAAGTTATTGAGAGCTTCCAGCAGTCAGACTTCTATAAGCACGAAATGGCTGAGTATTGGGACAGTGGCTGGAAGATGTTCAAACGCAGAGCTGAAGAGCTGTTCCCAAACTTGGACCTGAGTAGTGTGACAATTGGCGAGGATGATGTGGCCCAAACCCCTCTTGATGAGGGGATTGAAGAGGAAGATCTTGCGTCCAGTGAAGATAAGTGACTGGGGAAGATCTTGTTTATTATTTTTATTTATTTAGTTATATATATATTTTTTGAATTGATGTAATGAACCTGTGTATACATTTGTGAATGAATAAAATGTCAGCTGCGTTTTCAGTCGATTGCTTTTACTTGTGTATGAATCAGTGTGGACTAAGTTTAGGAACTCCTTGACACAAAGTGGAAATGGAGTTGTAAAAAATTCAATATGGGGTAAAGTTGAACTCGTATAACAGCTCAATGCAAAGTAAAATTGGACTTGTGTAAAACTCCATGCAGAGTAAAACTGGGTGTGTATAAAACTCAATGCAGAGTAAAATTGGACTTGTATAAAAATCCAATGCAAAGTAAGGTAAAGAACTCCTTAAAGCAGGGTAAAATTGGACTTGTATAAAAATTCAATGGATGAGTGGTTTATTGGAGTTACGCTAGATGGTGGAGGAAATAATCTGATTAGTAAATGAAATATGTTTTCTAAGTAAAGGGTGGTGCGAAAACTTTGGCCTGGGATTGTGACTAAGTGTCAAATTGTGACTGAGTGTCTTACTAATGCCATAATTATGAGGTTTCATTGATGATGGGATTATCTCAGTTTGGACCGGGAATTAATGTTGCAAGTAACTCACTCTGGACCAGCAATGGTGGCACTCAGTTTGGTTGGGACTTGTAATGCTTGGTCTAGGTAGGATCGGTTTGGCCGAGGCTTTGAGTGCTCAGTCTGGTTGAGGCTTTGAGTGCTCAGTCTGGCTGAGGCTTTTGGATGCTCAGTCTAGCTGAGGCTTTTGAGTGCTCAGTCTGGCTGAGGCTTTTGGATGCTCAGTCTAGCTGAGGCTTTTGGATGCTCGGTCTGGACGAGGCTTTTAGTGCTCAGTCTGGCTGAGGCTTTTGGATGCTCGGTCTGGACGAGGCTTTGAGTGCTCAGTCTGGCTGAGGCTGTTAGTGACTGGAACCAAAACGTCATTGAGACACCATATAGATGACTGAGATATATATAAATGTCAGAAAGTTACATTGCAGAAAAAGGATGACAAGAATGTTCAAGTATGCGACTTTCCGAAAAGAAAATACAATAACTGAGCAACACAAAAGTAGTAGTTTATTGAAAGTAACGTTTTAAGTGTTCGGCGTTCCAGGGGTACGGGAGGTCTCGACTTTCCAGATCATGAAGTCGGTAAGTGCCTGGACGTGGTCTGGCTTTCACAATATAAGGTCTTTCTCATTTGGCTGCCAATTTACCCTCAGTCGGATTCTTGGTGGCAAGAGTTGTTTCTCTCAAGACTAGGTCCCCAACAGCAAACTCTCTTGGTCGGACTTTGCGGTTGTAATGTGTTCGCATTTTCTGTTGGTATGAGGCCAATCTGACAGCAGTGGTCTCCCTGAGTTCTTCAATTAGGTCTAGGTCTGCCCGACGGAGTTCTTCGGTGAGTGCTGGATTTGGATGTAAAACCCTGGGGGTAGGTAGACCGATTTCCACGAGAATAACTGCCTCGGCGCCATATGTTAGACGAAAAGGGGTTTCCCTAGTGGGAGTCCGAACGGTGATGCGGTAAGCCCATAGCACATTCGGTAGTTCCTCAGCCCAAAGTCTTTTAGCAGCTTCAAGCTTAGTCTTGATGATCTTCAGGAGAGAACGGTTGGTGACCTCAACTTGGCCGTTGGCTTGGGGATGACCGGGGGAAAAGAAACATGGTTGAATCTGGAGGTCGGCGCAGAACTTCTTGTACTTGGCGTTGTCAAATTGTTTGCCGTTATCGGAGACAATGGCCTGATGGACGCCGAATCTGCAAACAATCGATTGCCAGATGAATTTGGTTGTGTTCCACTCGGTGATGGTCGCGAGGGATTCTGCTTCTACCTACTTGGTGAAGTAATCAATGGCGACAATCGCGAACTTGGCTGGCCTCGGCCAGTGGGAAGTGGACCAACCAGGTCGATCCCCCCATTTGGTGAACGGGTAGGGGGCTAGTGAGTGTGATCAGCTCAGTGGGAGGAGCATGGGGGATGTTGGCAAAGCGCTGACACTTGTCGCATTTGAGCACAAAATCAGTGGCGTCTTGATTGAGAGTCGGCCAGAAATAACCAGTACGGAGTATTTTGTGGGCTAAAGACCTGCCGCCCGAATGATTGCCACAAATTCCCTCATGGATTTCTTGCATTACATAGGTTGCTTGGGCTGAGTTGAGGCATCGCAGATATGGTCGTGAAAAGCCACGTTTGTACAAGACGCCACTGACCAAAACGTAGTTGGACGACCAAGCCCTGACCTTGGTGGCTTGCTGTTGGTCATCTGGAAGTTCTCCTATTGTCAAAAATAGGATGATGTCGGATGCTCAGGGGATGGGTTCTTTTTGGAGGAACTGCACTTCTTGAAGGTCGGGTGAGATGGCCAGGTGGGCTAGGTATTCAAGACGGACTCCGTGGCTGAGGTTGGACTGGTCTGCAGAGGCCAACTGAGCCATCTCGTCTGCCGTGGAGTTTTCCGCCCGAGGTATGTGCTTGATGTGAAAAGTATTGAAGAGGCGAACAAGAGGGAGTGCCAGATCCTTGTAAGCCCGCATTGTGTCCTCCTTGGCGTCGAATTCCCCCGTGATCTGGCCGACGATGAGCTGGGAGTCACTGAACACCTGAATGTGGCTGACACTAATGTCTTTGGCAAGGCGGAGTCCTGCTATCAAGGCCTCATATTCGGCCTCATTGTTGCTAGCATCAAACAAGAGACGGAGAGCACATTTGAAATAACCACCTTCAGGGGAGGTGAGGATGAGGCCAGCCCCACTACCTTCCCTGCGGGATGACCCGTCGACGTTGAGAGTCTAAGAATAGGGGTCTTCTGGCTCGGCAGGAGTTGGTGGGAATGGAGAGGCGGTGGTTGGGGTAGGGTTGGTGAATTCCAGGATAAAATCGGCTACGGCTTGTCCCTTGATTGCTGTGCGAGGGCGGTAGGAGATATCAAATTGACTGAGTTCTACTGACCACTACATAAGTTGGACAGAAAGTTCTGGTTGCTGCATGACCTTCTTCAGGGGTTGGTCGATGAGGACCACTATGGAATTGGATTGGAAGTAAGGACAAAGTCGTCTGGAGGCGGTGACTAAGGCCAGGGACAACTTTTCTAGCAACGGGTAATTCTGCTCCGCTCCCCTGAGAGCTTGACTGATGTAGTAGACCGGCCGTTAGACTGAGCCATCTTCCCGGATAAGAGCTGCGCTGACTGCGGTGCTCGACACTGCTAGATAGAGGAAGAGGGGCTCGCCCGTAACTGTCTATGAAAGGAGGAGAGGGTTGGCCATGCATTGTTTTAACTGCTTAAAAGCCTCTTCGGATTCGGTTGTCCATTCAAAAGTCTGCCGAAGGACTTTGAAGAATGGCAAGCACTTATCTGTTGCACGGGAAATGAAGCCGTTGAGGGCCGCCACTCGGCCGGTGAGTCTTTGAACTTCTTTGACCGTTCTGGGTGATTGCATTTTAACCAAGGCCTTGATCTTCTCGGGGTTAGCTTCAATGCCGCGTTGGCTGACCATAAAACCCAAAAACTTTCCAGATCCTACGCCGAAGGCGTACTTCTCTGGGTTGAGCTTCATCTGGTACTTGCGGAGGGTGGCGAAGGTTTCTCGGAGGTCAGTCAGATGATCAATGGAGAGTTTGCTCTTGACCAGCATGTCGTCAACGTATACTTCCGTGTTCCGACCTATCTGGTGTTAGAAAACGGCATTGACTAGCCGTTGGTAGGTGGCCCCTGCATTCTTTAGTCCGAACGGCATCACGCGGTAGTGGTAAGTACCTCGATCGGTAATGAAGGAGGTATGTTCTTGGTCGGACGGGTGTATCAAGATTTGGTTGTATCCAGAAAAAGCATCCATGAAGCTGAGCATCTGATGACCGGCTGTGGCGTCGAACAACAGATCGATGCGGGGAAAAGGGTAGCTGTCCTTGGGGCAGGCTCGGTTCAGGTTGGAGTAATCAACACAGAGTCACTATTTGCCGTTGTTTTTGCGGACTAGGACCACGTTTGACAACTATTTAGGGTAGTCTACGTTTGTGATGAATTGGGCCTCAAGGAGCTTGTCGACCTCTGCTGCAATAAAAGTATTGCGCTCCGGATGAAAGATGCGCTGTTTCTGGTGGTAGGGTCGGAAATGAGGTTCGATGCTGAGGCGATGGGTTATAAAGGATGGGTCAATACCCGACATGTCTGAATGGGTCCAGGCAAATACATCTTTGTGTTTGGTTAGGAGGGCAGTAAGGTCGGCCTTGGCTTGGGGGGATAGCTGACTGCCGATCTTGGCAGTTTTCATTGGGTTGGTGGGTTTGATGGGAACCTCAACGAGCTCCTTAATAGGTTTTCCTCTGACCAGCTCATCTTCGTCTCGGACGTCAAGTCCTTCAATAATCATGGCCTCCTTCAGCTTAGCTTCCTTGAGTGAAGCGACATAGCATTCTCTGGCCACAGTTTGTTCTCCCCTTACTGTGCCGACCCCGAGATCAGTGGGAAACTTGATGGCCAGGTGGTAGGTGAAGGTGATCGCTTGGAAAGCGTTGAGGGCAGTGCGACCAAGGATGATGTTGTAGGCAGAGGGGCAATCGACAACAAGGAAGGTAAGCAACTTCGTGGTCTGCCATGGATATTCGCCGATGGTGATGGGGAGATCAATGGAGCCAATGGAGATCACCCGGTCGCCAGTGAAGCCAACCAAAGGGGTTTGGAGGGGAGACAGACTTTCCTCCCCGATCTTGAGCTGGCAGAAGCAGTTGAGGAATATGATGTCTGAAGAGCTTTCATTGTCGATGAGAACTCGTCTGACCTTATAGTTGGAGAGGATGGCAGAAATGACGAGAGGATCATCATGAGGATAACAGATGCCTGTACAGTCGGCGTCCGTGAATGTGATGGGCTCTGTCCATTGCTTGGGCTGTTTGGAGGGTCGGTCTACCGTGGTGACTGCCTTGTTTGAGCCCTGCCTTATTTTTCTGAGTTCTGCCCTCTGAGCCGAGCGAGATGGTCCCCCGCAAGCAAGTCCACCTGAAATGACTCTAATTTCACCAACGGGCAGGGGTGGATTACCTTGTGGCCGAGGTTGTTGCGGAAGTCGATCATGGGCTTGATTCGGTTGAGCTGGCTGCCGAGGTGGGGTGCGTCGGCGATTGTCTCTGTGGGGTTCGGTTCTTTGCCTCTGTTGAGGGTGGGTGTCCGTGAACCGGCTTAGATGCCCCTGACGTATTAGGGTCTCTACTTGATCCTTGAGGTTGATGCAATCATCAGTGTTATGGCCATGGTCCTGGTGGAAACGACAATTTTTGGACTGGTCTTTCCGGTTGGAAGGGTTCCGTGGAGGTGGAGGCCATTTGAGGGGGTAGTCACGTTGGATCTGGTGAAGAACTTGCTCCATGGGAGAATTAAGGAGTGTGTACCACTCGAACCGACCGGGCGGTCAGGTAGGTACCGACCGCGGCGGTCAGGTAGGTGCCGACCGGTCAGCGCGGGGACGGCGGTCGTTATAGTGGGGTGTTGGGCTAGTATACTGGGTGTTTCTGGGGTCGGGGTCTTTTCTCTTTTCTCTGGGAGTCGGGTTTTTGGCTGTTGGATCCTGCCGAGTGACTAGTGAATCTTCGGCATTCATGTATTTTTGGGCTTTGGAGAGTAGGGCTGCCATTGAGGTCAGGGGGTTTTTAGAGAGGGAGAAAAGGAAATCGGACGACCGCAGACCGGCCATGAAAGTTGTGAGGATGACCTTGTCATCGTTTTCTGCCACTTGCAAGGCTTCGGTATTGAAGCAAGTGACAACGCTGCATAGTGACTCTTCCTCGGTCTGACAAATGTTGAGGAGTTGGGTGGCCGGGCGTCGTTGGCGTTAGGCTCCAATAAAATGGCTCAAGAAAGAATCACTGAGATGCTGAAAAGTGGAGATAGAGTCTGGTGGCAACTGGCTGAACCACAGTCGAGCTAACCCCTTCAGTGTCACGGGAAAAGCTCGGCACATGATCTCGTCAGGGAAGGCATGGAGGATCATGAGAGTGCGATAGGTCTCCAGATGGTCGACCGGGTCCGTCGTTCCGTCGAAGGAGTCGATGGTGGGCATTTTGAACTTGGCGGGCAGAGGTTTGTCTCGGATGAAGGCAACAAATGGTGAGTTTGCCGTAGTGGAGGGTTTATGCTGGATGTTTTGCATAACCCCTTGGAGCTGGAGTTTCATGGCGCGGAGTTTAGCGTCCCAAAGGGGAATGTTGTCGCCACCAGAGGGAGACAGGTATTGGACGCTGCTGGCTTCTCCCTCGGGGGCTGGTGCTATGACCGATGGGTGTAGGGGTGGAGGTGGTGGATTTATACGTGGGTGAAGAGGTTGCAAACCTCCCAAGTTAGGTGGATTGGGTTGTGGAACAGTATGGCTCGGAGTTCGTTCTGTATTGGGTGGAATATCTGGAGGTGGTGGAGGAATGGAGAGGTTTCCTTGGAGTAAAGCATTTATCAGGGCCCGATTTTGCTCGGCCATACGATTAATGCTGTTGGTAAGCTCGATGAAATACTGTGGTGGGTTGTTTGGATTGGGAGGGTTGGTTTGTTGATCGGCAGCATTATGGTGGGAAGCCATGGATCTAGTCGTGACCATACACCTTGATGGATGAGATGAAAAGGTTGTTGGAAAAGGGTCTCCGGCGGCAATGAACACAACTGGTGCACGGACAAACCAGCTTCCCACAGAGGCTGCCAACTGATGATACAGTTCGTTCTCAGTGGATGGATCGGACTGATCCAAGTTCTTCGAGCTTCAGTCCAAATGGTCGAGCCCGCCAAGTGACCTGCAAACAAGTTCAACGGGGAACAAGGTAGTCCCCCAGTGAGCCCTCCGACGAGCAAGTTAGTAGTGGAAGTAGGGAGTATAGAGAGAGATGGGAATAGAAAACTTAACCTTCTTCTTGTCTTCGATGCTTGCTTATATCCTTTGGTAATCATTCCACTGTCCCTTCCGACGTGCCCACCTTGCCGAAAGCCTATACTGTAGCTTACATTGTTCAGGGTAAGGGGGCGCTGTTCCAACAGGGAGGTGTTGTCGTAATAAATGCTGTGATGGGCTGCATTAATGGTGATGTGTTGTGGCAATAACTTTGCAGATTTTTGTCTTCTGATGTGGCCTGTCCTATACCTGCCATATGTTCGAATGCCATTGGCCCTTCATGCCCAGTTGGCCTCCAGCTGTCATGGACTTTACTAACCGGGTTATGCAATGGGGTCCAAATGGTGGGCTTGGGTTTGTTCACTATGGGCTGTGGCTTTTATGGGCCTATCCATGTCAGCTTTGAAAATAGAAAATTTGTTTGATTATGAGTTTTGAGTTTATTTCAAAATTTTTTGGATTTATTTTTTAAAATATTTAAAAAATTTCTTAATTTTATTTTTTAGGGTAAATATTTTATATTTTAAATATTTATTTATTTATTTTAATGTGCACTATATTTCATATATTTATGTGTTGTATTTTTTTTAATATTAAAAAAAATTTTAAAAATTATTTTTTATTTTAAATATATAATTTTTGTATTTAAATATTTTATTTTTATTTTATAAATATATTTTTAAATCTTTTAATTTTTTTGTTATATGTTTATGATTTGAGTGTAGAGTTTTGAAAGTAGTGTAGAGTTTCGAGTTATGTATTTGGTTATGAGTTTTGAAAATAATTTTTGAATTGAGTTTTGAGTTATGTGTTTGGTTACGATTTGAGTGCGAAGTTATATTTTGAGTTTAAAATATTAAAATTAAAAATTAAAAATTAAAATATTTACAAAATAAAATAAAATATTTAAAATAAAAAAAATTCAACTCAAAACTCTTTTTAAAATTCATAACTAAACAAATTTTAGATTTTTAAAATTTAACTCATAATTTTATACTTAAATCACAATTTTAAAAAAAGAATCATAATTTTAAAATTAAACCAAACCCATCTTATTTGTAACATTTAAACGATATCCAATCAAATTTTTTATCAAAATTTTGCTCAATCACCGTTGGAGATAGTCAATGGATATTCAAAAAGAGAATGTGGATTTTTCGCACACAGCTAATGAGAAGACAGCTATCTAGTAGTCCACATAAAGGACTAAGAACACTCATTTAAATTAATAAAATAAAATACAGTATAAAACATTAGGCTGTTTTGCGCCATTGCGTATTCATAGTTACATATATATATATATATATACATTCCTTGAACGAAAAACAACACAAACCCATCTCCAATCCCTGTATCTGAGGAAACCCTTTTGACGGCCGACTCAGTTTCGTCGGTTTTTTGCCTTGGAGATCTCCGAGAATTTTGATCTCTTCTTCTTCTGCCGAACCACAATAACTAAGTAAAGCTTCAACAGTTCAACTCTAGCTTGTGTTGTGTCTCTTTTTATCAGGTTTGCCGCTCACATTAGCGATCACTATTTTCGTCTTTGTTTACTTTGCACCATGTGCTCTGTGTGTGTGTGTTTGTGTGTGATTGAAAAACCTATTTATAGAATCCCGGAATTAGTATGTTCCATGAACAGATCTAGAATTTGTAAATACAGCTTTTGAGTGATTTCGGGTGGTTGATGTTTCATTTAGTGGTATCTTTGTTACATCGAGGTCTTTCTTACAAGCATGCAACTTTAATATTTTATATATATATATATATATCAGAATTTGGTGAAATAAAATAGTACTGGGAAAAAAAGGAAGGGGAAAGTGAAAAGATTTGTAGAGGGAAAGGAGGAAGAAGGAAAAAAAATGATAAAAAGAAAAAGAAAAAAAAAGTACTATTTTATTAGTATTATTATTTTTCTTTATAAATCCTCTCAAATCCTCGATCAAAACACAGCCCATTTACTTTTCCTTTTTTTTTTTTTTTTTTCTTTGACAAATTCTTTCAAATCCTTAATTTAAACATAGCCTTCGTGTCTTGACCTTAAACAATGCACCTCCATGTACATATATTTGGCTAGGAATATGGTAAAATAAATTGGCAAAGTGTTGATGTATTGAGCCAACTGCAAGGGGACAATTCTAGGATAGTTGTTGCATGGGACTTGTATAGATCCCATGAGCAGAGCTGTTCAGGGAAGGATTCATTTCATTTCACTATTTTTAGCTTATAATTTGTTTATATACTAACATTAGTATAACTACAACCTCTGGATCAATGAAACACTAATGTACCGTCGGCTTGTGTTTAGATCATAGATTTGGGTAGATATTTGGAAAAGGAAAGAAAATATGAGAGAAATGGACAAATATGAGAATTTCAAATGGTAGAGCCTATTCCTGTTGGAATTTGCAAATATGAGGGTTTGGACATGGAATAAACTATGGCCCTTTTGTGAATGGCTTGAATCAATGGAAGCTTTTAAGTGGATTAGGGGGGAATTGTAAAATTGTTATTCTCCTATTGGCTTTAAGGGTTTCACTTGCTGAACTTTTTGTGTCTTTCATTTACATTTACTTGTGTGTATGTGGTTCCTTCTATGTGGACTGTCATAGCGAATGTGTTTTTGCTTGTTATGAGGGAAGTGGTGAATATTGGGCACAAGACCTGCTTGCAGTGTTATCATGTTAAACTCTTAATTAACCATAACATAACTCATCTAAAAGTTTAAGCTATTCGACAGTGTAACTTATTTGTTTGTCTTAACAAATATATTCGAGTATCTTAAAAATTTCATCATCATCATCCTCTTTTTTTTCTTCCTTTCTTTATATTCTATTTTTTTCCTTTTTGTTTTATTAGTTGATCTTGAAATCAGTGGTCACCTCTATTTTAAAGAAGAATTTATGAAAGAACTAAATTATAATATAACGGTTTTTCCAATTCTGACACTCTATTTAGATTGTATGAAGAATTTATTTTCTTCTTTTTTTTCCATTGCAATGTATTCTATCAAAAGTAGTTCTTTACAACTACAAAATGTCGTATGCTTTAGTTTTGTTCTTCTTAGAGTCATGGCAGAAATCTTACTTTTTGCATTTGCTAATCTCTATTGTTTATTTATTGATTTTGTTGGGTAGCACTTGTTTCTTCAAGGTATCAATTTTCAAGAAGACTTCTTTGAAAGCTATGAGTGCAGATTCAAAAAAATCCACTTCAAATGGAGGTGAAAATCCTTTGATATCTGAAGAGCAGCAGGAAAAGGTATAAAACATATTATATGTTTCCCTAGTGTGCATCCATAAATACTTCTGTTCTATGTTAAAGCTTAATCTTCGGCCATGAAGATGCTGCTATTAGAAGGAAAAAGAAAAACTTTTACAGTTCAAATTTCCTATGCTTGCAGATTGATGAGGTTAGAAGGTTGGTTGGGCCATTGCCAGATAAGTTGTCTATTTATTGTTCTGATGCATCAATCTCAAGATATTTGAAGGCACGAAACTGGAATGTGAAGAAGGCAACTAAAATGCTAAAAGATACCTTGAAATGGCGATTGGAATACAAGCCGGAAGAGATTAGATGGGTAACCATTTGTCTTACTTTGTTTTTTGTCATCTTAAAGTCAAAGAATCCTTGAATCTATTGTTTGTTGCCTTTAATTCCTGTGATGCATGGCATGTGTTCTAACTTCTTATAGTTGGGCTTTATTGTTCTGATTATGGTTCTAGGCCAATCTCCTCCTACTAGCATTTGTATAAATTTATGGTCTGCTCTGAGCTGGCAATAGTCGAGTCTGAAATTACTCAACTTGCCCTAGACCATTCTGCACATTCAATTGTTTTAAAAAAAAGGCCCAATTGATTCGGGTTCTTGGAGAGGTGGCATGCTAGCATAGCTTTCAATTTTATTGACATGAGGTGGTTGTCCCCAAAGTTGGCCCATGTTCTCACACTTTACACTCGGAGTTTCTCCGTCTAAAATCAACTTTTGGGGTGGTTAGGTTTAAGAATCTTAACTGAAACCTTGAATATTTATGATTGAATCTACTAGCAAAGTTGATGAGGTCCCATTATGCTTAGGGAACCACCTGGCTGCAGAAAATTTCCCAGCTCTAGCATTGATATTTTTCAAGAT
Source organism: Camellia lanceoleosa (assembly GCA_025200525.1). NCBI lineage: Eukaryota > Viridiplantae > Streptophyta > Magnoliopsida > Ericales > Theaceae > Camellia > Camellia lanceoleosa. The sequence continues at coordinate 164,384,515 of CM045761.1, read as the reverse complement.
AGTTTTTGTCTTTACAATTCATTTACCTGCAGTCCTTCCCTTATTATGTAGAATGAGGTTGCTCGTGAGGCAGAAACAGGAAAAATTTATAGGTCAAAGTATGCAGACAAGCATGGGAGACCAGTTCTTGTCATGAGACCAAGTTGCCAGGTTTCATCTGATTCTTGCTCCTTCCTCCATGTTTTTTTAGTAGTCTTAAATGCAGAGATGCTCTTTGATACTTGGCAATAGGTCATCCACATTGTTAGATACATGACCTTTTGAAGACCAAAAATACGTTTGAATGGTTTTTATCATTATATTGATTGGACTGCTACTCTTAGTGAGAAACTCAATGCCTATGTTGCATTTGTTTTGAGCTGAGATGTTTTGGACATATGCTAATTTTGGGGTAAATTACACTTTGCACTGCTTCAATTTACATTGAATTCCACTTTAGTCCCTCATTTTTTCAATTGTAACAGTCAAACCTTACACTTTCGATCAAGTTGCACAGAAGGCATTTTTTAGGACCAGAGTGTAATTTTCTTCTTTCTTCTCCTCTATTCTCTACTGTATTTTCTCTCCCTACTGAAAAGGGAAGAAAATTACATTTTTGCCTCTAAAAAATGCTTTATGTGAGGGCCCACATGACAATTTTCGTTAGCAAATTTAACACCAAACTAACAGAAGGACTACACTGCGACATGACTGAAAATGCAAAGTGTTATTTACCCTTAATTTTGGTACAATTAGGATCTATTGATGTTCTTAATATTCAAGTTTTGAAAGAGGACTACCATGCCACTTGTTGCTCTGCCTTGACAACATTTTTCAAGTTTGTATTTTACTGCAGAACTCAAAGTCAACAAAAGCACAAATTAAGTATTTGGTGTATTGCATGGAGAATGCAATTATGAATCTACCACAACACCAGGAAGAGATGGTCTGGCTGATTGATTTCCATGGTTACAATTTGTCAAATATCTCAGTCATGTCAACGCGGGAAACAGCCCATGTTTTGCAAGACTATTATCCTGAGAGGCTGGGTGTTGCGTTATTATACAACCCACCCAAGTTCTTTGAACCATTCTGGACGGTACTACCATTTTCCCCCGCTTCCATTTTCTTTTTCGGGGTACTATATGAACTTTTGATATAGAATCTTATCGGTTTAATTATAACTGTTGATACAAATGGACATTGGAATGGATGGTCTGTCACAAACGTGTTCGACCTGCAGTTGACAGGAGACCTCCTCGTCCTAGATTATAAAGCAGAGTTCTAGTTCTCAACCACATTGTGGTATTGCAAATTTAGTTTTTATTTCAAACATTTTTTTTAACTTTATTGATCTGTAGACATTCTGTACTTATAAAATTTTAAAAATGAGTTTTTTGTTTGTTTTTTTTTTTTTTTGGATGAACTTTTAGTCTTTGGTTTTAAGTAAAACCAACCAAAACAAACACGGGCTATAAAGTACGGACACGGACACGGACACGCGACACGACACGGACATGCGGACACGCAAATTTTCAAAAAATAGGGGACACGACATGCTTGGGACACATTTAATATATATAATTAATTTTATTTATTATATGTCATAAAATTATAAAGAAATTATTCAAAGGTAATAAAAAAATACAAAATAACACTATTAAAATTATAACAGAGGCACTTTTTTTTTTTTTTACTTATCAAATAGAAAAAATTATAGCAGAGACACATAGAGAGAAAAGAAAATATAAAATGAAATTAGAAAAAAATATAGAAGAGAGAGAGAGAGTCCCACTCACTGACCATATAAAAGAAAAAGAAAAAAAAGAAAAAAAAAAGATCGAAGAAGATCGGAGACAGAGAGAGAGAGAGTGACTGCGAGAGAGAGAGAGACAGCGACTGAGATAGAGACAACATCGGAGAAGAAGAAGAAGATCGAAGAACGAAGAAGAAGAAGTGAATGTGTACCTTAGACAATAGCCGACGAGCGACGAACGACCAGGTCTCCTCTCTTTCTCTTCTGTTCTTCTGTTCTTTTCTCTCTCTTTCTGCTTTGTTGTAACTCGATTTAGGGCACATATTGTTTTGTTTTTGTTTTTTTACAAATTGACCCCACAGAAGTTCCATCCATGAACTGTGAAGTTGACCCCAAATGTGTACGGAAGGTGTCCGAACGTGTCCGGAACGTGTCCGACCCGCATGTTGGACATGTGTCCACCGCTTGTCCGACATTTAGGGGTGGGCAACGGTTTATCCGACCTGCACAACCCGCCCAAACTGACTCTACCCGCACAAATCCGACCCTACCCGCATGCATAAATAGGGCGGGTGCGAGTCTATTTTTCCATACAAAAGCGGGTTTGGGTCAAACTCGACCCTACCCGCGAAACCGCATGACCCGCCCGCAACATTATGTTTCAAATAAAAAAAATCTACTCTCACAACCCACCTGTAGATTTTATTTAAAATAACACAACCCTCCCACTGCTGAACTAAAAAAATCTCATTCTTTTGTTTTGGTCCTCCTCTCTCTTTGCCCAGATAGATCTCTCTCTCTCTCTCCCCTCCCCGTCGCCGTCACCGTCACCGTCACCATCACCACCACTATCTCTCACCCCTTGCTTGCCGTCTCTTTCATTTCCTCCCCGTAGCCATCTCCCAATCACAAATCAGATCTGGAGATGCCAGATCTAGAAGATGTAGAAACTGCCAAAAAAAAAAAAAGTTTCATTGCACGAAGGTATGAATCCTAGATCTGGAATCCTTCATCTTCATTTATTCATGGTTTGCTAGTTGTGTTGTGGGTATGGGTGTTTATTAGCTGGGTTATACAAGTACCCCCCTCTCACTCTCTGGGTCATAATTTTTTAAGCAATTTTGACTATGAAGTTCTTCAACACCAATTTTCATTGCCAGGTTGGAAAATTTTTGTTTTGTTTTGGTTGTTTTTTTTTTTTTTTCGTGCAGATTCAAGGTTTGGGTGGTTGTGGGTTTGAAGACTTTTGTTTATAACTTTTTGCTTTGTTTATTTAATAAAAAAAATCTTTCATTGTTGTAACTTGTATGTGAAAATGTTGCTTTATTTGTTTAATAAAAAAAGTGTATTCATTGTTGCTTTGTTTATTTAATAAGAATGTTGCTGGTTCTAGAATTCTTCTGTGTTTTCATTGTTTTATGGCTTCAGAAAGTGGGAAAGCGAAGCCCCAACGGAAAAGCCCAAAAAAAAAAATTTTTATATTTCACGAACCGCCCGTAACCGCCCACACAACCGTATGACCCACCTGTTCAATCCGCAACCCGCACTGCGGGTAGATGTGGTTCCATTTTTTCCCAACCCGCACCCCATCGGGTGGGTCCGACCCGTCATCCGAACCGTACAGAATCGATCCGTGACCACCCGCTCGGAGAGGTGTTCGTGCTTCATAGAGCACGGGCATGGACATGCACGACAGAGACACTGACACATCTATTTAAAAAAAAAAAAAAAATGCATGAGACAACATGTGGGAACACACAAAACATTTGATTTTATAATATGAATAAGATAATTAAAAAAAAATAAATACAACATAATTCTAAATCCTAAACTTTAAAGGAGGGATTAGTAGACATAAATCTATATAATTTTTCTTTTATCATTTTCTCCCAAGTTATTTGGTTTAAATTTATATTGTATTTCATGTGTGTCCAAGACATGTTAGGAGTGTCGGTGTCGGTCTCGGACTTGGACATACACATGAGAAGTGCCCATGATTCTTAGGATGTACCGTTGAAAGTTTTTGATGATTAGCCAATCCATGCCATCTTTAAGAATTGATATAGAAGTCTGCTTTTGAAGATATGATATGTTTAGAGCTATATACCGTTGAAAGTTTTTGATGATTAGCCAATCCATGCCATCTTTAAGAATTGATATAGAAGTCTGCTTTTGAAGATATGATATGTTTAGAGCTATATGATCATCTTGCTTGACTTGTACATCTAATTGGGTGATTCTGGCCGTTATGAAGGGGTATGTGTTCATTTATACTAATTGCATGGTTTATACCATGCCGTTATTGCTAATTATGGGTTACTTTTATTGAATAATTGGTTTGTTTCGAAATGATAGTTGCCATTTCTTTGCCGGGAGTCTTTTTTTTTTTTTTTTTTTTTCTGCAAAAACTTTACATGGTTGTATGATTGCAGTTGGTAAAGCCATTTTTAGAGCAAAAGACAGCCAACAAAGTCAAGTTTGTTTACTCAGGTGATCCTAATACTATGAAAATAGTGGAGGAGCTATTTGACATGGACCAACTCGAATCTGCATTTTCTGGTAAGGATAATGCAGGCTTTGACATTAGTAAATATGCTGAAAGAATGGGTGAAGAAGATAAGAGGATGCAATCTTTTTGGGCAAGAGGCAACAATGCTTGTGAGGCAGCACATCAACCATCCCTCACTACCGGCACCGGTTTCAATCCTACAAATTTGGATTCAGATTCTGGTGCCTTGGATGACAAAGCAGATAAATCTTCGTCTCAAGAATAGTTAAGTATTCATAACCCTCTTTCGCAAATTGGTGAATCCCGCAATCTAAAAGAGTTATGCATGCAATCCTAATGGTTGTTAACCAGACATCTGACTGGGCGGGGGTTTGAGTACTCAGAAGTATGATTTATGATTTCTTTCTCTTCCTTCTGTTCCATTAAGCATGCCATTGATTAGCAAAATGTTCTTTTGAATTTTCTTTTGACTGATAACATTCTCTTACGGAGAAATACTATATCTACTTAAATTCTTATTAACAATCTCACTAAAAACATATATGTCCAAATATTATTGAATGTTTAGATATTATTTTTTTTTAATAAATTACACTAATAGTTCTTATAGTTTGGGACTTGTGTTACTTTTGGTCTTTGACTTTTTAATTGTGATATATTTGATCATAAATTTTGAATATTGTTTCAAATAAGGATAATTGAAGATACTATTACTTAATTTCAAGGCAAAATCGTCAATTTGATACAATATAAACTAATTTGATAAAAATAAATATCAAAAAAATATTTGAGTTTTTTAAAATTATTTTTACCCACCAAAGATAAAATTATGTAAAATTAATAAATCTTTTAGACATTTGTTATTATTATTTTTTTATCAAATTAATTTTTGTTATGTGTTTGGATGATGATCATGTAATGAGTGATTATTAGGATTTTAATGTATAATTGATATGTTTAATATATGAAATGTTTTTAGCTTTAGATTTTTTGATTTAATGGATTGATTGAATAATGATATCACAGTTGTCATCATATTTGATTTTTGAAAAAATAGAAACTAATTTAATGAAAATAAAAATAATTACTCATTACATGATCAATCATTCAAACACATAATAAAAATTAATTTAGTAAAATAAATAAATATTTAAAAGATTTATTAATTTTACATAATTTATCTTTAGTGGGTAGAAATAAATTTTAAGAATTCAAAAATATTTTTTTTGACATTTATTTTTCAAATTAGTTTATATTTTATCGAATTGACAATTTTGTCCTTAAAATTAGGCAATAGTATCTTCAATTTTCTTTATTTAGAATAAGATTTAAAATTTAAGATCAAATATGTTACAATTGAAAAGTCAAGGATCAAAGTGACACAACTCTCAAACAATAGGAATTATTAGTGCAATTCATCCTCTTTTTTTTTTTCCTTTTTTTTTTTTTTTACAATTAATCATAGTGGTTTCTTATATTAGGCTTGTGTTTGGATTCGGATGAAGGTGGAAATTGGATGTCCATGGCAATTACTCCCTGCTATTAATATGTACTTGCCATCTTTTTAATCGTCTGTCTCGTACGATAGAATGATCAAAGTCACACAAAAGAAGCATTGCAGTATGTGCTTGCCAAATCAAATAGGGCAAAATTCACTTTACTTTTTTATGATTTAGCCTTGAGCATTTTACAACTCTGTGGTTCAAATATGGGTAAGAGAATTTTTTTTTATAGTTTTAGACTAAAATGTTATGGTTAATTTTTCTTTTGTTAAAGATAACAGAAGGTGTGTCACATTCTCTCCAATTGGGAGTGGGTAAATGCAAAAGTCCTAAGTCAAAAATTGAATCAAATGTCAATAATATCTTTATATTCATCTTATTCTCTAAATTAAATCTTAATTCTAATCAAATCCTAACTCTAATTGTCATCTTTTATAAATAATTTAATTTAATTTAAAATGTTATTAAATGAGAAATTGAGTTAAAAATTAAATAGTAGATTAAAGAAATTTTATGGAAATAAATTAGAGCATTTAGGTTAATTTATGGTTTAATTTATATATATGTAAATTTTTAATTGAAAATGATATTAAATAATAAATTGGGTTAAAATTAGGCAAAGGTAATTTTATGTTAAAAAATTAAAGTATTTAGGATAATTTATGATTTAATTCGTTAAATGTATATATTTATATGTTTAATTAAAAATGTTATTAAATAAGATTTGTTTATGGTAATAAATTAGAGTATGCTTAGTTTAATTTATGATTTTATTTTATTTTATATTATATTATATTTTTATTAGATAAGAAATTAGATTTAAAATTAAAAATTAGATTATGATTTTATTTTATTTTATGATAATAAATTAAGATGTTTAGGTTAATCTTATGGTTTGATTTATAGTAATTTTATGTTTAATTTAAAATGTTATTAAAAAAAATTAAAATTAAATTAAGATAATTTTATGGTAATAAATTAGAGTTTCTTGTTAACAATGATTTTATTTGTTAAATATGTGATTAATATAAGAAATTATATGTATTAAAGAAGAGAAAAAGAGAATATAACATGGGGGGTATTTGGATAATTTTACCCTTACTTTTAACCGAGTTAACTTTCCACTTTGATTTAAAATCATAAGGAATAAATGGATAAAGTGTTTCGTGGCAAAAGTAAAGTGAAATTTACCCAATCAAATATTGCCTTTGTACTATTTCAAAAGAGCAGCCTCATGCAGATGAAGCTGTGAACTTCTGTTCTCAAAAAAAAAAACAAAAAGCTGTTAATTTCTAGGAAACATCATGTGTTACAGTATCAAATCTTAAACACAACAGTAGATTCAATTTCCTTGACACATTCAAAACACTCCAATGCAGAATCCATTTAAATGCTAAATTTAACCGTTGGTACAAAATATAACTCAATATATTGACTAGAAACATATCTTCCCATATCACTAATGCTACAGTACATTGGCACTAAAATATTGCCTTATGATCAAATTTCACAATCTATCACAAACATCTAGCCCTAAAGGAACAAAACGAAGCTTAAATGACGCCCACACACAAAATATGAAAGAGCAGTTGCTAGCTTTATGATTTACCACAAGAAGTGTATCCAACTATTTCAGAAAACGTGCTTGTGCATAATTTCACCTTGAACACAATGCTGATAAACAAGTAGATCAGAAATGCAATGGAAGGTAAGCGGTAAGCCCCTGCAAAGTCATAAAAATAGTGAGGCCAGAAATGTGTGAAGAGGAAGTTAGAAGCAGAAGAAAATCAATAAATTACACATACCTGATTGATACCATCACTGAAACATATCATCTAACTTTTGCCTGTACTGAGCCAACCTCTGCATTTTGGAAATGGGGAAAAAAAAAATTAGTTTCCAAAATTTTTGTAAAAGAGAAGAAAAGAAAATGAAAGCACTCTCTCTCTCTCTCTCTCTCTCTCTCTCTCGTTGTGATAGCATAGAGAAATATTTTTCTCAGAAAATAAGGGAAAGAGTTTCTCTAACTTCTCTCAATAATAGAGAACCACGTCTGCCACTAAATATCTCATTCAAAGCCACTGTTGCATAGTTCTTTCGCCATGAAGATTTCTCTACCAATAAATGGAGGGGAAAAAGCTCCCATAAAGATAGCAATATACAGGGCCATGTAAGCAGTACCTAACAATGGATGGAACTCTCTTTTGTTTTTCTGACAAGTAATTGGACAGAACAAGTGATGGAACACTAATTTGTAAACTTATTCCGGAAAAAGAAATTAAAAGGAGAAAAGTTAAGGGGGTCTTAGTAAAAAAATCCAAATAACAGATAATTTATGGCTTATTCAACGTAAGTGCAAAACGTTGATTTCGGGGTATGTCATGAAGTATATTGGAAGATCTTCTTTTCCCTACGAAAATATGTGACCAAACCGTTCCATGAACCAATACTATCTTTTTTTTAAAAAAATATGTGACTAAACCGTTCAAAAGTTAAAATTTTTTTTTTTGATACAGATCTGAAAATTTTTTTGGCTTGTCAATGAGGATAGGAAAAGGGAAATTCATATAATGTACAATTCCAGAAATAACAATCTCAAAATGTTTTACAAATGACTCTCTTCTTTTTCCTCTTCATAATAACCAAATGGGCCATTGGGGCAATTGCATGCAAGCAGAGAGTCATTTTCATTGACTTAAATAACATTTTGAGTGCATCTTTAAGTGATGCCCATGAGAATAAAAAATAGTTGTAAAGATATCGTAATCAAGAGAAAATTCAAATACAACAAATCAAAGTTGCACACCTTAGTGTAAGCATAAACCCCAGCCTCGGTAGGTGCAACAGGGCTTCCCCTTCTTATAAACTTTCCCTCCTTGAATATGTAAAGCATGGGTATCCCAGTTGATAGTTCCAAGCTAATAACCTAACGAAAACAAGAAATATTTCGTCCGGCATAAACAAACCAGAAATTGAGACAAAGCAGGTTAACAATCCACTAAGATTAAAGTCTCACCTCCTGGGAAGTCAATTTGTCAAGATACATAATGATGGACCTCAGTGAGTTACCATGGGCGGCAATCATTACATTCTTTCCAGATAAAAGTTGGGGTTCAATCTTCAACAACAATTTCAAATGTTAATTGCTAGTGAATAAGAGGAAAGCTAGATAAGGTAAAACAAATAATTACATAACATGCTTACATATTCTTTAAAGTAAGCAACTGCTCTCTCAGCACACATTTCCAAGCTCTCGCCATTAGGTGGAGGTATGTCATAACTACGGCGCCACTCATGAACTTGTTCTTTTCCATATCTATCTGCTGTTTCCTGCTTGTTAAGTCCTTGTAGTTCCCCATACCTAAAGACAAGAATAGTTTATGTGTCAGATGCAGGGAAGTGTATAACGGGGATGGGAGGCAGGAGGAATAACCAGAAAAGAAGAAATATTACATTCTTTCGTTGAGTTGCCAATCTGTGATAACCGGGATACATTGTGTTTTGGTTTCTTTGCTAAAAATTTGACTCCATGACTTCGCCTGCTCACTCTCATTATGAATAACGATAGGCACCTGCAGGTAGGTTGAAACAGTGGATGCAGATAAAAGTTTTAGAAAACAGGTTCTGGTTTTCTGAGATATTTAAGCAATAGACGAGACGCAAAATCTTAAAATAAGTGGAATATGTACCATTCTGTTTGGTTCACTGGAGTGCTCACTCCATCATAATATCCATTCTCACATTTGGTTCACTAAAAAAATGATGAAAAGTGTATTACAAATGGAATCATCATTCACCATTACCATTGCAAGGGAATCGCCCTTCCATAAGGAGGCTAAGGAATTATTTTATCCCAATGAACCAAACACTACATTACAGTATGCATAGACCAATTTTAAGGGACATATTCCAAATGGATTGTAAGAATGTTTTGCATATAAATGGGTTCAACACAGGATATTCCTATCAATTACTTTTCCCTTTATGTTTAGCATCATCTATCTAGAATATTCACAGGTGTATATTATCAACTTTGCAAGATCTGAAATCCCCACAGAAGAAGAAAAAGGTTCCCACAAGATTTTTCCACAAAATACCTTCTTGCGACGGTGCTGCGTCATGGCAAGCATAGCAGTCATCTGCGCACGAATCAGGGCAGATGTATAGATTATATCGACAGGTATGTTACTGATTCTCTTACCAGCTTCAATGGCCTCTTCCACACCCTTCTTTGTTAATGGCACATCAACACAACCTGTAAACAAGTTCTTTTCATTCCATAAAGACTCACCATGTCGAATCAGGATCAAAGCAGCTTCACCTGAAAAGGAAAATGGTAACAGAAATTAGAAGAATCCACGGAAAGAACAACTTCATTCTCCCAATAAACGAGGAAATATAAGGGAGGACAAAATTGAGATCAGCTCAAAAATGCCCAAGACGAAAAACATTCACTTCATAAAGATGTGAAAGTCAACATCATGGCACAATTATTTTCCAATTGAAGTCAAACTGGAAGAGACCATATTTACTTGATTTCTTTTGGGAGTCAGTGGTGGTTTTTTTTGATGGGGATGAAACTGGGTTCAACACAGAAGCCTGGGAAGTTGAGGCTTGAGAAACAACAAAACTCCATTCTCTAGAGCAAGAACTTCCTCTCCTCCCAATGTCAACTCTGAAACCCTTTGAGATCAATTGCAGCGAACTATTTCCATACTCCTGGTGACAGCCAGAGTTAATGAAACATCCATGGGGTTGAAGAGTCCCAATGGCTTGGTGAAATGAAGTAGCGGCCATTCTGAAAATCAACAAAACTCCGAGTGAATATGTATAAAAACAAATTAGACAAATGGGTAATGCCCAATTTGTGAACAATGTAAAGTATAGTCTGTACTAAAAACAATGACACAATTCCGTGCTTTGAAAGGAATATAGAGAAAAATAATCATATTCGACTGAAAGTGAGCTCTCTCCAATTCAAAAAAACAGGTTCTTTATTTTTCCATTGTCAAAAATGGAGAGGCAAAAAGAAAATAGGCAAAAGAAAAAGGAAAAGAGAAGGGGAAAAAATAGAAGAAGCAAGGAACTGAAAGTAATTTGAATTAAACAAGCTCATGATCACATAATTAGGGTTTTATGCATTCTGAAATTAAACATGGATAAAACCCACAATCTTGAAGTGCATCCACAAAGTTATAAACATGGTTATAAAATCATATAAAAAATGTTTTCTCCACAAAACCCATCATTTCTGTAATAGTGAATATGTTAAAAAAAGAGAATTGGGGAGAGGGTATAATCACAGAAAATCAAACAAAACCCATCAATTAAATGCTTCTGCTTAACTAGGGATTAACAAAATAAATTAGATCTAACACCAAGAATAACAACATTTAAACACAAAAACATATGCATTATCAGAAGCTCAAACCGTAAGCTAATCAAACAGGCGATCCACAGACACAACACAAATTGAATACGTAAAAGGAACAAATCTTACAAAATAGAAGAGATAGAAAATCAAAGAGAAATTTTTTGACAGATTGTTGTATAAGGGTGAAAATGAGTAGAGAGAGGTTTTACAGTACTTATAGGGGAGAGAATATAGATGGTGGAATCACGAAGAAGGCGAGGCGAAGACGCAAATGCGAGAGTTTATCACGAGAGAAGTTGACGGAGATGATGATGAAGAAGGCAATAATGGGAGTAACAGAGGAGCTTTACATGTCTAGAATTAAGACAAAATTGATCGATCGAAGGACAGAGAGATGTTTATAGAAGAAATCGTTTATGGTTATTGTCATTTGTGATGTGTGTTCAAAAAGGAATATATTTATATATAAAAACAAAGAACCAAACAGCCATCTCTCTGTTCCGAAGTGGGTGTTTGGGAAGTAATTATTTTGGAATTTTTTAATTTTTTAGTTATTTTAATAAGTTATTTTAGTTTTTGTGTTTGGAAAGTTGAGATAGATTTTTATTTGAGTTGTTGTATTGAAAAATGTATTAATATGATATTTGAAGTTAACATGACAAATTTGTTTCTAAGATTACATTTTTTCAAAATTAATGTAAAGGGGCAAAATCATAATTTATCAAGTGATGGAGCAACTTGTCAATGTGTGCCTACACTGTCCCACGGCTGTAGGTATTTTTTTTAATAAAAAGGGTTGGTTTAAGGGCTTTTTGGCTTTTTTTTAGTTTGATGCTATTTTAGCCTCAAACTCATCTTTCCAAATATCCTCTAAGCCTCTGTTTGGGAAGAGGTTTTTAGGCTTTTTTAGCTAAAATAGTCACAAAAAGTAAAATAAGTTTTTTAGTCTAATAAGACAAAATATCACATTCAACCCATAATTATTATATTCTTTCTCCAACAAAAAAGTCAAAAAAATTAAAAACTCTTTCTAAACCAAACTTTTTAGTCTCAGACTAAAATAGTCAAAAAGCCAATCAACTTCTCAAACGACACCTAAGCATCTCAATGCACGTTTAATATTTACAATTTTCTATTTTTTTTTCTCTCTCTATCTCTCTCTTTTAATTTTTTTTTTTATAGAATTAATAATTACATCAATATCTCATTCATTATTAGCTAATAATAGCATTTTGTTTATCTCATGAATTTATATATATATATATTTTTTATCACCGAAGCCTTATTTGAAAAGTGACTATAAGAGGTGTTTTGGAAAAATAATTAAAAGTTAATTTTTTGATTTTTTTAATTTTTTTATGTGAGAAGTGATGTGACCAAAAATGAATTAAAACTAACTTTTGATTTTTTAAAAAGGTTTCCAAATGGCCCCTAAATTAATATATATATAAAAAATCATTACAAAAGCCAACTCATTTATTCTTTTTTTTTTTTTTTTTACATCTTTTGTAAAAAAAAAATCACTAAAAAAAGTTAATTTACAAACAAATTCTAAATTATAAAAATTGTTCAAATGCCACATTTTGGAGGACATAATAAGTGAAATTGATGGATGCTTGGTTTTGGCTAAAATATCTAATAAACACAAAAAAAAAAAAATAAAATTAAAAAGAGATAATAAGATAAAATGTTACATCCTATACATCAATTGATCGTTTTTCTATCACAACTATATATTCAATTAAAAAAAAAAATTACAAATCTTCCCAAACATGCAACTTTTTTCATCTCACAAAAAAGCCACTAAAATAGCAAACTTCCCAAACCAGCATTTATAATTGACTAAAACTATGGGTTGTTTTGGGAAATAAAGTCAAGTTTGGCAAGTTGAAAAAAAATTAAAAAGTCAAAAAGTTACTCAAAAAGTTAAAAAGTTATTACTATTCACCAAAAGTAAAAAATTATGGCTGCACAACTCCCAATCCTAATTTTTCCCTACACACTAATTTATACAATTTTTTAATACACATTTTTCCATAAAAAGTTAAAAAGTTAACCCAAACATCCATATTTTTTTCCTTAATTTTTTAGTTAAAAAAGACAAAAAGTACATTTATTTAGGACACCCCAAACAACCCCTTAAAAGTTAACTTCTTGATTTTTTTTTTAAAAAACGTATAAAAAAATAGAAAGATGATATGACCTAAAAGAGATTAAAAGTCAAAAAATTAACTTTTAATCTCTTCCCAAAAGAGGCCATGTATGGATTTATAAACTAGGGGTTAAGATCATATTCATAATTTTTTTAGGAGATTCTAATTTATCTATTATTATTGATTATATTTAAAATTTTGAATTAATTACACTTATTCTTTTCAATAATTAGTAAATATTACTTTATTCTTCATAATTTTAAAATCACACATTTAAATCCCTCATAATAAATAGTATAAATATTCTTTTGAAGGTATGAAAGTGAATTAATAAAGTAATATTCAATAGTAATAGTTGAGGGAATAGACCCTAGAATGTAAAGCTGATGCGATAACTTGAATCTCATTAATTTTTTTTTAAAAAAAAAAACTGTCTAATAAGACCATTCTTTACAAAAAAATACACCTTTGACAACATTTAATTTTAATTTAAAAGTTAAAATATTATTTAACAAATTAAAAAGTTAATAAATTATATCAAAAAGTCAAATATTTTTTTTATCTATTTTTGCATATCTTTTCGTAAAAATTTAAAAAATTATTCCAAATATACTAATTTTATTATCTCATATTTTAATCAAAAAATTTAAAAATTATTATAATAGTCTATTTCCAAATGAGACCAATAATAAGCAAATTTCAACAATGGCCGAGTAGAAGTGTATAAATTAAGGGAATAGCTTCCCTCTAGTCCAATCACGGACTGGAGGGTACTGTTGAATTCTTGGGAGGCCCATCACAGGTCTCATTTTGATAATCCGAACCGTTAATATGTAGAACTCGTCAAGTACTATATATTTGTAAAAAAATCACATTGATCGGATATTAATAGCTATGTGATCAAATCAGATTTTTGTAACCTGTTTTTTTTTTACCGTGTATTTTTTTCCAAACAAAACTAATTTTATCAAATAGCTATTGGTATCCGATCAATGTAAGTTTTTACAAGCATATAGCAATCGTAAGTTTTTACAAGCATATAGCAATCGATGAGTTCTACACATTGAACGATTTGAATTATCAAAACAGTACCCGTAGTGAGTCTCTACAGACCCAACAATACTCTCTAGTCTATGATTAGGCTGGAGAAAAGCCATTCCCATAAATTAACACAGAAAAGAAAAAACACAAGAGAGTAGTTAAAATATGTTTTAGTACTTGCGGTATACGCCAGTGAGGTTTGGTGGCGCATGGAAGAAAGAAAAAAGTTCAAAAGAATCCTTTCTTTTCATGGAAGTATTTGAGAACAGTTCCGATTCGTAACTCAAAACCACTGTGGCTCGAATTGGCTCGAATCGCAAAACGACGCCGTTTTGCTTTTTTTTTTTTTTTTTTGGTTTCTTTTTTCCCCTTCTCTCCGGTCTGAAACTGAGACGAAGAAGAAGAAGAAAGAAGAAAGAAGAGGAGGAGAGGGGAGAGAGAGAGAGAGATCAACCCAAATCAAAAACAGCTTTTTCTTCATCAAACCCAAGTTCATCTTCATCATCAAAAACACACCTTCATCAACAACAACACAGAGGTCTTCATCATCTCCAGATCAAAAAAAAAAAAAAAAAAACAGATTGCTGATGGCAGATTCATATCCAAACCCAAGTAAAAAAAAAATATATATATACAAAAAACATCATCTTCTTCAGATCAGATCCAAACCCAAGTAAAAAATAAATAAATATACAAAAAACATCATCATCTTCTTCAGATCAGATTTTTGGTAATAGGAATGTTTGGATCATCTTCTTGAAATTCTTTAGAATATGATCCCGTGCATACCAAATTCTTGAAATTCTTCTTCAGATCAGATTTTTTATCCCGTGCATAGCACAGGTAATAGGAATGTTTGGATCATCATTTTGATTGGATCATCTTCTTGAAGAAATTGATTGGATCATCTTCAGATCAGATCATCTTCTTGAACTTCTTCTTCTCCTCCTCTCTTTCTCTTTTCTCCTTCTCTTTCTCTTTCTCTCTCTCTCTCTCTCTCTCTCTCTCTCTCTCTCTTTTCTGTCCGTATTCTGATTCAAAAAGCAAGAAAAAAAAAAAATCGAAACCCAAAACGACGTCGTTTTGGGTTTCGAGCCGACTTCGGGTGACCGAATTCGAGCTACGGATCATTTTTCATTTGAGAATACCGAATGTGGGGAGGAAATTCCAACACAGCCCTTGCTTGGCATGAGATTTTTTTGAGGTTGAGTTTAATTTAGTCATCAAAAAGATAAAATAAATGAAAAAAATTAATAAAATAAAACGTCACATATAATTTATAATTATTTTTTTTTATAAAAGTCAAAAAAATTAAAAAACTTAATACATACAAATTTTTTAATCTTAAATTAAAATAATTAAAAGAACCAAAAAGTTAAAAAACACGAAAGTCCCAAACGAAGCCTCACACTCACCCACACTCACACCTACCTTTCTATCTAGCTCCCGAACAAAGCCTCAATAAATGGATGAGTAGTAATTATATAAACCAAAAAAAAATTATCATACGGAATGATGTCACATAGTGTAACTTTTTCATTTGAAAACATAATGTCTATTATTATGATATAATAATTTATGAATATATTATTGTTACATCATTTTCATAACAAATTTGTATAATTTTTTTGATAATTTATTATTATTTTTCTAAATTGAATAAATATATGAAATAAGCAAAATAATCCACAATAAAATTTATGCATAATTTTATGAAAATTGATACACGTACAGAATTTATATATAGAATTTTATGACAACAATAATTTGACAATGACATTGTTAAAATAGAAGTCATCTTAATGAACTTTTTAATTTTAAAGACAATAACATTATTGAAAATACAATTTATTTATAAAATGATAGGTCCCCAAGACTATTCCACCATTCTAATTAAAAATTAGACATGTTAATAATAATTCATCCCTTTAATTTTGCTCCCTTAATTTCACCTTCAATAATGTGAAATTAGAGATCGAAAATGCTATAAACTTCAAATTTTTTATCAAATAAATGACCAAATCTCACATGGGTGTGATATCCTTAGCATTACCCATTAGAGATACTAAAGATGAGAGAGAGAAGTGTGAGACAGTTTTACATAAGAGTGAATCACCTCATTGAGGGTGAAATTAGAGAGTCAAAACAATGCAACATTTCAAAGTCACCAATTAACAACACCTAACACCACCTCCCAAGTGGGTGGAGGTTGTGTTTTGATATTACCATGAATTCTTTGCTATTAAAGTTTGGCCGCCAACATGTAAACGCACGCCCCCACCTAACCTTATATACCACATCGCCAAATTTTCATACATTTTTTTTTTCCAGGGTCAGAATGTTTGATTAATCTCTTTCTTAATTCAATTAAAGACAGATCATTCATATTGGAACTAATAATTTATTTATTTATTAATTTTCTTTTCACACACTGGTACTATATATTATTAACAACAGTATTTTGGAAATTTTCTCCTTCTCTTATGCAATTTTTTTTGAATAATAAAACCTCTATATATTGTACAAATGTTATTTTTTGTTTTCAGATGATCTGTTTTTACTTGAGGGATGTTATATATGCATTTGACTCCAGACAAATTTTATCGATTTTTCACCTCTTATATATGAATTTACACAATAAATATGATGTGTATATGTAAGATTCATCAATAATTTTTGTTTCATGGTATCTTTTTTTTTTGTTGTTGTGAATTTAGGTGTAGGCTACAAGTATTGAAGAAGAAGAAAAAAAATCAACATTTTCCTTTCTACTTCAAATCAAAGCAAAAAAAATAAAGAACACGTGGGACAGACTAGTTATTGGAAGCAGGCAGGCTAATCAATGCACAGGGTGTCGAATAAGAATATGCTTTGGCATTGTTCTGCTTTTTCTTTGGACAAACTGTGGGGGGCTGTGTTAAAAAAAAAAAAAAAAAAAACTGTGGGGGGTTGAGATGCAAAATCATGTCTTCGTGTTCTCTCATTAACATTTGAGTAGTAATATATAAATAAAAAAATTATCTAAAATGATGTGGTATTTTTCAAATTCTTTTATTTTAAAATCAAAAAAGTTAATTAGAATAATTTTTATTTTCTAAAATATCATTACTATATTATTCTTATATAAAATTTTATATGAAATTTTTGTTTATAAATTATTTTTCTTAACGTTTGTAATTGTATTAATTTCTCTTATCCTTGCGGACATTGACCACATTTTGTGTAATTTATTAAGTCTTCTTTATAATATAAATATATATATATATATATAAATATTACAAATACATACTTTCAAATTTGCTTAAAATACGATTTGTCCCTTATAATTCTAAAAATTATATTCTGCCCCTTGAAAATTTTAATTTCATAACAAATGATTTATTTTATTAATAAATCATTAAGTTAATTAATAATTTGAATAATCTTTGAAATTTATTTCAATTAATAATTTAGATAATTTTACAATTATATAGGAGAGTAGTTACGAATTTTATTTTTTTCAATAAATTCTATTAAATAAAAATTCAAACAAAAAATTATTTATAATTTTTTAAACTATAACAGACAATTCGTATTTTTAATAAATCTTAAGAGGGGTATGTTTCTGACTTTCTAATAGTGAAGGCGCAACACCCTCTACAAAAAATGAAGGTGCAAAAGGGTTGTGTCAAAAACAATTTGGTTTCAGAATTAGTATTCAAAATAAAAAAAGAAAAATAACAAAGACTTTTCCAGCTCCTTCATTTCCATTTTAACCACAAAAAAAAAAATTATGAAAAATAGCTCTCCATCCGCAAATGTCGCCATTACATCTTTTTTGCTTTTATATGTTTTTTATATTACATATTGTACGGGGAACAAATATTCCGCTGTGCCCGTATTCCTTTCGTTCAAGCTCCTTGTCTATCCGACCGACCTGGGAGCACAACGGCCGTGAACTACCCGGCGGTGTGTGGTCGAAAAACCCCTCCAAGGATCAAGTTGGCACATACACTCTCAGGGAGAGAGAGAGTAAGAGAGAGATATCACAATGAGTATTTCTCACCAAATGATGTTTCATCCCTAGCATGGGGGACGCAGTCATGCTTATATACTTTCTGCTCTCAAATCTGCTCCCATTAGTCTCTTGACACGTAGAGCTGCTTTTCTATCTGTCAGCACAAATCCAGCGGACACCACCTAACCAAACCGCCAGACTACATTAGCGGGAGCTCAAGAGTGCTTCACTTGCCAAGCCCCATAGCAAGGGCTCGGTAACATTCAGAATAGAGCCAAGTTCAAGACAGGCCGAGCCGACATTCAGAAGACTCTTCACACCGAGCTAAATGTGCTCCCCTAAAGCCCGGGCTAGCAGATGATTATCTCGGCCAAATTAGCTCGGTCCAAACACGGGACCTGGACCTCGGATCTGGGCCTCGATCGAGCAAGACCAACTCTGGGAAAGCCCAAGTTAGCTCGGCCTAAACAAGGGCCTGAGCCTCAATCGGGCAAAACCCACTATGGATAGGCCCAAATTAGCTTGGCCCAACATGCTTGGTCCTAATCTGTCCACCTTCTACCACGACCCAAAGCCAGATTATAAATCTCCCTCTCAATTGCCCCTTAATTCCGTCCGCGCAAGCGTGACCGGGATTACATGACCCGACCGGGGTAGATCCTGCCTCAATTCTTAGTCCACAAGACGTAAACCGCGCTAATCCCCACACTCGGTTTCTAAGCTTGCTCGGTTGACGCCTCAACTCGCCACCTTGTCTCTTTAGTACTGACGTTGCCGCCATTATGAACACGCGTCGACCATTTATTGACCTCGAGCAGCCAACCCAGACGTCCCTTCACATTCGAAATTTTGGCAGTTCTTTTCGCCTATAAACACGCCACTTCCTCTTCACATTTTCTTGTTACTGCCTCTCTTTCGTTCCAGACGATCAAGCACCATTATTGCCCTTTACTACCAAGCACCATTCTTGCTCTCGAAGATTCGACTCTTGCCTCATTCTGGTAAGTTCTACGAGTCTTTTTACAGCCTTTTGATTTCGTATTTCACATTCTAGGGCACAAAAACCGTTGGTTTTAGGATATAACCCTCCAAAAACCTCTTTTGCCCCTACTCTCTCTGCTGTTCTTCAACTCTAGTGATAAACACACGAAGATCTGGAGCGGACCGGGCTCCAGGTCTTCTTTTGATCCCAAGAAACACCTAAACCGAGCAAATTGCGAGTTTACAAAAACTCCTGTAGGAACCGAGGTAGGCAGATGATTCAATCGCTTGACCGGGCTAACATCTGGTCCGCTTGAGCGGCTGAGCTTCTGGATTTACCTTCGTGACCGAGGTGGTCTGGCATTCCATCTGACCGAGCTAAAGTCAAGCTCGTTTTGCGCGACCGCGCTCCCACTTACACTTGCCCTTCTTTTCCTGCAGAGTCCAAGGAGACCACGCACCAACACTGAGGCTCTCAAAGACCGAGCAGCCATCAAACGAGAGTTTTTGACAAACCAACACAGCCGTGCTAAAAACAGCCGGCTACACATGGGGCGCTACCGCTTCCTGGTTGATACGCCGGTCGCATTAGCTGCGTTCTGGGAAGAATATGGCGTCCCTGCTGATGTATACCTCGAGCTCGGTGAGGAGGACACAGCCTCTTGGGGCAGACTTGACCAGTGCCCTTTTACCGTTCTTTTCATTATCGAAGGCAGCCTTCGCTTCCCGGTCAATCCCCTCATGTGCGAGTTCTTGAGGCACACTGGGCTAGCACCGACGCAAGTCTTTACCAACACCTATAGGATAATTAACGAGATAGCCGAGCTGAACAACCGGCTAGGGACCAACCTAGGATTAGCCGAGATACTTCGCCAGTATACCCTCAGGCATACAGGCGACGACCTTGCTTATTATTTAAAGATCAGACCGGGCAAAGAGAAGATAGTGACCGGCACCCCGAACAAAGACATGCATGACGACGACTTTTTCTAGGTGTCCGGTAATTATGAAACAGCCGACGTGCCGGGCTGGTATATCAGCAAGGACTTCGGTTCAACATGTAAGCCGTGCTAACTGCTTGGTCAAATTACTTTCTTTCTATATTCTATACTTAATATCTTTTCTTCTTCTCCTCTTTGCAGCAATCGAAGCTTTGCAAGCCAACTACCATTATCCCAACGAAGCAGCCATCAAAACTGTGCTGTGGTACCGTAACCGAGATTGCCACGAACTTCTCGACTACGTACCGACCTACAGATACTCTGCTTCCCGCCGAAATAGAGTAACAGACTTTCTTCGAGCACCATCTCCGCCTCCTGATCCAACTCTACCGGACGTGCCCCTAATCTGGCTGACAGAAGCAGAGGAGATGGCCAAACGAAGCCGCATCAAAAATCTCATCACCGCCACATCCACCGAGCTGTCGAGCATCCCTTCTCGTGCTGCTGCTGCTGGTCAAACAAGCGGGACCGTGGTTGCATTGGCGTCACTTACAGCTGTGCAGACAAGCAAGTAAAGCCGCCGAGCTGGGAAAAGGCCTCGCACCGCTGATCCTTTAGCTGAGCTCGTTGCAGAGCTAAACACCGAGCAACCAGCGGTCACAACCGAGCCAACACCCCCCTAGAAACCTCAACTGAAGCACCGGGGAAAAGAGATCCCGGCCAGTGCTTCGGTCAAAGGGGATAAAGAGCACCTTCTCGCCTTCGATCTAACCAAAGCCCTCCTTCTGCCGAGCGACGTGACCGGCAGTGACCACGTGCCCAACACCCGGCTCGCGAAGTCCTCGGTCAAGTCTATGACTCGGGTAAGAATTTTGCATACTTTATCCAAATATTTCCAAGTATCTGCTCGGTTTCCTTTTTCTAATCAAATTCTCTTCTTGCAGGCCATCCAGAAACAACATCTGGTGATGGAGCGGATTTATAGACTTCAGCAGAAGGTGACCGACGCTGCCAGTCAAGTTGAGCACCTTCAAACCGAGCTGGGGCGGTCGAAGGCTTCCTTAGAAATTGCAAATTCTGACAACTCAAAATTGCACGGCCAACTTGGAGCCGCCGAGCAAGATAGGGACGCTCTCCGGGCCGAGCTAGAAGCGTTGAAACAATCGAGAAAGGATGAGGTGAACGAGGCCAACAATGCCGGTTTCAAGGAGGCCGAGGAAAACTACACCAAGCAAGTTCATGCCACCCAAGACATTTTCTTCAAGTCCAACTGGAAGGCTACTTGCGAACAGCTTAGCCAAGGATCTGGAACTAACGTGTTTGCCTCCCCCTAGCTGTCTTTCTACCGACGTACATGGTGCCTTACGCCAACGATGTCTTCAGTGCATTGCAGGCTGAGGTCGAGGAAGAAGGCGAGGATAAAGCCGATGAAGATGCTGAGGGAGAAAACCATCCAAAGCAGCTCGGTTAGGTGGAGACCGGCATCTGAGAAAAAACAACCACGGTCGACCTGGAAGCAACTACAATCGGGGATGACTTCGTCGACCTGTCCCCCTTAGTTTAGTTTTCTTTTCTTTTTTCAAGAATGTAACCGGGTTATCTGCCCCACTTTATGTAATTCGGTTTTACATCAATGAAAAGTTTTGATTTCTTTAACTGTTGCATTGCTTGTTGGACTATGTTTTGTCATCTCGGCAGGAACCTTTAAACAAAACGTCAACAACTTTAGCCGGGGCAAAGCACTTCGGCTAAATCTTTTGAGTGGGACAAATCACCAACCCCTTTAGCCAGGACAAAGCATCCTGGCTAAAGCCTTAAGTAAATCAACTCATTCAACTGGAGTAAAGCTTCTCGATTGAAACCACAGAGTTGAGTAAATCATCAACTCATTCAACCGGAATAAAACATCTCGGTTGAGACCATAGAGTTGAGCAAATCATCAACTCATTTAATCAGAGTAAAACATCTCGGTTGAAACCACAGAGTTGAGTAAATCATCAACTCATTCAACCAGAATAAAACATCTCGGTTGAGACCATAGAGTTGAGCAAATCATTAACTCATTTAATCGGAGTAAAACATCTCGATTGAAATCACAGAGTTGAGTAAATCATCAACTTATTCAACCGGAATAAAACATCTCGGTTGAGACCATAGAGTTGAGCAAATCATCAACTCATTTAACCGAAGTAAAACATCTCAAGTTGAAACCATAGAGTTGAACAAATCATCAACTCATTTAATCGGAATAAAACATCTCGGTTGAAATCACAGAGTTGAGTAAATCATCAACTCATTTAACCAGAGTAAAACATCTCGGTTGAGATCACAGAGTTGAGTAAATCATCAACTCATTTAACCGGAGTAAAACATCTCAGTTTAAATCTCAAAATAAGCATCAAAAGCAACAGAATGCTTCAGTAAAGATAAGTCACTTCTATTATATTTGACAAAAAGCGTGTTACATTCAGAAGTATAGGGAGAGCAAGTCCTTCCACAAAAAATTACATAAGAACGTAAAATGCTAAAAATAGTACAGTTTGAGGTTGACCGCATTCCATGGTCGGGGTATGCCTTTTCCTTCCAAATCTTTCAAGTGGTATGCCCCCTTGCCCGCCAGACTGGTTATCTTGTAAGGCCCTTCCCAGTTTGCCCTTAGCTTGCTTTCCCCCGGTACCAGTGTGTTGCCCATCACCTTTCTTAAAACCCAATCCCAAACTTTAAACGGTCTGGGGTGCACCGTTTTGTTGTATTTTTTGGAAAGCTCTTATTGGTATGCGGCTACATGGATTAGAGCCTTATCTCGGCGCTCTTCTACTAGGTCCAATTCCAGGGCGATGGCTTCAGAGTTCAGCTCGGGCTCAAAACTTTCACTGCGGAGGGTAGGCATGCCAACTTTCAATGGAATGACCACCTCCATGCCATATGCCAGGGCAAAAGGAATTTTCCCGATAGATCACCTCGAGGTCGTCCGGTTTGCCCAAAGGACACTTGGGAGTTCCTCGGCCCATTTTCCTTTGGCTTTCTCAAGTCTTTTCTTCAACCCATCAAGAATGGTCTTGTTTAATGTTTCGGCTTGGCCGTTGGACTGCGGGTAAGCCGGGGTGGAGTTGTAGAATTCAATCTTCAATTCTTCAAAAAATCCTCTGAATAAGCGCCCGTCAAATTGGGTGCCATTGTTAGAAATCAAAATCTTGGGGACACCAAACCGCATTACCACATTCTGCCAGACAAATCGTTTGACGTCTTTCTCCTTGATAGTTACTAAGGGCTCAGCTTCAACCCATTTGGTGAAGTAGTCCATAGCCGCGATGAAAAACTTCCGGTTGCCTGGTGCCGTTGGGAGTGGTCCCACTATGTCCAACCCCCATATCGCAAAAGGCCAAGGGCTTGTGAGGGGAAGAAGTTCTTTGGCTGGGTGGTGAATTTGGTGGGCGAACTTCTGGCACTTCTCACATTTGCAAACATATTTCTGAGCTTCCGCTTGCATGCATGGCCACCAATACCCTTGCGAGATAGCTCGGTAGGCCAAAGATCTGCCCCCGATGTGACTGCCGCATATGCCTTCGTGAATTTCGTACAGGAAAGCTTCCACGCTGTTTGGGTGTACACATTTGAGATAAAGACCGGTGAAAGACTTCTTATATAAAGCACCAGATGGAGAGAGCCAAACCGTTCTGATTTCACCCGGACTTTATGCGCTTCCTTTTTATCGGCCGGAAGGGTCCGCTCTTTTAGGAAGAGGATAATAGGGTCCATCCAAGAAGGGCCAAGCTTCGGTCTGCAGTACTTATGCTTTCGGGTTCCTCTATACTAGGCCTTGGAAGAAACTCAATCAGGAGAGGACTGGGAGATGTTCTGTCGACCATGGAAGCTAGACCGGCTAATTCATCTGTGCGGCCGTTTTCTTCCCGTCCAATTTGTTAAATCCTTATCGCCTGGAATCGCTTGATGTGGTCTCTTACCAGAGCTTGGTACTTTGCCATTCTGTCATCTTTAGCTTCGTAAACCCCAGACACTTGGTTGACAACAAGTTGGGAATCTCTGTAAACCATCAGCTCGAATGTGCGCACCTGGAGCGCGCTCTTAAGTCCGGCCAGCAGCGCCTCGTACTCAGCCTCATTGTTTGATGCAGGAAATCCGAGTGTGATAGAGTGTTCGATGGTCAGACCATCTGGGGAGATCAAAACTGTGCCCAGCCTGGCACCGTGACGATTTGAGGCTCCATCTACAAAAAGTTTCCACATTTCACCGACAAAGAGCTTCCAACACTCTGAGGGGTCCTGGGAGGCTTGAAGGTCGATAGGATCACGGTCACTCGGCTGTTCGGTTCCATTTCATCCCCCATCGGCGATGCAGCACCGGACCCAACAGGTTGATCTGCCATGCCCAAGTCCGGAGACGCATCGCTCGGCTACAGTACTATGCCGACTGGAGGTTCTATGGCGGGGCGCGCAAGTTCTGCGTCGCCAACATTGCCCTGCTGTGCAATTTCTGGCGAGCCTGCATTCGCCTCCTCGGCTGTCGTGGCAAGATCCATCGGGCATACTGGCTGAATTCCAGGTGAGAATTCAGCAACAAAGTCGGCCAATGTCTGTGCTTTTATGGCAGTCCGGGGTTGGAACTTGACGTCAAATTGTCCCAATTCGACCGCCCACTTAAGGATTCGACCGGAGAAATCCGCCCGCTCGAACAAGGTTTTGAGTGGAAACTCGGTCAAAACGATGATTGTGTGAGCATGAAAATAGTGCGCCAATTTCCTGGAGGCCATCATCAACACCAAGGCAAGTTTTTCCAGTGGCAAGTATCTCGACTCTGCCAATGGCAAGGTTTCGCTCACGTAGAAGATGGGAAAATGCTGGATTCCTTTTGACCGGACAAGCACTGCACTAACTGCATGCTGAGAAACGGCCAAATAAAGGTAGAGTTCTTCGCCGGGCTTTGGTGTCACCAATAATGGAGCAGAAGACAGATACGCCTTTAGCTCGGCCAAAGCCCTGTCACATTCCTCGTCCCATGAAAACTTGAATTTCAGGGCTCGAAAGAAAGAGCAGCAGCGATCTGATGACCGGCTTATGAATCGATTAAGCGCGGCGGCCATTCTGGCCAGATGCTGCACATCCTTCGCCGAGTTGGGCTACTTTAATTCTTGTATGGCTTTGATTTGTGTGGGGTCTGCCTCGATACCTCGGTTTGTGATTAGGAAGCCTAGGAATTTCCCGGATCCCACGCCGAAGGCACACTTGGACGCATTTAGGCGTAGCTTGTGCTATTTGAGAATGGCAAACATCTCGGCTAGATCGGACAAGTGGTCTGCCGGATGCCTGCTTTTGACCACCATGTCATCGATGTAAGCCTCCATCGTCCAGCCTAGCAGAGGGGCGAACATTTTGGTTACCATTCTTTGGAAAGTTGCCCTGGCGTTCTTCAAACCAAAAGGCATGACTCGATAGCAGAAGAGTCCCCTTGGAGTGGTGAAAAAAGTTATCTCACGGTCGGGGCCGTGCATGGAAATCTGATGATAACTGCGGTAGGCATCTAAGAAACTGAGCCTTTTATGTCCGGCTGTTAAATCCACCAGTTGGTCTATTCTGGGCAGAGGAAAGCTGTCTTTAGGGCAAGCTCGGTTGACGGTCTTGTAGTCGACGCAAACTCGCCACTTCCCATTCTTCTTGGGTACTACGACCGTGTTTGAAATCCACCGAGGGTAGTGCACTTCCTGAATAGCCCGTGCTTCAAGCAAGTTCCTTACCTCCTTCGCGACTACCTCGGAGTGATGAAGAGCCGATCTTCTTATTTTCTGAATGACTGGCCGTGCATCAGGGAAAACATGAGTTGGTGTGTAGACACCCCATTTTTGACCGTCCTCAAGACTTAGTTGTGCTTGCAGGTACACATAACAACTAGTTCGATTGCTCGCCGAGTACTCGACTGCTGTGGCGAAATGTCACAGGTTTGAGCTTTCCAAACCCTGTATCCTTCCTGCCCTATTTTTTTGGACCTTGTATTGGCCCTTTCTGCATGCTTTGTGGAAGGCACTGCCAGTCTCTTTTTGGCCCTGCCGGCCATGCCTTTGCCATTGCTGGTCATTGATGATGCTTGCCGGCCTTCAATGAGCCACTGCCGGCCACCACTGATGGTCGGCAGACCCCCTGTCTCAACAGGTTTCACGCTAGATCTTTTGAGCTAGCTGGTTTTCACTCCTCTCCCCTCTATACACGTGTATGAAGGGATGAAGCTCTTGCCAAGTTTGTTTAACAAGCTTCTTCTTGTTTTTCTTCTATATAAGGAGAGACCTTCTTTCCTTAGCAGGGGTTCAGCCATTTTAGAGAAGAAAGGTCTCTCTCTCTCTCTCTCTATATATATATATATATGTATCACTCTCTCTCTATATATTGCATAGAATAGTGCTCTAAAGTCCTTTTTTCTTGCACTTTTGCACTACAACACATAGAGATTCACCACCATCTTTGAGCTAAGGTTCTTGAGGGGGTTACTTGAGCTCTGAAACTTGGTTTTTGGCCCCTGAGATTGCAGGTTTCGAAGTTGGTCTTCAAGGGTAAGTTTCTTCCCTTTTTTAGCATTTATTTGTACCTCATTTTCGCCATCCTTGCATATTGTTTTAGGCCTTGATTTCAACTGAAAAAAGTTTTGTATTTAAGTGCTTTTGAAGTTTGTTTAAGGTCTTTTTGGTGTTAGGGGTGTACAACCCTCTTGTATGCTTTGTTTGGCCTTGTTTTGAGCCATGCTTTAAGGCCTTTGAGCTAGGATTTGTTTGGCCTTTTAGCCACTGAAATCCAGTGAATTTTCAGTGGTAGGAATGTGATTTTGAGGCCCAAAACCAGAGGGGGGTGACCCCCTCCCTTTTTGTTTTATTTGCTTGAGTTTTTGGTCTATCAAAGAAGCATGTATCCCTTTACTTTTGAGGCCTAGTTCAGGCACTTTTTTTTTGACTTTTAGGACCTGCCTTGACTCTGTCCATGGCTGGTTTGGTCATATTTTACATGCTTCTTGTATGTGTAGTGTAATCCCATTTGTGGCTCATCAAAGTAGCATGCCTTTCTTGCATGTGTTGGCTCTATTTCAGTATGTTTTTGGTGATATTTTACCATGCCTTAGATCTATTTTGGGTTGATTTGGTCACTCTATGCATGCCTAATACACTTGTAGTGTAAATCACTTAAACTAGCTCTATATGCTTCATGCTTTGACATGTCATTTTAGCTTGTTTTCTTTCCATTTCAGCATGTTTTTGGTGATGTTTTACCATGTCATGACTTTGTTTTGGTTTGGTTTGGTTAGCCTTTGCATGCTCCTTGCACTTGCCATGCAATCCCATGAAATTGCCTAACATGCATCATGTTGTAACATGTCATTTTAGCATACTTTTGGCTTAACTTCCTAAAGCTTTTGTCCATATTTTGACATGCTTTAACTCTGATTTTGGTTGTCTTGGTCATCCATGACTTGCTTTGTATAGCCTTGGTTCAATCTAGCTTGTTGGCTTTGTGTATTGAGTCTCCTTGCATGCATTACTTAGACTATTTCAATGATTTGGCATCACTTAAAATGTTATTTTAGTCCATGAAATGTGGTCATACACTTGCATTTGACATGCTTTCAATGCCTTGGAGAGTTTGTGTTTTATGCCTCATGAATGGATCATTGTGCATGCCTCTATGCTTAGGTCTTTGGGATGCCATCTCAGTGAGTTTTTGGGGTTGTTATGCCATGATATAACTTTGATTTTCATTGGTTGAGTCATCCCATGCTTGGTCTTAATAGGCGTAGTGTAACCCACCTTATTTGCCTTGTATGCATCATGCCTCATGCTCATCATGCTAGCTTGTTTTGGCGTACTTCTATACATATTTTAGTCTCATTTTAACATATTCTAGGACTGTTTTGGGTTGCCTTAACCACATGCTTCATGTTTTGTATACTTGTAGTATAAATGCTCTTGCTTGCCTCAAGCTTTGAACACCATTGCATGTTTCATTTGTGTTGTACACATGATTTGGCATCATCTAATATGACATTTCAGAGCTTATAGCATTACCATGTTCCCGCTTCAATCATGTTTAGTTCATGCATTTGTGCCATCTATTGCATGCCTCCTTTGAAGTCCTCTTTGGTAGCTCCATGCTTTAAGGACCTTCGCATGCTTTACTTGTGTTGTTTAAATGATTTGGCATTATTTCTTACCTCATTTCAGTGCACTTAGTGTTGTTACACTTTCATGATTTTCACTCTTTAAGTGTTCTTGAAAGTTACACCTTTATGCCTCAATTAGTGAGCCAATTGGCATGCATGCTTGTATGTGTTTTCGGTGCCTTCATCTTAACATTATGGCCACTGATTTGGAGCATTACTGAGGTCTACTCTTTTGTTTTAAGTCATTGTGTATGTTATGTATATTGCATTGAGTATGCCACCATTGCATTGAGTATGCTAATTGACTTTTGCATTGAGTATGCTAGTTGTTGTAAACATTGTGCATGCCATTAGATTTGTTAAGTTAATCGTACTATCTTGCATTGAGTATGTCATGTAGTTGTATGTTTGTATGCTTAAGTCATATTACATGTTTGCATGCTTGAGTCGCATTGTGCATGCCATGTTTGTATTGCATTGTTGTTTGGATTAAGTGTTAATCTGAGCACGAGAAACGAGGAGCATTTCATACTTCAAGTGATGGAACGTGCCTCAATTCTCGGTCGCCGACGCTCTTGATGACACATGATAGAGTTTTAAGCTTTATGTGTTTATTCGTGCATTCATTTCACATTGATTTGCACAAGTTGGATCTTTGGCCATCATGTATCGGGATGCGTGATTGATGGTCGTGGATCCAATTATGCCTCTCCCTTGATGTTTTGAGGTGATATGGGGTGGCATAGTGCATACACACCCGTGGGAGACCCTCCATTTTCTCTATTTTGTGCTCTGCTGCAGCTCGGTGTCACAGCACATCAGTGGCCGACAGTGCCCTACAGATGGCCAGCAGTCCTTCATTCTTGGCCGGTAGTGTACCATCTTTGGCCGGCAGATGATCGGCAGCATCACTCCATGGCCGGCAAGCCACTGATGCATTCCCCAAACTGGTTTTGGTAAGTTCCAGCAGCAAATTCTCAAGGACACCTTGCAGACAGAGCCTCTAAAGAGCAACCGCAGAGCTTACCGGGACGGCAACCAAGCATGCATCCTTCTTCCTTCAAGGTAGAGCTGAGGCGGCCTAGCAATCTCATTTTAATGCTTACTTGTTAGTTAGCTTTAATTTGTAATTTAATTAGTTAATTTGTTAATTAATTAAATGTTGTAATAATTAGTTGCAGCTAGTTATTCATTCGGTTATGTAATAGTTAATTAGCTTGTTAGTTAGTTAATTAGTTGGCATGTATTATTCATTCAGACCCTCCGTCGAGAGGGCGAATTTTGTAATAAGTGTACGTGAGTGTGTGAATGTCTTCCAACCCCACGTTTTTCTCCCTTTTACTTACCTGCTTTTGATGGTTAGTTTAGGGTCATTTTCAATTAGCATCTTTATACTTTGCATGCGTGCATCCATTTATCTATCTTGCATGCACCAGGCTCGGCGCATCATACAAACTGCATTGTATTTCAATTCCGATTTGAATACATGATTATCAAGTTGCATTTCACATGCCATTTTAGGATAGTCGAGCCTATTTCTAGTTGCATTTTGTATGTGTCACATTAGCCATTTTAAACATGAACTAGGATCATGCATGATTTCTAACTAGTTCTTTGTTTTGGCTCGGAGTACACTGTAAGTGTCTATGCTTTAGCATCCCTACATGTGTGTTATTGTTGCCATGAAAGCATGCTTACCATGAGGCTATTTGCTTATGTGATATAACTGCCTGAATGCCTGTGGGTGAAGGTTGGATTGCTTGAATTGGAACAATTCATCAAATTCTCGATTTAGCCTACTTGCGAGTAGCAAACTTCAAACCATTTTTCAAACAAACGGATATGCAATGTTTTGTTCCAAATTAGGTGATCTAGTCTATACTTATGTGTTGTGCGCATCACATAGTAAGATTAGCTAATTAACCGGAATAAGAGCACATGTGTTTTCAAAAACAAGATATCATGCTTAGTAGTGGCCGATCTTTGATCGGGCGAGCGGGGGTGCTCATAGATGACCTTTCCCAATCGTACCCAAGTTCCCGAGCCAAGGCAACTTTGGTGATGACCAACACATGGCCTTAGACAACGAGTCAGGGTTTTCTAAATTCCCCCAAAATAAAATATTTAGGTGGTGACTCTGTATTTGGCAAAGCAGTCCATGTTTGGCACTTCTTTCTTAAAAATCAGTTTTCCAAAACGATTTGCTAAATTTGGACTCTTTGGTGATTTATCAATCTCACATTGCACATTGTGAGATCAGATTAAGAACTGTGACATTTGAGTTCGAACTGTAGCATGAGGCCCTCGGGATGTGTCTACAGTTGGTGGCAAATAAAACTTGGATCGATGCCAGGCATGTCGTAGGGTGACCATGCGAAGACTTCGATATTTGCCATCAAGAGCTCTACTATCTCGGTTCTTTCTTGAGCAGTCAGGCTTGATCCGAGCAAAAAGAACTTGTTTGGACTTTTCGTGTCGATCTGTACTTCGACCAATTCTTCAACAGCTTTGTCCTCGGCCTTAGTGCCCATGTCATCAAGGACACTCTGGTATGCTGGGCCTTCAATCATTTGCACGAAGCCTTTGGCAGCTCGGCTCCCGTTCACTACCACGAAGCATTGCTTCGACATGACTTGATCGCCCCAAATTTCCTCAATTTCCCTCATAGTCAAGGGGAATCTCATAACCTGGTGGTAGGTCGACGCTACAGCCTGCATAGCGTGAAGCTAGCCTCTATCGAGAATCAGATTGTATGTAGACGGCACCTGCAATACCCAGAACTCCACTTGCTTGACCATGGATCTGGCTTTGACCGGTAAAATTATTTTTCCCAAAGGCCACTCCGGTTGCGAGTTGAAACCTACCAGTGGCGAAGTCGCCGGAGCCAAGTCTATATCTTGGAGTTTGAGTTGTTTGAACGCGTCGTAGTACATAATTTCAACCGAGTTTCCCTGGTCAATCAAGATGCGCTTGACATCGAACTCTTGGACGCGGAGGGTGACCAATAGGGCATCGTTGTGTGGCGTTTGAATGCACTCTAGGTTCCTTGTGGAGAAACTAATCACGTCTTTTTCCTCGGTCTTCTCCCTTTTGATCGCGGGCTGGACTGATAAAACTTCCCTAATGTGTTCCGCCTTTTTGATCATTCCTCGGAGCTCGCATACACGCGTCGGCTCCACTATGTCGTGGATCACATTAACCACTTCTTGAGGGGGCACCTCCAAGTCATCCGGTCCATGCGGATCAGCCGGGGCGAGATGTGCGGCCTTAACACCCCCATCAATGTAAAGATCTAAGTGTCCGGCTGCGACTAACTCCTCCAAGTGTTGCTTCAGAGGCAAACAGTCCTCTGTCCGGTGTCCTCGCTTCTGGTGATATGTGCAGCGGTACCGTAGATTGAAGCCTTTTTGCGCGTTGTCTAACTTAGCAGGAAACCGGACGTAATCCTCGTCAAGGATTTCACTAAGTATGCGATAGATTGGAATCTTAAAGACCGTGGTGATGCCCGTCCGAGCTTTCAACCTTCTGTTAGCATCAGCTACGTCATCGCGGGGGTATTCAGCTCGGTCATTCCGACGACCCCTTCTCTGGTTTCGATGATTTGACCCACGGTCAGATTCCTCGGCGTGATCATTTGGACGGTTAGTCTCCTGTCCGACCGCGTGTACCTTGCCAGTCGACCTCTTGTCTATTACCACCGGAGTTGTCTTCATGGTGGACGCCGCCGCATCATCCTCTACCTAGATGTGCTCATTGATGTGCTGCATTAGTTGGCCCATGGATGTCGGCTGGTTCATGGTAAGCGAGTCCCGCAGCCTATGCCCGACCGGGAGACCGCGCTTATATTGGGTGATTGCCAGGTTGATCGGGCAATCTAAAATCTCATTAAAGGTTTCCCAGTATCTGGAGTTGTATACCTTGAGTGTGTCGCTCGACTCCATTTTGACACTGAGAAGGTGGTCCACCTCCTTTGGCATTTTAGTGTTGGTCTGGAAACGAGTCACAAAGGCTTCCGCCAACTGCTGCCATCTTTCGATGCTTCCCTCCGGCAGCCTCTCAAACCATTTCAAGCCCAGCTCGCCCAAACTCGACGGGAAGATAAGGCACATAAGAGCGTCATTGCGCCTATGTCCGGCCATGACCTGCCGGAAGTGGCTTACATGCATGTATGGATCGGTCTTTCCGTCGTAGAGTGTAAACTTGGACTGGTGAAAGCCCGCGGGGAGCGGTGTGGTTTTTATCTCAAGGGAGAAGAGGGTGGCGTTCAGCCTCGCCAAATCTGTGTCTAGAAGAAGAGGCACGGCTGCGCAGGGTGGTGGCATTATGACCTCTTCACTGGCGTGACCCCCGTAAGATAGCCGCTGGAGCGCCGGCACCCTTTGAGTCTTTTGCCGGCGAGCCCGCTCCTTCAAGACTACCCGCAAGTTCTCTGAGCGAGCGGAGTAGGAATATCTCGACGTCGTCCCTGGACGTGAGGGTTGATAGGTACTATCTTGCGCGCTAGACTTCTCTACAGGCGCGTCGGTATCTCCAACCCTATAACTTCTGGTGATAGAAAGGGAGGGAGTATGCCACTGGCTCTGACTGCCTGAACGGCGTGGTTGGGTGCGCTCACTGTGGTCTCCCACTCCAGCAACACCCTTCCCTTTGACATGCCGTTTGAGAGCTTCCATCTCTACCGCCATTCTCCGGATGATGGCGTCTTGGTCCCTTAACTTATGCTCCAGATGTCTAGCGTGCGATTCTCTTCGCCGCCGGTGTTCATCTGGGCTCCGCGAGTGACCAAAACTTCTAGCGCGCTTATCACGCGTGTCTCTTGAATGTCCTCCGGGGAAAGTCTCCAAGTCCGCCATGTTTGGAATGGTGGGGAGTCTGTCTCTCCGTCTGGCTGACTCCGAGGTAACACCGTCGATGGCGGACAACGGTATTTCGTCGTTGTTCGCTATGGAAGGCGATCAGATGAGCTTGGAAGACAATGTTTTGTCTATCAAACTTCCCACAGACAGCGCCAATTGTACGGGAAGCAAATATTCCGCTATGCCCGTACTCCTTTCGTCCAAGTTCCTTATCTATCCGATCGACCTGCGAGCACAACGGCAGTGAGCTACCCGGCGGTGTGTGGTCGAAAAATCCCTCCGACGATCAAGTTAGCTGTAGACACCCCATTTTTGACCGTCCTCAAGACTCGGACGTTACCGTTTGAACACTCGGTGATTACCCATGTTTGTGTTCGTTTGGAGTTCCCGGAGTTCTAGCCTTGCCTTTGTGTTTGGTTTGCACCAAACACTTGTGTTGGAATGCTTTTGAGGCATGCACTAAGTTTTGTCAAAATGACACTTTTTTGCTTTATGAGATATTTTCATTTCCTCCATACACGTGTATGGAGGGTGACTAAGCTTAGCTTTTTGCCTATAAGAGAAGGACTTCTTCTCTTGGCTCAAGGGTTACAAAAAGTTGGAGAGATTCTAGACATTGTTTAGTTTTAGGGTTAGAGTTACATATACCTCTATATCTATCCTTCTTTTGTAAGACTAGGTGTTTTGTACCTTACTATTGCACATAAACACCTAGTGTTTCACCTGAGGTTCTAGGAGCTTTTTTTAAGTTCTTGACTAATTTGGAACTCAAGGGACCAAGCACAACAACCTTTGTGAAGAGGATCATCAAGGTAAGAAACTAACTTTATTTACCCCATTTTTGCATTCCATTTTGTCTACTTTTAAACAGTTTTTGTGCTTAGTCTATAACACATAAAAGTTCTGTTTTAGGCCCTCTCTATTGTTCATTAAGAGTGTTTTGTGGTTTGAGCAAGTTTGACCACTCTTAGACCTTGAAAAGGCACTTTTTTTGTGCTATTTTGTGAGAGATCCGAGATTTTGGTGATAGGGTCTCTTCACCAAATCTTGAGGATTTGAAGTCTCCCACCCTCTCCTTGATGTCCTTGAAAAGGGCATGTTTTGGTCTCTTAAGTGAGTCTATGCTTGAGTGTGTGTTGAGCATGTTTGGCTTGTTTTCCATGCTTATATTGCCATGATATAACATGTTTCTAAGTTGGTTTTGGTCTCCTATGCATGCTTAGCATAGTTATCATGTAATGCCTATTTGATGCCTTAACATGTTTAGGTAGTGTGCCTTCATTTCTAGCAT
Source organism: Camellia lanceoleosa (assembly GCA_025200525.1). NCBI lineage: Eukaryota > Viridiplantae > Streptophyta > Magnoliopsida > Ericales > Theaceae > Camellia > Camellia lanceoleosa. Next base: position 164,349,981 of record CM045761.1, on the reverse strand, counting down.
GTTTTAGGCCTAGATCCATGAAGCTTGTAGGCTTATTTTGCCATACTTTAGCTCTGTCCATAGTTGTTTTGGCCAATCTTAGCATGTATCTTGTAGCCTCTTTGTATTTGGCTTGTTAGCCTTGAGAGCATGAATGTGTAGTATGCCATGCTTGCCTTATTTTTGATGGTTTGAAATCATCTAACATGCCATTTCAGACCTTATGATATGCTTGTTTGATTGCCTTGCATGCCCCTTTTAATGCTTTAAGAGTATGTGTTAAGTGCTCCATGTTTTGGTCATGTTGCATGCCTTTATGCTTAAGCTTCCTAGATGCCATCTAAGTAGCCATTTGGCTTTGTTTTAACATGCTAAAACTCTGTTTTAGGTTGTTCAATGCATGCCATATTTGCTTTGCATAAGTGTGGTTCAATGTCTCATTGACTTCCTTTGAACCTTGGACCATTTGCATGCTTGGTTGTCGCATGATTTGTTTGGCATGCTTCATTGCATGATTTGGCATCATGTTTAACTTGAATTTCAGAGCTTTAAGTGCATATTAGTTGCCCATGTTTGGCCTCTTCAAGTGTGCATGAGAGTTGCTTTTGTATGCCTAAGTCTTGAGCCTTAACACTTGCATGTGTGTGCGTGCATTTGGTCTCATTTTCTAGGCACTTTGGCCACTGATTTTAGGCCCATTTTGAGTTGCCTAATTCATGTATAAGTCCATCCCTCTTGTGGTTTGCATGCTTGCATTATATGCTTGTGCATAGACACATGACATTGTACATCTTGCATGCCTAGATGACATGCTTAGGTTTGCACCACATTGACATGCATGCCAAGCCTCTTGAAGTGAGTTTGATAGAGGTTTGGCACTCTTCTATGTGTTTTGCATGCATTTGAAAGTGAAGTTGCACTCTTGGTTCTTAGGGCCATCATGCATGGAAAAGTCAATGACATGATAGGAAATGTGTTTGGTGCATAAATAGCTTGGATTGTATTGCCATGCTTGTTGTTGTAATTAGATTAATTAATTTAGTTGATTTGTAATATTTAATTAGCTAGGGTAGTTAATTATTTATTATTTTGGTCCTGTATGTCTTAACTTTTTTTTTTTATTGTTGTTTGGTATTTAGGCACATTTAATCAGATTTATGCACTGCATGCAATGTGCATTCATGCATTTTGTTTACATGCATATTAGGGCTCTCACATCACATCATACGATGCGCGCTTTCAATTCCAAATTTGAATTGAATATTGTGTTGTTCATCTCATGCCATGTGTTTGGTTAGCGAGCAGCTCTAGATTCTATCTCTGCGTGTGGCACATTAGCGCCTTTACATAAAATAGGTCATGCATGTTTTCTAACTAGCCCCATTCTTAATGAAACTGTTTGAATGCTGTGGGTGTGGGTTTGGATTGCTAAAGTTGAACAACCGATTGAAATGGATATGCAATATTTATTTCATTTTAAAATATTTAGGTAGACGACTCATCACGCAAAAAAATCCATGTTTGGCACTACTTTTTCAAAAATTAGCACACACACTCAGGAAGAGAGAGAGCAAGAGAGAGATATCACAATGAGTGTTTCTCACCAAATGATGTTCCATCCCTAGCATGGGGGGCGCAGTCATGCTTATATACTTTCTGCGCTAAAATCTGCTCCCATTAGTCTCTTGACACGTAGAGCTGCTTTCCCATCTGTCAGCACAAATCCAACGGACACCACCTAACCAAACTGCTAGACTACATTAGCGGGAGCTCGGCAGCCCGGTGGCATAACCCCGGCTTCTTACGACTGTGCTACGTAACGAGCCCGAGTGCTTCACTTGCCGAGCCCCATAGCAATCGGGCTCTGTAACATTCCGGCAGAGCCAAGTTCAAGACAGGCCGAGCCGGCATTCAGAAGACTCTTCACATCGAGCTAAACGTGCTCCCTTAAAGCCCGGGCTAGCAGATGATCATCTCGGCCAAATTAGCTCGGTCCAAACACGAGACCTGTACCTCGGATCTAGGCCTCGACCGAGGAAGACCAACTCTGGGAAAGCCCAAGTTAGCTCGGCCTAAACAAGGGCCCGAGCCTCAACCGGGCAAAACCCACTATGGATAGGCCCAAATTAGCTCGGCCCAACATGTTCGGTCCTAATCTGTCCAACTTTTACCACGGCCCAAAACCAGATTATAAATCTCCCTCTCACATATTATTTTTTAAGCATATGAAACTCTTTAGAAGAAGGGCAAATATCCCGTATAAATGGAAAATGAGAAAGTAATTGTAAATCAGTTGATTGTCGGTGAGAAAAGTTCCTTCCAACCACAGTTTTACTCATATTAAAATACACTTCTCCCTTCCATTCTATTGATTTGCATTTATTTTTCTCATTTCTCATTTATTTATTTATTTATTCTTCTTAAAATTGTGTTTGGCTAATAAATTTAAACAAAAATAATCTCTCTGCAAATTTCAAAGAAACATATAGACAAGCGCATATGAACACACAAAGTTTAATCAATTCACTCCAGTTACTTTATAATCAATTCACTCAAGTTACTTCATATAAATAAAATAAAATAAAAATTTCATCAAAATAAATATAACAATATCATAGACGACGCATAGCAAAGATCAATGTTCAGAACCATGAACAGCATTTACTCTTCAGACTCCTGCTCGTATTGCTGGAGCAGTTGCTTGCACCCGGACATGCGCTGATCCCTCATAAAGCCCATTGCATTGGCGAAGCGGTTGTTTGAAGCAATCCCATTGTTTCGGGTAAGTATCACACGAGCACGGTCACGCCCTGGATCTGCCGTTGCACAGTCTCTCTGTGGGCTGCTAACTAGCATGGCATCACAGAGCTGGTTGCCATGGTCCTCTTTGATCATGATCTTGTACTTTCCTGTTGAGTCTGTTGTTCCATCAATGCTGTATAAGAGTTTGTGTGTGTCCCTGTCTTTGCATTCGATTTTAACCTTGGCACCTATTTCACAGACGTAACTAGAATCATAAATAACTACCCATGGCTTCTGAGAATACATTGACAGCAATGACTAATTCTCATGACAAATAGGCTTTCCTTTATTCTCATAAAAACCTATGGGTTCACAAAATGTTTCAATCATATTATTGCTTTTCTAATCAGAATATCTGAAAATCATATATATGCAAGAACCCTAGTCCTTACCCTGCATAATCTCTACCTCCATTGTTTTATTATCAATTTCTCTCCCAATAAAGAATTTGGTGATGACGTTAAAAGGACTCAATGACACAATTTGAATTATTTTGTAGTCAAATCTAAATAGGTTAGTTCAGTAGATAATTTTATACCAATTCTTGCAAGGAGAATAATATAAAAGTTCACTTCTTAAATCCATTTTATAGAACGAGTGATGTGTTAAAAAAGAGATTAGTTGATAAATAGAGAATATTTAATTATCAATTAATTATCTTTTTGACACATCATTGAGTCTAGAAAGTAAGTCTAACTTTTGAACATAAATAACAATGCTCTTTTTGTAATTATTTGGGTTGGTTACCTCACTCGTCACAATAGAATAATGCCTAACTGAAAAAGAGAAACACAATAAGCATAGGCCTCCACAATCAGGTAACGTGTTTTTTTTAATTATCAATTTTTAACTAATAATAAGTTAAAATAAAGAATAGGAATATATCAACGAATGAATTGTAGTTACTATATTAGACAAATTGTTTGAATGAACAGGATGATGACGGATTATAATAGAATACATTATTAATCCTAAATAAATAGGAACTAGGCTATTTAGTTAGAAATGATATATATCTAACTATTAATTGAACCTTTACGCTATGTTTGGTAACTTAGGAGAGAAAAAAAAAGAAATGATTACTTAAGTAATAAGAGAAAAGAAATGATTGTAATTTCTCTCCTTTTTGTTTGGATAAGTAAGAAATAAAAGAAAAGAAATGATGGTGATTTCTCTCTTTCTTGTTTGGTTAGATTTCATTAAGAGAAAAGAAAAGAAATTATTTTATGTTATATTACCAAAATAACCTTTTTATATTTTCAATCATTTTATTTCTTTTATTTTTATAGGGGTAAAATTGGTATTATGAAAATATAAACATTTGTGGGTTTCTTTTCTCTCCCAATCTCTCCACTTTTGGGAAGATTGAAAATAAGGGTTATGAGAGAAATGAGTTTCTCTCCATTTCTTTCTATTTCTTTTCATTTCTCTCCACTTAAGATAACCAAACAAGGAAGAGAAATACATTTCTCCCTATTTCTTTTCTTTTCTCTCCAAATCTCTCAATCCAAACACAGTGTTAATTTTCTAGCCAAACGATAAATTAATAAATTTATTAAATATGAAATTCAATCTTACATCTCAATCACATGAAACAAACAACTCCGAACTATTTTGAAAAGATGATTAAAAGTCATCTTCTATCTTTTACCCATTTTTAGTCATATCATCTTTCACAAACTTTCACAAGTTTTTTCAAAAAAAATTAAAAAAATTAACTTTTAACCATCTTTTCAAAACAATTCATATTATTACTGACCTCACCAATTTTATACTAATTGATATACTAATTAATACATATAACATTATTCATGTAAATTAGGGATGGACATTTGTTAGGCCAAGCCGTGTTTGGGTTGGTCTGATACTATATAATAAGAGATTTTGTGTTTACCAAAGTCTAACCCGGCCATAACATCTGACCCCTATATTTGCCTAAACTCAACCCAAAAAATAATTATAAATCTCAAGTCCCCCCATTATGCTCTATGTTAATTTTTTTTTTCAAAACATTTCATAATTAAATTTAATTATACATTATATATATTTTTTAAAATATTAACAATATTATAAATTAAAGAATTTTGCATATAAATTTAAAAAATTCTTAAATAAATTCAATCAAATATCACCATAAATGTGAAATTTAATAAATTAACAAAAATAAAGTTTAAATCTCAACAAATATATATATATATATATATTAATACATTATAATTAATTAATTAATTAATTTAAAAATGACGGAGCCAGAATAGATTAAAAATATAACTCTCAAGTCCATTCCATTAATATATTGGGGTTGAAAATGTCCATCCAACCCGACTTGATGAGCTAAAATAATCTTTCTATGCCTTAAAAAAAAAAAAGACCGATGCCCACCCCATTGCAGATACATTATAATCCCAAGAGTACGGAAATTAATGGAAATCGAGCAGAAGAGAAATGAAAAGGCAATAAGGAAAGGAGTGACAAGAGGAAGTTTAGTATACCGGGAATGGGGGTTGTGGCGTTGGTCTCGTACCCGGCACGGCATGTGTCGCAGTACACTCTACCCTCCACGATTAACGGATTCGCCACCGGCCGATTAGCGCTAACTAGCGCCGGCAGTATACAGAGTGCCACGATCAACATCATTCTCGCCATTGTTGCTTCCTTCTCTTCCTTCAACAACATCATATATCTATATATATATACAGAGAGAGAGAGAGAGAGAGAGAGAGAGAGAGGAGGCGAAAGAGTAAAGTGAAAGTAAAAAAGTGTGAACTGTGTGTGGACTGTGGAGGAAAGAAAATGGAGGAGAAAAGAGATGCTGGTGAGGGAGGGTTGAATTTGGTGCGCTCAGCACGCGTCCAGCTTAGCTTTCTGAAAGTTGCATTATTCCAATCAGGAGTCACCGCGTTAATTAAGAGTCAACCAAAGGAGTGCGGTGGTGCTTTGTTTGGAAAGAGTTAAGGCAATTGTAGATAACTTAGAGACATACCTAAAGATTTCAAAAAAATTTATTAAAATTTTTATTTATGTCATATGAATATATGAATATACCACGTCTTAGGTCTTGTTTGGAAACTTTCATTTTTAGTTAAAAAATTATTAAATTAGTCAAAAAGTCAATAATTCATATCAAAAAGTCTAATATTTTTTTTCTTTTTACTTTTTGCACATCTTTTAGTAAAAATTCAAAAAATTATCTCAAATATATTAATTTTTTTAACTCATATTTTAGTCAAATAATTAAAAAATTACTAAATTAACTTATTTCCAAACGAAAATTTATATGAATTCTACGTGAGATATTTATTAAAATTTTTAATTTTTTTTAACTTTAAATAAATATGTCAACTGTAGAGGAGCTAATATGAGTACAGCTGGCATGGCAATGTCGGAGGAGGTTTCATTGGGATTTGAAAAGGTTGCGTAAAGTGACAACTGTAAGGATCGGATCGGATCGGATCGGATGTGCTCCATTCTACCGGTCTGGTTTAGGGCGTATTTTCTGGACATCGCGTATTTGGTTAATTTTTTGTTTTAAAATTGTTATTTAAAATTAAAATTTTAATTTAATTTTTAAGTTCAATAATGCAGTAATTAATTAAAATATTAAAAATAATACTCTTTTATATTTTTTTTAATTATCAATCAATCATATTACTTAAATATTTTGAGTCTAAAAAGTAAGTTTATATATTATTTTTTTTTATAAATAGAATATTCTGGATCAATTTACACCAAATTAATGATCAAATTTTTTTTACACCATATTAAGTTTCAACTTCCGAAGTGTCTATGATCCTAAGGTTATGTTTGTCTGACAGATTAGGTCAGATGAGATTATTAGTGAAATAATAGTTAGTAAAGAGATTATTAATGTGAGGATTGTTAATGAGAAGATTAAGTAAAAATGTGTCTGTTTTGATGATAGTGTAACAGATGGTTAGTGATGGAATTGTTAAATTATTTTTATATAAAAAAATATATATTTCTATATTAACAAAAAAACTAAAACTAATATTAAAATAAATAGGTGCACTTGATAAAAAATATAAAATTAAAAAAATAATTTTTTTATATAAAATAAATCCAAAAAACTCCGTGTTTTTCTAATCTTACTTAAAATTTAGCCAAGCTAATCTTTCTCCTAAGGGGGATTACTAAGCCCATCATATTGCTAATCCCTTCTCGTAAATCATCACCAAACAAGGTGTAGGGGGGACACACACCTATACTAATCCAATCCAATCCCCTACCTTGCTAAACAAACATGACCACAATAGTAGTCCCACTTCACTATCAAACCCAATCCCCTCCCTATAACCCCAAACAAACGGGGCGTAAGAGTTTTTGTATACTAACAAGGGAGTCAAACATAAAACCTTAAGGCCCTGTTTGTTTCCAGAGATAGAATGGAGGAGATTGATAGTGAAGGGATTAATAGTGAGGGGATTGTTAGTGATGGTCGTTTGTTTTCAGAGATAGAATGGAGGGGATTGATAGTGAGGGGATTAATAGTAAGGGGATTGATAGTGAGGGATTAACAGTGAGGCCACGTTTGTTTGGCAGATTAGGTTGGATGGGATTATTAGTGAGAGGATTGTTAGTGAAGAGATTGTTAATGTGTGGATTGTTAGTGAGGGGATTAAGTAAAAGTGTGTTTGTTTTGATGATAGTGTAGGAGATGATTAGTGATGGGATTGTTAAATTATTTTTATATAAAATAAATAAATAAATTATTTTTATATTAAAAAAAATTAAAACAAATAGGAGCACTTGGTAAGAAAAAATAAAATTAAAATAATAAATTTTTTTATATAAAATAGACTCAATCCCTTCACTATTTTCCTAATCCAACCTAAAATTCACCCAAGCTAATCCCCCTATGGAGGGGGATTACTAAGCCCCCTTCACTACTAATCTTATCACATTGTATTGCATCCAAACAAGGGTTTGGTGGGTCCCACGGATTGCTAATCCAATCCACCCTCCCAAACCCCTAATCAAACATTGCCTCAGGGGATTGATAGTGAGGGGATTAATAGTGAGGAATTGTTAAATTATTTTTATATAAAATAATAAAACAAATAAAAAAATATAAAAATTAAACATTAATATTTTAAAAAAAATTCCCAATATATAAAAAATAAAAAAAATAAAAAAATTTATAATCCCCTCACTATTTTTCTAATACCATCTCTACCTCCTCACTATGAATCGCCTCCCCAAGGCCCCGTTTGTTTTGGGAGATAGAATGGAGGGGATTGATAGTGAGGGGATTAATAGTGAGGGGATTAATAATGAGAAATTATTAAATTATTTTTATATAAAATAATAAAAAATATAAAAAATATAAAAAATTAAACATTATATTTAAAAAAAAATTCCCAATATATAAAAAATAAAAAAATTTCTAATCCCCTCACTATTTTCTAATACCATCTCTACATCCTCCTTACCAATCCCCCTTCCAAGGGTATTAGTAATACCAAGAGACTAATAGTTCCAAGGCTATCTCTCCAAACAAACAAGGGCATTAGTAATATCTTGGTATTACTAGTCCCAATACCCTCCTTATAACCCAAAACAAACGGGGCTCAAGGGTATTAGTAATACCAAGGTATTAGTAGTACCTTCCCCAGCTCTCAAAACAAACACGGTATTAGTAATACCAAGGTATTAGTTAGTTTCAAGGTATTAGTAGTCCCAAGGCTATCTCTCAAAACAAACACCACATATACTAGTTCCAAGGTATTAGTAATCCTAATCCCCTTGCTATAATCCCAAACAAACGAGGTCTAAAGAGTGCAAATCCTCAAATCCCAGCCTTATTAACCTGGCAAAACCTTGAGGTTAGCGTTTGTTGGTGATCTCTACAAAGGAGCGCTGCCTTGAACTTGCGAGAGAGTATGGAGGATTTTCCTGTAAAACAAAAAAAAAAAAAGATTGATGGCAAAAAAATGTCTAAGTGCTTTCTAAAGTATTATTTAGTGCAGTACACCTATCAAATTTTGTTTCGTTTGAATTGAATAAGATATTCATTCCGCTAATTTGGGCAGAGAAAAATTTAGTGGATCAAACATTATTTTATTTGATAATTTTTAAATAAGTGTACATATTTGGATCACATTATATCTTTATTTTTTTGAATATTTTTTTATAAAAATTTAAAAATTACACTTATTTATATCATTCTAAACAATCTCTAAATATTGAAATTTAAAATATATTTTAATAGTAATAAAATTGTGTAAAAAAATTAATTAACAAAAAATATATTATGTTTCTTTTATTGTCTTAATGATACCTGTTAGCAGATCATTTAAAAAAAAAAAAAAAATGGCCACTACATCTTGAATACCATCATCGTTTCACTTTTTATATTTTTACACTAGGTTTTGCTATAAAAATAAAAATTTAAAAAATCCAAAAAGGATAACAATAGAAAAATTTTACTCATATATAAAATTTATACAAAAAATTTAATAAGAATAATATAGTAATACTATTATTATAAATAAATACATCTTTAATAATATTTTATCATAAAATGAAATGTTTATATTAAGGGATTGTTTGGAATGACTTAAATAAGTGTATTTTTTGTCTTTTTATGAAAAGATGTGCAGAAAAGTAGAAAGATGATGTGATGGAAAAAAGATAAAAAGATAAAAATATAGATTATTTTGTGTATACCAAACTTGGCCTAAATCAAATTATTATGTATAAATTTTTTATTTATAACATTATTCTAATAAATATATAGCTCTTCACATTTCGCACTTTAAAGTCCAAAATTCCAGGCGAATATGAACTGTTTTAGCGCCGCTGATTGATTTGTAAAATGAAGACCTACTGAATGGATCACCCTGGGTCCAGGGGCATCTGTCATTGCCACTCATTCCGGTCCAATAGCAACAATTTGCGCCATTGATTGGTATGTGAAAAGAGCAATTACTATTCAACTCTTAAAATTTATGGTAAATTATAAATATATTTTTTGAGATTTAATTAAAATATAAATCGCCTCTATAGTTTTAAAAATTACATTTTATTTCTTGAGATTTTTAATTTCATAATAAATTGTCCATTTTATTAATAAATTATTAAGTCAATTAACAATTTTTAATAATGTTAGAAATATATTTTAATTAATAATTTAGGTAATTTTACTTTTATATAGGAGAGCAATTATAATTTTTTTTAATTAATTCTGTTAAATAAAAAATTTTAACAAGGAAGTATTTATAATTTTTTAAACCACAGAGGACAATCTGTATTTTAACTAAATCTTAGGAGATGTATTTGTAATTTATCCTAGGAGTTACTATAAATTCATCCTTTTCAATTCATAAATTATTGAAAATTTATTTTCTATCACATTTTATATACATTTTACATAAATTTCGCACTATATAAATTAAATCTCACTATACAATCACTCCCCAAAAAAATTTTGAGTGGATAAGTTTGAGTTAACAGACTTATCCAAAAATTAGACTCAATTTTTAAGCCCACTAATGTACGAAATGATGTAGTAATCAATTAGGATATCTAAGTCAATACTCTCTCATATCTCCAATCATCAACCGATCATATAACTTACATATCATTAGGTCTAGAAAATATGTTTAAAATGTGGACTTGTATATCATTTTTCTTGTGGAAATGGTGAAAAAAAAATTAGAGAATTTTGAGGGTCCTGTGGGACTCACCTTTCGTCCCGTTTCAATTATTCGAACTATTTCATTTTGTAATTCTCTTAATGTATATTTTTTGTAAAAAAAAATTAACTCGATCTGATTATTGTAATATTTTTATTTTATTACATTTATCACTAAAAAATAGATAGTCTATTTTCATAAATATATTTTTTGTTTATTTTTTCAAATACAAATGTAATAAAATAAAAAGATTATGATTATTAAATCGAACTAATTTTTTTTATAGATGATATATATCTTGAGGACTCATAAAATAAACGATTTAAATAATTGAAACGATTTAAATATTTGAATGGCCCAACTTAATTAGAGATGAGTAATTTTGGATTACGTAAATAGTCATGAATATGCCTATGTTATTGGCTTTGGAATTCAAATACTAGGCTCCGTTTGACAAGGAAGTTTGGGATTATTTTAGTTACAAAAGATAAAATAGACTATTTTAGTCACAACAAACAAAACATCACATCAACCTATAATCATTACACTCTTCTCTAAAAAAAAAAAGTCAAAAAAGTTAAAAAGTCAAAAAGTTATTCCCAAACTAAATTTTTTAGCTCAGGCTAAAAAAATCAAAAAGTCAAAAAATTAATTCACTTCCCAAACGGAAGCTATATATTATTTTATTTCCACCGAACAATAGTTTTGAAAAATTATCCCACTTAAAAATAAAATAAAAATATTTATATATATTTTAAAAGGTAAAATATTTAAGATCACTAAAGCATGACTCTATCCCCAATGATGTAAATTGTTCCATGTTAGTTATTAATTTATCTAAAATTAATCAATTAAAATTTAACCACTGTCATGACCATCTTAGTAAATTGAAGAATAATATTTTAAATATCTCTAACAAATTTTTTTTTTTGAAAAATATTTAGCACACCATGTCGTCTCATCCTAAGAATTAGACAAGTCATGGTAGCTAAACGAGAAATTATTCGGCTCAGTGCTCTTCTGGAGCAAAGCTGGACCATTCGATTCATTCATTTAACCTAATTAACGTACATAAAAAGGGAGGTGGGCCCTCTAGTCCAGATATTTCTGGGAGGGGATTCTGACCCTGTGTAAACCAAATTTGGAAGTAATTATAAATTAGCAATGGATGAGATAAAATAATATATTATTTAATAAAAATATGATAATTATATTTAATTTTTTTATATTATGTAGAATGAAAATTAAATAAAAGCTAATCAAATTAGATTTTCTTAATTGTTAAAATTAAGAAAATCAAAAAAATTAGCATGAGATATTAATCATAAAATTTCTCACTAAAAATCTCATTTTGCTTATATAAATAGGAGTTTAAGATTCACTTTATGTAAGTGAAACAATTCACTTTTTCTATTTTTTCTTGATATGAGACTATAAAATAAAAGTTAAATGAAAGCTAACTAATGGAGATTTTCTTAATTGTTTAAAAGTTAACAATTATTTGGACGAGAAGTTTATTTCAAATCAAGCGATCTTAACCGTTTAATCTTTAATTAGGTTAATCTTTAATTTATTTCGAATCAAACAAATTTAACTAATATATTTTGATAAAACCGTTAAAATCGCAATTAAACCAGCCATCAGTCAAATTGAAAACGGTTCATCCAATCGACTAGGTCAAAGAACCAACCAACTTATTCAAAAATTAATTAATTTAAATTGTCTTGAACTGAAACATATACAATACTATAATATTAAATGGGAGTATAAGGTTTATATAATGAAACAACTAATTTTTTTCTCATTTTTTTGATGTGGGATTGTAAAATAAAAGTTAACAGTTATTTGAATGGAAAATTCATTTCTAATCAAGCAATCTCAGTTGTTCAATTTTTAATAAGGTCAATATTAATTTATTTCAAATCAAACAAATCTTGGTAATATATTTTGATAAAACAGCTAAAACTGTTAAACCAATGAATCGGTCAAACCAAAAGCGATTGAGCTTAATCAACTAAGTCAAAAGACCAACCAATTTACAACAAAATTAATTAATTAAAACCTTTAAATTTTATTTTAAAACATGCACAATACTATAATATTAAATGAGAGTATAAGATTCATTTTATATAAGTAAAACAACCCACTTTTTATTTTTGTTCTCAATATAAGATTGTAGTTATTTTAAAGTTAAATATTATGAGAGTTTCAAAATCTTACAAAATTATTTTTTAAATCAAGATGTCTATGTGTGATTGTAAAATAAAAGCTAACTAATGAAGATTTTCTTAATTATTTAAAATTAAGAAAATAAAAAAATAGTATTGATTATAGGATTTCTCATTAAAAATATTTTCTTTTACTTATATACTATAAAATGGATATGCAGATAGGTTACTCTAACATACTTATCTTCTTTTACTTATATACATGGGAGCATACGATTCACTTTATATAAGTGAAACAATTCATTTTTTCCTTCTTTTCCCGATGTGAGATTATAAAATAAAAGTTAAAGGAAAGCTAACCAATGGAGATTTTCTTAATTGTTTAATATTAAGAATTTTCAATAATTTATATAAATTGGAGCATAAAATTCACCTTATGTAAATAAAATAATTCACTTTTTTTTTTCTCCCGATTTGGGATTGTAAAATAAAAGGTAAATGGAAGTTAGTCCATGAAAATTTTCCTAATTGTTTAAAATTAAAAAAATTCAATAATTTTAAAATTAGGGTTTGGAGCTTCTAAAAGGCTTTCCTCTTAAAACTCCATTTGTAAGATTCATTTTATATAAATGAAATAATTCACTTTTTCTTTCTTTTTCCGATGTAGGATTGTAACACTTTATATAAATGAAAGAACTCACTTTTTCTTTTTTTTTAGTTAAATATTTTGAGAATTTCAAAATCTCATACAAAATTATTTTTAAAATCAAAACTATGTGGGATTGTAAAATGAAAGTTAAATGGAAGCTAATAAATAAGGATTTTCTTAATTGTTTAAAATTAAGAAAATCAAAAAAATGAGTATGAGATATTGATTTAGGGCTTTTTACAAAAAGTCTCCTTTGCTTACATAAATGAAAGCATATGATTCACTTTATGTAAGTGAAACAATTCACTTTTTCTTTCTTTTTCCGATGTGGGATTACAAAATAAAAGTTAACAATTATCTGGACAGAAAGTTTATTTCTAATCAAGTAATCTCAGTCTTTCAATCTTTAATCAAATCAATTTTTAATTTATTTCGAATCAAACAAATCTAATCGGTTAGGTCATAATTAATTAATTAAAATTTTTAAAATTTAAACTATATTGAATTGAAATATGCACAACACTGTAATGTTAAATGGAATGAGAGTATAAGATTCACTTTATATGAGTAAAACGACTCATTTTTTTTCTTCTTTTTCCGATGTGAGATTATCAAATAAAAGCTAATCAATAGAGATTTTTGTAATTATTTAAAGTTAAGAGAATCAAGAAAATTAGTATGATATATTAAAACTCTCATAAGACTTCTCACTAAAAACACTATTTTCCTTATATAATATATTTACATTTATTTAGAATTATTATTTTGAAATTCAGATGCATGAATTTCTTGTCACAAAAATTCAATCACAATCACACAATTTCATTCTGAATAAATTCAGAATAGATAAAAGTAAGTACCTAGGATTATTTTAAATTTGGTGATGGTTGGGTTGAGTTATGTGATTTTTGTGGGCTGATTATTGGATTTGTAAATATACAATTGTTCATTTGGATGTAAATTATTTTCATAATCATAATAATTAATCTTTCAGTGATGCTACGTAACTCGAAACCCTTCTCCCCTGAATCCCTTGAACCAAAAACAACGCCGTTTTTGGTTCTTTTTTTTTTTTTTTTGTGTGCAGATCAGAACCAGGAAGAAGAAGGAGGAAGAGGAGGAGGAGGGACTGGAGGGGGAGGAGGAGGAGGGACTGGAGGGGGCATAATATTCGGGGGAGGAGGAGGCGGAGGCGAGGGTGAGGCGATGACGGCGGGTGGCGAGGCTCGCAGCCCTCTTCTTCCTTCTTCTTCTCTCTTTCTCTCCCTCTCCCTCTCCCTCTTCCCCCTGCGTTTCAGTTTCAGACTGAAAAAAAAGAAAAAAAAAAAACCTAATGTCCAAAACGTCGTTTTGGGCATTAAGGAAATTAGGGACGAAAGTCTCGAGCTACCAAACATTATTCTTAATCTTTTATGAATTGACAAATAGTTCTACCCGCTCAGTGAGTTGCTTAGCTTGGGGGACGGCTTTTTCAGTAGACATGTACTCTTATCTTGTATTGATGTCAGGATCATCAAGTTTTAATGCAATGGACCTAACCCGTTGATAGGAGGAAAACTGCTTGTGGACCGTTAACCATGAATATTTAAAAGAAAAATGGCTAAGACCCCCAGTGGGGGTCACTGGGGGTCACTCCTGATTGGTCAGAAAACAATTTATTTATTTATTTATTTATTTTTTTTTTTGAGATTCCAATGGGGGTCATCGGGGTGCCTCACCGGGGTCTCAGAGCACTCCTCTATTTAAAATGAACTAGATGTATGTAAATATCAAATAAATTGATCCGCACAAAAAAAAAAAAGAAAAAATAATAATAATTCTAATTCAAGGTGTAGGATAAAAAAAAAAAAAAATAATAATAATAATAAAAAAACATGAAATGGAAGACAAACATGATGACAATGAGTAGTGATTGAGATAGAAAATTAAATTAGAAAGGATATTTATTAATTATAACTTTAAATTTTTTTTCTATAACCAACAATAAGAAGATAATAATAATTTTTGAATTAATATTAAGTACAAAAACTTATATAAATTATTATAAAAGTATTTCACATAAAATTTTATAATTTTGAGTAAAATCAAAAAGAAAGTATTTCATATAATTAGTATATCATGGACAATGTAAAAAAGTTATATATTTAAATCTTAAAATAAATTATATAATGGTAAGATAAATTAAATTTTTACAAAATTTGAATAAAAATTTCATATAATATTGATATCACGTCATCATTGATATATGATATCATCAATTAATAGTGAAGCAACATATGAATGGTGAATTTCATATGTAAATATAACTAAAACTTTAATAATTTATATATATATATAGTGAGATTAATTATATTTACATATCAACAATGATAGATATTACTTTTATATTGAGATTTTTTTATAAAATTTTCATACATAAAAATATAATTTGTTGTAATCTCTTTATTTTTAATAAAATAATCACTATTATTCTCATAAATTTAGAAATGCTATTAACATTTTATTCTAAATATTATTTTTATTTAAAATTTTATTTACATACATATATAAAAAAGAAAATTATAAATTCAAAACCGAGGGGCACGTGACCCTGATCTCCACGTGGCTCTGCCAGTGGCAATGAGTACAATTCGGTGATTATCCTTAAATAAAAAAAAAAAACTGTAAGCATCTTATGTATGCCGTTAGATGCTGATATCATGTCACAATGAAGATCATCTGTTGGTTGAAATGGCCACGCATGCCACTGCAATCATCTTGACTCTTGATGCCGATCGACTTGGTATAAGTGGGATTACTTTCCATTAATTAACCACCTTGAGGGGTTTGGATATTTTATTAATAATAAAAAAAAACAAGTTAATTACACTTTAATATTTATATTTTTTTATCATAATCTTATTTTAGACTCTTCACTTTTAATTGTGATAGTCAATATTTTATAATTTAAATCAAATTGTAATGCCACTTTTTTGTTATCTGTTAATGAAATTAGCAAAAGTTAAAAATGAAAGGACAAAATTTGATATGATATGAATCCCACCAAAAAAAAAAATATATATTGCATTAATGTAGTTTATTGAGTACTTTTCCAAATACTTTGTTGGTAAAGTTCATGCCAACTTTAGTTATCTGTCCCCTGAACTTAAACTCATTACATTTTGTTTAAAACTTTTCAATCCTTAGTGATTTTTTTAAAGAAAATCTAAAAAAGAGGCCAACCAAAAAATTAAAAAAATCATTTTTTTTGAATTATTTTTTTGTCTTCAATAATTTTTTTTTCTTCTTAATTTCTCAATTTTATTTTTTCTTTCCAGGTTCGTTTGGTCAAATAGAACCTAAAAGTGTAAATATTTTTTAAAAAATACCTAAAAGTGTAAATATTTTTTTAAAAATTATTAAAAACAAAACCAAAATTAACAAAAAGTCAATCTCAAACACTCATAATAGATATATTATTACAAAAGTCACATTATGATATTATGCTAGTGATAAACTCATATAAAATTTCTGTTCCCAAACCATTTTCCTTTCCCTTATCAAATTAGGATAGGTGTATCTATGTATGAGAAGTTATTTGTTAGTTTTGAACACGATGACATGTGGCTCCGTTTGGAAAGAAAAAAGTTGAACTTTTTTACTTAAAATAGTTACAAAATTAAAATAGAATTTTTAACCTAATAAGACAAAATATCACATGTAACCCATAATCATTATATTCTTTCTCTCACAAAAAAGTCAAAAAAACTAAAAGTTCTTTCCAAAAAAGCTTTTTAGCCTCAAGCCAAAATAGTCAAAAAGCCAACCAACTTCCCAAACCAACCCATAATATCTCAGGTGCATTTTGATTGTGAAGAAGGTAGAATTTATGATTTTGTATTGGGTGATTGACGAACATCATGACATGATGAGAGCTCACAACGTAATACTCATGGATAAAGAAATAATCTATTTATGCCTCCGTTTGGGAAGTGGGTTGGCTCTTTGACTTTTTGGCTCTTTTGGCTATATAAGCCTAGACTCAAAAGTTTAGTTTGGGAAGGGCTTTCTGATTTTTTGACTTTTTTGATTTTTTTTGTGAGAAAAGAGTGTAATGATTATGGGTTGGATGTGATTTTTTGTCTTTTGTGGCTCAATGAGCATATTTTGTCTTTTGTGGCTCATTGAGCCAAAAAGCCCAATGAGCCACTTTCCAAACCATGCCATATTATATAAAGAAAATGGAGTTTCTAACTCACAAGCCATATGAGAGTTCCAATATCTCAATATTAATTTTCTAATTTTTTTATTTAAAAAAAAATCTCAGCATTTATTGACTTTTCTTATACCTAGTACTGCACATTTTTTAACTTCTTTCATATATTATGGTTAGTGATGAGATTGTTAAATTATTTTTATAAAAAAATAAATAAAATTTGTATATAAAAAATATCTAAAACAAATATAAATTCTTATTAAATCTATCTATTTATCTATTTATATATTATATAAGTAAAAGAGGATTTCTAACCACAAGTTTTGTGAGAGTTTCAATATCTCAAACTAAAATTTCTATTTTTTTGATTTTAAATAATTAAAAAAATCCTCTATAGCTCTCATTCAAAAAAAAAAAAAAATTTAATATCTCTTGATTTATGACTTTCAAATGGAAAGTATATCAAATATATAAAATAAAAAAATAAAAAGTATACTAATTCATTTCAAAATTCAAATTTGAGGGGCACTAAATATGGAAAGCATTCCATTGATTTAAATTTAAAATTATAATGATTTATAATATATAAGTTTTAAATAATGATCTATTCCATAATTTATCTATATATCTATATATCTATATATTATTAGAATTGCAAAATATTGTTATTTCATTAAGGTTAAAAGTTGTAATTCTTTTTTGAAAAATTGTTGTTAATCCCCATTATGATATGATTAGTCTATAAATTAATTTTATATTCTTAAAATAAAATTTCAAATTTGGATTCTTATTTAAATTATGTGACGACAATTGGAATGAGATCAATATTCATTTTCTTTAAATTTTGCATCCTTTATTAAATTATAAAATAAAATTTCAATTTTAAATTATTCTTCAAATTATATTACTACAATTAGAATGAGATCAATATTCATATATGTCATAATGATATGTCATAATATTCTTGGTCTAAATATAATTTGTTTTAAATACATGTGTTCAAATTATTAATCGCTATTAATTTTTCTTTTCTTTTTTTTGCTTTAGATTTTATAAAAAAATTTATATCCTTTTAAATTATAAGGACTTGGATAATAATATTTTTTAATATAAATTTTTTTTTTTAAAACAAAAGAACAAAACATAACTTTTTTAGCACTTAGCAAACATGGTGGATTTTGTTAGATATATATACATATATATATATATATTTTATTATCTCAATTATCAATTAAAGAAATTAAAATAAAGAATAAAGATATATTTGGCTCAAATTGTTAAAAAGTTATTTTTGCTAAAATAAATTAGAAAGAAATGTTAACTTTTTTTTTTTTAATTATCAAAAGTGATAGTTTGTTAAATTTTTTTTATTTAAAAAAAAAAAAGATTATACGTGATAATTTATTGTTCATTTAGAATTATTTTCAGATTAAATGAAAATATCTTATTAAATTTTCTTCTTACAATTTATTTCATACTTTTATTTTTGTAAGAAATTTGTTTTTATTCTATTTAATATTTTATTATAATTTTTAAATTAAAAAGAATTTCTAAAAAAATCATATTTAAATTATTTATGCCATTATAAAAAATAAAATTTTTCCATATAAACTTAGTGGCAATTTGGAAAGTGTTAAATAAGTATACTTTTTTAATTTTTACGAAAATATGTATAGAAAAGTAGAAATGTGATGTGATTTAAAAAAGATAATTATACTTTTTATTTTTTACTTAAAAGATGTGTAGAAAAGTAGAGATGTAATGCAACCCAAAAAAGATACAAAGACAAAAAAGTGAGCTAATATGACACTTTTCAAACAACCTTTTATTCGATAATCCATTTCTAAAAGGTGTATTTTTTAAATATTTTCAAGAAAAATTTTATTGAAAATCTTAAGTATATTGCCTTTTCTTTTGTTCATTAATATTAAATTTTTAATTAATTTTATTTATTATTTAAAATATAAATTAGCAAATAATTTATATATTTATATATATAATTTTGTTTTGGTTACTTAGGTTATTCGGTATTTCTACTCAAATCTACTCAAATTTAATTTGAATTTTTGAAAACTATGTTGTTCAATCTTTAAAATTTTTTAAGCTCGACTCAAGTTGTTTGAGTTGAACTCACATAAATTTGCAATTTTAGTGACGAGATTTAAAAGTTATATGATTAAATTTCTGATAAATTAAAAAATAATAAATCAATTGTGATAAAATTGTGGGACTTAAACTGTAAATTTTAATCTTTATTATTTTCATAATTTACATATAAAAATTTAATTATGTATATTATTTTACCCAAAAATATATTATTAATTTTTTTACCTACCGTACATAGCACGGTTACCACTAGTTTTTCATGTATATGTATTTGTGTGTGCCTCTGCAAGGAATGTGAGAGCGAGACCATAGACCCACAACAAGAAGACACCCACACCTATGCTTTTGTATCTTCCTCAGTTCTATGCTCTCTCTTTCTAATGGGAGGCTTACTCCCAATTTCAAAATCCGAGCCGTTAATCTTGGAGGTTGGTTGGTCACAGAAAAATGGATCAAACCATCTCTCTTCGATGGCATCCCAAACAAAGATTTCTTGGTTTGTACACAAACAAAAACATCCAAAATTTCTTGGTTTTGATTTTAATCTTTTAAAGGCTCAATCTTGTTTTGAATTTTGATGATTAGGATGGGACTGGGCTGCAGTTTAAATCAGTAACGGCTGGAAAATACCTTTGCGCCGAAACATGGGGAGGTTCAATTATAGTTGCCAACAGGACTGTTGCTTCTGGTTGGGAAACATTCAAAGTAATTTTAATTTTTTTTTGGTTGAAAAACACAGATGACTTTGTGTTTTCTTTGATGGGTCTAAATTAAATTTTGTCAAATTACTTTAATTTCTCTGTTTTTTTGTTATTGTTGTGATAAAGTTGTGGAGTATCAATGAGACGAGCTATCAATTAAGGGTGTTCAACAAACAATTTGTGGGAGTAGATAGTGGTGGAAATGGGATTGACATGGTAGCAGTACGGGAAGCAAATATTCAGGCAAGCCTGTACTCCTTTCTTCCAAGCTCCTGCCTGTCCGATCGATTTGCGAGCACAACGGCGGTGAGCAAATATTCAGCAAGTCCGTACTCCTTTCTTCTAAGCTCCTGCCTATCCGATCGACCTGCGAGCACAACGGCGGTGAGCTATCTGGCAGTGTGTGGCCGGAAAACCTCTCCGACGATCAAGTTAGCGCACACACACAGGGTTAGAGAGAGAGAAGAGAGTTCAGTGTTTTAGTGTCACTCACCAAATGATCAACTGTCTAGGCATGGGGGGCGTATACTCGCTTATATACCTTCTGCGCCCCAAATCTACTCCCATTAGTCTCTCGACACGTGGTGCTGCTATCCCATCTGTCAGCACAAATCTAGCTGATCGTCACCAGCCCACATT
Source organism: Camellia lanceoleosa (assembly GCA_025200525.1). Classification (NCBI taxonomy): domain Eukaryota; kingdom Viridiplantae; phylum Streptophyta; class Magnoliopsida; order Ericales; family Theaceae; genus Camellia; species Camellia lanceoleosa. The sequence goes on along the minus strand of CM045761.1, from coordinate 164,329,087 downwards.
ACCGGGATCTCGGCATTCGGGCTGCATCATCTCGGCTGCCGACGGCCGTGTTGCACAACAAGCTAGAGCGCTCCGGTCGCTGAGCTCAACGACGACCGAGCTCGGTTGTATTTCGGCATAGCCGAGCTGAAAACTGGTCGAGCTGGTAAACCGAGGACCTTTCTAGCAGGGCTGGAAGTGCGAACCATGGGAACAGGACCGGCGTCCATTATCTCGGCCAAATTACCCAAATTAGCTCGATTCCCACATAAACAAGCCAAGTAGCTTGGTTCTAGCATGGTCCTGGGCCATTACCGAGCACAACCCTCTCCGGCTCAGCCCAAGCTACCACGGCCCACAACATGTTCGGCCCATAATCTACACGGTCATTACCACGGCCCAATCCAGCTTATAAATTTCCTTCTCAATTGCCCCTTAATTCCGTTCACGCAAGCATGACTGGGATTATCTGTTCTGACCAGGGTAACTCTTTCTCGGTTCTCAGTTTGCAAGACGATGACTGGGTTAGTTGACATGCATGTCTTGAAAACTAGCTTGGTCGACACCTCGATTTGCCATCCTGTCTCTTCAGTACTGACGCCACCGTCATCATGACACGTGTCGCGCATTGATTGGCCTCTAGCAGCCAACCCTCACGTCCCTTCACATTCAAATTTTTGGCGGTTCTTCACCCCTACAAACACGCCATATCCTCCTTCATTCCATTCTTACTGACTTCCCTTGAACCTTCGACGTTCTAGAGCTCCAGTGCTTGTCCTCCATTCTTGTTCTTCTTCTCCGCTCGTGCGTGAAGACTTAGATTCAACCCCCTTCCTGGTAAGTCCTTCGAGCCCTTTATTGCTATTTCATTTGGTATTTCACATTTTAGGGCACTAAATTTGTAGGCTTTAGGATATACCCCCCAAAACCCTCTCCTGCCCCTATTCTCTTCGATGTTCTTCAGTTCCAGCGATGAACACATGAACACATGTAGATCTGGAGCGGACCGGGCTTCAGGTCCTCTTTTGATCCCAAAAAACATACCAACCGGGCAAATTGCAAGTTTGCAAAAACTTCTGTGGAAACCGAAGTAGGCATAGTACTTGACCGGTCAACTGGGCTAATATCTGATCCGCTTGACCGGCTGAGCTCCTGAATTCACATTCGTGACCGAGGTGGTCTGGCACTCAACATGACCGAGCTAAAGTCAAGCTCGTTTTGTGCGACCGCGCTTCCATTTACACTTAAACTCCTTTTCCTGTAGAGTCCAAGGGGACCATATACCAACATCGAGGCTCTTAAAGACCGAGAAGCCTTCAAACAAGAGTTTGTGCCAAACCACCTCAGCCGAGCTAAGACTAGCCGGTCACACATGGGGCGATACCGTTTCTTGGTTGACACGCCGGTTGCTCTGGCCGCGTTCCGGGAAGAGTACGGTATCCCCAACGACGTTCACCTTGAGCTCGGTGCCGAGGAAATGACCCATTGGGGCAGATTCGACCAGTGCCCCTTCACCGTGCTTTCCATCATAGAAGGTGGCCTCCGCTTCTCGGTCAACTCGCTGATTTGTGAATTCTTGCGGCGTACCGGGCTAGCTCCAACCCAGGTCTCAACCAACACCTATAGAATAATTAACGAGGTCCACGAGCTAAACAACCGGCTAGGAACCAACCTAGGACTGGCCGAGATACTCCGCCAATATACCCTAGGGCACACAGGCGATGGCCTCGCCTACTATTTAAAGATCAGACCGGGCAAAGAAAAGATAGTGACCGGTATCCCGGACAAGGACTTACACGATGATGACTTTTTCTGGGTGTCCGGCAACTACGAAACAGCCGACGTGCCGGGCTGGTTCATTAGCAAGAACTTCGGTTCAACATGTAAGCCGTGCCACTTGCTCGGTCAATTTATCTTTCTTAGCTATCTTGTACTTAGCATTTTTTCTTCTTTCTTTTGCAGTAATTGATACTTTGCAAGCTAACTACCGTTATCCCAACGAAGTAGCCATCAGAACCGTGCTCCGCTATCGCAACTGAGACTGCCACGACCTCCTCGGTTACACACCAACATACCGGTATTCAGCTCCACGCCGGAGTAAGGTCACAGACTTTCTCCGCGCTCTATCTCTGCCTCCAGATCCTACACTTCCTGACATTTCATTCATCCGTCTGACTGAAGCAGAAGAGATGGCCAAGAGAAGCTGCATCAAGAACCTGATCACCGCCACCTCCACCGAGATACCGAGCGTCACAACCCGCTCTACTGCTGCGGGGCAATCCAGCAAAGCCGTGGTCGCATTGGCGTCTCCCACCGACGGGCAATCCAGCCAAGACATCTGTCGGGCTGGCAAAAGGCCACGTGCAGACCCTTCAGCCGAGCTTGTTACCGAGCTCAACACTGAGCAACCTGCCGTGATAGCTGACCCAACTCCACCGTAGAGGCCCCAACTTAAGCACCGGGGTAAAGAGATCCCGGTGACAGCTTCCGTTAAAGAAGACAAGGAACATCTCCTTGCCTTTGATCTCAGTAGAGCCCTCCTCCTACCAAGCGACATGGTCGGCAACGACCATGTGCCAGACACCCGGTTGGTGAAATCCTCGGTCAAGTCCATGACCAGGGTAAGAACTTTACACGTTATAAAATTTTTCAAGTGTTTGCTCGATTTTCTTTCTAATCAAACCTTTTTCTTGCAGGCTATCTAGAAACAACACTTGGTCATGGAGCGCATTCACCGACTCCGGCAGAAGGCCAGCGACTCTGCCAACCAGGTGGAACACCTTTAAGCCAAGCTTGGTCGGTCCAAAGCTTCGCTGGAAATGGCAAACTTCGACAATTCTAGGTTGCTCGGCCAGCTTGGAACCGCCGAGAAAGAAAGGGATGCGCTTCGGGCCGAGCTGGAGGCTTTGAAAGAATCAAACAAAAAGGAGCTGGAGGACGCCAACGACGCCTGTTTCAAGGAAGCCGAGGAGAGCTACACCGAACAAGTCCATGCCATCCAAGACATCTACTTTAAGGCGGGCTGGAAGACTGCTTGTGAACAGCTTGGCCAAGGACCTGGAATCGACGTGTTTGCCTCTCCGCCAGTTGTCTTCCTGCCGACGTATCTCGTGGCATATGCCAACAACGTCTTCAGCGCGTTGCAGGCTAAAGCCGAGGAAGAAGGCGAAGAAGAGACCGAGGAAAATGCTGAGGAAGAGAACCGCCAAGAGCAGCCCGGCCAAACAGAGACCGGTGTCCAAGACCAAACACCAACGGTCAACCTGGAGGCAAGCGGGGATGAATTCACTGACCTTTCCCCTCTAGCTTAGTTTTCTTTTATCGTCTTTCTTTTGTGTCTGAACATGTAATCGGGCTATCTACCCCTCCTCTTGTAGTTACTTTGCGTATCAATGAAAAAGTTCAATTTCCATCAAGTGTTTGCACGATCTTTAAGCTAAATAACTTCAGCTGAATAAAATACCTTAGCAAAACTAATCATGTTTAACTTATTTAACCGGAAAAGACATCTCGGTTTCAAGCATAAGGTTGAGTAAATCATTAACTGTTTTAACCGGAACAATACATCTCGGTTTAAATATAAAAGTTGAGCAAATCATCAACTCAGTCAGCCGGAATAAAGCTTCACGAAAGTTGAATAAATAAACCTAGTCAACCGGAGTAAAACATCTCAGTTGAAATCTCAAAGTTGAGCAAGACATAAACTCATTCAACCGGAGTAAAACATCTCGGTTGAGAATCTCAAAGTTGAGCAAGACATCAACTCATTCAACCGGTGTAAAACATCTCGGTTGAGAATCTCAAAGTTGAGCAAGACATCAACTCATTCAACCGGTATAAAACATCTCGGTTGAGAATCTCAAAATTAAAAAGCAACAATCAGAATGCTAAGGCAAAGATGAGACACTTCTATATATTGACAAAAAGAATATTACATTCTGAAGTGTAAGGCGCCAAAAAAAAATTCCTTTGCATAAAAAGAAAACAAAAGCTAAAAATGATACAGTTTGAGGTTGGCCGCATTCCATGGCCGGGGTATTCCTCTTCCCTCCAGGTCCTCCAAGTGGTATGCCCCTTTGCCCGCCAGACCGGTGATCTTGTAGGGTCCTTTCCAGTTTGCCCCTAGTTTGCCTTCACCTGGCACCAGGGTATTGCCCATGACCTTCCTCAAGACCCAGTCACCTATTTTAAACGGTCTGGGGTGCACTGTTTTGTTGTATTTTCTAGAAAGCTCTTGTTGGTAGGTGGCTACATGGATGAGAGCCTTTTCCCGGCGTTCTTCCACTAGGTCCAATTCCAGGGCAATGAATTCGGCATTCAGCTCGGGCTCAAAACTTTCACTTCTGAGGGTGGGCATATCAACTTCCAAAGAGATGACCGCCTCCATGCCATATGTCAAGGCAAAAGGAGTTTCCCCAGTTGATCGGCGCAGGGTCGTTCGGTATGCCCAAAGGACACTTGGGAGTTCCTCGGCCCATTTGCCTTTGGCTTTTTCAAGCCTTTTCTTCAACCCATCAAGAATGGTCGTGTTGGATGCTTCGGCTTGACCATTAGACTGCGGGTAGGCCGGGGTAGAATTGTAGAATTCAATCTTCAAGTCTTCACAAAATCCTCTGAATAGGTGGCCGTAAAATTGGGTGCCGTTATCAGAGATCAGAATTTTGGGGATGCCAAACCACGTTACCACATTTTGCCAGACAAACCGCTTGACGTCTTTCTCCTTGATTGTTGCCAAAGGCTCGGCTTCAATCCATTTGGTGAAGTAGTCTGTGGCCGCGATGAAGAACTTCCGGTTGCTTGGCGCCGTTGAGAGTGGCCCCACTATATCTAGCCCCCACATCGCAACGGGCCAAGGGTTGGTGAGGGGAAGAAGTTCCCTGGCTGGCTAGTGGATTTGGTGGGCAAACTTCTGGCACTTCTTACATTTATGAACATACTTTTGCGCGTCTGCTTGCATGCACGGCCACCAATATCCTTGCGATATAGCCCGGTAGGCCAGAGATCTGCCCCCTATGTGATTGCCACAGATGCCTTCGTGAATTTCGTACAGGAAAGCCTCCACGTTGTTTGGATGTACACATTTGAGATAAGGACCGGTGAAGGACTTCTTGTATAAGGCGCCGGAAGGAGAGAGCCAAAACCACTCTGACTTCACCCGGACTTTATGTGCTTCCTTCTTGTCGGCTGGAAGGGTTCGTTCTTTGAGAAAGAGAATGATAGGGTCCATCCAAGAAGGACCTAGCTCGGCGCAGAGTACATCTGTCTGCTCGGCTTCCTCGATGCTGGGCCTCGGAAGGAATTCAATCAGGAGAGGGCTGGGAGATGTGCTATCGACCATGGCAGCGAGATCGGCTAATTCATCTGCTCGGCCGTTATCTTCACGGCCAATCTATTGGACCCTTATTGCCTGAAATCGCTTGATGTGGTCTCTGACCAGAGCATGGTACTTTGCCATTCTGTCATCTTTTGCTTCATAAACCCCAGAAACTTGGTTAACCACAAGTTGGGAATCACTATAAACTATTAGCTCGTATGCGTGCATCTGAAGCGCGTTCTTAAACCTGGCCAAAAGTGCCTCATACTCTGCGTCGTTGTTTGATGCAGGGAATCCGAGAGTGATAGAGTGCTCGATAATAAGTCCATCTGGCGAAATCAAAACTATGCCCAGCCCGGCACTGTGGCGGTTAGAAGCCCCATCTACAAAAAGTTTCCACATTTCGCCTACAAAAAGCTTCCAACATTCTGAAGGGTCTTGGGAGGCCTAAAGGTTGATGGTACCACGGTCACTCGGCTGTTTGGCTTCAGGTTCAATGCTGATCGGTTCCACTTCCTCCTCCCTTGGTGATGTGGCACCGGACAGAGCAGGTCGGTCGGTGATACCCAACTCCGTCGACGCTTCGCCGGGCGGAAGTGTCGTACTAGCGGAAGGTTCTTCGGCGGGGCGCGTAATGTCCACGTCGCCAACATCGCCAAGTTGTGTTATTTCGGTCGAGCTTGCGTTCACCTCCTTATCTACCGCGGCAATATCCACCGGGCATACCGGATGAGTTCTAGGTGAGAATTCAGCAACGAAGTCGGCCAATGTCTGGGCTTTTATGGCAGTGCGTGGCTGAAACTTGACGTCAAACTGTCCCAATTCGACCGCCCATTTGAGAATTCGGCCGGAGAAATCCGCTCGTTCGAACAAAGCTTTGAGGGGGAACTCGGTCAAAACGATAATGGTATGAGCATAGAAATAGTGCACCAACTTTCTAGAGGCCATCATCAATGCCAACGCAAGTTTTTCCAGCGGCAAGTATCTCGACTCTGCCAGTAGCAAGGTTTTGCTGACGTAGAAAATAGGGAGCTGCTTGATTCCTTCTGATCGGACAAACACCGCACTAACAGTATGCTGAGAAACAACCAGATAAAGGTAGAGTTCTTCGCTGGGTTTTGGTGTGACCAACAGGGGCGCTGAAGACAGATACTCCTTGAGCTCGGCCAAAGCCCGGTCACATTCTTCATCCCATAAGAATTTTGATTTCAGAGCTTGAAAGAAAGGGCGGCAGCGATCTGATGACCGGCTTATAAATCGGTTAAGCGCAGCGGCCATTTCGACCAGATGCTGCACGTCCTTAGCCAAGCTAGGCTGCTTTAATTCTTGTACGGCTTTGATCTGTGAGGGGTCTGCTTCGATGCCTCGGTTTGTAACTAGGAAACCTAAGAATTTTCTGGATCCCACGCCAAAGGCACACTTAGACGCATTCAAGCGTAGCTTGTGTTGTTTGAGAATGGCGAACATCTCGGCCAAGTCAGACAAGTGGTCTACTTGATGTTGGCTCTTAACCACCATATCATCTATATAAGCCTCCATCGTCCAGCCTAGCAGAGGAGCAAACATCTTGGTCACCATCCTTTGAAAAGTTGTCCCAGCGTTCTTCAAACCAAAAGGCATGACTCAGTAGCAGAAGAGTCCCCTCGGTGTAGTGAAGGAGGTGATCTCGCGGTCGGGGCCATGCATGGCAATCTGATGATAACCGCGGTGGGCATCCAAGAAACTGAGCCTGTTATGTCCAGCCGTTAAGTCCACAAGCTGGTCTATTCTGGGCAGTGGAAAGCTGTCTTTAGGGCAAGCTCGGTTGATGGTCTTGTAGTCTACACAAACTCGCCACTTCCCATTCTTCTTGGGTACAACAACTGTGTTTGAAATCCACCGAGGGTAGTGCACTTCTTGAATAGCTCGTGCCTCAAGCAAGTTCTTCACCTCTTCTGCAACTACCTCGGCGTGATGCAACGCCGATCTCCTCGTTCTCTGAATGACCGGCTTTGCATCGGGGAAAACATTCAGGTGATGGCAAATGAAACTTGGATCGATGCGGGGCATGTCGTAAGGCGACCATGCGAAGACTTCGATGTTTGCCATCAAGATTTCCACCATATCGGTCCTTTCTTGGGCGGTAAGGCTTGAACTGAGCAAGAAGAACTTGTTTGGACTTTGTATGTCAATCCGAACTTCCACCAATTCTTCAACGGCCTTGTCTTCAGCCTTGGTGCCCACATCGTCAAGGACTCCCCGGTCTTTCGGTCCCTCAATCATTTGGACGAAGCCTTTGGCAGCTCGGCTCCCGTTGATTGCCACGAAGCATTGCTTCGACATGACTTGATCGCCCCAAACTTCTTTGATTGCCCCCATAGTCGAAAGGAATCTCATCACCTGGTGGTAGATCGACGCTACGGCCCGCATAGCGTGAAGCTATCCCCTTCCAAGGATCAGGTTATATGTGGACGACACTTGCAATACCCAGAACTTCGCTTGCTTGACCACGGATCCCGCTTTGACCGGCAGAATAATCTTTCCCAAAGGCCACTCTGGTTGTGAGTTGAAACCAACCAGTGGCGAAGTTGCCGGAGCCAAGTCTGTATCCTGGAGCTTGAGCTGTTTGAATGCATTGTAATACATGATCTCGACCGAACTTCCCTGATCGATCAAGATACGTTTGACATTGAATTCTTTGACGCGGAGCGTGACCACTAAGGCATCGTTGTGCGGCATCTGAATACGCTCTAGGTACCTTGTGGAGAAACTAATCACGTCTTTTTCTTCGGTCTTGCCCCTTTTGATCGCGGGCTGGACCGACAAAACTTCTCTCATGTGCTCTGCTTTCTTGATCATACTTCGGAGTTCACATACACGCGCCGGTTCCACAATGCCATGGATCACATTAACAATGCTTTGAGGGGTGCCTCCAAGTCATCCGGTCCATGCGGATCAACCGGAGCTGGATGCGCGGCTTTAACATCCCCATCAATGTAAAGGTCCAAGTGCTCAGCTGCGACTAGCTCCTCCAAGTGTTGCTTTAGAGGCAAATAATCCTCTGTCCAGTGTCCGCGCTCTTGGTGAAATGTGCAGCGGTACCGTGGATTGAAACCTTTCTGCGCACCACCAAACTTAGCAAAAAACCAGACATAATCCTCGTCACAGATTTCACTAAGTATGTGATAAATTGGAATCTTAAAGACTGTGGTGATGCCTGTCCTGGCTTTCAACCTTCTGTTTGCATCAGCTACGTCGTCGCGGGGGTATTCATCTCGGTCATCCCGTCGACCCCTACCCCAGTTTCGACGATTTGAACCTCGGTCAGATTCCTCGGCGCGATCATTTGAGCAGTTGGTCTCCTGTTCGACCGCGTGCACCTTGCCAGCCGACCTTTTTTCTGTTGCTACCGGAGTTGCCTTCGCAGTAGACGTTGCCGCATCATCTTCTACTCGGATGTGCTCATTGATGCGCTGCATTAATTAGCCCATGGATGTCGGCTGGTGCATAGTAAGCGAGTCCCACAGTCTATGTCCGACCGGGAGACCACGCTTATATTGAGTGATTGCCAGGTTGACCGGGCAATCCAAGATCTCATTGAAAGTTTCCCAGTATCTGGAGTTGTATGCCTTGAGTGTGTCGCTCGACTCCATCTTGACACTGAGAAGGTGGTCAACTTCCTTTGGCGTTTTGGTGTTGGTTCTGAAACGTGCCGCGAAGGCTTCCGCCAACTGTTGCCACCTTTCGATGCTTTCCTCCGGCAACCTCTCGAACCATTTTAAGCCCAGTTCGCCCAAACTTGACGAGAAGATAAGGCACATAAGAGCGTCATTTCGCCTATGTTCGGCCATGACCTGTCGGAAGTGGCTTACATGCATAATGGGTCGGTTTTTCCGTCGTAGAGCGTGAACTTTGGCTGGTGGAAGCCCGTTGGAAGCGGTGTTATTTCTATCTCCAGAGAGAAAGGAGTGGCGCTTAGTCTCGCCAAGTCTGTGTCCAAAAAGAGAGGCTCAGCTAAGCGGGGTGGAGACATTCTGACCTCTTCACTAGCGTGAACCCCATAGGATAGCCGCTGGAACGCCGGCACCCTCTGAGCCTCCCGCCGGCGAGCCCGTTCCTTTAAGACTACCCGCAAATCCTCTGAACGAGCGGAATAAGAATACCTCGACGTTGTCGCCGGACGTGAGGGTTGATAGGTGCTGTCTTGCGCGCTGGACTTCTCTACGTGCGCATCGGAATCTCCAACCTTGTAACTTTTGGTGATTGAGATGGACAGAGTATGCCGCTGGCTCTGACTGTCTGAATGGCGGGGTTGGGTGCGCTCACTGTGGTCTCCCACTCCAGCTACACCCTTCCCTTTGACATGCCGCTTAAGATCCTCCATCTACGCCGCCATTCGCCGGATGACGGCGTTTTGGTCCCTTAGCTTGTGTTCCAGTCGTCTGGCGAGGGATTCTCTCCGCTGCCGGTGATCGTCTAGACTTCGTGAATGACCAAAGCTTATTCCGCGCTTATTCCGCGCGTCTCTTGAATGTCCTCCTAGAGAAGTCTCCAAGTCCGTCATAGGAGGGATGGCGGGATGTCTTTATCTCCGTCTGCTTGACTCCGGGGTAACTCCGTCGATGGCAGACAACGGAATCTCATCGTTGTTCGCCATGGAGGGCGATTAGATGAGCCTGGAAAACAAGGTTTTGTCTGTCAAATTCCCACAGACGGCGCCAATTGTACGGGGAGCAAATATTCAGGCAAGCCCGTACTCCTTTCTTCCAAGCTCCTGCCTGTCCGATCGACCTACGAGCACAACGACGGTGAGCTACCCGGCAGTGTGTGGCCGGAAAACCCCTCCGACGATCAAGTTAGCGCACACACACAGGGTTAGAGAGAGAAAGGAGAGAGTTCAGTGTTTTAGTGTCACTCACTAAATGATCAACTGTCTAGGTATGGGGGGCGCATACTCGCTCATATACCTTCTGCGCCCCAAATCTACTCCCATTAGTCTCTCAACACGTGGTGCTGCTATCTCATCTGTCAGCACAAATCTAGCTGATCATCACCTAACCAAACTGCCAGCCCACACTACCGGGATCTCGGCATCCGGGCTGCATCATCTCGGCTGCCGACGGCCGTGTTGCACAACAAGCTAGAGCGCTCCGGTCACTGAGCTCAACGACGACCGAGCTTGGTTGCATTCCGGCATAGCCGAGCTGAAAACTGGTCGAGCTGGTAAACCAAGGACCTTTCCAGTCGGGCTGGAAGCGCGAACCATGGGAACAGGACCGGCTTCCATTATCTCGGCCAAATTACCTAAATTAGCTCGGTTACTACATAAACAAGCCAAGTAGCTTGGTCCTAGCATGGTCCTGGGCCATTACTGAGCACAACCCTCTTCGGCTAAGCCCAAGCTACCACGGCCCACAACATGTTCGGCCCATAATCTGCACGGTTATTACCACGGCCCAATCCAGCTCATAAATTTCCCTCTCAGCAGCTATTGTTGCAGACACTCCAGGTAGATTCGAAACGTTTGAGATTGTCAGAAATTCTGATGATTTGAACCGTGTTTGGATAAAAGCTCCTAATGGCTTCTTCTTATAGGTTTCCTTTATTTCTTCAATAACTTACACTTTGCATACATTTTATTATTATTATTATTATAGGAAACTGTCACTTTTCCCTTTATTTCTTCAATAATTTACACTTTGCATACATTTTTTATTATTATTATAAGAAACTGTCACTTTTTCCTTTACCTTGCAAATTGTAATATTTGACCCAATACATTTTTAGTCAAATTGTTATACGACTATACTATTAAGAAGTTTATAGAAAATTATTTTTTGAAACTCGAGTAAATTCGCATTATAGTTTGATCAAACGTTTGGTAGAGAAAATAGATGATTTTTTTACGAGTAAATTAATTAATGAGAATAAAAATTAATGTGAAAAAATTAAATCAATAACGATATAAGAATTCTTACATAGTTCACTTAATGTGAGGTACGTCCACGGGATCGAAATCCGATTCCACTATCAACCAATAGTTTCTAAACGATTATAAACAAGACATGAATGATCTCACAAGACTACCCTTAGGTGGATTCAAAAAAATCACAAATAATCAAGAGGAAAGACCTTACCAAATAAATGAACAAAAATTTTCAAAACAAAATGTAAAAGACTCAAAATAATAACCCAAATCAATACCTTCTGAGTCGAAGTTGTCCACAACAAAGCTCCAAACAGTGCTTGGCGAACAAAACCCACTGAATTATGTATGTAGCAGCCGCTCTCCATCGAAAAAAACAAAGCCAATATTTATATATATTGTTGAATCTTAGGTTTTTTATCAAATCCCTAATTGTTATCAAACTGAATATTAAATGTCTATTAAACCTCCAAAGGTTAGATATAATATATTAAAAATATATTATAATTAACATCAAATCAAATTAAATTCTTTTAATAAACCAATTGGGTCCTATACTCCAATAAGGAGGTATATCCAACAATTCTCCTCCTACTGACATAGGTGGAGACATCAACCATACCCACCAAAGTTCGACACATCAAATGTTTGTCTTTTGACAAAGTCTTAGTTAATATATCCGAAATGTTATCATCCGTGTGAACCTTTTCAAGTTGCAACAATGTCAAATCTAACACATCACGAATCCAATGGTATCTCATATCAATGTGTTTCGATCTCGAATGAAAATTAGAATTTTTACCCAAATGAATAGTACTTTGACTATCATAATAAAACACATACCTTTCTTGCTTCAAATCCAATTCATGCAAAAATTTCTTCCATCATAACTCTTCTTTGCAAGCTTCTATAATGGCGATAAAGTTAGTTTCGATAGTTGAGAGAGCAATACATTTTTGTAATTTAGATTGCCATGCCACAACTCTCCCTGCAAAAGTCATTAAATACCCCGAAGTATTTTCTAGAATTAATATCACCGGTCATGTCGGAATCTGTGAACCTATCAAGTATCGGCTTATCATTCCCAAAACACAAACATACATTCGAAGTCTCTCGAAGATATCTTAGAATCCATTTCACCGTTGGCCAATGTTCTTTACCCGGATTAGAGAGAAACCGACTCACTATACTAACGGAGTGAGCAATATCTACCTTGTACAAACCATAGTATACATCAAAGAACCAACCGCTAAAGTATAAGGAATTTTTAGCATCTCTTCCTTGTCTTTCTTACTTGTAGGACATTAATTCGAACTAAGCTTAAAGTGACTTGCAAGTGGACAATCAACCCGCTTTACTTTATTCATATTGAACCTCTCAAGAACTTTTTCAATATAGCTTTCTTGAGACAACTTGATTAACCCATTTTTGCGATCACGAATAATTTTCATACCAAGTATTTGTTTTGCCGGCCCCAAATCTTTCATAATACAAGATTTGCTCAACTCCAATTTTAATCTGTTAATCATAGTATAATCTTGACCCACAATTGATATGTCATCAACATAAAGTAAAAGAATAATAAATTTGCCATCCGAATTTTTTTTTGACAAACACACAATGATTCGAAGTGGTTTTAGAAAAACTATTATTCATCATGAAAGAGTCAATTTTTTTGTACCATTGTCGCGGGGCTTGCTTGAGGCCATACAAACTTTTCTTCAATTTGCAAATAAATTTCTCTTTCCATTTCTTCACAAAACCTTCCGGTTGCTCCATGTAAATTTCTTCTTCAAGGTCACCACGAAGAAATACGGTTTTCATATCAAGTTGCTCAACTTCAAGGTTCATACTTGCGGCCATGCCAAGTACAATCTGAATAGAAGACATCTTCACAATCGACAAGAAAATCTCATCAAAGTCAATACCTTTCTTTTGCCTAAAGCCTTTCATAAGAAGACATACCTTGTACCTCAGATTTTTGCCATCATTCTTCAATTTGAAAACTCACTTATTTTTCAAAATTTTCTTTTTTTAGGCAACTTCACTAAATCATAAGTGTGATTTCAAGCAAGGAATTCAATTTCTTTTCCATAGCCTTTTTCTAATCACATTTCTTTGCATGCTCAATTGCTTTTTGGTAGCTCTCGGGCTCCCCTTGATCAGATATCAATACAAATTCATTGGGAGGATACTTTCCTGAAGGTTGCCGGTCCCTTGTAGATTTCCTCAATTCAATTTGTAGTGGTGGTTCTTGAATTGGATGATCTTCCTCAATTTTGGGCTCAATTTCATTAGGATTAGAATCATCCTCCACATCTTCAATATGTGGCTGCATCTCCCCCATTTTCATCATCAACTGAAGATGAAAGAGATGGATCTATATCAATGAGATCACTAGTTTTTGGCTTCGGTTGATTACCTTTGCCAAAGTCTTCAATTGTTTAGTTTTCAAGAAACACAATATCATGGCTTTGAATAACTTTCTTGTCGACCGGATCCTACAATCTATAACCAAATTTATTACGCCCATAGCCAAGAAAAATGCATTGTCTTGACTTGCCATCAAGTTTAGACCTCTTATCCTTAGAAATGTAAACAAAAGTTTGGTAACCAAACACTCTCAAGTGCTCATAAGACACATCTTTGCCGGTTCAAACCCTTTCGGAAACATCACCATTCAAAGGATAGGAAAGAGACAAATTGATCACGTCAACCGCTGTTCTCATTGTCTCACCCCAAAAGGATTTTAGCAATTTACCATATAGATTCCATTTGGATCTCACATTCATATGAAATATTTGATAAAAATATTAATAAAATACTTGAAATTCCTAACATTACTCTTTTCAGAAACTAATACCAAAAATCTTACCAAACTAACGTGACAACCAAAATTTTGTAATTAAATTTTTTTTTTTTTTTAGAGAACATAACTAAAAGTTATGTGGGAGCGTTTTGTACATGTTAATAAACTTAACATATTCATACAATTTTTATTATATATATTTTTATATAAAATGTACAAATATTTTAATTGTTTTAGATTAAAATTATATGCATCAATTGGTATACTAATTAGTATACTAACAGATGATATAATATAATTTTAGAGGTTTTAAATCTTTATAATTTGAATAATGGGTGGGTCTATAATTTTGAAGTGACACTATTCAAGCATATGTTAGTACACTAATTGGTATACGAATAGGTGCATATAGCACCATTGGTTTTTTTTAACATGTTTTTAAGAAAACACGTTAATAGAATCGTTGAAAAAAAAAGTAATCAGTTTTGATAAATATGAATATATATTATTTTCATTAAGAGGAGGATTCTCTCAAATCCAAAATCTAAATTGGAGGGCGATGTTTGGGTCGGTGGGCTTACCCACGGATTCTGTTTTGATAATCTGAACCGTTCATTTTGTCGGGCATCTTGTATATTTCATTCACAAAAAAATTTAGGGCTGGTTTGGCAACCCTTCAAAAAGTCAAAAAATTACCCAAAAAGTTAAAAAGTCACTATTCACTAAAAAAAATATTAAAAAAATAATATATACATATTAATACAAATCGGAAAAAGCCCCACTGACGTGATGGTGGAGTCAGTGACTGGAAAAAAAAAAATTACAGTAAAATATTCACTAAATTAGATGGTAGAGCTGGGCCCGTGGGGGCCCACCATGAGTCCCGTTTTGATAATCTGAACTGTTCAATATGTAGAACTCGCCTAGTACTATATGTCTGTAAAAAATCACGTCTATTGGATATCGCTAAATACATGATCAAATCAGTTTTGTATAAAAATGGATGGTGTTATAGTTAATAGTTAACCAAAAAAACTAACACGATCAGATAGTTATTAATATTCAATCAACGTGATTTTTTTCAAATATATAGTACTCGACGAGTTCTACACATTGAACGGTTCCGATTAGTAAAATGGGACCCGTGGTGGGCCCCATGAGCCGAACAGAACCGACCAATTTATCCCTGAAAAGTAGAGAATCAATCTCATACACTGCCCTCTGCCGCGCTGCCCTTTAGGCTTCCAATCGTACGGCCTATTCCATCACTTTATTCCCCTATACACTTATTTATATAATTTTTTAATACACATTTTTTCATAAAAAGTCAAAAAGTTAACCCAAACATTCATATTTTTTTTCTCAACTTTTTAGTCTAAAAAGACAAAAAGTGCATTTATTTAGGACATCCCAAACAACCCCATAACTAAAACTTATTCAATTTATTATTTTTGTCATCATAATAATGTATGATTTATTTTTTAAAAACACAATTATCATCTATTTTTTAATGAAAAACACGATAAAATGAATAAGTTACACTTATCAGATCAATTTAAATTTTTTTTGTAAATGAAATACATGAAGTGCTCAACAAAATCAACGGTTTGAATTATCAAAACGGGACCCGTAATGAGTCCACGGTCCCAAACAACCCCAATCCTTCTTTTCGTTATCCTAACCACCCAAACAGCCCCATCCTTCTTTTCGTTATCCTAACCCAATCAGAAATGAAAAAAATTGTTTCTTGCACTTTATTTCATTTGTTTATTCATAAATTATCTGAACATACCTCAAACTTCATAAAATAGGGAGGGCAATGGTTGTGATGACTTCAAAAAAATTGCCAGTCTGTCTAAGAGTTTAGGAGAAGGAAAAAAATGTTAAACATGCAAGAATAATGGCACGGTTTTAACATTGATAAATTACAAAGGACTATAATGGCATTTTCAAACACATAGCCACATAAATCTCATTATCTACTTCAAAAATTGCTACTTATTGAGTTTCTCAATAAGAATTTGTAGGTAAAGACAGAGAATCTTGTGACAGCTGATTCAAAAGGAGATAGTAGTTAGGGAAATGACGATCAATCTGTTTTCATCATTACAAATATTGGGAGGCTACATGGTGAATTTCAATTGACGAATGGTTATGGTCCAGTGAATGCATCACAAGTTATGACAGTAAATAACACGTTATTCATTTAATTAAATAATTAGTTTGTTATTGAGGCAGGGTAAAAATGCCACTAAAAAGTGGTTTATTACTTGGAAGGAGATGTATTTTAAAAAAAAAAAGAACTGATTAGAGGGATGTATATAATTACCATCATAATTGTATGTCAAGAAAATTTGATGAGTTGTGTACATCTCAGGAGCATTGGAATACGTTCATAGTTGAAGATGACTTCAATTTCATATCAAGCAACGGAATAAATGCAGTAAGAATTCTCAGAAGGTAGTGGATAGCCTGATCCAACCCATGACCTTTATGTTGGGGATCCTTGCAAGCCTTGGATAATGCTTTCATTTGGGCACCGTATGTCTCTTAATCCCCAATTGATATAAAACTAAAAAACTGCAAATCACAACAAATGAATCTTTGTACAAAAAATTCATGTTGCCCTATACCCAACGCACTCTCAATCGTGGTGAGAATTTTGAAACACAATGGGCTTAGCTGAGCATCAATTTTGAGTGTTTCAATACTGACTTGTCCAAAAAAATTATTTGTTTTTGCACTAGACATTGTAAAATTAAATTAGGCATATTTTTAAGCATGATAGGCTAGCCATAGACAAATCGACACCTTATATATATATATATATCTGGTGATATTTGATTCATAGAGGTCTTTGGTTTGTAGAAAATATGGAATTAATGTCATTATTGATCTACACGCTGCACCTGGTTCTCAAAATGGCAACGAGCATAGCTTTTCTAGAGATGGGTTTCAAGAATGGGGACTATCGAATCAAAACATACAAGAAACAGTTAATGTTATAGATTTTTTGACCTCCAGATACAACCATTCTTAATTATAATGCATTTTGGATCATATCTGACTTTCATAGAACAATATGGTAACAATTGGTCTCTCATAATTTTTTGTTTTGCACACATATAGATATGCTAAATATCCACGCCTATATGCGGTTGAGTTGATCAATGAGCCTCTCTCACCCGGAGCAACTCTGGAGAGCCTCAACAAGTACTATAGAGCTGGTTACAACGTTGTCCGAAAGTACTCATCCACAGCTTATGTGATTATGTCAAACCGTATAGCAACTTCTGATCCAAAAGAATTCTTCTCTCTTGCAAGTGGCTTAGACGGATCAGTCATTGATATACATTACTACAATCTCTACTCCAATAACTTTGACAAAATGAGTGTCCAACAAAACATCAATTTCATCTATAACAACTGATTACCAGAGTTGAATCAACTTACTACATCTAATGGACCTCTCACTTTTATAGGTATACAATCCCGAACTCATGCAGCTCATAATTTTTTTTTTTCCATTTATTTGTTTATTGTTTCCCCCCCCCTCAATTTATGTGATTGGAATTTGCAGGGGAGTGGGTAGCTGAATGGAATGTTGAAGGGGCAACAAAAGAGGATTACCAAAAGTTTGCCAATGCCCAGTTGGATGTGTATGGGAAGGCTTCGTTTGGGTGGGCTTATTGGACTCTGAAGAATGTGAACAATCATTGGAGTCTGGAATGGATGATCAACAATCATTATATCAAGCTTTAGAATGCATATAATCACTTGTCAATTTGGGCTATTAAATGACCAATAAGCTGTTCGATTAATAAGATCATTTATCTAATAACCCTATTACCTTGAAAAAATACCAATATTAGGCTTGATATTGTAATAAAAAAAGGCATGATATGCCTAGCTTTATCACTAGTCTGGTCTCTTATTTTGGTGAACTTGTCCTTTTCATTTTCCACTATAAAAGAAAATTCCTGTCCAATGTGATCTATTTGCTCAACGGATTGATTTATAAATTTTTTGAAATGAAAGACTTAATGGGTTCACATCATCACGTGTCGTTAGTAAATCAAATAAGATATTGTTTATAGTTAAAAAGAAAAGAAAAAAAAAAACCTTTATCAAACAAGCCATTAAAGTGAAAAGTATAATTTATCTATTTAATTTAGACTAGGTAAAATAATTAACCTGTCAGAGAAGTGAAAAGAATGGGAAACGAGTTACAATGGCCATAAAAATTGCTCCAACATGTTACATTTTTCGAATTTAAATGGCCCAACTTAATTAGAGATGGGTAATTTTGGATTACGTAAATAGTCATGAATATGCCTCCGTTATTGGCTGTGGATTTCAAACACTATATATTATTTTATTTCCACCCAACAAACACTATAGGAAAATAAGTTTTGGAAAACCATCCCACTTAAAAATAAAATAAAAATATTTATATATATTTTAAAAGGTAAAATATTTAAGATCACTAAAACATGACTCCATCTCCAATGATGTAAATTGTTCCATGTTAGTTATTAATTTATCTAAAATTAATCAATTAAAATTTAACCAATGTCAAGACCATCTTAGTAAATTGAAGAATAATATTTTAAATATCTCTAACATTTTTTTTTTTTTTTTTGAAAAATATTTTAACACACCATGTCATCTCATCCTTAGAACTGGACAAGTCATAGTACTGACCAAATTAGCCAAACGAGAAATTATTCAGTTCAGTGCTCTTGTGGAGCAAAGCTGGACCATTTGATTCATTTAGCATAATTCACGTACGTAAAAGGAAAGGTGGCCCCTCTAGTCCAGATATTTCTGGGAGGCGATTTCGGCCCTGTATAAACTTAAATTTGGGAGTAATATTATAAATTCACTTTTATTTATTTGGAAGTTATTTAGAATTATTGTTTTGGATTCAGATTCATGAATTCTATGTCATAGAAATTCAATCACATAATTTCATTCCGGATAAATTCGGAACAGATAAAAGTAAGTATCTAGAATTATTTTAAATTTGGTGATGGTTGGATTGGGTTATGTGATTTTTGTGGGCTGATTATTGGATTTGTAAATATGCAATTGTTCATTTTGATGTAAATTATTTTCATAATCACAATTAATCTTTTATGAATTGACAAAAATCAAATAATAATAATAATAATAATAATAATAATAATAATAATAATAATAATAATAATAATAATAATTGTACGGAAAAGAAATAAACCTTCTCGTATAATCTTATTGATCAAGTCTGCGCTCCTCTGTAGGTTATCACTTTACTCCCTGAAAACACAAACGTGAGCTAGCCGGCAGGTGTGTGCCAGAAATCTCTCCGATGCCTAAGTCAGCAAAATAGACAAGTAGACAAAAGCTCTGTGTATTCGGAAATCAAAGTTGTGTGTTACCTCTCCATAGGTGATGAGGTGAGCTTTTATAGGTTTCGTGTGGCACAATCCTAGTAAGACTCTTACTCCTCCACGTAGAGTCCTCCTAGGATTCACATTCCTGAAAGATAATGCTTATCCTTGAACACCTCCCTCACTGCTTAAACTAAGTGAGATGGTTTTACCATAGTCGGATTCCAATATGACTAAGGTAAGCAAGGCTATGCCAAGCTGCAGAATAGACCGAACTACACTTAGTTCGGTTCTTTCTTTCGCTGCTCTTACCTCGGTTCCTCCTGCACAAACCGTGCTAATCATAGTGTTTGTTTAGACTGTGCTAACAATTGGCTACGTCTGACCGAGCTAGCCGCACTATGTCATGACCGGGCTAACTCAGCGTAGTAATCTGGCGACTAAGCTATCCACAGTGCTCTCCTGGACCAAGATAACAATAGGCTCTTTGGTACCGGCCTAATTTTAAGGCCTTCTGGAACCGGACTAACTTCAAGGCCTTCTGGGATCGGACTAACTTCAAGACCTTTTGGGACCGGACTATCTTCAAGGCCTTTTTACTTAGCCCTTCGTATTGTGGCCCATAATGGCCCATTACCCAGCTCGGCCCAATATTTGTATAAATTACCCTATCAATTGCCTCTTAATTCCATCTGCACAGCATGATAGGGATTACCTGTTACCAGCCGAGCTAAAAACTTTACCCTTACGACCGAGCTAAATTCTTAAGCCTTTCTAGCCGAGCTAAAAAAGCTCTCTAGCATTTCCAACCGAGCTAGGTTTATACCGGGCTCTATCTGTTCGATCAAAATGTCTCTCCAGTTGTTGTAACTGAACTGCTTCCCATTCCGTGTACACGTGGCAGATTCTGATTAGCTAGGCGTAATTGCCACGCCGCCTTCAGATCTCGTGAAATTTGAACAGTCCCGCTCTTTTTGTCCGTCCTTCTATACAAAACAAACTTTTCATTTTGAATCTACCACTACACTATTCATTTCCTTCATTCTCTCTTTCTGTGTCTCTATTTCTTCAACCCCTGAGCTTGCTGAGTTCGTGTTCTTCGTTGTTGTCGCTTTCATCTTCAATTTTTCTACCTTAATCTGGTAAGTAACTCAATCTTTTAATTCCTTTTGGTTGATTTCGCAGCTTTTTTGCAATACATTCCTTAGTATTCACATGTTTTTTCAAAACACATTATGTCTGCTTCTATTTTTTGCTTAGCTTTGTGCTTTCTGAAAGAAAAAACTTAGTAATAGAACCACTTGGATTCACGAAATAATCTGAGAAACACTAGTTTTGATCCAAAATCAAACACCAACCGAAATAAAAACTAGTTTGTTCTAGATGCAATCCCAGTAAAACCGAACTGAAACGCGTTTTTCTCGTAGTCTACCATAGGTCAGAGTGTCTTTTGCTTCTCTTAGTCGAGCTACCAAACCGGACTAGGCTTTATGGCACCATGCTTAGAAAATTGTAACTACTGACCGGCCGAACTTGGGGTTGAGCCACTTCCTAGTCAAAATCGACTAAGAACGCTCCCCTCAAGGCTCAACCGGTGCTAAAGCCCTTTCTCCAACCGAAATAAAAACTCCGCAGTATCTTTCATAGCCGAGTTAGGACTTCATTTATCTTGCCTTTGTTTCTTTTAGCACGGTTCAATGGTCTGTACTTAACACCTTTGTTTTTTCACTTTGCAGACTTTAGGTTGGCTAGGCACTCCCTTGAGCGCTCAACCGAGCTACACAACACCTTTCTTTGACCGAGCTAACTCCAGTTTAACTTATTTATAACTTAAAACACAAATGGAAAAGTATAGGTTTTTAGTTAATTCACCTTGTGCAATGGCTGAATTCCTAAAGGATTATAACATCCCCAACGATGTTCATCTCACCTTAGCCGAGCTAGATGTCACACCTTGGGAAAACCCTAGTTTTGTTCCCTTTACCCTAATTTCCATCGTAGAAACCGGCCTAAGATTCCCTGTACAACCTCTCCTCTGTGAATTCCTTAGGCAAACTAGGATATGTCCTACCTAGCTCTCCACAAATTCATACCATATAATAAATGGCATAGTCAAGCTAAACCGCCGGGCTAGTATTAACCTCGGTTTAGCTAAACTTTTCCACCAATATTCCATAGGATCAAAAGAAGATGGCTGGGTCTACTATTTGAGAATACGACGCCGCCGAGAGAAAATAATCAAAGATACCCCGAACAAAGATTTAAACGATGATAATTTCTTTTGGGTATCTGGGAATTTTGAAGATCACCAAGCCTGCATCCTCGTCGAGAATAAACCGGAATAAAGGAACCCCAGATAATTACTTTTTCTTTGCTTGCTTTCTTTTATTTCGTCTCCAATTCCTAAACCGCCTAACTTTTGTCTTCATTATGCAGATTCAAATTTCACCTCAAGTTGTCAGATAGTTACCCAAATTTGGACACACTTCACACGCATCATGATATCTTGAAAGAAGTTGGGCTAAGTTACCAACTTTGAACCGACATACAGATATAGCAATGATTTAAAAACGAAGGTAATCGACTTTTGCTAGAAGTTTCTCGAACCGGACCCAAACTTGCCTCAAATCAACCTCCGTCCGTACTCATCACGAACAAGAAATGGTGAAGAGGAATAGAGTAAGGGCCCTTCTAACAAACACACCAAGCCGAGGTACCACAAACCGTCAATCGAGGCCGTGGTAGCTCTTCCAAGCCAATAACCTTCGTTATCTCGGGCGAAAGCAAGCGCCAGACTACAATTGCCAAGCAAAGCCTCATTGATGAAGAAGAAACCATCCTTCCCAAACCACTCCACCGAAGCTCACCACCGCGGTTTCGGACCGAGCTAGCTTTTTCTAAATGGGCTCCAAAAATCACTTTCCGTAATCGAGCTATTCAGACACCGATTCGTGGTTACGAGAAAGATCACTTAATGGCATTCAATCTTGCCAAGAGTGTTTGCCTTCAAAGAGATATGGAGCACCACAATCATTTGACCGAGCTCAAGGCCATCCGCTGGCACACAAAATCCATGGTGCTTGTAAGTAGCTTCTTCGTTAATCTTTCTAATTTGCACAACTTTCATCTCTGGGTTTGATTACAAGTTTTCCCATTCTTTGCAGTGCAGCTATGAAGAACCACATCACTCATAAGCGTGTGCTTGAACTTCGCAAGACTACAAGGCAAGCCATGGCCGAAGTGACTAAAAAAACTGCCGAGCTAGAACAAGCTAGGAAGTAGATAGTCGAGCTTCAATCCGAGAATAGCCGTCTGACCGGATTGGTTAGCTTGGCTAAAGCAGACAAGCAAAAGGCTGTGGCTGTGATAAAAGACAAATACCTGCGGGAGCTGGCCAAGCTTGAAGGAAAGAAGAACGCCGAGATTGAGAAGCTGAAGAAGAGTGCGGATGACGCCGAGCTCCGGGGTTACAAGGAGGGGGAGGCGACTTACATTAAACAATGTGAAGCTGCCAAGGATCTCTTCTTCAAATATGGGTGGAGGGCGCCGTAGGCGCCTTGGCCATGGTCCGTAGATCGAGGTCTTCAACGCTCAAGCATACTTCATACCGAGCTCCATGGTGGAATATATCCGCCTCTTCAAAGAACAATTTCTTGAGGATTCAGATGATAAAGAAGAAACTGCGCCTAACGATACCTCGGGTTGTCAATGACCACTCACCGGCTTCCTGAGCTAATGGTGGAAGACCTTACCAATGAGCTGCCTACTGAAACCGTGCTTCCAACCGAGACCGTGCTACCGAATGAAACCGGGCTCCGAGTTGACCTTGATGCTGATCTTGATGATCTATTTGCCTGATTTTGTACTTCTCTTCTTGTTGCTTGATTTTAGTATTTTCTTCTTTTTGTTGGACAAAAAAGTTTGTAACCGGAGTGAGTCCCCAACTATTGTAGCTCTGTTTTGCTTTTGAATGAAAAACCTTTCATCTTTCTGTTCGGTTTGTGCCATACCTGCATTCACTTTGTATACAGACTAACATTTTCTTGCCGAGATAATTATCTTGGTCTTAATCTTGCAATATAATTATAGCTGCTAACCACTCTTTAGCTGAGATACTTACCTCGGCGGAAGAGTACTAAGAGTTGGTTCAGTCCAGCCAACCACTTTTTAGTCGATACCCTTACTTCGGCTGAAGAGTACCAAGTGTTGGTTTAATCCAGCCAACCACTCTTTAACCGATATCCTTACTTCGGCTGAAGAGTACCAAGTGTTGGTTTAGTCCAGCCAACCATTCTTTAGCCGATATCCTTACTTCGGCTGAAGAGTACTAAGTGTTGGTTTAATCCAGTCAACCATTCTTTAGCCGATATCCTTACTTTGGCTGAAGAGTACAAAGAGTTGGTTTAATCCAGCCAACCTCTAAATTGGTTATTCCTGCCAATTTAGAAAAATGTTTGGTTCTTCCTGCCAAACGTCTTGCCGCTTGGATCCTTATCCTGGGCTTAGGAAGGGTGTTGGTTTGTCCAGCCAACTTCTAGATTAGTTTTTCCAGCCAACCTAGAGTAAAGTGTTTGGTTATTTCGACCAAACGTTCTGCAGCTTGGACTCTTATCCTGGGCTTAGGAAAGTTCACAGTTGGTTATTCCGGCCAACTATGTTTTTAATGCCCCTAACTCACTAAAACAACTTTTACAGAATAAAACACTTATGCTGAAAAAAAAACTACTTGTTTTATTGGGGAAAGAAAAATTACAAGAATTCTAAAAAAAAGCTAAAAATAAAATAGTTTGAGATTGGCAGTGTTCCATGGCTTGGGAATGGCTTTGCCGTCCTCGTCTTCTAAGTGGTATGCCCCTTTGCCTGCTAATCCAACCACTTTGCAAGGTCCTTCCCAATTGGGCCCTAACTTGCCATCTCCCGGTACCATTGTGTTTCCCATCACTTTGCGCAGCACCCAATCGCCGATCTTGAATTGCCTTGGATGCACTGTTTTGTTGTATTTCCTGGATAACTCTTGTTGGTATGAGGCAATGTGAACCAATGCTTTTTCTCTTCTTTCTTCTACAAGGTCGAGCTCCAATGCTATGGCTTCGCCATTTCAGTCTGGATCAAAATTTTCGCTTCGAATTGTGGGGAGGCCAACTTCTAGTGGGATTGCTGCTTCTATACCATAGGCTAAGGAGAATGGAGTTTCTCTTGTTGACCGTTGAGGTGTGGTACGGTAGGCCCATAAAACATGAGGGAGCTCTTCCGTTCATTTGCCTTTTGCTTGTTCTAACCTCTTCTTCAATCCATCCAAGACGACCTTGTTTGATGCTTCTGCCTGACCATTTGCTTGGGGATATACCGATGTAGAATTGTAAAACTCTACATTGTACTCTTCACAAAAGCCTCTAAAGATTCTGTCATCGAACTGAGTGCCGTTGTCTGATATTAGGGCTTTTGGTATGCCAAATCGAGTGATGATATTCTGCATTTAACTTCTTCACGCCTTTTTCCTTGATTGATGCCAAGGCTTCGCTTCCATCCACTTTGTGAAGTAGTTGGTTGTCCGCGAAAGAACTTCCCTGTTCGGGTCATGGAAGTGGTCCTACTATATCCAGGCCCCACATTGCAAAAGGCCATGGGCTGGTTAAGGGTAGAAGCTCTTTGGCAGGTTGATGTATTTGGTGCGAACTGACATTTCTCGACTTCTTCACATACTTCTAAGTCCTTTGCATGTAAGGCCACCAATATCCTCGAGATTGCTCAGATGCTAGTGACCTTTCCCTTGATGGCTTCTGATACGCCGTGTATTTGAACAAAAATGCTTCAACTTTGTTGGATGAACACACTTTAGGTAGGGTCCCGAGAACGATTTCTTGTACAATGCCAAAGACGGGGAGAGCCAAAATCGTTGTGACTTCGCCTTAGTCCTTGGCCGCTTTTTTTTTCTTCTAGGGTGCCATCTTTAAGAACAAGATGATAGGATCCATCCAAGAAGGGCCTAGCTCTCAACATACCTCTTCCGCTTCGGGTCTTCAATACTTGGTCTAGGTAGGTAGTCGATCAAATGGACGAGGGATGTAAGATTCGCCATTGAAGCAAAGCTCGCTAATTCATCCGCTCGCTATTTTCCTCCTTGCCAATTTGTTCTATCCTCGAGTACTTCAAATTTCTTGATTGCTCGACCAACTCTTGGTACTTAGCCATCCTGCTGCCTTTTTGCTTCAGAATCGTCAAATTTGGTTTACCACCGTGAGTCACTCAGAATCATTAGCTCGGTGGCCTTCATGTAGAATGTCGATTTGAGGCACAAGAAGCGCTTCATACTCCGCCGTTGTTTGATGTTTGGGAAGCCAAGGTTGACTGCTTGCTTAACTACTAGGCCGTCTGGAGTGATGAGGACTATGTCGAGTCCTGCACCATGCTGGTTGGATGCTCCATCCACGAAGAGCTTCCACATCTCTCCAACGGTCAACTTCTAGCAAGTGGAGGATCAGATGATGCCTTGGGGTCCGTAATGTTGGTGTTTTCTTCAAGGTCCATGCTTGCTATTTGTCCTCAAGTATCCGATTGTACCAAGTCTTTATTTGTTGGTGAGTCTTGGCTTGGTGTATTTGCTTCTTCCTTGCTTTCTTTATTCTGGTCTGCCTTGGGGTCTGACTGAATATCTTGTACCAGGGGTTGCGCTATTCCGGCGTCAATTTCCATCCCTAGTTCGGTTGTGTCAGTCAGGTTGACTGGACAGATATGATGACTTCTTGGGATAAATTCAACGACGAAGTCTGCCAAGGCTTGAGCCTTTATCGCGGTCCTGGGTTGAAACTTGATGTCATATTGTCCCAACTCTACTGCCCACTTCAAGATTCACCCAAAAAAGTTTACCCTTTTAAAAAGAGCTTTTAATGGGAAAGCTGTGAGGACGACTATGGTGTGGGCGTGAAAGTAGTGCGACAACTTCCTTAAGGCCATCATCAAGGCTAAGGCCAGTTTTTCCAATGGCAAGTACCTTGTTTCGGCGCTCAGTAATGTCTTGCTGACATAAAAGATAGGCAGATGTTGATTCTTTCGCGACGACCAACATTGCGCTTAATTATGGTCATGGAGACTACCAGGTATAGGAAGAGTTCTTCTCCAGGTATTGGGGTGACAAGCAGTGGTAGGGAAGACATGTATTCTTTCAGGCTTTCCAGAGCGCAGTCGCATTCTTTGTCCCACTCAAATTTGGTCTTTAAAGCATGAAAAAATGGTCGTAGTTTGTCTGACGACCGGCTTATGAACCGATTGAGCACAGCCGCCATGCCGGTGAGATGCTGCACTTCTTTTACTGAATTTGGCTTCTCCAGGTCCTGAATTGCTTTGATTTGAGAGGGGTCTACTTCTATACCCCGATTAGTCACCAGGAAGCCCAAGAATTTGCCAAATCCTACTCCGAATGCACATTTAGACGCATTGAGGCGCAACTTGTGCTTCTTTAGGATCTTAAACATCTCAGTTAGGTCCTTGAGATGGTCATTCTCATCCTTGCTCTTGACTACCATGTCGTCGATGTAAGCCTCCATTGTTCTGCCTAATAATGGTTCAAACATCTTGGTGACCATCCGTTGGAATGTCGCCCCTGCGTTCTTTAGGCCAAAGGGTATGACCTTGTAGCAGTATAGTCCTCTTGGAGTTGTAAAGGACGTGACCTCCTGGTCTGGTTCATATATGACGATTTGATGGTAGCTTCTGTATGCATCAAGAAAGCTAAGTCGGTTGTGCCCTGCCGTTAGGTCTACCAGTTGATCTATCCGTGGTAGGGGGAAGCTGTCCTTTGGGCATGCTTTGTTAACTGTCTTGTAGTCGACGCAGACACGCCATTTACCATTCTTCTTTGGCACTACGATCGCGGTTGAAATCCATCCGGTAGTGCACCTCTTCGATTGCTTCCCGCCCAAAGCAGTTTTACTTCTTCCGCCACTATCTTGGCGTAGTGGAGTGCCGATTTATGGTGCGTTGAATGATTGGTCCGGCGCTTGGGTGGACGCTTAATTGCGATGATGAAGTTTGTGTCGATTACCGTATGTCGACGGTGTCAGGAGAATATTTCTTGATGTTGAGGTCAAGAATTCCATGACCTCTATTTTTCTCAAAGATCGACGAGATGAGCGAAGCAAAAAGAACTTATTCGGGTTCTTTTCATCTATTCTTACCTGTACTAGGTCTTCCACTACCTTTTGTTCAGCGGCTTTGCCAACATCTGCGAACAGTTCATTGCTCTCAGGTTCTTCCACTGAATGAATGATATCCATTATAATGCGTGTGTCGCCGCCATCGTGACAAAGCATTGCTTGACATAATTTGGTCTCCAAAGACCTCTTCAATACTCCTTTGCCATGGGGAACCGCATTACTTGGTGGTAGGATGATGCTACCGATCGCATGGCATGCAACCATGTTCTTCCCAAGATTATGTTGTAAGTGAAAGGGACTTTCAGCACCCAAAATTCCACTTGTTTCGTTTCGCTTCCCGCTCTGACTGGGAGGATTATTTTGCCGACTGGCCATTCTGGCATTGAGTTGAATCCAATCAGGGGAGATATGGCAGGTGCCAAGTCTTTGTCTTGTAGCTTCAATTGTTTGAATGTTTCGTAATACATTATCTCACATGAACTACCCTGGTCGATCAAAATTCGCTTGACGTCAAAATCCTTGACTCGGAGAGTGACAACCAGGGCATCATTGTGGGGACAATATATCCTCGCCAAGTCTCTATCTGAAAAAGACATGATGTTCGTGGCCTCTGTCTTCCCCTTTTTGATGGTAGGTTGTGCACTTAGTACCTCCCTTAAGTGCTCGGCCTTCTTGATTGACCCTTTGAGCTCGTGATACACGCCAGTTCAAGATTTCATGTATCACATTGATTACGCTCTTGAGGTGGGCGCCGATTGGCATCTGCTGGGGTTATTCGGTCATGGGGGCTGTTGCGTCCCTCCTTCAATGTATTTATTCAGTGACTACCGCCACCAACTCCTGTGTTGTCTCAATGGCGCAATTTTCGTTAAGTGCCTCTTTTCCTTGTGAAGCACCGTGATCTTTCGTCATAGTCTTTCCGAGCTTCTCCTAGCTTAGCTAGCCATTCGACGAAAGGCTCATCACAGATTTCACTTAACTGATAGATCGGTTTCTTGAATACCATGGTTATGGCAGTGTGGACTCTCAACCATCTTTTATTCTGGTCCTCTCTGTTGTCTCGCCTGCCTCGTCCGTTTCTGCTCGGACGGTCTATTGCGTTGACCTTTGTTGAGGCCTTTTCTCCGTAATCGCGGCCGCAGATTTTGTTTTGGCACGTGCGCCATCCTCTTCCACCCTGGTGTGCTGATGCACTCTTTCCATCAAGGCTTCCATGGTGAGGGGCAGTGTCATGGTGATTGAGTCCTTTAGTCTGTTCCCGACTAGAAGGCCTCTTTTGTACTGTGCAATGGCGAGATTGGTGGGCAATTCTCGATTTGCTGAAGGTCTTCCAGAGAGCTACTATTGTTGGATCTTAAGGTCTCAAGAAATGCCATGTCGATGGAGAGTAGTCGATCGATCTCCACCGGTTTTGGTGTTCGCTTTTAAAACCTTGTTACGAACGTCGCTTAATTGCGCGCCAGAGGCTATGCCTTCTAGAAGTTTTTTCGAACCAAGTCGCTTCCAGGTCACCAAGGTCGATGGGAAGAGGATGCACATCAAAGCCTCGGCCTGCTTATGCTGATATACGCCATAACTTGGCGGAAGTGGGTTAGGTGCATGTAGGGTCTGCTCTTCCTCAGACGCGTGGTGAATTTGGGAAGAAAGCCCGAAGGTAGGGCGCTTTCAATTGTTTAATGAATAAGCGAGGTCTGCAGCTCGCTAATGCTTTGTCCGCCGGTTCAGAGGCTGGGCGCCATTGGCATTCCAACCTAGACACTTCCACGCCCCGAGGAGCCAACCGCTAAAGAGCAGATATTCGCGAGGTCGTGACGCCCTAGTATCCTCCTTCCATCGTGTCCTTTCTTCCAAAGATTGTGAGGTCGACGATCTTGGCAACTTCTGCCTCGCTCGATGATGTCTGTGCGTGGGGCGCGAGGGCCGATAGGTGCTTCTTCAAGATAAGGCCTCTCACCCTCATTCTCTCGCAATCTAGAGCAATGAGTCTTGAGGTTCTAGATTGCACGCTGAGTTCCGAGGCTTCTACCGCTTGAGATGGTGTGGTATGTCTACCACGATCTTCCGAGTGGCGAGGGGTGTCATGGTTTTGTGCCCCCTTCTGCGCCACTCATTTCCCTTCATCTCGGCCCTTCATGGACTCCATGTCCGCCGCCATCCGCTTTGGCATCAACTGGCCCCGCCTCCTTCACACGTCCCCTAGAGTTTGAGGATCAATCCCCGCCTTTGTCTCTCAAGACTTTGTGAACAGAGTGGCCGGTCATTAGTCCGCCTTCTCTCTCTTTCTAACCCTCCCGGGATTTTGTCAGCTGTGGCTTCAAGTCCGCTATAGAGGGATAGAAAGTAACTTTCGCCACTGCACTTCGGTGTTTGTCCACACGGCGGATCGTGGGCAAATCTTCACAGCGCCATTGATTCTAAAGAGGAAGATCTTGATCAAGAGGTTTTGTTCTCAATTCCCACGTATAGCGGCACCAATTGTACGGGGAAAGAAATAAACTTTCTCGATAATCCTCGTTGATCAAGTTTGCGCCATCCGTGAGCGTGTTATCGCTTTACTCAAAATACTAACGCGAGCTAGCCGACGGTGTGTGCGAAACCTCTCCGATGCCTAAGTCAAGAAATAGACAAGTAAACAAAAGCTCAGGTATTCGAAATCAAAGTTGTGTCTAAATCAAAGTTGTGTGTTGTGTGTTACCTCCGTGATAGGTGATGAGGTGAGCTTTTATAGGTTCCGTGTGGCACAATCCTAGTAAGACTCTTACTCTTCTACGTAGAGTCCTCATAGGATTCACATTCCTGAAAGATAATGCTTATCCTTCAACACCCCCTCACTGTTTAAATTAAGTGAGATGGTTTTACCATAGTCGGATTCCAATATGACCGAGGTAAGCAAGGCTATGCCAAGTCGCAATAGATCGAACTACACTTAGTTTGGTTCTTCTTTTCGCTCTTATCTCGTTCCTCCCCGCACAAATCGTGCTAATCATAGTGTTTGTTTAGATCAGGCAACAATTGGCTACGTCGAATCGAAATAGCCGACTATGTCATGACCTGCTAACTTAGCGAGTAATCTGGGCGATCGAGCTATCCATGGTTTCCGGACCGAGATAACAATAGGCTCTTGGTACCGCCTAATTTTAAGGCCTTCGACCGACTAACTTCAAGGCCTTCGGGACCTGGACTATCTTCAAGGCCTTTTTACTTAGCCCTTCAGACAGGCCTCATTAACGGCCCATTACCCAGCTCGGCCTAATATTTATATAAATTACCCTCTCAATAATAATAATAATAAAATAGTTCTACCTGCTCAGTGAGTTGCATTGGGAGGTGGGGGCTTTTTCAGTAGACATGTACTCTTATCTTAGAAGGGTATTGATGCAAGGAACATCAAGTTTTAATGCAATGGACCTAGCCTGTCGATAGGAGAAAACTGCTTGTGGATCGTTAATCATAAATATTTAAAATGAGCTAGATGCATGTAAATATCAAATAAGTTGATCCAAAAAAAAAAAAAAAAAGGGTAAATTACAAATATATCTCCTGAGATTTACTTAAATTACAAATTACCTTTTGTAGTTTTAGAAATTACATTATGCCCCTAAGATTTCTAATTTCATAACAAATAGGTCATTTTATTGATAAATAATCAAGTTAATTATCAGTGTTTAATAATGTTAAAATTTTATTTTAATTAATAATTCAAATAAATTTATTATTGTATAGGTGAATAGTTAGAAATTTTATATTTTCAATTAATTTGTTAAATTAAAAATTCTGACAGTAAGATATTTGTAATTTTCTAAATCACATGAGGAATTTATATTTACAAATCTCAAGAGGTATATTTGTAATCATCTAAAAAGAAAAAAGAAAAAAAAAAGAAGCAAAGAGTTTTGAATGGGTAAAAATGAATTATTTTATTGCAACTCAATTAATAAATGCACATCTTTAAAATAAAAAATAAAAAAATTCTAATTCAATGTATAGATCAAAATAATATCAATAATAATAATAATAATAATAATAAAACATGGAATGGATGACAAACACTATAACAATGAGTTACACCCTATATATTTATATACGGATAAAAATAATATACTATTTAATAAAAATATGATAATTATATTTAATTTTTTATACTATGTAAAATAAAAAATTAAATGGAAGCTAGTTAATCGAGATTTTCTTAATTGTTTAAAATTAAAAAATAAAAAAAATAGTATGAGATATTGATGATAAGGTTGCTCATTAAAAATCTCATTTTACTTATATAATTGGGATTATAACATTCACTTATGTAAGTGAAACTATCTATTTTTTCCTTATTTTCTCGATATGAGATTATAAAATAAAAGTTAAATGAAAATTAGCTAATGGAGATTTTTCTTAATTGTTTAAAAGTTAACAATTATTTGGGCGAGAAGTTTATTTTTGAATAAAACAATTCAACTGCTTAATATTTAATTAGGTCAATTTTTAATTTATTTCAAATCAAATAAATTTAAACAATATATTTTGATAAACCGCTAAAATCACAAAGTTAAATCAAATCAAGAAAAAACCAAAAACAAGCTTCACTTATCGACTAGGTCAAAGGACAAAACAACTTATACAAAAATAATTAATTAAAACTTTTAAATTTTATTTTAATTTTAAAATTTAGATTGTCTTGAACTAAACATACACAATACTACAATATTAAATAGAAGCATAAGGTTTATATAGTGAAACAACTTATTTTCCTCATTTTCCGATATGGGATTATAAAATAAAAGTTAAGAAGTTGTTTGGACGGAAAGTTTATTTCTAATCAAGCAATCTTAGTTGTTCAAATTTTAATTAGGTCAATCTTCGCTTATTTCACATTAAATAAATCTAAGCAATATATTTTGATAAAACAACTAAAACCATGGTTAAATCAATGAATCAACAAATTGAAAACGATTCACTTTTAATCGGCTAAGTCAAAAGACCAACTAGTTTACAATAAAATTAATTAATTAAAACCTTGAATTTTATTTTAAAATTTAAACCATTTTGAACTGAAATATGCACAATATTATAATATTAAATGAGAGTATAAGATTCATTTTTATATAAGTGAAACAACTCACTTTCTTTTTTCTCGATGCGGGTTTAATTATTTTAAAGTTAAATATTATGAAAGTTTCAAAATCTTATACAAAATTATTTTTAAAATCAAACGCTTATGTGGGATTATACAGTAAAAGTTAAATGGAAATTAACTAATGGAGATTTTCTTAATTGTTTAAAATTAAAAAAATTCAAAATAAAATAAAATAAAGGGAGGCTTATTTATAAGTCATTTTTCAGACACTTATGGTAGGCTAAGTCCTATGTAATTTCATAGAGTCTCAAGTCCTATTTAGATAGGAATGTATTCCACAAGATCCTACATAAATGTAACGCGACGTGACACTTACATAAACGCGGACGTAACGCGACACTCTACATAAACATAACGTAACGTGACACCTACATAAACGTAACGTGACACCTACATAAATGTAACGCAATATGTCACGCTACGCTTCGCAAACTTAATGAGTTTTTATTTTTTAAATTGAATGTGAAAATGTTGCCGGTTTATGTTGGTGTCACGCTACGCTTATATAAATATGATCTATGGCAACATTCAATTTCCCAATTGAATGCTGCCATAAATCATAGGTGTCATGCTACGCTTATGTAGGTGTCATACATGCTACGCTTATGTAAATATGACCTATGGCAACATTCACTTTCTCAGAAATTGAATGTTACCATAGATCGGTAAGTGTTACGCTACGCTTTGTAGGTGTCACACGCTACGCTTATGAGATATGATCTATGGTAACATGCAATTTCTTATATAGGAAATTGTATGTTATCATAGATCATAGGTGTCATGTTACATTTATGTAGGTGTCAATGCCACGTTACATGCTTATATATAAATAATATGATCTATGGTAAGATTCAATTTCCTATATATGGTTTTACTATTATTTATGATATTAACAATCAATATTGAGAGCAAATGTGACAACAAACTTCCCACAGACTTATGGAACATAAGTTTTTAATAGGACCATATGTAGCATAAGTCTCCCTATTAGGACTTTATAAATAATTTTTCCTAAAATAAATGCTATTAAGTATAGGGTTTCTCACTAAAAATCTTCTTTTACTTATATAAATGGGAGCATACGATTCACTTTATGTAAGTGAAACGATTCACTTTTCACTTTTTCTTCTTTTCCCAATGTGAGATTGTAAAATAAAAGTTAAGGCCTCGTTTGGGAACAGGCTAATTTAGTAACTTTTTGGCTAATTGGCTAAAAAGGTTAGTAAGAAAACTCCAGTGATGTTTGGGGGCCAACTTTTGGCTAATTACAAACGACGCGCAAAAAAAGTAGGAGAGAAAAGGGAATTTCTTGTCTTTTGGTATGGGTTGTTTGGCTAAAAAATGAATTTTTATTATTTTAGCCTCTGCAAACGAGGCCTAAATAGATATGCACATTGGATTGCGATTGAAACTCTGTGTTTAGTAAAAGCACATTCGAGATTACACCTTCATATAACACGGGTGATATGCTAGAAGTATTGTAGGCATGTGTTCTCAATCAAACATAAAAAAATAAAAAAAAAATAAAAAAATATTGGATTATAGGTTTCTTATTAAAATCTTCTTTGCTTATATAAATAAGAGTATAAGATTCACTTTATATAAGTGGTAGCTAATTCACTTGTATATAAGTGAAGCAATCTACTTTTTTTTCTTTTTTTTTTTTCCCAATGTGGAATTGTAAAAGGTAAATGGAAGTTAACTAATGAGAATTTTTCAATTGTTTAAAATTAAGAAAATTTAATAATTTTAGCACTAAGGTTTGGATTTTATAGAAGGATTCTATTTTAAAACTTCCTTTAGAAAATTCATTTTATATAAGTGCAACAACTCACTTTTTTTTTTTCTTTTCTCGATGTGAGATTGTAATTATTTTAAGTTAAATATTATGAGAGTTTCAAAATCTCATACAAAATTATTTTTGAAATCAAAACTATATGGGATTGTAAATAAAAATTTAAATGGAAGTTGTCAATGGGGATTTTCTTAATTATTTAAAATTAAGAAAATTGAAAAAATGAGTATGAGATATTAATCATAGGACTTCTTACTAAAAATAGCATTTTGTTTATATAAATGGGAGCATAAGATTGACTTTATGTAAGTGAAACAATTCACTTTTTCATTATTATTCCAATATAGGATTGTAAAATAAAAGATAAATGGAAGATAGCCAACGGAAATTAGAGAGACATAGTTTAGGTTGATGAATTTATCATACTCAATCATTTTGTAAACTCATATGCATATTAAAAAAAAAAATCAAATTCATTTTAAAGTTATGTTCATGCGATTTCAATGTATTTATCTTTAATAATAATATATGATATATTTATAAAATTATATATATTATTTATTTTAAAAATTAAATATAATAAAAATTATATGATTATAAATGATAGTCTCGCTCAAAGTAAATCAAATTTTAATTTGTTCGTAATGTTGCTAATAAAAATTGAAATAAATCAAAGTCAATCAACCGACCTCTTCTTCTCCGATATGTGCCTTGTTATATTGTCATCCATGTGGTCATAATCGAGAATTAACTTGCATCATTGTATTTGGAGCAAAAATATTGTTTTAAAAATATAATTAATTGTAGTCATGCAAGCAAGATGGACCTAATTGGAGGAAATGGGTGGCCTCCAAATTTTGAAACCCTTTTATTATAATAATAATAACATTAATTATTAAAAATGCCTTTTAAATTATATAAGTTAGCCTCCTATTAGAGAGATATATTTTCACCGCATAATTTGGTGAACCATCAACCTAAACTATGATAAAAGCTTCCAATCTAACTATTCCAACCTAAATAATTCACTTTTTTCTTTCTTTTTTTTTTTTTCAGATGTGAATTATTAAATAAAAATTATTAATGGAGATTTTCTTAATTGTCTAAAATTAAGAAAATAAAAAAATTAGTAAGAAATATTGAAACTCTTACAAGGCTCCCTCACTAAATGAGATGAGAGTACAAGATTTTTTATGAGTAAAACAACTCATTTTTGTTTCCTTCTTTTTCGATTCAAATAAAAGTAATTATTTAAAATTAAGAAAATCAAGAAAGTTATTTGGAACTCCAAGTAATTATTTAAAAATTAAGAAACTTAGAATGAGGATTTGGAACTCAGAGAAGGTTTTTTCACTAAAAAGTCCCTTAAGGATTTAGAACCCAAGTAATTATTTAAAAAATTAAGAAAAATCAAAAAATTAAAATGAGGATTTGGAACTTTTAGAAGGCTTCTCATTAAAAGTCCATTTTTCTTATATAATATACTAGCATAATTACCCATGTTATGCACGGGTATAAATAAATAATCAAAATTAATTTTAAAATTAAATAATAATGTAAAAAATTTATTCACAATATTTAGCAAAAATGATTTAGAATTAATTAAATTTTATTCATTTTTATCACAGTGACATATAATAGAAATTTTTTTAAATTCTTATGTAATTAATTGTGTGCTCTAAGTTCTTGATAACAAATATATGTCATAATTTAAAGGGTAAAAATTAAAAAATAAATTACAAAAAATTATATTTATGATAAAATATAAACACATTTCGTTTTATGTGCTTCGTAAATTTAATTTATCATATATGATAGTGGTAAATTACATTTCTCAATATAGTAATTTTTTTTTTTTATTTTGTGAAGTCTAAAAATTATAATTTGTCTTATGTTATAAGATTTACGTAAAAATGAATTAGGATTCACTTATATATTAAATTTGGGTTTAACATTAGATTTACGCAAACTTATCCTTCACCTAATCATTAAAAATTATCTTGTTCTGTTCCCAACTTATATGAATTATTTGACCTATCTATTTATTAAATTAGTAAATAAATATTTGTAAATATTTTTTTATAATAAAAATAAGAAATATGGACTTATTTTATGCATACTTATTAAAATTTTTGAACTATAGTTTTAAAAAAAAACTATATATTTATATTTAAAACAATTAAATGAATAGTTATATATATTTATGTATAAAAAAATTATTTTAGATAAAGTTACCCTAAACTATAGGTCATATTCTAGTCCTAATAAATTTAAATCTTATATTTAAATTATATCATAATTTATCAGTTCGTGACTGATATGAGTTAATTTGGGGGTTATAATATTAGATCAAATATTAAAAAGTAGTCAAGAAAATTTAGTTCAAGTTAATTTTTTTTGCCAATAATTCTTGATTTAGCCTAGTCCTTAAAAATCGTGGTAGCCTATGTCCAATCCATGAGTTAGTGGACCTACCAATTTATTTAATTTTTAATCAAGAAAAGTATTTTTTTAAAAAATTATAACAAAATAGGAATTATGTACATATTGGCTTGGTATATTTATTAACAATTTAAAAATTAATTAAGAAATTATGTACTTATTCTTAAAAGGATAAATTACTTGGTAATCCCTATATATAATGAAAATACACACATGAGTAGCATCTCTATATTTTTATAGATAAAATTATAAACTTGTTCAACTTAATAAGTTAATCTCAACCAACTCAATAACTATTTTCTTTCAAAAATCTTAACCGCATTATCAATTGAATCAAATTAATACAAAATCTAAAAATTAGGTAAAAATCAAACTAATTGAAATTATAGAGACCAAATTGACACAAGGGACAAAATGTGGACTATCGATATAATTCAATTCTTGTTAAAATATGTCTAATATTGATTGTATCAATATTAAGATATATTTATATCCTCAAAAACTATTTAAGACCGCATCAATGCAAGAACCCGCCAATAAAAAATTAATGACTTATTAAAATATTTAATAATTATAAATTCAAATTTGATCAATTTTTCATTTAAAATTTTTCATAGAATTAGATTGTTTTGATAATTTTAATTTATAGTTCCAATTTTTCCTTGTATTTTTAAAATTATTTTAAAATTATATATAATTATAATTTCTTTTTGAATTTCCTTTTCAATCTCAAATTAATTATAATTTGAATTTGGTTAAAATTTATTTTTGACTTCTCATCTGCTTACGTAAACTAACAATAAACATAAATTAATTTTTGAACATTGTAAAAAGTAAATAAAGAAGTATATTATCAATAATAATACAATCTAAAACATATTTTTATTTATCATGCGACGATAACAACTTTCGGTTTCTTTTACTCTTGACTTTTATTGTGTTTCGACTTGGGTTTCTGCGGATTGAATATTGTTGTTCATTGCGTCTTGTTTCCTCCATTTATTTCTTTGAATTTGGAGTTTTGCGACTTGTTGCGAGGCTTGAAACAATTGGTTAGTTTTTGGTACAAATGGTTGTTGCCTAGATTTGGCCCTCTTTCGCCGAAGCGCCGAGGTTTCTAGGGCTTCGAAAGGGAGCCCTCGTAAGTGAGCTTCTTCGGCCGAAGCGAAAGGCTTTCAAGGCCGAAAGCGCCGCAGGCTTATGTTGTGGTGTAGCGTGATTTTGAAGCTTCACATTCTACGCTGGAAAGCGACGTTTGTGCTGCTCGAGCGAGAACTCCTTCGCCGAGAGTGAGTCTAATAGTATTGCCAAGACACAAAGCTAAATACTGCTTTTGTCAGATTTCTCGATCTCCTTTTTCACTCCTCAAACCCCTAAATCGCTGAAATTTTTCTCCTAGAAGCCACCTTTTCTAAGCTGCTCATCTCCAAATCCATTGTGTTCTTTGACCCTAGTGTCTTTTGAGAATAAGGTAAAAGGCTTCAAGAGCTTCAAGTTGATCCAAGTAAGAGTTGGTTTTCATTATCTTTGGAGAGTTTCGATCTTGCTTGTTGTCTACTACACTTGAGTGTAGTAGGGAATTTTCATTACACTCTAATATGGTTTTAGCTTAGTTATTTGCTTATTATGTATAGATGATGAGATTTGATTGTGGTTTGGACAAATCTAGGGATTTGGGTGTGAAATTAAAAGAAGTGTTTTTGATGAAATTAAGTATAAGTGGTTTAAGGGTTTGGATACAAGTTGTTGTATCGCGTACAAAATAGTTGTTTTTGGTGTTTGGGGTTGATATTTGCAAAAGGGGATTTTGCTCCTAATTCTGATTAAATCATTATTTTGTATAAATAATTGGGATTAACATTGAAAAATGTGAAATTGGAGGTTGTGGTTATAAATGGTGATATTGGATATGTAATATCTCTTCACCCATGGAAATTTTTGAATAAACTATCTATTTTGATATTAAACATCCTCTCTTAAATAATTGCATTGGGTTGGTTGACGGAGTGATAATTATGATTGCTGTAGAAATTACATGAGGATTAGGTAATTTAATGCTAGTCCATTATTGGTGTCATTGAATATGACTATGGTATAAAATACATTGTATATGTATGTTTATTGGGAGGAGAAAGGGGATGTACAATTATATATGATTATGTTTATAAATACATTGTATATGTATATTTTCTTGGGAGGAGAATTAATGGACTCATTTTAAAACAAGTTGGCCGTGAGTGTCCCGGTGAAAGACCTAAAATTTCATGTATAAATGGGTGCCGATTCTCCTTTTGGACGCAAATATTCGGGAAATTTGAAAGTTTGAAGTGTTTATGTGTTTTGCATTAGCTTTTTGGAAAAACGATTGAGTTGTAGTCTCTATTTGGTTGTTGAAAGATAATGAATTTAACTCTATGAATTGAGTAGCATATATGCACTTGAAATGAATTGAAGAAAAATGGAATGAGGTTTTGGTCTTAGTGACATATGAATATGCG